>CM062804.1:1105664582-1106864582 GCA_031772625.1 Pinus tabuliformis | reverse complement strand
AGATGATCCTAGAACCAAACATTGTTTGAAGGTCCATCTAGAACTAGTCTTCAAATAAAATTTACCATTGAAGATCTCCATGCAAATACAAAAAGGTTAACATTTATGAACGTGCATTAATGACCAGAAAAATATGTGCATACGTTCTGACAAAAGCATGCATGTGTTTTCATGAATGTGCACACATTATTGAGACTAACATCCACCTACCTTTGTCCCTCCTCTGCAACATTTATGAACGTGCATTAATGACTAGAAAAATATGTGCATACGTTCTTGACAAAAGCATGCATGTGTTTTCATGAATGTGCACACATTATTGAGACTAACATCCACCTACCTTTGTCCCTCCTCTGCAAGACCACGAACACATTTTTTAATGCATACATTTTTTTGTGGTCTTACTTATCTCCCTTATCTGTTATGCTCTTAACCTGCAAGACGATAGCAGAATATGCGAAGAAATATACCCAGAACATAGAATAATGAGAAATAACAGCAAATATTTTATTATTCAGAAAGCAATATTCACTTGCCTCTTCGAGGGGGAAACCTCCAATAGAGCTGAGCTCAATTACAAAATAAGACACGATGCTCCTCGAGGGGAGTCTCTATCCTTTATATAGGATTCATACATGCAATACCATGGGGCAATACCAAGGTTCTTATTAATACCATCTATCTAATACCATGACCCATTTGCAACTAACTGTGGTCCCTTCATTAAATGCGAGTTAACCACTTACAATTATTAATAAGGGCTTTATTGACTCTTTACTTAACTATCACTATGACTTGATCCTATTACATAAATAAGGGGGTCAGGGTTGTACCCTAACATGCCCTCCCCCATAAGAATAGCCCTCAAGGCTAAAGCTGCGGAAACGGCTGAAGGATAGTGTCTAGTTCCTTGGTTGCATCTTCCAGAGAGGTGTCTTTCCACTTGACGAGGACTTCCTTAATCGTGCGGCCACGCAAGTGCCATTCTCGTGTGTCAAGAACCTATTCAGGTTGGAGCCAGATTGATCCTTCTTCATCCACTTCAGGTAGATTGGCTTGAATTCTACAATGGTTCCCAATCACTTTCTTGAGGATTGAGACATGGAAGACTGGATGGATTTTTACAGTGGGTGGCAAAGCTAGCTTGTAGGCGACTTCTCCAATGCACTAAAGTACTTGATACGGTCTGTAGAATTTTGGAGATAATTTCTAACAACCCTTGTCTTTGAGTGATGTTTGCTTATATGGTTGTAGCCTCAAAAATACCTGATCTCCTTCTTGAAATTGGCATTCTAAGCGATGTTGATCTACCTATTGCTTCGTGCGGTTTTGGGCTTGATGAAGATTCTCTCTAAGGTGGGCCAACATGGTTGTGCGGTTTTGTAGGAGTTGATCCACTGCTTGTCCCTTCGAGCATCCCTTGATATAAGGAGTAGGGGAAGGAGGGAGTTACCATAAACTGCTTCATATGGAGTCATTTTGGTGGTGGCATGATAGTTGGTGTTATACCACCATTCGTCTAGAGGTAACCATTGTACCCAAAGATGTTGCTTTTCTGAAGTGAAACACCTAAGGTAGGTCTCCAAACATTTGTTGACTGCTTCAGTTTGACCATCAGTTTGTGGATGATAGGAAGTACTAAGTTGTAGTTGGGTACCTTGTAGCCGGAATAGTTCCTGCCAAAAGTTACTGGTGAAGATCAGGTCACGATCAGACACAATGGAAGTGGGCATGCCATGCAATTTGAAGATCTGATCCATGAAAGATTGAGCAACCAAAGTTGGTGTAAAAGGGTGGGGAAGGGCGCAAAAATGAGCATACTTAGAAACTCTATCCACAACCACCATGATGACTGACTTGTTTCCTGACTTTGGAAGACCTGTAATGAAATCCATAGAAACCTCCATCCAGATTGAGGTCGGGATGGGCAATGGCTGTAATGTGCCTGGGGATTTGACTGTTTCTCCTTTGTGGCGCTGACAGGCGTCGCATTCAGATGCAAAAGTAAGAATGTCCTTTTTCATGCCTGTCCAAAAGAATGATCTTCGAGTGTGAGCATACGTCTTCTGAAAGCCCGAATGTCCTGCAGTGGCAGATGAGTACAACTCCACCAAAATGCGGCTTTTGAGGGTGGATATTGTTGATCTTACGACTCTATCCTTGTAGCGAAGAATCTCATCCTACCACAAGTAGATCGCTGTGGAATTTGGATCCGTCTGCACTTGATTAATGAGTTGGGAGAGCCAGGGATGTGAAAACCATTCCTTGCGAGCCTCTTCAATCCATTTTGGAATGGGAAGGGAAATTGCGAGCAAGGTACTTTCCTCCTCAAATTGGCGGGATAACGCATCTGCTACAATATTTTCGCGCCCTTTCTTGTAAATTATCTCATAGCCATATCCCAGCATTTTGGTGAGCCATTTATTTTATTGTGGTGAGGATAGGCATTACTCCAAAAAATATTTAAGGCTTTGATGGTCTGTGCAGATTTGGAAATGTCACCCCAATAAGTATGGTCGCCAAGTATCTACTGCATGTAAGATGCCCATCATCTCCTTCTCATAGGTAGATTGTCCTAGATTCTTCCCACTTAGTTGTTGGCTCGAGAAGGCCAAGGGTTGACCTTCTTGGATTAAGACCGCCCTAATACCCGTACCAGAAGCATCACTTTCAATCACAAAAGATTTGGTGAAGTCGGGTAGTGCTAATATTGGAGTGGAACAAATGACATGTTTGAGAGCTGTAAAGGCCTATTGTGCTTCATCATTCCAGAGGAATGAATTTTTCTTGAGGAGTTGAGTGATGGGCCTAGCAATGCGACCATAATTGCGAACAAATTGCGACAGTAGCCTGTGAGACCCAAAAATCCTCTCAAGCTCTTCAAGGTCTTTGGTTGAGGCCAATCCTATATTGCCTAGATCTTTTTGGGGTCCACCCTGACACCTTCACGCCCCACAATGTGGCCCAAATAATCAACTTCTTCCATGCCAAAAGAGCACTTGGACATCTTGACAAATAATTTATGCTTGCGAAGTAGTTGCAAGAGCAGATCTACATGATGAAGATGTGTGGCCCAGGTGCGACTGTAAATGAGGATGTCATCAAAGAAAACAAGGACAAATTTTCTGAGATATGGTTTGAGCAGGTGGTTCATAAGGTTCTGAAAAGTGGATGGGGCATTGCAAAGACCAAATGGCATGACCAGGAACTCATAATGGCCTTCATGAGTTCGAAAAGCAGTCTTTGGAATGTCTACTTCTTTCATGCGAATTTAGTCTTAGCCCAAGCGAAGGTCGAGCTTAGTAAAGAATTGAGCCCCATTTAGTTCATCCAGCAGATCATCGACAACCGATATGGGAAATTTATCTTTGACCGTCAACTTATTGAGGGCCCTAAAGTCTGGACACATATGCCATTCCCCATCTTTCTTGAGCACCATGACCACCGGCGATGAATAAGGACTAATGCTAGGACAAATGATGTCTGCTTCCAAGAGTTCCTTGATTATTTTTTCAATTTCATTCTTTTGGGCAAACGGATATCTATATGGGTGCAAATTTGGTGGTTGGGCCCCTGGGATCAAAGTAATGCTATGATCATGTTCCCCTCTTAAGGGTGGAAGCTCATGAGGCTTGTCAAAGACTGACAGAAGGTTGTTTAAGATATGTTGCATCTCATGATGAACATGAAGAGAATTGGGTTCAAAGGCCTAGATGGCATTAAATTGGGCTATAACTCCATGGTGGCCCTTTTTTAACAATTTTTCCATCCGATTTGAGCTGATGATAGAGGGAGCTCATGCCTGGAGTCCGCGGAGGGTATGTGTGTGGTTGTTCTACTTAAAGCTCATTTATAACTCCTGTAAATCCATTGTGATTGGGCCAAGTGTCTAAAGCCATTTAGCACCTAGGACAATGCCGTACCCTCCCATGTGTATGGAAAACATGTGGGTCTTTAACTGATAATCCCCCATTTGAAGTTTGACATTTTCACAGCGGCCTTCACATTTCATTGTCCCCCCATCAACAATTTGGACCTGGAAGTTAGAAATTGCTTAGACAAAACAATGCATTGCTTCCGCGACTCTTTGATGGATAAAATTATGTGTACTACCACTATCAATCAAGACTACTACTAGGCGATGCTTAACAAAACCTCTGATTTTTAGAGTTTGGGGAGAAGAAGTCCCTACCAAAGCATGCAGCGAGATAACTGGTTCTTCAGGTACATTGTCCTGTTGGTTGTCCTCTTCTTCCTCCTCTGGTTCCTCAAGTGGTGGGGCTTCCTCTGATGAACTGTGATCAGTAGCATCAATTTGAAAGAATTTGGGCTCCTTGCATTTATGCCTAGGGGAGTATTTCTCATCACAGTGGTAACACAATCCTTGCTTTCTTCTTTCCACCATTTCTACTGGTGACACCTTTTGAACCTTGAGTGTTTGAGTAGTGCTTTGAGCCTATGTGGGGCGACCTTTGGTGATGAAATTTGGGAAATTGGACTGGGCCGCTAACGCATAATATACTTCACGAGCTATCCTGCAAGCATGCAACCATGAGCTAGGGTGGTGCAGTCGGACGTGGGCTTGTATGTCTTCTTTGAGACCACTGACAAAACATTCCACGTAGACCTCATTGTTAGACCTCCAGTACGAAAAGCTAAGGATTCAAAGGCTGTAATATATTCGTTCAATGTTCCTGTCTGTCGAAGCTTAGTGAGACGACCCAAAAAATCAGATTCATGGTCAAAGCGATCCGTAAGAGCTTTTTTGAATGTTTGCCAAGTCAAGGGCCTTCCATAGCAACGTTGATGCCATTGCCACCATTGCCATCTTTCATTGTCCAAGTACATGATACCCACACTAAGCTGAGTCACATCATCCAGGATCTAATTCAGTGTGAAATATTGCTCCATTTGTGCTATCCATGCGGCTGGGTGAGAGCCATCAAATTTATACATGTCCAGCTTGGGTGGTCGCGGATGGCATTTTTGGTGTGTGCCAAAGAGGTGAAGAGACTGGCTAGACTCACCCTCAATGTTTTCATTGCCAATATATGCCTCCACACGTTCCTCCACCTTGCCCTTAGAGGGTGTTTCATTTAAGTTCTTCAGCTGCAAAATGACATCTTTCAATTGTGATTCAAGGTCGTCAATCCTCTCATTGGCCATAGCTTCAGCTCTAGTTTGTACCATTCACCAATCCAATGTACTTGAAACTTGGGACCGCCCGAAATTTTTGGCACTAACAATTGAATGGTACCACCTTGCTCAGCTCGTTGACCTGATTCTTATGGGCTAAGTCACCAATAAGCATCCCAAGGCTTACTCCGAACAGAGTTTTACTCCTTGCTTAGGAATACTGCAGTAGCCGCATCTGAGAAATGTCAATGCTGCCCAAAGTCCTGCGAAAATCACGCCCAAGTACAGGAACCCACACAATTAGTCATATTTGAATGGCGGATCTGATTGTTGTGATGGTTACAGAGCCCAAACTGCTAGATCTGGATGGCGGATCTGATGGATCTGAGAGATCTGAATGGCTGATCTGATAGATCTGAACGGCGGAACTGATTGCTGCTACTGCGAAAAAACCCCACTTGCGAGATTTGATCTGGAAAAGATTATATGTGATCCAGAGATAGAGAAGGGAACTATGGTCTCCAGGAGTGTCAGGTGCTACAGATCGCAATATAAATAAGGGTCTGACAGTAGTACTTGACCCAATTTTTCAGGGCGCTAACCAAGGAGGATCAACTGTACCCTTAGCCGTACAACTCGACTACCCTATCATACATGCGAGTAATCTCTCGGAGTGTTATTCTCGGTGTACTGTAGCAGCAAGACGGCCCACGGTTTATCTATGGCAAGGTTTCAAGGGAGCTAGGGGGCTTCCGATATACCCAGAGGGTACTTGGAAGATAGTATGTGCACGATTCTGTCTAATGCGCTACTACTCGAAGGGGTGCCAACAGGGGTTACAAGGGAGTCCAACAAGCGTGACCACCTCTTGTATTTCCTACGTGCATGCCTCCCCAAATCCATAGGTTTATGCGCTCAATGACAGATCATGTGGTTTAAAGATGTCGGAACACATCTCTAGCCAAAATTTTTTTTGCTAAAATTTAGAGATCCCACCGGCCCTAGAAAGCACTCTGATACCACTTTTTATACTCTTAACCTGCAAGACAATACCAGAATACCAAATATGCGAAGAAATATACCCAAAACATAGAACAATGAGAAATAATAGCAAATATTTTATTATTTAGAAAGCAATGCTCACTTGCCTCTTCGAGGAGGCAACCTCCAATAGAGTTGAGCTCAATTACAAAATAAGACACAATACTCCTCGAGGGGAGTCTCTATCCTTTATATAGGATTCATACATGCAATACCATGGGGCAATACCATGGTTCTTATTAATACCATCTATTTAATACCATGGCCCATTTGCAACTAACTGTGGTCCCTTCATTAAATGCGGGTTAACCACTTACAATTATTAATAAGGGCTTTATTGAATCTTTACTTAACTATCACTATGACTCGATCCTATTACATAAATAAGGGGGTCAGGGTTGGACCCTAACATTATCTCTGCACCGCTCTCTCCCATCACTCTTTTCTCTCTACCACTCTCTCCACCCCAACATCCCATCAATATCTCTATTTCCTATTCTACCCCTCTATCTCCACCTCCTCTCTCCCTCTCTCCCTCCCTCCATTTCTAACTCTATATCCCTTCCTTTATCCTTCTCTCTCTCATTGTCTCACCCACCTCCTCCCTCTCTTTCTTCGAGCTACATCTCTATCTCCCTCCCTCTCCCTCACTCCCTCTTGCTCATTCTCCCCCCCTCCCTCTATTTATTCCCTCTCTATCTCTATCTCACTCTACTCCCTATTTCTATCTCACTCCCTCTCTCCTCCTCTCTCACTCTATACCTCCACCTATCCTCTATATCTCTATCATCTTAACTATATATCTCTCTCTTATTCCTAATATCTCTCCCTCTCTCTCCCTCTATATCCCTCCTCTAGATCCATCTCTATTTCCCTCCCCCCACCACTCTATATACATATCTTTATTTGTATCTATGTATCTCTCTCTTATTCCATCTCTCTCTCTCTCTCTCTTCCTATCTCTCCCCCCTCTATCTCTATCTCTATCTCCCTTCCCCTCTCCTTCTATGTCTCTCTATCTCATCCCCCTAGTCTCTCTTTGTCTCCATATCATTATGTCTCTCTCCCTCCATCTCTCTCTCCCCCTCTCCCCTCACCTCCTTTATCCCATTATCTCTCTCTCTCCTTTACTCTTTCTCTCCTCTCCCTCCCTCACTCTCTCCCTCTCCATATCTCTCTCTCTCTCTCCTCCCTTCCCTCTCTCCCTCTCTTCTTCCCTCTCTCTCCCACCTCCATCATTGATTTTATCCCCACCATCTCTCTGTCTTTATTGATCTATCTCTCTTCTTCCCTTTCTCCTTATCTCACCCCCTCTCTCTTTTTGTATATATTTGTCTCTATAACCCTCCCTTTTCCTCTCACTTAGCATATCTCTCTCTCTCTCTCTCTCCTAATATCCCTCCCTCTCTTACTCTCTCTCCTCAATCTCTATCTCCACGTCTCTCGCTTTCTCCTCCCCCCTTATATCCTATATATATATATATATCCCTCTTTCTCCCATCCATCTTTGTCTCTATATCCCTACCTCTTTCCTTCTCTCCCTCCCTCCCTAAGTACCACATCCCCTCTCTCCCCCTTCCTATCTTTCACTATTCCTCCACTGTGTTATCAATGCATCCCTCAAAATAACCTCCTCTCTCTCTCTCTCTCTCTCCCCTCTCCCTTCCCATATATATATCCCTATCTCTCTCTCTCTCACATTATCTCCCCATGTTATACTTGTATTTACCACCATAAATATTACAAGGAAGATATAAGATGTTATAATAATGAAATTAAATAATTGAGTAATTTCTCATAATTATTTTGTCACAATTTCATAATTATATTATAATAATTATTTCATAATTGAGAAGAAGCTTCATTGCGAGTTGGTAAAAAATCATAACTGAGCATGAAATTTTTGCATGGTCTATATCCACAAAATTCATGTGCCTTCAACCCTAACATATGTTGGACATAAGTTTCCAGACACATCCTTTAGGATCTAGGAAAATTTTATATAATCATACCCTCTCATGGGTGGAAGAAGAGGAGAAAGTGAGTATAGTGCACGGTTATGCTAGAGGATTTCTACTAGAAGACTCTTTCCATGTTGCATAGATGATAGTAGTGTATGTGTGTTAGTCAAGGAAGGAGGAAGAATAAGGAAACAAAGGAGAGAACTTTAATACTAAGGTATAATTTTCTCATTGTACTATTCATTAATATAGATAACTAACCTTTTTTCCCTCTCTTATATGGTGCCTTGTATAACATCAAGATGTATTAATATATGTTATGATTATATCTTGTTCTATATGATGATTTTAATCCCATTGGAGGAAAGGATCATCTTTGTACATTTATGAATGTGTGTAAGTGATAGGGTTAGGACGTTGGAGCAATATCTCTAGGTGAGGAGAAAGGTCTTTAGCTCCTAGATTGAGTCTACAATCTACACTGACATGTGAGGATAGTTAGATATATTCACTTTTTCTCTTCTCATTTATGAAAGGAATTATATTCAATTATATCCTTATGGAAATTCTCTTGTGATATAAGTATAGTCTGGTAGATCCGAAGGAAAGGTCAAAGGGACAATAATCCCT
This sequence comes from Pinus tabuliformis, assembly GCA_031772625.1. Classification (NCBI taxonomy): domain Eukaryota; kingdom Viridiplantae; phylum Streptophyta; class Pinopsida; order Pinales; family Pinaceae; genus Pinus; species Pinus tabuliformis. The sequence continues at coordinate 1,106,855,814 of CM062804.1, read as the reverse complement.
TTTCCATCGAGTGAAATACAGGAAAACTCCCCCCCCCACCCACCTTTTTCTCTCTCTCTCTCTCCCCCCCATCAATTCATGTCTTTATATCCCTCACTTCCTAACTACTACCTCTTGTATTTCTCCCCATTCCTCTCTTTGTCTCTCCCTCTATCACTCGCTTAATCCATCATTCACACCTATACACTATCTCTCTCTCTCTCTCTCTCTCTCTCCCTCTCTTAGATAAACACTGAGAGATATTTCCCTCTTTATCTCTCTCCTATTCCCTTTCTCTATCCCTCTCTCTTCCACCTCCATCTTAATTTCTATATACCTACCTCTCTCCTTCTTCCTCCCCTAAGTCCCTCCCCTCTCTCTCTACCACTCTCTAACTCTATATCTCTCTGTTATTTCCTCTCTCTTCCCCCTCCAAGTCTATCCCTATCTCTCTCTCTCTCCTTATCTATCTCCCCAACCCCCTTCTCCCTTTCGCTTTCTCTCCCCTCATCCCTCACCTTCCTCTATTTCTCTATCTCTCCTCCCTCCCTTTCTCACTCCTTCATAACAACCCCCATGTAACTTTGTCTCTCTCTACATTCCCTCTATCTTTATCTTTGTCTCCCTCCCTCTCTACTTCTCTCTCTCTCCCCCTCACTCCCTACTCCTCTCTCATTCTATCCCCCTCATGTCATATCTTTATCTCTCACTCTTCCTCTCTCTTCCCCATCCTCTCTCTCCCCATCACTCACTACTCCTCTCTCATTATCTCCCCTCATGTCATATCTTTATCTCTCACTAATCAGGTGCTCAAAATTATGTTCAAAAACCAAAATTGTCATAATTGTGTGGAACCTAAACGATCGCGTAGTTTTCATCATCCTAAATATGGTGCAACTCATTTTGCACAAAATGGACACTATATGCTCCCAGAAACACGATCTGTTCACTTTGTCAAACAGGTGAAAAAACAATATGGCAAAGGAAGTGGCATGGAAGAGTCTTTAGTGAATGGGAAAGCACCAAGTGGTAGGTTTCCATTGGCCCCGCATTTCGCAGATCGTAGAAGGAAAAGGTCCGAAGTTAAAGAATCAGCCCTAGAGAGAAGCCGGAGTGTGATGCGCTAAATCACAATCACACATCGCATGAATCAATTGCGTTTACAGAATCAACCCCAACATATTCAAGTTGCGATTGCAATATCACAATCGCATATCGCACAACACAACGTCTTGTTATGGAGAATCACCCCTTCTTTGGTCGATTGTGATTTGCAATAGTTTATGGCCGCCATGTGTCCTCCTAATGGTCGGCTAATAATTTGGTTGGTAAGAGAGGTCGGAGATGAGGGTCGAACCCGTGAACTCCCATACAACAGCGCCAAGGTTTACCATTGAGCCCGCAGCATGTGACTTAACAAACTATGGTCATGGATTATATTTTAAATTATTTTGACCATCAGGTTGGGGGGGAGACCACTAGTATAACCGCTGACAGCCCTCCCAGGTGAACACCTCATCCACAACCTGCAATGGTTATGTTGCCGCCATGGTAACTGCACCCCCAACCGCTAGTCCAAACACCCATGTGACCACCTTATATGTAGGTCGTGACATTTTTTATAACTACTGGCAAGGTTATGGGCGGAATTAGCCATCCTAAAATTTCTCCCGCCACGCGGCGAAATCTTTACCCATTTAGCACTTTTTGGGGCGAAATTGGAGGATCATGCCAGATTTGGAGCAATTCGTGGAGTGAATAGTGGGCTAACTAGGAGAGGTCATAACATCTTCATTTTTTACCAAATTGGATGCAAAAATAGGCTAGGTAGCCATTTTTGAACATTCTAGACTTATTGGAGCAGGTTTCGAAAGCATTTGAGCATTGTAAACATATATTTTTTACACTTTTGAGCACAATAGAGAGGTTATAACCATTGGAATTTGGACCAAGGAGACGTAGCCCAGGAGGGTTGAACTCCTTTATCATGTTCTTGTTGTAATGTGTTTTTGATGATGTTCTATAAAGGTTTATGTTGTTATTAAATCTCTTATTTATGTTAAATTTCTAATAAAATTAACATAACAAAACTCATTTTTCACTTGCAAAAATTCATGAATCCTTAAGCACAATGAAAGAATTTTGTTTGTAATCTAAGGAGGATCTTAGCACAATAATCTAATATTCTAAACTAAATCATTTTTGGTATCAGAGCATATAGTTTTGGTTTGTGAAACAAGGATTTAACTGTTTGCAATTTTATGTCATGCTTATAAGGTTAAAACTCAAAAGAGGAGAAGGGAAGCTGGTTGGAAGCCCTGAAGTTGGGTCAAGGGGAAAGAAAGAAAGGTTTCCACAATCTCCAACACTAGTTCAGCCTCGAGTTGCAATTGAGACTCCAGAGATCATGTCTCATGAAGCAGAACCTAAAAACATGATAGAAGATGAGAAGACCTTCAGAAAGGCTTTCTTAGATATGTCAAAGATGGTGAAGGTCCTCTATGAAGAGAGGAATACCAGGTTTCAAGGGGAAAATTCCAAACCTCCCAAAGGAGAAGGCTCTTCAAGAGGAGGTAATGGAAATGGAGACAAACCTCCACCCTTTCCACCATCTTCTTCATCTTCTTCTTCACAAGCATCTTCACCCTCTTCCACTAACACTGTAACGCTTACTCATACTCATCATCATAATTCAAAAGGAACTGGTAAATCACCTTTTTTAAAAGTTGATGTTAAATCTGAGTTGTCCATGTATAATGGTGCATTGAATGTAGAGAAACTTGATAATTGAATTTTTTAATTGGAGGTCTATTCCAGGATTCAAAACCTTCAAGAGGATGACATAAAGATTTAGTTAGCTTCCTTGAGAATGGAAGGTGAAACACTAGTATGGTGGGAATCAAAGACCCAAGAGGAGATTAAAAAACATGGTAAGGTCTCAATTTATTTGAATGATTTCATTGCTGCAATCAAAGACAATTCTAGCCTCTAGCTTATATGCATAAATCCATCATGAATTGGCAGAACTTTAGACATCTTAAAGGTCAAAATGTGCAATATTACACCCAAGAATTCAGAAAAAAGGTCTTTGATGTTAGGTGTAGATTTTCAATCAAAGGACACATTTTTGAAGTACATAGGGGCTTTACACAGTTACCTTAGGTATACTATCTTAATGTTTAATCCCAATAATATAGATGATGTGTGTGCAAACCACTCATCTTGAGGCAAGAGGGAAAAACATCCTAGAAGAAGGTAGTAAAAACCCATTTAAGGGTAAAGACAAAGAAAAGGGTTCTGAGGGAAGGAAAAATGCCTCCATTAAAAAGGAAGGAGAGAAAAAAATATGTAAACATTGTTATAGAGAGGGTCACGATGAAGTTCATTGTTGGAAGCTTTGTCCCGAAATGAAACCAAAGAAATTCAACAACAAAGGAAAAGAAAAGAGAGGTGTCATCATTCAAGAGGATTTGGGATCCGATTCGGGTGATGAAACTAAAATTACAGCCATGGGTATAAAGGTAAAAGAATCCATTGCTAGCACTAGTATATCAAATTGTCACACAATTTCTCCAAATGAAGAAACAAGGATTGAATTATTTCATTTGAGGGTAATCTTCAAACATACATAAATCGACACACTTTTTGATAGAGGGTCTCAAGCCAACCTGATATCTAATGACTTAGTCAACTAAATTAATCTTGAAACCATTTTACATCCCAAGCAATATCCATTGGGTTGGGTATGCAAGGGCACAAACTTACAGGTTACAAGAAAATGTATTCTTTGATTTGAAATCACAACAAACTTCATTGACGAAGTTGAATTAGATGTTGTACCGCTTGATATATCAGGAATTGTTTTGGGTATTCCTTACCTTTATGATAGAAAAGAAATCTTCTATCATCATGAAAACAAGTACCACTTGTTCAAGGATGATGTGGAGTATATTTTGAGAGCTCATCGCAAGAAACTAAATCTTTCATTAGTTAATGCAAGGCAAATGAAAAAACTAGTGAATTCAAGCAAGAATTTAGTGCTTCTTATGATCAAACCCAATGTTGATATTGATTATGAAGCTTTGACAATTGTAATTCAAAATTGAAAACTAATTTGGTTGATGTTGCTAACCATGATGATGAGGTGTTTCAGAAAGCAAGAGGATTTCTTTCTAAGAGGAGAATCCAACATGAAATACCATTGCAGCAAAAGTGTCTTCTTCCTAACATTGACATGCACATGATGTTAAGAAGGGAAAGTGAATAAAATAAAAAATAAAAAAATTCCAAGGATTGTTGAAAAAAAGGATCATTCGACCTTCTCCTTTACCATGTGATGCACCTCTTGCTTTGGCGCCCAAGAAGAATGGTAAGCATTTCATTGAATGGGATTCAAGAAGTGGTTTTCATCAAAGTAGAGATGTTGAAGGAGGCATATGGAAGACGACATTCAAAACCAAGAAAGGTTTGTTTGAATGGCTTGTTATGCTTTTTTGTCTTTGCCATGCTCCTACTACTTTCATGCATATGAATAAAGATGTGTTGAAGCCATTTCTAGACATGATAGTCTACTTGGATGAAATTTTGATTTTCAAAAAATTTCATTATGAACATGTCATGTGTGAGAAAAAAATACTTGATGTCATATGTCAAGAACATTTGTTATTGAAGATGTCAAAGTATATGTTGGACAAAAATTCTTTGATATACTTGGGGAATGATATTGGAGAAGATGAGCTGAAGTTAGACCTCTCCAAGATTGATACCATTCTGAATTGGTTAGAGCTCAAGATAGTCATTTGGATAAGAGGTTTTTTGGGAGCATCCCAATGTTGGAGGAAAGATTTTGTTAATTTTTCTTCTATTGTATCTCATTTTCATTCTTTCAAAGTTGTGCAAAACACCTTCTAGTGGGGAGGCAAACCACAAGAGGCATTTAATGCTTTAAGACAAAAGATCAGTTCGGCCTTTATACTTATTCTTCTAAACTTGAAAAAGTCATTTGAGCTTCAGGTTGATATATGTGACTATGCCATGGGCGCAATATTTATGCAATATGGTAAGCCCATTTCATTTCATTCAGAAATTTTCAATGGTGGCAGTGTTTAAGTTGCGGCGACAAGGGCACTTTCATTGTATGGGTTTCCTTCTACTATTCCACTTGGTCAAAAGGTATAAGAAAGGTATAAATGACAAGTTTGTTGATGTACTTTCTAGGCTTATAATTTGTGTAATTACTATCCTCAAGCATAATTTTGTTTTACATGAAATTTATGTTCAATGAAATACATACTTTCAAGATGTATATTCAAGCTTGAGTAAAAGGAATCAAGTAGAGGAATTTGATTAGAATTTTCATCATAATGTATTGTATCATCTTGGTAAGAAGGATGTTGCTACTTATAATAACATGGACAAAGCCAAATGGATAGAGGTTGGAAAGGTGAGGGAATTGTACCCTCACATGATGGAAAATTGAAAGTGATCTTTTGGAGACCAAAAGGCTTCCAGTGGGGAGGAGTGATTAGGGGCTCAAAATTATGTTCAAAAATCAAAATTGTCATAATGGTGTGGAACCTGAACGACAGCGTAGTGTTCTTCATCCTGAATCTAGCGCAACTCATTTCAAGTCAAACAGACACCATATGCTCCCAAAAACACGATCTGTTCACTTTGTCAAATAGGTAAAAAAAAGAAAATATGGCAGAGGAAATGACATGGTAGAGTCTTCAACGAATGGGAAAGTGCTAAGTGGCAGGCTGCTATTGGCCCCGCATTTGATATATTGTAGAAGGAAGTGGTACGCGGTTAAATAATCGGCCTGAGAGTGAATTTGGAGTGCGACGTGATAAATCGCAATTGCACATCGCATGAATCAAGTGCGTTTACTGAATCGTTCCCACTAGAGTCAAGTTGCAGTGGAAATATCGAAATCAAATATCGCACAACACAATGGCCCGTTATGGAGAATCACCCCTGCTCCGGCTGATTGTGATTTGTGATAGTTTATGGCCACCACGAGTCCTCCTAATGGTCGGCTAAAAATTTGGTTGGAAAGAGAGGTTGGAGGCGAGGGTCGAACTCGTGACCTCCCATACAACAACGCCAAGGATGATCGTTGAGCTCACAACATGTGACTTAACAATCTATGGTCACGGATTATATTTTAGATTATGATGACCGTCAGGTTGGGGGGGAGACTACCAGCATAACCCCCGGCATCCCTCCCATGTGAACACCTCGTCCGCAGCCTGCAATAGTTATGTTGCTGCCATGGTAACTGCACTACCAACCGCCAATCCAAACATCCATGTGACCACCTTATCTGCAGGTCGTGACATTTTTTTATAAGCTCCGATGGGGTTATGGGCGGAATTAGACGTCCTACAATTTTTCCTGCCGCGCAGCGAAATCTTCACCCAGTTAACACTTTTTGGGGTGAAATTGGAGGATCATGTCAGATTTGGAGCAATTCGTGGAGCGAATAGTGGACTAACTAGGAGAGGTCATAACTTCTTCGTTTTTCGACGAACTTGGATGGAAAAAGAGGCTAGGCAGCCATTTTTGAACATTCCGAATTGATTGGAGTAGGTTTCAGAAGAATTTGAGCATTCTAAACACATATGTTTTTACACTTTTGACCATAATAGAGAAGCCCAAGCCATTGGAAGTTGTACAAAGGAGACATAACCCAAGAGGGGTGAACTCCTTTATCATGTTCCTATTGTAATGTGTTTTTTATGATGTTATATACATGTTTATTTTGTTACTCAGTCTCTTATTTATGTTAAATTTCTCATAAAATTGACAAAAAAAAATCATTTTTCACTTGCAAAAATTCATGAATCCTTAAGCACAATGAAAGCATTTTGTTTCTAATCTGAGGAGGATCTTAGCACAACAATATAATATTCTAAATCATATCACTCACTCTTCCTCTCTCTTCCCCATCCTCTCTCTCCCTCTCCCCCACAACTCTCACTACTCACACACTTTGCCTGTCCTTCCTATCCCATTTTGTCTCTCTCCTCCCTCTCCCTTCCTATCTCTCTCTCTTTATCCATCCCTCCCCAAGTCTATCCTACATAACAACCCCCCTTCAAATTTTTCACCCTCCTCCCCCATATGTCTCTCACAACTCTCTCTCTCTTATCCTCCACATGTCTCCCACAAATCTCTCTCTCCTCCCCATAATTCCTCTCTCTCCCTTCCCCACCCTTTTCCCCTATCTCTTAGTTTTCGACTCTCAGTCACTTTCTTTCTCTCTCCCCCCCCCTCTTTTCCCCTCACTCATCCACTCATTCTTCCCCACGACCCCTCTTTTCCCTCATTCATCCACTCATTCTTCCCCACGACCCAGGACTCTCTCTCCCTTGGCCACTCTTTCCCTTTCTCTCTCCTTAACCGCACCTCAACCATTTCCCTCCTAGTTTCCTAAACACACACATGTTCTTAATGATAGGACCATGCACGCATTCATACTTCTATAAATGAACACGTAACTTTAGTTTTGGGATCGTACACATGGTTTTATGAATTCAATTTTGTTTATGAATGGGAATCTATGTGCACAATGATTTGGTTGCCTTAGATATAGATTTAAGATCACAAACCTAGTGGTTTGGGCTACAAATATATGAAAACATAAATTTTTGAAAAAATGTGTGTGTAGAGAGAGAGAGAGAGAGAGAGAGAGAGAGAGGGAGATCATGTTATTTTCTATAATCTAGAGAAATAGATTATTCATGAAACCATAAATACATATAGTCTCATGTTAATATTCTATATGTGTGTGTGTGTGTAGTTTTTACTATTTTTGAAATGTTTTTCTCTTGACATATATCAAAATCCTAAAATACGCCCTTCGTTTATTTCCACTATAACTATTTTTGGATTTAACCTTTTGAAATAAAGTTATATGGTGCACTGGAGGACATTGAGACCTATAATTAAAAAAGTAAAAATATTTTTTGATAATATTAAGATCCTTTCAGGTGACACTAATGGAATGCCTTGTAATTTCAAAGATATAATGACTTACATACATACATATATAGAGATAACTAAGGTTTTAAAATTTGAATAAATAGATGTGCACATGAACAATTTATTCCCTAAAGCCCTATAAATATTTGTAGCCAAATTCCATCATTTGTGTACTCAAAGGTTCCGCTACTTAAAACATATGCATTATCTTTTGCATGAAAATAGCATATTAGTGTTAGAAAATATCAAAATTCACATATTTATATATGATTTATATAAATAAAAACTATATGTTAGGAAGGCTAATTCATTTCCATACGTTTCAACTTTTTATACCATCTTCAAATTAATTTGGTGTGTACCTCTAATCATCCCTCCAAGTTAGTATATTGTTATTTATCCATGTTTTCGTTGCTACTAATGTGTCATGGGAGATTATCATTGGCTTGCACCCTACCCATTGTTAAACCTTTGATATCTCTTATTAAATTAAATCATTATTTTATGAAACAAAAAATAGCATTGCAAAACTTGATCAATCCTTTGGAATAATATATCTTAAAAGAAAAGGATAGTGAGTTTCATATTCAAAGGAAACCACAAACACCAAATGACAATTATTCTTAAATTCTTGTTGAGTTAAAATCTGTCTAAATTCAAGGATTAGTGATTTATAAATAGTAGCATTTTTTTCTCACAAGATATCCAAGAAAAGGTCACTTTATGCATGGTAAAAGAGAATGTCAAGAATGCAAAGTAAACCCAAAAAATCAAAAGCATCAAGTGCCAATAATGCCACCTCTCAGTCTAGGATGTCCCTAGGGATTTTTCAACGACACTAAACAAGGAGACCTACACAGGTTTAGGGCAGGTGTGGTTCTTTCTTGACACATTCTTCCAATGTATAAGTCAGATACCATCCTAGATAGGGAATAAACGACTAACATGAATTCATTGCTCCTCATACTCTCCCAGAATTGGAAACTCTCAAAAGAGTCAAATCGCTAAAAATAATGGACAACTCAAAACATGTGATTGACTAGGAAATAATAAGATCTATATTGAGAATATCTACTTGCAACTGATCCTTTTGGATGCCAATAATTTCCTCACCACATTTCACTAGGTATCATTCAAACACATTCTTTGGGAACTGAACAAACTCACAAAGGAAGCACTAGAGTTTCACTGCAAGAAATTTTGTGGCCTCTGAATCCATGGATGGAGTAGAACATGACCAAATGGTTATCCATGTATAACTATTATTCGCTACAGAGTGAAATATAATTTTTTTATGCATACACACTCTTAGAAATATTTTCAAATGTGGAATAGTTTGAGAATTTATGAGTTTTTTATGCCATACATACAACATTTTTCTAACATCGTCAATGGAATGAAGAATAAATGAATAATGTGTTTTTAGCTAAATTCCACTATTCACGTAGGTTTCAAGGCCAATAATGCATGAATGTCAAGGTCAACAAGACTTGTACTTTCAAGTTTTTTCCTATTCTAGCAAGTGATTGATACAAAAAATGTTGGATAGACTCATAGAGATGAAAAATGTATATTCAATCATATATATTTTTTCATATGGATAAATGTATAAACATAAAGGAAAATTTATCTATTCAAAATATATAACAAGTTATTACTAGACAAATAAAGTTAAGTGTCATTGTCTCTTATAAAGGTAAGTGATTCATGAACTTAATCACCAATCCAACTTATCTCTCAAGGTTCCTATCACCCCTAACTTTAGTGGTAAGAGAACTCCATACATGATGATATTATGATTAAAAGAACTTATAAGTGTCTTAAGAAATAATGTAACTCTAATTAGATTGGAAATTTTGGCAAAGAAAGTTACATTCCTATCTATAATCTTATATTTGAAGATTCATTAATTATCTTTACGCCCAATTATTTATAAAATTAATGAATATACTTTTGATTAAATATATATTTTATTAAAATAATGAAAAAAGAGAAAAAAAAATTGTTGGGGGTTGGATTAACCAATGATATTATGATTAAAATAATTTTAAAATGGCTTAAAAAATAATCTAACTCTAATTAGATTGGAATAATTAGTAAGGATAATTAGCTTCCTACCTACCATCCCATATTTTGCAAGATTCATCAATTAATTTTACACTCCAAATATAATATTTATGAAATTAATGAATATGCTCATGATCAAATAGATGATGTATTCCCTGGATGGCATTAATAAGGTGGAAAAGGGGAGGGGAGAAGTATGGGGAGGGGACTTCACTGACAAAGAAATGGCAACACTCTAATTAGAAACCCAATAACATTAAAATAAAAACACCAAAAATATATGAGAAGCAATGCCAACACTCTAATTAGCTTCAATCTCATGCACCCAACAAAATAGAACTAATAAACTTGTATCTCAAAAAGAAACTACTACTTGCAAAGATAAAGTACAAGAACCTTCAATTAAGTGTATTCTGCCTCATCTTAGGAAGCTAATAAGACCCATGTTCGAAGAAAATAGGGAAGAAAATTGAATTACACATAATGAAAAAGGAAACATAAATGAACTTATAACAACAGAAGCAACAAAAGTATGTTACCATGAATCATCAAGGTTGTTCTACGAGATAAATGAAGGTAGAACAAGTCAACCCAATAACGTTAAAATTCAAAAACAAAAAATAGATGACAAAGCAATGCCAAGACTCTCATTATCAACCCAATAACATTAAAATTAAAACACCAAAAATAGATGACAAAGCAATGCCAAGACTCTAATTAGCTTCAATCTCATGCACCCAATAAAATATAAATGAAAAATATGTATCTCAAAAATAAACTACTACTTGAAAAGAGAAAGTACAAGAACCTTCAATTAAGTGTATTCTACCTCATCTTAGGAAGCTAATAAGACCCATGTTCCAAGAAAATAGGGAAGAAAACCTACAGTTCCACTTGCAATCATGATGGGGCAATTACAACGTAGGAACCTAAAGCTCATGGGAATCATAAAAGATAGAAATGTAATGATACTCATGGATTTCAAAAAACTTTACTACATCGGCATTGATTTCACTAGGCAACTAAACCTATTTGTGTACCCCACCAATGACCTAACAATTACAGTATTTGATGGATGAAAGGTCAAAGGAGTAGGAAGGTTTCATAAAATCCCTACTCAAATCAAAGATTTGGAACTACAATTAGGATTGTATGCTCTACCACTCAATGAGATGGATACTTTCCTTCCTGTTGAATGGTGGATGCAGTGATGACTTTATACCAGCAACCTTGAAGAACAATGCACAAAATTTCACTAGAAAGGACAACATTATAAATTATATTGGAATGGATGTTCCTATCACAAGAAAAGTGAATTACACATAATGAAAAAGGAAACATAAATGAACATATAACAACAGAAGCAAGGAAAGTATGTTACCAAATAATATGAAAATAATATGAATACTTTATATTCAAATGGTTATTTTTATTGCATTTGGTTTGATTTGCAGGGGCAACCATCAATCAAGCGTTGTTAATTTGTGATTGTGGTTGAGTTGAGCGTTGTTAATTTGTGATTATGGTTGCTGTTAATTTGTGATTGTGGTTGAGTTGAGGTGAGTATTTAATTAATTTTTCTTCTTCAAATTTAGTCAGGGGCTAACGTTGAGGGCACCTTTACTCATGAACAAATTTTATTTATGAAAATTTATTTGTAGAATATTTCTTTGCTTAATTTTGCAGTCTTTAACGAGGTGAGTATTCCACTATTTTCCTCCCATATATATCGGTGGATAGGAAAATTGTAATTTAGAGGGTTGACTATGGACAATTTGAATGCCTTTGAGAATTTTACAATACTATGTAAACTTAAATTCATGTTTATAATGTAAATAATAAAATATTAAGATAAGGGCATGTTATAGTTCATGGTCTCGGTGATAGTTGGATTTTGCTACTCTCATAGAGACAGAGAAGAGGATCCCTGCCAGTAGTCAATGGAAAAAAGTAATATTTCCTTCATGTTTATAATGTAAATAATAAAATATTAAGATAAGGGCATGTTATAGTTCACGGTCTTGGTGATATTTGGATTTCGTTTCTCTCATAGAGATGATGAAGAGGATCCCTGCCAGCATTCAATGGAAAAAAATAATATTTCCTTCATGTTTATAATGTAAATAATAAAATATTAAGATAAGGGCATGTTATAGTTCACGATCTCGGTGATAGTTGGATTCTGCCATTCTCACAAAGAAAAATAAGAGGATCCCTGCTAGCAGTAAATAATAAAATATTAATATAAGGGCATGTTATAGTTCACAGTCTCAGTGATATTTTGATTTGGCTACTCTCACAAAGACAAAGAAGAGGATCCCTGCTAGAACCTACCAACAACCTGTTCTGCCTGTTCATTGCCCTTTCAATATAGGCCACACTCACAAACCTGAACTTGGAGCATTGGAAGGGCTTGGATCGACACTTTCAGCATTGCTATTTACTTTATAAGCTTACTAGATTGGATGAATTTTTGTGGTTAGTATAGGAACCAAAAAATAACATCAGTGCTTGGTTTCTGGACTTGTAAGGTCACCAGTACTTGCACCATGTGTCTCTAGTTTGAACGAAATGTGCCTTATACTTAATGAGTTCATTTTTTATGGTGAGTTGGATTGTTTCCCTTTGTTTTTTGTTCTCAATGGCTTTGATAATATATTTGAATTGAATATGACTAATTGTATCGATACATCAAGGTTGAAGTTCTCTGTTGTTTAGTGGTGTGGTAGGTATCTACATGGAATTCTAAGTAGATAAGAGCCCCAATGCACAATGACTCCAAGAGAAACCCCGAGACCAATCATTTTAGCTGAGGGTAACCTAAAGAAGCAAGAATGCCCAAGGATGACCAATTTGAGTTGATTACATGGCCTGAGTAGAAATGATACTAAAAAGTAATATTTTCTTCATGTTTATAATGTAAATAATAAAATATTAAGATAAGGGAATGTTATAGTTCACAATCTCGGTGATAGTTGGATTATGCTGCTCTGAGAGAGAAGAGGATCCCTACCAGTAGTCAATGGAAAAAAGTAATATTCCCTTCATTTTTATAATGTAAATAATAAAATATTAAGAAACGACCAGAAGATTAAGCTTTTCTTTTACAAGGAACAAAGTTCATATATTCATCAAAGTTCATATCCATAACCTTTTGGTGTTTTGGTGTTTTGGATGACCTACTTGGTCTGGACAAGGAGATTGGACGAGGAGGTTAAGAAAGCTGCCAACGATGAGTGCAACCAACCAAATTCCTTTGGTGCCACATTGTAAAAAAAACAAAAACATTATACTATCCAAAAGACCGTTAAAATTTGTTGTTAAAAAGACTTACAAACGAGCCTCATCCATGCTCGTCTTTGGCTCAGCGCAACCACAATCACAAATTAACAACAATTCTCAGCTTCGACTCGGCTCAACCACAATCACAAATTAACAAAGAAGTAACAACAGTTGGCTCAGGCCAAACACAATCACAAATTAATAGGGTAGTAACAACACTCAGCTCAACCAACCACAATCACAAGTTAACAAATAAGTAACAACGCTCGATTCAACTACCACAATCACAAATTAACAGAGCAATAACAATGTTCGGCTCAACCAATCACAATTACAAATTAACAGAGAAAAAAAAATTCGCAACAAAGTCTGGTCCGTCATATATATAAAAGTTTTTTCGTCCAAACAAATAGTTCGGACAAACTATGAAATTAATGTATTCCATACATCTAGTTACATTAAATCAGAAATCAACATCTACATTAAAATCAATGTATCTAGTGCAAGAAATCACATAGCATTAGAAATTGACATTTACACTAGAATCAATGCATCTACTGAAAACAATAAAATGGGATTAGAAATAAAAATCTATAATGAAATCAATATATCTAGTGCAAAAAATCAAATAGGATTAGAAATCAATAGCTACACTGAAATAAATGCATCTAATGCAAGCATTCAAATATGATTAGAATCAACAACTACACTGAAATCAATGCATTGAGTGAAATAAATCAAATATGATTAGGAATAAACATCTACACTAAAATAAATGCATCTATTTAAGTGAAAAACCAAAATATTCATGGCTTTATAAATTCAACTTCTTTTACCTTTTGAAAATCCTTACATCCTCTTCCTCCATGGTTAATAATTTTCAATATTATATAATACAATATAATATATGAATTGATGTATAATATGAGAGAGAGCGAGTTAGGGGGGGTGGAGAGATGGGGAGGCAGGAGAGAGATAATATTAATAGTATTATCTATATTAGTATATGTAATCTAAAATGTAAAATATAAGGCAAAAAACTACCAATTTGATTAGAAGAAATTGGTCTGTCTATAATGTGAAGTTAACATACTATTGATTCTTTAACAAGTCATTTATTTATATATTATTATTGGTATAATAATCAACCATATTGATTATTATTATTTTATTTTATTATGATAATAATCATCTCCATTGTAAGTATTATTAGAATAGATATTAGATATATTGTTGATTACACAAAGTGATCATTATTGATCATATGGATGGAGGGGGGAGAGAGAGGTAAAAAGAGAGAGAGAGAGAGGGGCAGAGGTGGAGAGATATAGAGAGATATGCGAGGGAGAGGGAGAGGGAGAAGGAGGTGGGATGGAGAGAGAGACAGAGAGCAAGGAATAGAGATAGAAGGGGAAAGAGATAAAGAGAGAGGGAAGGAGAGAGAGATGGAATTGAAAGGGGAGAGATAGGGATGGAAGAATAAAGGAATATATATATATATATATATATATATATATATATGAGTGAGTGTGTGTGTGTGTGTGTGAAGATAGAGAGTGAGTGACAAGGGTGAGATGGAGGGATGGAGAAGGAGAGAGAGGGAAAGAAGGAGAAGAGAGAGAGATAGGGATAGAGGTGGGAGAGGGGGGAGACAGGGAGGAATGACAAAGTTGGAGGGGAGAGAGAGAGAGAGAGATATGGGGGGGAGAGATAGGATAGGTGGGAGGGAAAGGGAGAGAGAGGAAGGAAGAGAGAGAGGGAAGAGGGAGGGGGAGAGAAGAAGGAACAAACAGAGGAGAGGGGGAGGGAGAGAGAGATGGAGTTGTAGGGGGATAGAGAGGGAGGGAAGAAGAAAGATGTATAGAGAGAAAGATGGATAGAGAGACAAGGAGTGACAAGGGAGAGATGTAAAAAGATTGAGGGAGAGAGTACAACAAGAGGGAAGAGAGAGATAATGGGAGAGAGAGGTAGAGAAGGGGAAGAGAGGAAGAGGGAGGGAGAGATAGATAGATATAGAGAGTGTTTGTGTATGTTTTGGGGCTTACTATATAATATCCCTTGCTCACCAATATTAATAGGAGCTTTCTCCAAAGTCGATTATTATTTATTATGGAGTGTTAAACCCTAAGTAAGTTTCAATAGTATTTATTTTCTATTACCTTGTTTGAATGTAAAGTAACTAACAATGTTGAATGATAGGAAATGTGAATAATAAGAATGTATTCAATTATAAATAGTCTTCATTATGATCAATCTCAAGATATTTTCTTCTAATGTTCTTATTGTAACCATTTTCAGTTTCTCTGTCTTTTCATATCGATCACATGAAAATGGTGGTTGAAATCGTAGACCATTCAAATATTTAACTCGATATATTATAGTAAGCATCGCACCTTTTCTCTCTTTCTCTCTAATATCAGTAGTATTTTTCTCCATAGCCAATCATTATACATACAGAGTGTTAAGCCCCAAGCAAGTTTCAATGGTAGTTGTTTTCTATTACCCCGTTTTAATGCAAAGTGACTAATAATGTTGAATGATGGAAAGTGGGAATAATAATATTTAGTCAATTAAAAATAGTTTTTAGTTTCAAGAGACAAACATTTCAAGTAAGTGAAAATTTTATTTCAGATGAAAATTCAAATATTTTATTTATGGTTGAATTACTCTAACACAAGAGTCAATGTATGTAATCAATAATTTTTTTGTTCTTACACTGAAATCATTGCACACTATTACTTAATTACTTTGAAATTAATGTACATCAAATATCTAGTTACATCAAATCAGAAATCAATATCTACTCAAAAAATAATGCATCTAGTGCAAGCAATCAAATAGGATTAGAAATCAATATCTACACTAAAACCAATACATGTAGTGCAAGTAATCAAATAGGATTAGAAATCAACATATACACCAAAATAAATGCATCTAGTATAAGAAAAATCAAATAGGATTAGAAATCAACATTTACGTTGAAATCAATGCATCTAGACCAAGCATTCGAATAGGATTAGAAATCAAAATCTACATTAAAATAAATGCATATAGTGAAATCAATAAATAGGATTATGCAGCAACATCTACACTAAAATCAATGCATCTATTTAAGAGAAAATCAAAATATTCATGGATTTCTAAATTCAAATTATTCTATCTTTTCTAAAATCCTCACTTCCTCTTCTTCTATGGTTAATCATGTTCAATATTGTATAATACTATATAATATTTGTATTTGTATTTTTTTCTTTATTATTCCCTCTCCCTCCCCCCTCCATCTTTGTGTCTATCTCCTTTCCTCTCCCCTCTCTCCCCCCCCATCTCTCCTCTCTCTCTCTCTCTCTCTCTCACACACACACACACACACACACACATACATATATATCCATACCTCCCTCCATCTCTCCTTATTTTTCTCTATATCTCACCCCCTAGACATAAACTCTCTCTCTCTCTCTCTCTCTCTCTCTCTCTCTCTCTCTCTCCATATCTATGTATCTCTCCCTCCCTCTCTCTTTGTGTCTATCTCTTCTTCCCTCCATCTACATCTCTATCTCCTTCCGTCTCTACTTCTTTGTCTCTCTTTATCAACCCCCAAACATACACCATTAGAGAAAATTTCAACCGAAAAGTTCTCATGAAATTTTCATGTAATTTCCTTGTCAAAATATGTAAACCAATAAAAACCCTTTAAATTTAAAAAGAGGTACAAGAACATGATTTGGAGAAAAAACAAGAAAAGCTACTTTTTTTAATTGTATTTTTGGCTTATCTCTTTATAGGTTTAATCAAATTTCAAGTGTTGACACTAGTTGGATGCCAAATTAAATCCCACATCCAGCGAGCACCCATTGTGCATAATTTTGAGAAGACCCACATTGACAAAAAATTAAGATACGTTAAAAAAACATGTTCAACATGATTTTTTAATGTATCTTCATTCTTTGTCAATGTGGTTCTTCTCAAAAGTATGCATAATGGGTCCTCGTTAGACGTGGGATTTAATTCTGCATCTAATGACTGTCTACACTTGAAATTTGAGTAAACCTACAACGAGATAAGTAAAAAATACAATTAAAAAAAAGAAGTTTTCTTCTTTTCTCTGCAAAATTCATAACGCTTGTTTTATTATTTTTCCTTAGGAGGCCACTTTTAGGCTGAAATTTCCTCTAATGATTCTCTCCCCATATCTATGTATCTCTCTCTCCCTCCCTCTTCCTCTCCCTCTCTCTCTCTTCCCCTTCTCTCCCTCTCGTTCTTCTTTTCTCTCTCTTCCCTCCCACTCTCCTCTCTCCCTCACTCTCTCTCCATCTCTCCCTTATCACTCCCTTTCTCTCTCTCCACCTTTCTCTCTCTATGTCCTTTTTCTTCCCTCCTTCTCTCTCCTCCTCCAACCCCATCTCTCTCTTCCTCCCTCTCTCCTTCTCTCTCTCCCTTTCTCTCCCACCTCCTTTTGTCTCTCCTCCCATCACTCTCTCTCTCTATACACTCCAACTCTATCACTATCTCTTTCCCCTCTCTTTTTTCCCCTTCTCTCCCTATCTCTCTCCTCTCCTTATCTCTCTCTTCCTTCCTTCTCTCCTCTCTCCCCAACTCTCTCTATCTCTCCCTTGTCACTTGCTCTCTCTCTCCACCTCTATCTCTCTATGTTTTTTTATCTTTCCTCCCTCTCTCCCCCTCCAAGTCCATCTCTCTCTCTCTCTCTCTCTCTCTCTCCATATGATCGAGAATCATCACTCTGTGTAATCAATAATATATGCACAGTATAATATAATAATACTTATAATGGAGATTATTATTATTATAATATATTGGAATAATAATAATCAATATTATTGATTACTATACCAATAATAATATATACAGAAATAATCTATTAAACAAACAATAGTATGTCAACTTTACATTATAAACAAAGCAATTTCTTGTGATCAAATTGGTAGCTCTATATGTTACATTTTACATTTTAGATTACATAACATTACATTTTTTCATTTTATGTTTTACATTACGTTACATTTTACATTTGACCTTGTATTTTATATTTTAATTTTTTATTGTGAAATGAGTTATGGTTTTTGGGCATGTTGTATTGATAAGCCATGGTCTTGGCCCATGGCATTGTAACAAAACATATTTAAAAATTAATAATATTCATCATATTGTGGAGTTGAATATTCATAGTTAAGAATATTGTTATATTGTAAGTTTATTGTAAGTATTAATTTTTTATGGGCTTATTAATTAAATTTAAATATGATTATGGAATCATTATTAGTCTCAATTAAGGCAAGACTCTAGCAATCGATTTTTCTATTGATCACTATTAGTTTAACATTGGCCAATGAAAATTGTAATGTTAAACTCCCGAGAATAAATATTTAATTTTCAATATTACTATAGAAAACTATTTTTCAAACATTTGATTGGGTCATAACGTGAAGGTATTACTGCAACCTTTGCACAATATAATTCCATGCGGATAATTTCTTTACATATTTTATGGCTTTATTTATGGATATGGTTTCAATATTCATGCACGATTTTTATATATTTTTGTAGTGATTTTTTATTCTTAAGTTTTGTAGGAAAATCATCCAAAAATAAAATACTTGAAAATAGCTAAATAACATATTTATCTTTAGTTACTTCCCACCATAATTTAATCATGTATTTTCATGACAAAGTGGATAGGAATAAGATGCAAATAGATATACTTACTAGGAGTCACTTCTCACCATTATTCATGTTTTCCTTGGCACTTATATAGGAGTAAAAATGTAAATGTGTAGAATTACTAGTTGTTAATATCATCCAAAATTTATGTCAGTTCTTCTACCTAAGAAAATAATTTACTTATCCACTCCACACCTCAATTTGTTAGTTCTTGTCAAAACAATAATATATGATGATAATCAATATAAGTTATAGTTATTATTTATGCATTTTTTCCTATGTCATAAGTTCTAACTTGAGTTGGAGGGACCAAGTTTTTGTCCAAGACAAATTTACAATATACCAGATTGCATTTTATTAATTTGATTAGTTTTAAATTTTAGTATTAATTAGTCAACATTTAAATGTTTACATTCATTTACGGATGCTACAACATCTCCCCCATACTAAGTTCTATATTCTATTACTTTTTAATAGAGTCGACATTTAAAAAATATTGACATACTATCTTATATTACGTATATGCATTTTCCTAATACTAAGTTGTAGAATACTTCTCAATGCAACAAAACATTATTTTTAAACATTAAAATTATGTAACCATATTTTTAATAAAAAATTAAATTGAAAAATTGAAAAAAAATTATTAAATACAATGCGAGCCCAATTTTCCCATAAAAACCAAAGAATGTGGGTAACAAAAAGAAATTAAAAATAAAATCTCATAGCTATGTTTAAGTTTTTCATTTTAAGTTATTGAAAATGAATTCAAACATAGCCTATGAATCATTACTCTTTTCATGGTTTGGGTGTTTTATGCTAAAAGATGTTAATAGTATTTAACTTATATTCAATTTTAATTTCTATATAGCATAATCATTTGTTTTATCATTTATAGTATTTAACTTATATTCAATTTTAATTTCTATATAGCATAATCATTTGTTTTATCATTTATTGATACTTTATTTCGATGGAAATGATTTTTCAAAGATATTATTAACTTCTTCAAAGGTTGAAATGACATCTGTTTTTTAAGTGAAGTTTTATAAGCGAAAATAGTTATGTAATAGAGTGTATCAATATAATTGAACAAATTTATTTTCACGCAGATTTGGATTCAAATTTTATTAAAATTGGAAATTATAAATACAAGTGAAAAATAAATTCACATTGACTTTATAGCTTAAATAACAGACGAGAGCTTATTAAAGTAGGTAGAACTCCTATGATCAAGTGTATGTTCAAAATCATCTTCGGACAAATGTTATTAGGTGATTTTTGGGACCTATGTTTATATAGAGAATATTTTGGCATTACTTTGGTACTAACACAATGAAAATTGTTACACTAAATTAGGATATTGTTTTTCTTTAATAATCCTTTTTCAGTGTACATAGTGTATAAAAGTCTCCACTCATCTATAAAAATTATGTTCTTGAGGAGTTGAATTATCATTCCGATTGAACTTCTTTGAAATTCATCTGTGCTATCACAACTTTTATAATTTCAATATCTATATATATATGTTTATAGCTTAAAAATATTTTAAAACTATTTTAGTCTTAGTGTTTTTCACAATTAAATTTTTAATAATATATATGGTTGTTAATCGCATAATATAAATATATTTTTTTATTCTTTATAATAATTATTTTATTAATAAAATAAAATAATATATTTTTAATTAAAGTATTTTATTGAATTATAAATATTGTTATATAATTTTTTTCTTACTCATCACCATAATTGATTATAAGGGAAACAACATCAATGATAGTGAAGGTAGTTGTCGAGTTTCCTAATCATCAAAATACTCATAATGTAAATTTAGTTTTAGCTAGTTTACTTTTGAGAAATTTTCTTAGAAGCTTGACAATTATTACATATCATCTGCTAATTGTAATTAGCATGCATCTAACTATGAAAATAAAAAGATTTTCAGAAACTAGAACAATAGTGAAGAGCTTTGGATGGTCATTATTTGTTAGAGGACATTACTAGGGTTGGGTCTTGTGCACTTGAGCCTGTTGTAGGTTTAAGACAAAAATTGAAAATGACCTTCAATATATTCCAATCAAGCATCAAGGCTTGACCAAGCAGGAGTGTTGGTGGCATTAGATTGTCTAAATTTCCTTGAGGCATGCAATGTTCTCATTGTGGTCCTCATATTTTTCTTTGAACACCGATCCAAAGAGTGTCTTCATTTTCCAATCAAGAGTGATGGAATTCAAATATTGATTGTGTCATCCTCTTGTGACTAGGTTCAGGAACCAACTAGCAACTTTAAATTGAATTTCAAAGTTGAAATAGGTTTAGAGGTCATTAGTGGTTAAGGCTTCTAATTGGTGGATTTCCACATGAATTTAAGGAGTAATAGAATGGAAAATGACAACTATATATTGAATCTAAGTTTAAGCATGAGGTCTTCTCAAAGGGCCACAACCTCCATAACCGCTACAAGATCACATTCTCTAGCGAGGCTTACTGTTAAGGAGCATACATGACATACTAACAAACCCCCAAAGTAGGCAAATACCAATAAACCAAGTTATACTCAGTGAGGGTAGAGTTGAGAGGAGAATTAAGTATTGGGCCTAGGATAGCCGTAGAAAGGGGTGAGACAAAAACCATAGAGGGAGTGATACTAGGGAGAAGCTTCCGGAGGTAAGTGAAGATCAATCAAACAAGAAAATATGAGAGTTTCCAATGTCAGTTGGACACCAAACACTGAATGCCACCACCCAAAGAAAAACAAAATGAGAAACTTGCAAAAAATAGACATACGATATGTTACCCCTTTATTGATGCCCCACCAGGATTTGAGCTTTTGCGTTCAAGGCTTCCTACTCCACTAAATGACATGAATTCATGTATTGTCATTCCCTGCAATGTGTTACTTTCCACTGGTTCGAGACTCTATCGAAATGTTAGTGTTATAGGGGTCTGATCTTGAGGGGCCAAGGCCTTCAGTGACCAATAAGCTAGAAAATTCAGCAGTGTGGTCGAAATATCCCACCTACGACTAGGAGTCTCCTTTTATGCAACAGAAAAACTCGGAGTAGCAATAAAGAGGGTTTGAGCGTCGGGTGGAGGTTGAGTTTGCCATATTAATGCAATAGAATGTTGAAGTTGTTGGCATGTATGAGTGCATGGGATGGTATGGCCACACAAACCCCCTTAGTGCAAGGAGAGGCAACTTGGTGGTAGGTTGTTCCTTTAAACTGACTCATCTTTTGACACCCTAATTAGGGAAAATTATTTATAATATTTAATATAGCAACTGTGAAAATTTTAATAATAAAACTAATAAAATAAGATAAAAATGAAAAAAATTGAAACTAGAATTAATGATAATAAAAATAATAAAACATGATATATAGATATAATTTTCGTACCAAGTGAAAACTAAGACATCGATGAAATAAACGTATATCATGAAAAATGTATTTAATAAAAAAAATCGCCTTTGACTTATAGATTTTTATTTAGGAAAATATGGGATTTATTGGTTTTTTGACCACTTTGTTAAATTTATGAGGCTTTTTTTATTTGTGAAAATCTGAAACTTATTGATGGTTTTCCAATCATTCTACTAAATTAATGAGTAGTCTATAAGTACAACTTTTTGGAAGTTTTCAAGTTTATTTTGAAATCTAATTTGTCTAGAGTTGGCAGAGATTCATTGAAACCATATGTTTGACATGTGAAATATTCACAATTGAAGTGCCCTAGTGATTTTTTAGGCTGTTGAATACATATATGCAGTCAAAAAACCAGTTTAAACAACACAAATCAAGATTTTTCCAAAAACATGTTAGCCAAATTACAGTCAGAAATCCACAAAAACTCCAAAAAATTGCACTTAAAAACTACTCCCTAAATTAACAACGACCTTTTACTATTATTGACATGATTTAAAAAAAATTCAGAAAGACTACATTATTTATTTAGATAAACTTTTATAAAAACATGATGAGCTTTTATGAAAACATGATAAGCTTTTATGAAGATAAAACTTAATGAAAATGAAAAAAATGAATAACTTAGCATTTTGAAAGTGATATATATATATATATATATATATATATATATATATATATATATATATATAGATAAGAGAAAAATTATAAATTTAAACAAGGGAAGCTGCGAGGCAGCGAGTCCCTGCATGAAGTTAATATTTAAGGTCTAAGCCAGTTCGAATACCAGTCGCAGCAGTTTAGCTTGTTTACTCCGAAGGATTCTAGTTAGCATTCAAGCAAGCAGCACTAGGAACAGAGGCCATATATATATGCTTCGATTGCAGTTGCAAATATCCCTTATCATGCAGATCATCTAGTTTACCGAGATCTAGCAATAACAGTTACGGAAGGCAGAGGAATTAGTTGGGTCGAGTGCTCCCAGGGTCGACCTGGGCAACTCACATACTATGGTGAATTTATATAGAATCTCCTGCAGGACAGACATAACGTACATTGCGCACCAGTTTCAGTAATACATAAATCACACAATTGCAATAGAAATAGTCACATGAGCAAGTTTCAGTAATACATAAATCACAATTCAAGATACACCAGTTTATGTTGCTAGCCCAAAATGACACAACTGCAATAGAAATAGTGACATGAGCACTATATACCAAAGATCTGAATATTATTGAATAACTAACTTGCAGAGAATCATCATCAATTCAAGACACGAGTAACATGAAAACCGCCGTGAAGCTTACATTTGACCTTGAAAATAAGCATTTCTTATGACAGACTGTAACATGTGAAGAATACAAGACAAGCACGAATGCTAACAATTAGGACATTAGTGCCGCAGTCGAGCAGAGACGATAGAAGCATAAAAAATGCGAGTTGTAGCACCATGGCGGACCCAAATGCATATTTGAAGCATCCGTCGTACACTTGTAACAGAGAAGGAAGCGGGGAAATAAGACAATGCGTAAGATAATGCAAAAGAGATGTTATTGTTTTTTTGGTTTCTTTTTTCTTTGTCTTTCGACTTTTACGATGTCAATAATCAGAAGAGTCATGAGAATAAGTGCTAAGAGAAACAATGTTGTGAGTTCAGTAAGTTGGCTTATGCTAATGGATTCCATGTTATGTGAAGCGGGGAGGTGTATGTGAATATCCAGGTGCAGAAGAGGCCAATTTATACAAAAGTTCAACGTGTTTGTAAGGTGGTTTTAAGTGTGAATGGAGCTAAAATACTTGAGGCTCGGATGGAGTAGGGCAGAATTTAATGGTCGGCATAAAACGAAAAGCTTACGTTAAGTGAGCAATCGGTGCAATTAAGTGGTCGATATGACATGGGGAGCAAATGGCATATGGAATGATGTATGTGGCGGCAGAAGTAAATGCGAAATTAGGTGATGTATCTGACATCGGGCAATCTTGGTGGTAGATTGGGTCCGACAGGAGATCTATGTCAATATCTAGGTGCAGAAATCTTGAAGATCAGATTGGAGCAGGCCAGTATTTAATGATGGGCATAAAACGAAGACCTTACGTTAAGTGAGCGATCGGTGCAATTAGGTGATCGATCTGACATGGGGAGCAAATGGCATATGGAATGATGGATGTGGCGGTAGTAGTAAATGCGAAATTAGGTGCCCCTTTGAGTCTGTGGCGGTAGATTAAATATGCTGCTGTTATAGAAGACAGTAGGGGAGCTGCGAGGGGTCTTGGTTTTTCTAAATTGTGGTGCAATGGCTTGGAAAAACCGATAGAGATATATGTTTTTCATAAAACATGGATTGTTAATTAACTTGCCTTGCTCAAGACCATGAAGCTAGCTGTATTCTCTAACATCAAGACAAGAGCCAAGATTACAAAACGAAGGCAGAGTAACCGCCAAAACAGTACGAGTTATACTTTTGTCCCACATCAGCTGAACTTAGGGATACAAACTGTCAGAAACCTAGTCTTTATCATACCTGTATAGCTCATATGTTAAGTATGCGTATTTACCTATATTAAGCAGGATCTGTAAGCATAAGTAAGTCATTCCATATTAGAGATAATGTAAACTTATTCATTAGGTAGAATACGGTACCCTATTCAAAGCTATTAGTAGCTTATGACCCCGTATTAGTCTAATGGGTTTGGTTCATATACCTTTACCATTAGTACACAACATAGCTGGAATAATGAAGTTGAATCAATTAGGCAAGTAAGCTTAACCTTGTTGAAACTTATGACTAGAGATTGGTGTATTCAATGGGTTTAGTTCAATATGCTTATACCTAGTATACTCATTAAGCAACAGGTTTCATGTCCTTGTTGCTTACTCTATACTGGAAGCTATTACTCTGGGAAAGAAAAGTAAAATTATTGATCAAATACCTCCAAGTGCTGTCGTACATCTCCACCACCATTAGCCAAGATTACAAAACGAAGGCAGAGTAACCGCCAAAACAGTACGAGTTATACTTTTGTCCCACATCAGCTGAACTTAGGGATACAAACTGTCAAAAACCTAGTCTTTATCATACCTGTATAGCTCATATGTTAAGTATGCGTATTTACCTATATTAAGCAGGATCTGTAAGCATAAGTAAGTCATTCCATATTAGAGATAATGTAAACTTATTCATTAGGTAGAATACGGTACCCTATTCAAAGCTATTAGTAGCTTATGACCCCGTATTAGTCTAATGGGTTTGGTTCATATACCTTTACCATTAGTACACAACATAGCTGGAATAATGAAGTTGAATCAATTAGGCAAGTAAGCTTAACCTTGTTGAAACTTATGACTAGAGATTGGTGTATTCAATGGGTTTAGTTCAATATGCTTATACCTAGTATACTCATTAAGCAACAGGTTTCATGTCCTTGTTGCTTACTCTATACTGGAAGCTATTACTCTGGGAAAGAAAAGTAAAATTATTGATCAAATACCTCCAAGTGTTGTCGTACATCTCCACCACCATTATAGGTGTAAGTATGCACTATGTGCTTTGAATAGGCAACCCCTGTTGACATCAAGGGATAATAAAAGTAACACAAATCAATTTAACTGCATGTGCAAAAACAATGTAAAGCTGGAAAAGACACAATGCTTGTGCAACAGCTTTCAACATGTAACTTCTTACCAAACAAATTGCCATCTGGACTCCACACAACACGGTTGACAGATACACCCGGTTCCTTAACAAGTGCTGCCTGCAGCCCCAGTGCAAAAGATTAAACT
This sequence comes from Pinus tabuliformis, assembly GCA_031772625.1. NCBI lineage: Eukaryota > Viridiplantae > Streptophyta > Pinopsida > Pinales > Pinaceae > Pinus > Pinus tabuliformis. Next base: position 1,106,829,615 of record CM062804.1, on the reverse strand, counting down.
GATTGCATCATACATACAGTGCAAGTTGAACAAAAAATCCAAACTAAAACTCTCAGAAGCTATTACTCTAGGAAAGAAAAGTAAAATTATTGATCAAATACCTCCAAGTGTTGTCGTACATCTCCACCACCATTATAGGTGTAAGTATGCACTATGTGCTTTGAATAGGCAACCCCTGTTGACATCAAGGGATAATAAAAGTAACACAAATCAATTTAACTGCATGTGCAAAAACAATGTAAAGCTGGAAAAGACACAATGCTTGTGCAACAGCTTTCAACATGTAACTTCTTACCAAACAAATTGCCATCTGGACTCCACACAACACGGTTGACAGATACACCCGGTTCCTTAACAAGTGCTGCCTGCAGCCCGAGTGCAAAAGATTAAACTGATTGCATCATACATATAGTGCAAGTTGAACAAAAAATCCAAACTAAAACTCTCATATGGACAACACAAATTATGTTTATAGCTGTATCTTCCTAATAAATACATGATATGAGTTCTATTCACATTCAGTAAGCTTGATATGGATAGATAAGCATGATACAGAAGTTTAACCCTACTACAGCTAGTTACATGTCACTATGAATGCCATTGATTAACTTATACGACATACAGGATAAGGTCACAGTAATGTAAATGAATATGATAGCTTAACCAAGTGACTTGATTCACGTAATTAGATATGGTTACATGAGAAGAGATGATACAGGAGCTATATCCATTGATTTAATTAGACAATAATCGTGACAAGATAGGATAGCACTGGTTATAAGCTCATATTGGACATTCATTACTTATGATGCATTATGATTATGGATTCCTTATAGGTGATAGGTAGAAACAGGCAGCAAGCAGCACATACCTTAATGACACATAGCTATATAGCTATGAACAGGGAGGTATAACAAGAGATTTTCTAGCTTACCTCACCTCCGTGGGCTATGGCTGGTTCAAGATACTAGTATGTTTCAACCAAACTCATTGCTCATATAAAACACGTATTCTCCATATAGAGATGATATCATGACATAACAGCTACTATTCCACCTTTCTCTGGCTCCAACCTAGACAAGTAAGCCAGTTGAGCATCTGCTTCATAAGGTGCAACAACAAACTCAACTCCTTCTGTCTTAAGGATCTGAATCAGGGAAGAGTTCAAAATGTCAATCAGCACAAAGCTTCAAAGTGGCAACATCTCAAACAGAAACGTAGCTGGCAGAAAAACCTGTGAACCTTTCTGGCAATATCAAAAGCACTACCTGAATCAGTTCATTTTCCATGGATGGATTTCACTTCACACAATGGTTCAGTCATACGAGAAGGATATCTGCTTTATATCAAAATTAGTAAGTATAAAGACAGCGATCCAAAATATGGAATCTTCAAGAGGATTACTATCACCTTGAAATATAGATGTAAGTAGTTTTTGAAATTTCGAAAACTTTCTCTGGCTCCAACCTAGACAAGTAAGCCAGTTGAACGAATGTGGTTCACAGGCACTTCAAATCTAGATTTTTTGTTTCTGATAAGAAAAAATACCTAGCTTGTTCCAGGCAAGCATCTCTCCTCCTAAGAAAGAGAAAACAGTAACTAATTACAATGGCCTTATATAGTAAGGCAATACCATCAGTTCAATCCACCAATAACAAAATGAGATTAGAAAAATGGCTAAGCATGTACTAAGGTCCATAAGTTGAAAATCTTTGATCCCTTAAAAACATTATGTGCTTCATAGAGTGCAGGCGTTATCAGCATGTTAACCCTCCGGTGATACTTTGTAAAAGCCCTCACAGGTTCCGGCTTCTGTAGCTGACGTGAGGCAGAACAGTGATGAAAAGGAAGGGAATTGTGGCTCCTATGTCAGCAGATCCTGAGCAAAGAAGGAGCTAAAGGATAGCTTTGGATTGATTTCAGTTCTGTAGAATTCATTTTATGATTAAAATCTGCCCTGAAGTTAACTATGAACAAGCTTACACTCTTGAATTTTGGTTAATCTATACATACATTGTTTTGTCAAGCTCAGGTTTTGAAGATTGGATTGTATGAATTGTTGTATATTGAATTGGACTATTCATTCTGCTCACTACAGTGTTACAATTATTGACACAGTGTACCAGAAAATACATAGAGCAAAGGAACTACAACAATATGTGAGCTGTTTGTATCAAGAAGACAAGAATTAATTGGCCAATGCTTTCATGGCATACCTTTATGTTCAGTACTGCTGCCCATGATAGGCATTAACCAGTGTTTGGATTGGGTCAAAACTGTGTAATGAGCGGGTTGATCAACAGACCCGCTTGACCAACATAGTCCCTCTCATGTGTGTTGAGCAGATGTAATAAATAGGCGTTGAATACGAATAAGAGAGGGGTGTTACCATTAGTACTTGATACTGTACTTCAATGATTGAACTAAAGGATACATAAGAGGTATATGACAGAAAATGCAGTTGGTATTAAGTACCCAACCTTGAACCTTAAGGTCAAAACTCTTTGCTAATCTAATTGAAATTCATAGCCTTCATTCAGGCCTCTCCAAAATATTTGATAGAAAGCAGTCAGCATAGTCATTCAGATCAAACAGTAGTAAAAAAAATGTTTCAAGTGGATATTAAGTCAATTCAACTGATACAAGAGTTCAAAATATTAGTAGCCCGCTTCATTTTCATTGAGTTGCCAATAGTTACAACAACATTTTCCAGTTGCAGGATCAGATCAATCTCTATTTTTACCTAGAACAAAATGAACTATAGAGAGTTGAATGATCGCTGATCAATGCATTGACATCTAATGAGTCCAAAGAGCAAGGAGATCCGCCTCGTAGATAGGAGGTCCACTTGAGAGTTCTGTTCCTTGAAGATGTGGCAGAAAGAAATCGAATTGAATCATTCTTCATAGCTTGGATTTGCAAGAGCCAGTGGGATAGTGAGGGGACAGTTTCACTGCAAAGAAAAGCAAGAGAGTTTTGTGTAAGATTCAAATTCACATGTTATTAAAATAATTGAAAATTTGCAGTTCCTTACTGAAATTATTCACTCAATTGTCAATTAAGAGGAAAGTGTAGTAATACAAAGAGAATTAATTGCTTTACATGCTACTTCTCAAGGGCGGAATGACCTTTTGTGCTTTTCAGGCATGCAGATATAAATTAGAACATCAAATTATGTACAACACAAAGGCAATCTATGTATCGATCAGCTAATAAGGAAAATTAATGCACTGACAGAAGTGAAGAGCAAACAGAACATATACAAAATCTAGACGCATATACAGAGGAACCCACAAGTCCATACCCAGACCGATGTAGAGAGATCTGAACGTATTTCTATTTGCAGAACACAATATTTTGCGATATTTTAAAGAAAGTTCAGACACTGGGTTCAATTTCCAGTTAACAAGAATCGGAGTGTTGAGAACAAGCTTATGCATACATGGACAATAGAAACACAGAAAAGAATAAATGCTCTTTGCTCACCTGCTGAGAAGCATCGCTTGGCTGATGTTCTAGATCCTGTAATTTTTTTCTGCTTCTAGATCCTGTAATTTTTTTCTCCTTTTCCAAAAAAGCCTTGTCTTCCTCAACAAAAAGAGGCTATACTCTTCCCCAATCCATTTTTCAGATGCAGAAACACGCCCACCAACACTCAGTTGCATAAAAGACTTTTGTTCTCTAATATTCTTTGCCGAGGAGAGGAAACCAGCATGGCATCCACCAAGTAGGAACAAAGAATGTGGAAGATACAAAATCTAGACGCATATACAGAGGAACCCACTCAGCATACGCAGACCGATGTAGAGAGATCTGAACGTATTTCTATTTGCAGAACACAATATTCTGCATTCTCACCAGTATATGAAAATGGCATGACAAACTCCTGCCGTTAAACAATAAGGAGCTTTCTTTCTTTTCATTCCAGTAGAAAATAAATGCCCAAAGGAAGAGTAACTACAGGTATAACAGTAGCATGAAGATGGTAATCTGAACCACCAAAGCATTCATCAGAGTTGTTTATTTTCAGCCCAACAGAAACTAAAATGCCCAGAAGAAGAGTTCTTATGTTCAAATAATAATAAAGACAGATATAACAATACCATGAAGATGGTATTCCAAGCTTCCAGCAGATATGAACTCGTAGACCAGAGAAAGTCACATCCTACAGAGGATAAAATGTGTCAATCTGTACGGACAATGACATCCGAACTATCCAACAGGAAGCTGCTGTGTACATGGAAATCTCGCAAACTGTATGTAACGTCGGCAACGTCTTCGAGATATTTTTCATACGTCAGTCCTGTTAAGGATGGACATAGTTCGAGCAGTAAACTGTCCTTTAGGATGCATTTGTATTGAACATTTGCCTCTGTTTGGATTGTGCAATTCAATTGCAAACTGCGTCGATATGTAGTTCGCTGTTTGCATGTGGAACAATTAAGTTGGTCCATGATAACTGTTCCAAATGTATCGGCGGGCAGAGAGCAATTGTTACAGATTATAACAAAGGGTTCTGCATGTATGTTTGCTATAGTCAGCATTCCTTTAACCTGGTCCATGTTTCAGTACAAGCCTAGCGTTAGATATTGTAATAAAAATGCTAAGAGGATGTTAAATGAATGTGCATAATTTAGGAGAACAGGAAATTAAGATTTATAATATATATTTTGTGGAGTATGAGAGGACCTTTGTTGTTGAGGCAGGTAGTTTTCTCAGGTCTGCAAGTACCCTGTCTGAAGTAACGGCTGTAATGAATGTAGATTTGCAAGTGTGTAATGACGCACGTTCTTTGCCTCGGGCAAGATTTCGAAACAGCACCATTGGTGCTTCTTGTTTCAAAATTTGTTGTTGGATGGATTTGAAAATTGGCTTAAATGTACTAAAAAGATGCACCTGCGTTGCAAAATGTACTAGTGTTAAATGTAATTGCTTTTAAGTAAATGGTTACTTAAAATGTATAGATGATTTAAATGTTAAAAAGAATAAATGGTTGAATTTGTATATACCGTGGCTTTGTCTTTTTGAGTTGGGCCGTCCTTGATAGTTAGGACATATTGACCAGCTATTTATTTCGCTGCTGTTACAAGGCCGGCAACTGTGCCGATTGCAAACGCAGCTATTGTGCTGGTGAGCTGGTTAATAGTCGTCGTGGGAACAAATCTGTATTCCGTACAGATAGGTGGAATTGGTTCCAAGATGCTCTTCCCATGCAAAACAAGTATACACGGACAGTCTCCATGGTCGTAAACTGTCTTGGCAGAGACCTTGAAATCTGTAATACAGATTCCCTGGCCCACTACAAGTTTCGCTTCAGTAGCAGCAATCAGGCTGTGGCACATTTAGCGTAATTGTCATATGCCCTCTGCTGTCCACTAGGTCAGCACGTAACAATTCAATTTTGTGGGCTTCGTCGACCAGTGTTTTGTATATTACTAGAGCCTGGCCGTGAAAAGTTGTTCCCATTTTCAGCCCTTTTAACTCCTGTATTGTGATTGTTCTGCATAGTTGATGCTTGGCTGCTATCTCAGATGTACTTTCCTGTTTCTGCCTGTAGAACAATATTAAAGAATCTGAATTAACATTATGTTTGTACTACAAAACTTGATGTACTTTCCTGTTTCTGCCTGTAGAACAATATTGAAGAATCTGAATTAACATTGTGTTTGTACTACAAAACTTGTAAGAATAGATTTGAAGGTTTTTTAGTTACTTTTTAGTAGTTTCTGAGACGTCACAAGTCTCTGAGAGGGAGCATGTCTCTGGAGCAGGTACTCCTTCGTGCTGTCTTTTCATATTAATTATCTATTTACCAGTCTCTGATCTGAAAGGAAACAAGGCTCTGGAGGAGTTACTTCTTTGTGCTGTGTTTTCTTATTAGTTATCTGTACAACACGAGTACAAGCTATTAGGTCTACAAGCAAAACTTGTTCCATGTAATAATAAATATGTATTCTATTAGGTCTACAAGCAAAATGTGTTCCATGTAATAATAAATCTGTGCATAACGTTATTCTATGTGTCGTTACATACCTAGATCAGTTAACGCAGAGTGTTGCAAGGGAGCTACAAGAAATAGACTTTCCATATGGCCATTGGAGATTGATATTGCTCGGATAACGCAGCATTTGTTTGAACAGGGAAATATGAAGTTTCCTTGAATATGAAGTTTAGCAAATTGTATAGAAACTTGTGTATCAATGCTACTTTGATTTTGCTACAGGCTAAAATTGATTTGTTCCAAGGGTCATTAGAGCTGTAATAGCGCATAGAATATGCTGTGATCAGACCAATAAGCCCATGTTACATTTATCTCACACTGTTTCATAGGCAAAGTTGTCCAGATATGGTCTATTACTGTGTTTCGGTGCGGAGATAGTTTGCTTGTTATTTCATGTAAGTTTTCCATTTCCATAAATTGTACAAAGAGTTTGCTACGAGTTGTTTCTTGTTGTATGTCAATGTTCAAATCACCAACAACTAAAAAAACACAGTCAGTATATGTAGTTTGCGACTTTGCTTCCTGAATTATTTGCATTATTGTGGATACTTGTTCAAATGGTGCTGCATAAATGTTCATTAAACAAATTGGTCGTTGGAAGTACATGTCAATTAGGGTAAGCTCTGTTTTGTTCTTGCAAAATGTCTTTCTTGCTCTAATAGGTATTTTTTTGTTTATGCAAGTAAGAACTCCATGTGTAGAATGTGCAGCCGCAAAATTGAATGATAAGAATTCTTTGACTACTGGTGGAGTGTACAAATGAGTTTCTTGAAAACATAGAATCATGTTGTCCATTAAGTCATTGTGATGAATCACGTCACTAAGATGTGCACGTAGACTACGTGTGTTAAGGCTTGCAATCGATAAAACATCCTTGTTAACAGATTTCTTCTTTGCGAATTCTAGTTTCCATGCACCAGTTGTTTCTAGCCGTGCCATCTCATTGATTATTTTGTTTTTGACATGGAATTTTTGTTGTGTCAATTTGTTAATCAAGTATAGTGAGTCAATAGTTCGAACACGTGATAATGCAGTGTAGACTAGACCATGTTTTGTGACACAAGTTGGGTCAAATGCAAGTTGATCCAATGTCAACCCTTGTGTCCGGTGTATTTTCCAGGCACAGGCTAATTGGATTGGAAATTGTTTTCGAATTGTAATTTGTAATTTGTTCCGAGACATTGCTAGCGATTTTGCTATTCGAAAGATTGGTGTCCAATTTGGCATTATATTTATGTCGTATAGTTGTTTGAAGTTGCTTCTTTGTTGTTTCCCAATTTCTGGGTCTGAAAATTCTATCTAGACAATGTCAAGCCTGTTGTTATTAGATGAATAGGATTTGAAAATCCCTTCAGCACCATTTACTAATCCATCGTTTGTATTGTAATTTCCTGCATATAGTTCAACTAACATGTTCTGTTTAACTGTAATTGTTGATGGCAGTGAGATTGTTTTATCAAAAGCAAAATAACTCGACCCAGGAAGCTCGTAGTTGTCAATTGCAACGAGCATTATTTGTTCCCCCTTTGTTAGGGAAAGCATTTTCACATTGTGAATATGGACATCTTTGTTGCGATAGAAAATGTGTGGGAAAACTGGGCTTGAAGGTGGGACCCTATAGCAGTTGTTGTTTACATAAGCAATATCTTCATCTGTTTGCATGTTTAATCTCATCCAATTTAGTACATCAATGAACAATGGGTCTTTTTGGCGCATGGCTGTGTGCAGTTGATAACATTTTATTTCCTCTGGCCAGAAGTCATATGGAATTGTGTTTTTGTTGATTTTTGGGTTTTCAAAGATCAAGGAGTCTCTGACTGGGTTTGCCTGGTAAAGATCGCCGGAGAATATCATGTCAACATTGCCAAAGTATGAAGTTGGTGTGTGTAAGATTTGTCGCAGGCGCTTATCAATTTGATATAGTGTTGTTGCACCAACGAGCGATGCCTCATCTATGAGGAGGACACACAATTGTTGGAAATGCTTTGATAATGTGTCCAATTTTTCATTGTTTAGTGAGGGGAAATCTGCTTTGTTAAAGGGAAAATAGAATGCAGAATGCAATGTGACACCACCAGCATTGAAGGTAGCTTTGCCCGTGTATTCAACGATTATTCCTATTAGTTGTGATGGGTTATAAGGCAATGCCACATTGTGTATGCGTACTAAGGATTGGAAGATTGCCTTAGCTGTGTGTGTCTTGCCTGTTCCTGCACCTCCTGTTAATAACAGGTAGATTAGCTCGTCTGGTCTGTACAATTTCCTTATTATAACATCAGTAACTATGCTTGCTTGTTCAGTGTTTAATTGTCGCATTAATTCATAGTACTCTACGTCTTCAAGTATATGTGGTTTTTTCACGATTTCATATGGCCTTGTAGATGGTAAAGCAAACTTTTTGCTATCTTGCAAATGTCCCAAGTCATTTTGGAAGTCGTAGTTTTCATATTTGTCATCTATCGATTTGTTAAATGTTATAGTTTCTGTTTCATTTGATTTCAAACTATCTATGTCAAATATTTCTCCAGTTTCTGTTTCTACTGTGTGCATTGCGTCATCTATGTCACCCCATGTAGTTGTTGTAGCAAATTTGAACTTTTGTTCATTTTGCTTGACTATTTCTTCGACCGCAACATATGCAGCTTGCCAACTTGTGTGATGTTGCTTAATTGCAGTTTCACTTCCTCGATAAGGATAGTATAACATCAATTGCTCTCTACAGTGATTTTCAATGTCCTTGTATTTGTTATATCTAACAGATCGAATGACACATGGTCTACTTGATTTTCTGCGTTCTTGTCCTTTCTTTGTATAGCTAGATGCAAATTCTGCTAAGCAGACATGTTCAATAGCAGTAGGTCGGAGAGCATAGTAGTCAGTAATTGATGGGCACATTATGTCTTCTGAGTCATCTGCTTCCTTCTGCAGATATTTTTGTTTTTTAAGAACAAATGCACGATCATCGACAGGAGATGTGTTAATAAATACACATTTCCGTGAACTGGAGTTTAGTGGGAGCGATAACACAATATGCACTGCTTGTTGTGCAGACATTTGTTGCAAGTTGACCAAAGCTTTCCCTAAAGAACTAATGGTATCTAGGATATCAGATTTTGTTTTCACATGATTGTCGCGTATGTTTTTAAATGTTCTTGTGAGTGTTTTATCTTCTTTTGTCATATAAGAACTGCAATACATTGCAGCTGCATATGAATCAAGTACAAATTGGGAATCAGTGTTTGCAATCCAAATTCCTGGAATATGTTTAGCGAAGTTGTTTGTCCAGGTGTCAACTGGGTTCCTTTGCAATAAGAGTGTTGTTCGATTTAGTGTACATTGGATAGCATGTATGTATTCATTGTGTACTAGTCCAAGGTTGGCTAAAAAGCTATCAAATGTATCATTATCACTGTATCTTGTGTTGTTTATTGCTTCGAAGATTAGCTTTGCATGTGCTTTTGTTTTATCACTATTGAATTCAAGAGGCTCAAGTATTTTTGTTACTTTCATTGGTGGTACTGGGAAATTAAATCTGCAATTAGAATTTGCACGCTTCCTACAACTTTTTGTGTGACAATGGTGTTGTAGAACTTTAAGTTCACTTGCAAGTAACAGTGAATTAGTTGACAAGTAATTGTCAACGAATTCTTCGACTTCAATATTTGTATTTTGACCATAGATTGGTGCAGATTTTATCCATAGTAAGCCATGTTCATGTTCACTGCCCCAGTTTTGGAATTCAGTTACATAGAAGTGGTCAATGAGCTCTCCATAATACTTGTGATCATGAGATATCAATTGATGTAATGCATCCCTCCTAGATCTATAGTAACGTACACAAGTAACAGGGTCGTTTCTTATTAATGAGCTAGGTTCATTTTCATCAAGTTCACCTGTGTTTGGTCTTCTAGTGTTTTGTTTTATGTGTCTCAATGCATGCATTAAAGGATCCCAAAGATGCTCCGCACTGCTAAACGAAACAAAGAAAGTGGGCGGCCCTAGTTGTCGTATCATTGCATAGAGTTTGTTCCGTATTTGCTGGTGGTAGTCAGGTGAGGTACGAATTGTTTTTAGGTCCATGTACCCAATGTCAGAATTTAAAATACGATCTAGGTTTGGTTTTGACTTAACGTCTTTTGCAACTAGTTTTCTACCTTTCAACTGCCCTTTTCTAATTCTAATCCACATTGTATTCAACACCTGATTTATGATAATGCGAATTGCTTTATAGAACAGGTTTGTAGTATGATAAGCAAAATCGTGGCTTTTATGCAGCACTTCCCATTGGCAAATCTTTTGATATGTAAAGTTTTTGGAGATGTCAGATGGGCGTTTGTTGCCATAGAAAAGCGATGGGAAACTCATTTCTTCTGAGTACTTATCTTTGAAGATTCCTAATGGCATGTATCCAGCAGCAGGTGCAATGTTAATTTGTTTATTTACAAGGTCATGGACGGTGTGTGCATCAATGAATCCATGGACCAATGTTTTTGTCGTTGGTTCATCGTTGTCTTGGTTATCGTGTTCGCTATCTTCAGCGTCACTTGAACTTTCATAAGCTTCTTGGTTTTGTAGGAATGCCTCTTTCCAATTGTCATTTATGGTAGCGTTCTCGAGCTTGTAAAGCATCCTTTTGCATAATTGTTTTAATGCTTTCATCACTTTGTGAACTCGAACTCGACCAAATGCATAAGCACTTTTGAATCTTAAACTCTTTTTTAGAACAACGGCAACCGTGTCAGTGTCTTTTATAGTTCGAGGCAATGCAGATTGGATTCTGGAAATGTTAGTGGGGACATTGATGACTCCTCCAGTTAAGCCCAGTTGCGACTTCTTATGTCGATGGCCCATTTCTTTTATTTGCAAGAAGGGCAATCTTGATGCGACTAGTCTTTCCTCTAGTTCAGTGAGGTCTCTCAGTGTTCTAGTGCCATTGTTTCTTCTTATGTGTTCAGGGACTGCATATTTAGCAATTGTTTCATGTTCAATTGCTTTTTTGCAATGTTTACAAATGTAGCAATTTTCAACACGAGATTTAACATTCTCGAAACTAGTTGATAGTTTCCTAATCTTATTTTGTTTTGCTTGACATTCTTGTTTCACAAAGCAGATGTCTCTTTTGAAAAAAGTTGTTTCACATGATGAACAATTGAAGATAGGTGTGTCACTTACTTGTCTTTGATATATTTGATCAAACTCTGATAATTCTGGTAATTTGTTCATTGATCTTGATTGAATCGAGAGGTCGGATTCTCCTGATTTCTTTGATTGTGCTGAACGATCCTTTGATGTTGTTGCAAATCGATTGTAGTCCATGTTTTCTATGACTATTTCTTGTTTCATTGTTGCTGTGTTGAATGCAAGTCCTATTTTCTCCGTTTTCGATTTTGTCCGGATAATGCCTTTAAGCAAATGCAAAGATAAGCTTTTTGTCTCTTTACCTAATGAACAAGGGATTACAATTCCTGTTTGTGCGTTGTTTCTAATTTGTTTTTTCAAGTTTCTAAGTGATCGAAATCTCAGTGTCTCGAATTTTACTTGGTTCGTTGATCGCGCTGATAGATCCATTGATCTTCCTGCAGATGGGCTGTAGTCCATGTTTTCTATGACTATTTCTTGTTTCATTATTGTTGTGTTGAAGGCAAGTCTTATTTTCTGTGTTTTCAATTTTTCCCGAATGATGCCTTTAAGCAAACGCAAAGATAGACTTTTTGATTGTTTGTCTGATCGACAAGAAGTTACAATTTCTGTTTGTCTGTTGGTTCTAATATGTTCTTTCAAGTTTCTAAGTGATCGGAACCTCCGTGTGTCACTAACATCTTTTGTGTGCGGTGTGTCACAAATATCTTCTGTGTTGTTTAGAATTACTTGTTGTTCCATTGTACTTATGTTATATTGAATGCCTATGTTTTGCCTTTTTGGATTTTCCTGAGCAATGTCCTTAAGCACATGCTTGTTTAAGTGACAAGGTGGTTTGAATTTAGCTTCAATTGGTTGACATTTTGTCTCAGGTTGTGGTTCAATATTGTTCTTTGAGGTATCGGCTTGTTGTTGGAAGGTACAACCAATTGTAGGCTACCTATGAACCAAAGGCTCGAAGTGCCCATTCAAAGGATCATCGTCATGGAACAGTATGTCACGAGTATTTGTTGTAATACCTGGATTGAAGTGAAAATACAGTCTCATCTTTGTTTTGGACCAAACCCTAATTGGAATTTTCAACCAGTTTGACAGCCAATGGATGCAGAAAATATCTCCCCATAGACCTCTAGATGCTGGGGGTATATTGTTTGAGGCAGATTTAGCCATTTTGTCTAAATAGATTTCACGGTTTCTTATGTTATGCATTTCTTTCAGTGAGGCTTCATGAAGTTCATGTTCATAAGACCAAATTGCCTCACTATCTTGTTTTTTGAGACAGTTTCTAAAATATTCTATTGTTCCTTTCCTTAGCTCCACTGATGTGTATCGGAAATCTAGCAAAAGTTCTAAACTATCGAATAAACAGTCTCCAATTAGATATGAGAAATTGTCCACACGAAATAAGTCATGCTTTTGCAATACCAATTGCAACTTGTGTTTATCAGACATAGGTGTGTCACAAACATCTTCTGTGTTGTCTAGAACTACTTGTTGTTCCATTGTACTTCTGTTGTATTGAATGCCTATGTTTTGCCTTTTCTGATTCTTCTGAGCAATGTCCTTAAGCACATGCTTGTTTAAGTGACAAGGTGCGTGTAATTTAGCTTTGATTGATTGACATTTTGTCTCAGGCTGTGGTTCGATATTGTTCTTTGAGGTATCGGCTTGTTGTTGGAAGGTACAACGAATTGTAGGCTGCCTATGAACCAAAGGCTCGAAGTGCCCATTCAAAGGGTCCTCGTCATGGAACAGTATGTCACAAGTATTTGTTGTAATACTTGAATTGAAGTGCAAATACACTCGCATCTTTGTTTTGGACCAAAGCCTAATTGGAATTTTCAACCAGTTTGACAGCCAATGGACGCAGAAAATATCTCCCCACAGACCTCTAGATGCTAGGGGTATATTGTTTGAGGCAGATCTAGCCATTTTGTCTAAATAGACTTCACGGTTGCTAATGTTATGCATTTCTTTAAGTGAGGCTTCATGCAGTTCATGTTCATAAGACAAAATTGCCTCACTATCTTGTTTTTTGAGACAGGCTCTAAAATATTCTATTGTTCCTTTCCTTAGCTCCACTGATGTGTATCGGAAATCTAGCAAAAGTTCTAAACTATCGAATAGGCAGTCTCCAATTAGATATGAGAAATTGTCCACACGAAATAAGTGATGCTTTTGCAATACTAATTGCAACTTGTGTTTATCAGACATAGAAGACATGATGACGACTAAGTGTTCGATGCAATATTATGTTTACTGATGCAATGCAGTTACAACTAGAGAATCATAATAACAAGTTGAACAATGAAAATGATTATAGAACACGAAGTGATTGTGTGCACCTTTGGGACCGCAAATGTCTGCTAAGCTGCGGAGACTCCTTATGTCAAGTAGCATCCACTGCGCAGGTCTGATACTGAAGTTCGAAATATGACTGCCAAGATAAAGAAGAACGTAAACCCATTGATGTAATGCAATTACAACCGCAGAATCATAATAGCAAGTTGAACAATGAAGTGATTGTGTGCACCTTTGCGATGAAGTTCAAAATATGACTGCCAAGTAGGATCAGTCAGTGTAAATCCATTGATCAATCTATATCAACCCAATGCCCTTGTTTTTGCTAATTATGCAAGTAAATGCAATGTCACATAACTTGGAAAGGCAAATCAAACAAACTAAAAGCAATGTAATGTCAGTAGTACCAGTCCCTGCTGTAGGTTAGGATCAATCAGTGTAAATCCATTGATCAATCTATATCAACCCAATGCCCTTGTTTTTGCTAATTATGCAAGTAAATGCAATGTCACATAACTTGGAAAGGCAAATCAAACAAACTAAAAGTAATGTAATGTCAGTAGCACCATCAAATTTGACACTGGTTGGAAGCTTTTGATGCAATGGAGCAAGCCACACCAAATTGTTACAGGTATATTGTTTCTCTTTCTTATGTTGGCATTTAAGACAAAAGAAAATGACTTATTTCGCTAAGCTACTGCATCAGCAAAGTTGTTTCTCTTTCTTATGCTGGCATTTAAGACAAAAGAAAATGACTTATTTCGCTAAGCTACTGCATCAGCAAAGTAACCCCTCTGGAAGCACAACTGACAATAATGGCTTTAAATTACAGCCCAAGACATTGAGATTTTTTAGCAAAGAACTGGGAGGTGGCCATGATGAAAGTGGCATTCAGGAATATGATAACACACTGCTTGAAGAACTGGCAATAAATGAAACTTTGAATGTTTTGTCTACTGGTAATCAAAGGGGGGGTTAGAGAGATTCCTATAATTATTGTTGCTTGCAATCCATTGAGGAATCTATATCAACCCAATGCCCTTGTTTTTGCTAATTATGCAAGTAAATGCAATGTCACATAACTTGGAAAGGCAAATCAAACAAACTAAAAGCAATGTAATGTCACTAGTACCATCAAATTTGACACTGGTTGGAAGCTTTTGATGCAATGGAGCAAGCCACACCAAATTGTTACAGGTATATTGTTTCCCTTTCTTATTCTGGCATTTAAGACAAAAGAAAATGACTTATTTCGCTAAGCTATTACATCAGCAAAGTAATCCCTCTGCAAGTCCCCAGTGTTTGCCCCTGGTATTTTGACATGCACAAGTTCTCCAAACTGGCCAAATAATTATCTCAGCATTTCATCTGTCACAGTGGGTTTAAGACGTCTGAAAGACATGTAGAATAAGAATATCAAGTGATAAATTCCTTTAAAAAAATGAAAGCATATAAAGAAAAACAAAAACAGAGGGACACAGTTGTATTATTTGGATCATTAGATGATGCAACTACTTGAGGACAAACTACCGCTGCCGCAAACAAATCACTTGTGAGGGGGTATAGGACATATATAGAAGAAATAAAGAACGCAGCGAATAGGCATATGCTTATGCACAAAGAAGAATACATATATCCATTTGCGTATATGAGCTAAATAATACATAAGATCTGAATACCAATCAGCATACAAAGATACACACAAACACAACAAACACTATTTTGTCCCTAGCTACAGATCTCATCTATGGATAATGAACTCAGAATATAAGATATTTTGGAAGTTTGAAGGACATTTCCCAGCCTACGCTTGCATTGACACTTCTTAAGACTCCGCCAAAGAGAGAAACCATATCATCAGAATTCACTTAGAAATTAAAACCACAGTTTCACACACTAAGGTACATCCTGCATGGCAGTGGGCCTTATGAACTCGCATGTGCAAGGAATGTGACTATGTTTATTGAAGCTATGGATAACAATAAAGCTGCTCATAACCACTCAACCAAGGGCTTTGGGCAATGAAGAAAACAAGGGAGCTCTTTCGATTCGAAGATATATTCTGAACTCTTATTACAAACTACCCATGGATTTAGAGGATAACAATATATGGAGATTGATGTCATTAGAAGACATTTGCCAAACTGATTGATTTTGACATCCACCTTAACCTCTAATATAGAGATCTGTAGCTATATGCCCACAATTTATGACTTGATTTGCAGGCAGGCAATCGGAACATCAAATTCCAGGCTCAAATTAACATAGTAAATCTACCTCACTATGAAATTGAGAACTCGTTTCAGGGAACTGAGTTCATATGCCTATAATGCAGAACGAAAGCAATGTTTATCAACAAATAACAACCTGATTGCAAAAACCGAGATGGTGGTTTCACTTAAAAGGTCTACCCTGTCCCCATAGGTGTACAGCATGCAACCACTTCCTCCAAAAAAGTTGAGATTAGAGCATCCATTTACTGTACATTCAGGGATTTTAGATTGACATGACCCCCATCAGGCTATTGAATGTGCACACCTCTATCAAACCCTTGAGGCAAAATGGGAATCCCAACCTCAAACTTTCCGGTCGAATCTATCATATAAGTCAACATGCCATAACCAGTAACAGACAGTTGCACTGATTACATATCTACGAACCAGTATTCAGGACTCATGCAGAGGGATCGTAGCAGCTCTGCATTAAACTTTTGGAAATTTTTAAAAATTACATACGAAGCAAAATTTAGTAGGAAAAATGAAATCACTATCAGCTACCTTGGATTACCCGGGATAGACTACCCTTAGATTCTTGTACCTGGATCAGTTCAAGTTTATCGGACGCATGAGACTGATTAGGTCCCACCTATTCCTCACTCGTTTCGGGCGGGAAACTCCTATTAACTACTGGATACTGATGTAATAGCCAAAGAAAAGAGCGATAACTACAAAAAAGGAATTTGATTTGGAAAATCTAACATCCACAAAGCAAATTTGAAAAAAATACAATACCCACGTAGTAAATATGGGAATAAGCTATACCCACGACACAGATTTTTTCGATTTTTGCCATAAAAATTGCACCCACAAAGGAAAAATAATACAATGCCGACTCACCAGCACGAGATAGCCTGTTAGGCCGAACGCCCAAGAGCAGAGAAACATCAGCGAGCTCAGCTTCAGCAACTCTGAGACCATCAAATCTAGAAATCGAACGACTGCAAGTTCCTCGACTGGGTTCGAATCCAGCTATGGATAAAGAAGCAGTCATGCCTGCAAGTGCGGAGCCCGCCATTGCCCTGTCCTGAGAAGCCTGGGAATTATTTGATTTACTGCAGGGTGATGCGTTCCATACACCAAAGCAGGTATATATTCAGACACGAGAAACACAACTCCCCTGAATGCAATTGCAAATCCAGCAGTTTGTGCGAAGATTGTGTCATGCAAAGGTGGATGGAGTAGATGAATCAAACAAATAGAGCAGATCTTGTAGCAATACAGAGAGCACCTTCAGATCAGGTTTTGATCATGCAAGTGGAAAGTATGAGTATGGCATGCCCTTAACAGGATTGGGAAAGCTGCAACTACACATTGCAAGAGCACCTGAAGATGGAGATGGGCCTTAAAATTGGGAAAAGAAGTGTGTCATGAGAAGAGGCATCGATCTAATGACCCTTCTTACAAAAGTTTGTCAAGCCACTGTGTCAAATTCAACTCAACACAGAAAGCAACCTGAACTGATTCATTCACACGTGAAACTCCTACCAGTCAGTAAGTTTGAATACCCAACAAGTTTGACTTGCCACTACTCATTGGCAGTACAACACATGTAATAGAGATTCACAATATGGATAAAGGATAATGCTAATGTTTACAATTCAATAGCCTAAACGATTTTATAGGGTAGCTTAAAATCAGTTTATATTCAGAATTAAATGAAAATTTAATTATATAACCAGTGGGTTAGTGGTTCAATATGGTGGGAGGTGTGCCTTCTCAAGCTTCCCACCATGGATCCAATCTGCCTACAGGCATGTGCTTTGTGTCAACCCCCATGCATGTAAGACCATGGAAACTCTTCCAAAATCGAACTTGTTGAAGGATCATTCTCAAGCGAAAAATGCAAGTATGTTGTTGCCTCTTGGTCCAATTGACTGTTTTTGTTCATGTGAGGAGATTAATAAAGTTTTGATTTCAATTTCAAAGGATTACAACAATCCCTGTACAAGAGAGCTTACAAAAATTCTATGATAAAGTGTTAAAAGAAGATTTACAAACACTATTTTGTCCCTAGCTACAGATCTCATCTATGGATAATGAACTCAGAATATAAGATATTTTGCAAGTTTGAACTCTTATTACAAACTACCCATGGATTTAGAGGATAACAATATATGGAGATTGATGTCATTAGAAGACATTTGCCAAACTGATTGATTTTGGAATCCACCTTAACCTCTAATATAGAGATCTGTAGCTATATGCCCACAATTTATGACTTGATTTGCAGGCAGGCAATCGGAACATCAAATTCCAGGCTCAAATTAACATAGTAAATCTACCTCACTATGAAATTAAGAACTCGTTTCAGGGAACTGAGTTCATATGCCTATAATGTAGAACGAAAGCAATGTTTATCAACAAATAACAACCTGATTGCAAAAACTGAGATGGTGGTTTCACTTAAAAGGTCTACCCTGTCCCCATAGGTGTACAACATGCAACCACTTCCTCCAAAAAAGTTGAGATTAGAGCATCCATTTACTGTACATTCAGGGATTTTAGATTGACATGACCCCCATCAGGCTATTGAATGTGCACACCTCTATCAAACCCTTGAGGCAAAATGGGAATCCCAACCTCAAACTTTCCGGTCGAATCTATCATATAAGTCAACAGGCCATAACCAGTAACAGCCAGTTGCACTGATCACATATCTACGAACCAGTATTCAGGACTCATGCAGAGGGACACCTTCACATCAGGTTTTGATCATGCAAGTTAAAAGTATGAGTATAGCATGCCCTTAACAGGATTGGGAAAGTTGCAACTACACATTGCAAGAGCACCTGACGATGGAGATGGGTCTTACAATTGGGAAAAGAAGTGTGTAATGAGAAGAGGCATCGATCTAATGACCCTTCTTACAAAAGTTTGTCAAGCCACTGTGTCAAATTCAACTCAACACAGAAAGCAAGCTGAACTGATTCATTCACACGTGAAACTCTACCAGTCAGTGAGTTTGAATACCCAACAAGTTTAACTTGCCACTACTCATTGGCAGTACAACACATGTAATAGATATTCACCCGCAAGTGCGAGGAAGCAGATAGTTAAGAAAATTTTCGCCCTCTGTTATAAAGGAATTCCTTGATGAGCTCAAGAGGGTTGAGACTCGTGATGGCATGAAGAATTGGGTTTTCTTCAGATGTGACACAGCGTTTATTTAGCACCTATGTTCTTAATGTGGCTTGGAATGTGCGCACCAGCGGCCCACATACTTCTGACCACCATGGTCTATCTGCTTATAATTTCACTCATAGCAACCACCATGACCCGGGACACTCTAACTCAACTCTCCTCAACAGGATCCAATAAGAAGTAAGGAGTAAACAGTAAAGGCCTATCCGTCCAACTATGTATGGCCTCAACAAAGGGAAAAAAGACGATACCCATAAGCATTGGCTCACTAAGAAAAAATTGTGCCTTCAGCTAAGGCATTGATCCTAGAATGGCAGCTAAGATGGACAGGAAACAAATACAGCCTTCCTCCATCAAATTGAAAACTGAAAACACACCAAAATGGAGCATCACAACACGGCTTAATAAAAATAGATAAACGGAACATAGATCTCACCCCAACAGCTAAGAGCAAAAGGTAGGCAAAGCCTTAATGACAAAACTATTTCACATTGCAGTGGAACTGATTCACCAGCCAGTATTCTAAACAATAATTCTCAAGCAATGATCCATTGTTGCTGGTCATCCGTTGATTTTTGACTGCTCTGCTAATTTTATAGTAAAAGCATGGGAGGCAGCTAACTATGTAAAGGAGTGCCCTAGCCTCACATAAAAGCAGCAAAAACATTCCATAATGGATTGTTAAGCAAGCTAATGGTTAAAATTAAATTCATTGCTTTAGTTTCCATGTGTTTGTACTATTCACTCAAATTTGAGTATTTGTTTATTGTTCATGCCTCTTTTATTCATTAGTTGTGTTCATTCATTCCATTTGTACAACTTCAATTAATATTTGGTTGAAATTTAATGTACGTTGAGAACATGAAGGCATCACTTGAAGAAAAGAACTCATTGGCAATCACTCGAGGAAGCAGATAGTTAAGAAAATTTTCGCCCTCTGTTATAAAGGAATTCCTTGATGAGCTCAAGAGGGTTGAGACTCGTGATGGCATGAAGAATTGGGTTTTCTTCAGATGTGACACAACGTTTATTTGGCACCTATGTTCTTAATGTGGCCAGGACACTCCAACTCACCTCTCCTCAACAGGATCCAATAAGAAGTAAGGAGTAAACAGTAAAGGCCTATCCGTCCAACTATGTATGGCCTCAACAAAGGGAAAAAGGACGATACCCATAAGCATTGGCTCACTAAGAAAAATGTGTGCCTTCAGCTAAGGCAGGCCTATCCGTCCAACTATGTATGGCCTCAACAAAGGGAAAAAAGACGATACCCATAAGCGTTGGCTCACTAAGAAAAAATTGTGCCTTCAGCTAAGGCATTGATCCTAGAATGGCAGCTAAGATGGATAGGAAACAAATACAGCCTTCCTCCATCAAATTGAAAACTGAAAACACACCAAAATGGAGCATCACAACACGGCTTAATAAAAATAGATAAACGGAACATAGATCTCACCACAACAGCTAAGAGCAAAAGGTAGGCAAAGCCTTAATGACAAAACTATTTCACATTGCAGTGGAACTGATTCACCAGCCGGTATTCTAAACAATAATTCTCAAGCAATGATCCATTGCTGCTGGTCATCCGTTGATTTTTGACTGCTCTGCTAATTTTATAGTAAAAGCATGGGAGGCAGCAAACTATGTAAAGGAGTGCCCTAGCCTCACATAAAAGCAGCAAAAACATTCCATAATGGATTGTTAAGCAAGCTAATGGTTAAAATTAAATTCATTGAAGAAAAGCATAATGGCTAACCCTGGTAAAGATAGGGGAGTTGTTGCTACTCATGGAGAGCCACAGGCATTCAAGGATGAGTACAGATGGGCAAGTCTGTTCTTATCTAACTTATGAAGTTATTAAGACACGGACATTCTACAAGCAGGCTAGACGGATGCAGAGATTAGGGATGTGAATCTACATTGTAGACCGAGAGATACATGCTGTCTAATCAGCAAAGAAATCCAACAATTAAGAACCAGAATCTACATTAAAAAAGAAATGCATGCAGTTACATAACCAGATACATGCAAACTTAAGCAAAATTCTTATGTAACTTATGAAGAACCCTCCCTGACCCAACGAAAAAAGAATACGAAAGAATTCAAACTCTTATACAAGGGAAGCACTGTAGAAGCTCAGGAATGAAAACATAAAGAGTACCTGAAATAAACCAGTGTAGTGGACCCGAAGCGAAATAACAAGCCGCAAAGTAACGACGAAATCATGTATAAGCTTATTATATAACAAGAAAATTAGGTTACACGTAGCGGACGCTACATGCATAATGTCACCTGGAATGAAATGTGTACACAAGACATGTACAAATGGCCTAAATTACCTTAACCCCCATCAAATCAGCCTAGGTGAGGGCGCAACAGATGTTGAGGATATCGCCTGAATCACCTTAACCCCCATTAAATCAGCCTAGGTGATGGCCCAACAGATGGTGAGGATATGGCCTGAATTACCTTAACCCTCGTCAAATCAGCTTAGCTGATGGCCCAATGAAAATACCTTCCGAATTTCTTATAACGCCAAGCTAGAGCTACTCCCACGGAAGACGAAGTTAAGCAGATCATCCTCCAGAGGAAAGGCCTTCTATCCCTCCCCTCTAAGTCTTCCTTCTCAACTCGGCCTCTAAGGATGAGCGGTGACCGTCAGTCCACATTTGCCACCCAGCTCTCAGTCCCGGCTGCCCCACAATCCTGGCCGTCGCTGCGTCGTGGCAGGGTTTCGTGCCGTTCTCCGCCAGCCTATGCAGAAGCGTCTCAGTCTCCTTTTCTTGATCCGGGATCGACCTGCAGACTTAAGAAATATGAGCCGTTTCCCATGTCCGTCACAGGCGGCCGTGACTTCCACGATGGCCCGGAAAGATCCGTCTCAAAGTAGTCCCTGCCCAAGCACCTCGGCTCTCCTTTCTCGTCATAAGCCGTAAAGGCAAACCTGTGAACGATTCCCACCTGAAGCTCTCCTTTCTCGTCATAAGCCGTAAAGGCAAACCTGTGAACGATTCCCGCCTGAAGCTCCAACGGCCGGTCAAGCCCGAACCCGAGCCCCACAATCCTGGCGTCGCTGCGGCGTGGCAGGGTTTCGTGCCGTTCTCCACCAACCTGCGCAGAAGCGTCTCAGTCTCCTTTTCTTGATCCGGGATCGACCTGCAGACTTAAGAAATATGAGCCGTTTCCCATGTCCGTCACAGGCGGCCGTGACTTCCACGATGACCCGGAAAGATCCGTCTCAAAGTAGTCCCCCCCGAGCACCTCGGCTCTCCTTTCTCGTCATAAGCCGTAAAGGCAAACCTGTGAACGATTCCCGCCTGAAGCTCCCCGGTGGATTCGAACCTGCGACCGAGATGGCGAGCATCCAAGACGCTACGGAAGGTAGCGGTGTCGAAGCTCCAGGCGAACAAAACTATGACGAAAAGAGACGAGAAAAACATTGCCAGGCCATTGAGCAGCTGGACCTTGAGGCCGGACGGTACCCGCTTCATCATTGTGATAGAGACGAGTGGTTTCAACCAACAAACCGAGCCATGCTACCATGAACAGCGATGCACCTGTTAATACCCTGCAACAACACCTGCACAACACCTGTTAATACCCTGCAACCTTAGCATATACATATACCTGTTTACGAAATAACGAAACCTATTTACCAAATAACGAATTAATGCTAGCATTAACACTAACCGTTGACGGTCAGGGATAATGAAACTGGGCATAATTTCCAACTTAACCTATGTTCAGGCCTCTTCCGCCTCGGGAAGAGGCCAAATAAGATAGGAAATCTTCAGCGGAGAAGCAGACATAGGAAAGCGCTGAACTAATGCTAACCGCCGTATAACAGACCTTATTCTAACCACCGTATAACAGACAAGGAAAGCGCTGAACTAATGCTAAGTCGGGACAAAACGATTACTATAGTTATAACAATACCATGAAGATGGTATTCCAAGCTTCCAGCAGATATGAACTCGTAGACCAGAGAAAGTCACATCCTACAGAGGATAAAATGTGTCAATCTGTACGGACAATGATATCCGAACTATCCAACAGGAAGCTGCTGTGTACACGGAAATCTCGCAAACTGTATGTAACATCGGCAACGTCTTTGAGATAATTTTCATACGTCAGTCCTGTTAAGGATGGACACAGTTCGAGCAGTAAACTTTCCTTTAGGATGCATTTGTATTGAACATTTGCCTCTGTTTGGATTGTGCAATTCAATTGCAAACTGCGTCGATATGTAGTTAGTTGTTTTCATGTGGAACAATTAAGTTGGTCCATGATAACTGTTCCAAATGTATCGGCGGGCAGAGAGCAATTGTTACAGATTATAACAAAGGGTTCTGCATGTATGTTTGCTATAGTCAGCATTCCTTTAACCTGGTCCATGTTTCAGTACAAGCCTAGCGTTAGATATTGTAATAAAAATGCTAAGAGGATGTTAAATGAACGTGCGTAATTTAGGAGAACAGGAAATAAAGATTTATAATATATATTTTGTGGAGTATGAGAGGACCTTTGTTGTTGAGGCAGGTAGTTTTCTCAGGTCTGCAAGTACCCTGTCTGAAGTAACGGCTGTAATGAATGTAGATTTGCAAGTGCGTAATGACGCACGTTCTTTGCCTCGAGCAAGATTTCGAAACAGCACCATTGGTGCTTCTTGTTTCGAAATATGTTGTTGGATGGATTTGAAAATTGGCTTAAATGTACTAAAAAGATGCACCTGCGTTGCAAAATGTACTAGTGTTAAATGTAATTGCTTTTAAGTAAATGGTTACTTAAAATGTATAGATGATTTAAATGTTAAAAAGAATAAATGGTTGAATTTGTATATACCGTGGCTTTGTCTTTTTGAGCTGGGCCGTCCTTGATAGTTAGGACATATTGACCAGCTATTTCTTTCGCTGTTGTTACAAGGCCGGCAACTGTGCCGATTGCAAACGCAGCTGTTGTGCTGGTGAGCTGGTTAATAGTCGTCGTGGGAACAAATCTGTATTCCGTACAGATAGGTGGAATTGGTTCCAAGATGCTCTTCCCATGCAAAACAAGTATACACGGACAGTCTCCATGGTCGTAAACTGTCTTGGCAGAGACCTTGAAATCTGTAATACAGATTCCCTGGCCCACTACAAGTTTCGCTTCAGTAGCAGCAATCAGGCTGTGTGGCACATTTAGCGTAATTGTCATATGCCCTCTGCTGTCCACTAGGTCAGCACGTAACAATTCAATTCCGTGGGCTTCGTCGACCAGTGTTTTGTATATTACTAGAACCTGGCCGTGAAAAGTTGTTCCCATTTTCAGCCCTTTTAACTCCTGTATTGTGATTGTTCTGCATAGTTGATGCTTGGCTGCTATCTCAGATGTACTTTCTTGTTTCTGCCTATAGAACAATATTAAAGAATCTGAATTAACATTATGTTTGTACTACAAAACTTGATCTACTTTCCTGTTTCTGCCTGTAGAACAATATTGAAGAATCTAAATTAACATTGTGTTTGTACTACAAAACTTGTAAGAATAGGTTTGAAGGTTTTTTAGTTACTTTTTAGCAGTTTCTGAGACGTCACAAGTCTCTGAGAGGGAGCATGTCTCTGGAGCAGGTACTTCTTCGTGTTGTCTTTTCATATTAATTATCTATTTACCAGTCTCTGATCTGAAAGGCAGCAAGGCTCTGGAGAAGTTACTTCTTCGTGCTGTGTTTTCTTATTAGTTATCTGTACAACACGAGTACAAGCTATTAGGTCTACAAGCAAAATGTGTTCCATGTAATAATAAATCTGTGCATAACGTTATTCTATGTGTTGTTACATACCTAGATCAGTTAACGCAGAGTGTTGCAAGGGAGCTACAAGAAATAGACTTTCAGTATGGCCATTGGAGATTGATATTGCTCGGATAACACAGCATTTGTTTGAACAGGGAAATATGAAGTTTCCTTGAATATGAAGTTTAGCAAATTGTAGAGAAACTTGTGTATCAATGCTACTTTGATTTTGCTACAGGCTAAAATTGATTTGTTCCAAGGGTCATTAGAGCTGTAATAGCGCATAGAATATGCTGTGATCAGACCAATAAGCCCATGTTACATTTATCTCACACTGTTTCATAGGAAAAGTTGTCCAGATATGGTCTATTACTGTGTTTCGGTGTGGAGATAGTTTGCTTGTTATTTCATGTAAGTTTTCTATTTCCATAAATTGTACAAAGAGTTTGCTACGAGCTGTTTCTTGTTGTATGTCAATGTTCAAATCACCAAAAACTAAAAAAACACAGTCAGTATATGTAGTTTGCGACTTTGCTTCCTGAATTATTTGCATTATTGTGGATACTTGTTCAAATGGTGATGCATAAATGTTCATTAAACAAATTGGTCGTTGGAAGTACATGTCAATTAGGGTAAGCTCTGTTTTGTTCTTGCAAAATGTCTTTCTTGCTCTAATAGGTATTTTTTTGTTTATGCAAGTAAGAACTCCATGTGTAGAATGTGCAGCCGCAAAATTGAATGATAAGAATTCTTTGACTACTGGTGGAGTGTACAAATGAGTTTCTTGAAAACATAGAATCATGTTGTCCATTAAGTCATTGTGATGAATCACGTCACTAAGATGTGCACGTAGACTACGTGTGTTCAGGCTTGCAATCGATAAAACATCCTTGTTAACAGATTTCTTCTTTGCGAATTCTAGTTTCCATGCACCAGTTGTTTCTAGCCGTGCCATCTCATTGATTATTTTGTTTTTGACATGGAAGTTTTGTTGTGTCAATTTGTTAATCAAGTATAGTGAGTCAATAGTTCGAACACGTGATAATGAAGTGTAGACTAGACCATGTTTTGTGACACCAGTTGGGTCAAATGCAAGTTGATCCAATGTCAACCCTTGTGTCCGGTGTATTGTCCGGGCACAGGCTAATTGGATTGGAAATTGTTTTCGAATTGTAATTTGTAATTTGTTCCGAGACATTGCTAGCGATTTTTCTATTCGAAAGATTGGTGTCCAATTTGGCATTATATTTATGTCGTATAGTTGTTTGAAGTTGCTTCTTTGTTGTTTCCCAATTTCTGGGTCTGAAAATTCTATCCAGACAATGTCAGGCCTGTTGTTATTAGATGAATAGGATTTGAAAATCCCTTCAGCACCATTTACTAATCCATCGTTTGTATTGTAATTTCCTGCATATAGTTCAACTAACATGTTCTGTTTAACTGTAATTGTTGATGGCAGTGAGATTGTTTTATCAAAAGCAAAATAACTCGACCCAGGAAGCTCGTAGTTGTCAATTGCAACGAGCATTATTTGTTCCCCCTTTGTTAGGGAAAGCATTTTCACATTTTGAATATGGACATCTTTGTTGCGATAGAAAATGTGTGGGAAAACTGGGCTTGAAGGTGGGACCCTATAGTAGTTGTTGTTTACATAAGCAATATCTTCATCTGTTTGCATGTTTAATCTCATCCTATTTAGTACATCAATGAACAATGGGTCTTTTTGGTGCATGGCTGTGTGCAGTTGATAACATTTTATTTTCTCTGGCCAGAAGTCATATGGAATTGTGTTTTTGTTGATTTTTGGGTTTTCAAAGATCAGGGAGTCTCTGACTGGGTTTGCCTGGTAAAGATCGCCGGAGAATATCGTGTCAACATTGCCAAAGTATGAAGTTGGTGTGTGTAAGATTTGTCGCAGGCGCTAATCAATTTGATATAGTGTTGTTGCACCAACGAGCGATGCCTCATCTATGAGGAGGACACACAATTGTTGGAAATGCTTTGATAATGTGTCCAATTTTTCATTGTTTAGTGAGGGGCAATCTGCTTTGTTAAAGGGCAAATAGAATGCAGAATGCAATGTGACACCACCAGCATTGAAGGCAGCTTTGCCCGTGTATGCAGCGATTATTCCTATTAGTTGTGATGGGTTATAAGGCAATGCCACATTGTGTATGCGTACTAAGGATTGGAAGATTGCCTTGGTTGTGTGTGTCTTGCCTGTTCCTGCACCTCCTGTTAATAACACGTAGATTAGCTCGTCTGATCTGTACAATTTCCTTGTTATAACATCAGTAACTATGCTTGCTTGTTCGGTGTTTAATTGTCGCATTAATTCATAGTACTCTACGTCTTCAAGTATACGTGGTTGTTTCACGATTTCATATGGCCTTGTAGATGGTAAAGCAAACCTTTTGCTATCTTGCAAATGTCCCAAGTCATTTTGGAAGTCGTAGTTTTCATATTTGTCATCTATCGATTTGTTAAATGTTATAGTTTCTGTTTCATTTGATTTCAAACTATCTATGTCAAATATTTCTCCAGTTTCTGTTTCTACTGTGTGCATTGCGTCATCTATGTCACCCCATGTAGTTTTTGTAGAAAATTTGAAATTTTGTTCATTTTGCTTGACTATTTCTTCGACTGCAACATATGCAGCTTGCCAACTTGTGTGATGTTGCTTAATTGCAGTTTCACGTCCTCGATAAGGATAGTATAACATCAATTGCTCTCTATAGTGATTGTCAATGTCCTTGTATTTGTTATATCTAACAGATCGAATGACAAATGGTCTACTTGATTTTCTGCGTTCTTGTCCTTTCTTTGTATAGCTAGATGCAAATTCTGCTAAGCAGACATGTTCAATAGCAGTAGGTCGGAGAGCATAGTAGTCAGTAATTAATGGGCACATTATGTCTTCTGAGTCATCTGCTTCCTTCTGCAGATCTTTTTGTCTTTTAAGAACAAATGCACAATCATCGACAGGAGATGTGTTAATAAATACACATTTCCGTGAACTGGAGTTTAGTGGGAGCGATAACACAATATGCACTGCTTGTTGTGCAGACATTTGTTGCAAGTTGACCAAAGCTTTCCCTAAAGAACTAATGGTATCTAGGATATCAAATTTTGTTTTCACATGATTGTCGCGTATGTTTTTAAATGTTCTTGTGAGTGTTTTATCTTCTTTTGTCATATAAGAACTGCAATACATTGCAGCTGCATATGAATCAAGTACAAATTGGTAATCAGTGTTTGCAATCCAAATTCCTGGAATATGTTTAGCGAAGTTGTTTGTCCAGGTGTCAACTGGGTTCCTTTGCAATAAGAGTGTTGTTCGATTTAGTGTACATTGGATAGCATGTATGTATTCATTGTGTACTAGTCCAAGGTTGGCTAAAAAGCTATCAAATGTATCATTCTCACTGTATCTTGTGTTGTTTATTGCTTCGAAGATTAGCTTTGCATGTGCTTTTGTTTTATCACTATCGAATTCAAGAGGCTCAAGTATTTTTGTTACTTTCATTGGTGGTACTGGGAAATTAAATCTGCAATTAGAATTTGCACGCTTCCTACAACTTTTTGTGTGACAATGGTGTTGTAGAACTCTAAGTTCACTTGCAAGTAACAGTGAATTAGTTGACAAGTAATTGTCAACGAATTCTTCGACTTCAATATTTGTATTTTGACCATAGATTGGTGCAGATTTTATCCATAGTAAGCCATGTTCATGTTCACTGCCCCGGTTTTGGAATTCAGTTACATAGAAGTGGTCAGTGAGCTCTCCATAATACTTGTGATCATGAGATATCAATTGATGTAATGCATCCCTCCTAGATCTATAGTAACGTACACAAGTAACAGGGTCGTTTCTTATTAATGAGCTAGGTTCATTTTCATCAAGTTCACTTGTGTTTGGTCTTCTAGTGTTTTGTTTTATGTGTCTCAATGCATGCATTAAAGGATCCCAAAGATGCTCCGCACTGCTAAACGAAACAAAGAAAGTGGGCGGCCCTAGTTGTCGTATCATTGCATAGAGTTTGTTCCGTATTTGCTGGTGGTAGTCAGGTGAGGTACGAATTGTTTTTAGGTCCATGTACCCAATGTCAGAATTTAAAATACGATCTAGGTTTGGTTTTGACTTAACGTCTTTCGCAACTAGTTTTCTACCTTTCAACTGCCCTTTTCTAATTCTAATCCACATTGTATTCAACACCTGATTTATGATAATGCGAATTTCTTTATAGAACAGGTTTGTAGTATGATAAGCAAAATCGTGGCTTTTATGCAGCACTTCCCAGTGGAAAATCTTTTGATATGTAAAGTTTTTGGAGATGTCAGCTGGGCGTTTGTTGCCATAGAAAAGCGATGGGAAACTCATTTCTTCTGAATACTTATCTTTGAAGATTCCTAATGGCATGTATCCAGCAGCAGGTGCAATGTTAATTTGTTTATTTACAAGGTCATGGACGGTGTGTGCATCAATGAATCCATGGACCAATGTTTTTGTCGTTGGTTCATCGTTGTCTTGGTTATCGTGTTCGCTATCTTCAGCGTCACTTGAACTTTCATAAGCTTCTTGGTTTTGTAGGAATGCCTCTTTCCAATTGTCATTTATGGTAGCGTTCTCGAGCTTGTAAAGCATCCTTTTGCATAATTGTTTTAATGCTTTCATCACTTTGTGAACTCGAACTCGACCAAATGCATAAGCACTTTTGAATCTTAAACTCTTTTTGAGAACAACGGCAACCGTGTCAGTGTCTTTTATAGTTCGAGGCAATGCAGATTGGATTTTGGAAATGTTAGTGGGGACATTGATGACTCCTCCAGTTAAGCCCAGTTGCGACTTCTTATGTCGATGGCCCATTTCTTTTATTTGCAAGAAGGGCAATCTTAATGTGACTAGTCTTTCCTCTAGTTCAGTGAGGTCTCTCAGTGTTCTAGTGTCATTGTTTCTTCTTATGTGTTCAGGGACTGCATATTTAGCAATTGTTTCATGTTCAATTGCTTTTTTGCAATGTTTACAAATGTAGCAATTTTCAACACGAGATTTAACATTCTCAAAACTAGTTGATAGTTTCCTAATCTTATTTTGTTTTGCTTGACATTCTTGTTTCACAAAGCAGATGTCTCTTTTGAAAAAAGTTGTTTCACATGATGAACAATTGAAAATAGGTGTGTCACTTACTTGTATTTGATATATTTGATCAAACTCTGATAATTCTGGTAATTTGTTCATTGATCTTGATTGAATCGAGAGGTCGGATTCTCCTGATTTCTTTGATTGTGCTTAACGATCCTTTGATGTTGTTGCAAATCGATTGTAGTCCATGTTTTCTATGACTATTTCTTGTTTCATTGTTGCTGTGTTGAATGCAAGTCTTATTTTCTCCGTTTTCGATTTTGTCCGGATAATGCCTTTAATCAAATGCAAAGATAAGCTTTTTGTCTCTTTGCCTAATGAACAAGGGATTACAATTCCTGTTTGTGCGTTGTTTCTAATTTGTTTTTTCAAGTTTCTAAGTGATTGAAATCTCAGTGTCTCGAATTTTACTTGGTTCGTTGATCGCGCTGATAGATCCGTTGATCTTCCTGCAAATGGGCTGTAGTCCATGTTTTCTATGACTATTTCTTGTTTCATTATTGTTGTGTTGAAGGCAAGTCTTATTTTCTGTGTTTTCAATTTTTCCCGAATGATGCCTTTAAGCAAACGCAAAGATAGACTTTTTGATTGTTTGTCTGATCGACAAGAAGTTACAATTTCTGTTTGTCTGTTGGTTCTAATATGTTCTTTCAAGTTTCTAAGTGATCGGAACCTCCGTGTGTCACTAACATCTTTTGTGTGTGGTGTGTCACAAATATCTTCTGTGTTGTTTAGAATTACTTGTTGTTCCATTGTACTTCTGTTATATTGAATGCCTATGTTTTGCCTTTTTGGATTTTCCTGAGCAATGTCCTTAAGCACATGCTTGTTTAAGTGACAAGGTGGTTTGAATTTAGCTTCAATTGGTTGAAATTTTGTCTCAGGTTGTGGTTCAATATTGTTCTTTGAGGTATCAGCTTGTTGTTGGAAGGTACAACCAATTGTAGGCTGCCTATGAACCAAAGGCTCGAAGTGCCCATTCAAAGGATCATCGTCATGGAACAGTATGTCACGAGTATTTGTTGTAATACCTGAATTGAAGTGAAAATACAGTCTCATCTTTGTTTTGGACCAAACCCTAATTGGAATTTTCAACCAGTTTGACAGCCAATGGATGCAGAAAATATCTCCCCATAGACCTCTAGATGCTGGGGGTATATTGTTTGAGGCAGATTTAGCCATTTTGTCTAAATAGATTTCACGGTTTCTAATGTTATGCATTTCTTTCAAGGAGGCTTCATGCAGTTCATGTTCATAAGACCAAATTGCCTCACTATCTTATTTTTTGAGACAGTTTCTAAAATATTCTATTGTTCCTTTCCTTAGCTCCACTGATGTGTATCGGAAATCTAGCAAAAGTTCTAAACTATCGAATAAACAGTCTCCAATTAGATATGAGAAATTGTCCACATGAAATAAGTCATGCTTTTGCAATACCAATTGCAACTTGTGTTTATCAGACATAGGTGTGTCACAAACATCTTCTGTGTTGTTTAGAACTACTTGTTGTTCCATTGTACTTCTGTTGTATTGAATGCCTATGTTTTGCCTTTTCTGATTCTTCTGAGCAATGTCCTTAAGCACATGCTTGTTTAAGTGACAAGGTGCGTGTAATTTAGCTTTGATTGATTGACATTTTGTCTTAGGCTGTGGTTCGATATTGTTCTTTGAGGTATCGGCTTGTTGTTGGAAGGTACAACGAATTGTAGGCTGCCTATGAACCAAAGGCTCGAAGTGCCCATTCAAAGGGTCCTCGTCATGGAACAGTATGTCACAAGTATTTGTTGTAATACTTGAATTGAAGTGCAAATACACTCGCATCTTTGTTTTGGACCAAAGCCTAATTGGAATTTTCAACCAGTTTGACAACCAATGGACGCAGAAAATATCTCCCCACAGACCTCTAGATGCTAGGGGTATATTGTTTGAGGCAAATCTAGCCATTTTGTCTAAATAGACTTCACGGTTGCTAATGTTATGCATTTCTTTAAGTGAGGCTTCATGCAGTTCATGTTCATAAGACAAAATTGCCTCACTATCTTGTTTTTTGAGACAGGCTCTAAAATATTCTATTGTTCCTTTCCTTAGCTCCACTGATGTGTATCGGAAATCTAGCAAAAGTTCTAAACTATCGAATAGGCAGTCTCCAATTAGATATGAGAAATTTTCCACACGAAATAAGTGATGCTTTTGCAATACTAATTGCAACTTGTGTTTATCAGACATAGAAGACATGATGACGACTAAGTGTTCGATGCAATATTATGTTTACTGATGCAATGCAGTTACAACCAGAGAATCATAATAACAAGTTGAACAATGAAAATGATTATAGAACACGAAGTGATTGTGTGCACCTTTGTGACCGCAAATGTCTGCTAAGCTGCGGAGACTCCTTATGTCAGGTAGCATCCACTGCGCAGGTCTGATACTGAAGTTCGAAATATGACTGCCAAGATAAAGAAGAACGTAAACCCATTGATGTAATGCAATTACAACCGCAGAATCATAATAGCAAGTTGAACAATGAAGTGATTGTGTGCACCTTTGCGATGAAGTTCAAAATATGACTGCCAAGTAGGATCAGTCAGTGTAAATCCATTGATCAATCTATATCAACCCAATGCCCTTGTTTTTGCTAATTATGCAAGTAAATGCAATGTCACATAACTTGGAAAGGCAAATCAAACAAACTAAAAGCAATGTAATGTCAGTAGTACCAGTCCCTGTTGTAGGTTAGGATGAGTCAGTGTAAATCCATTGATCAATCTATATCAACCCAATGCCCTTGTTTTTGCTAATTATGCAAGTAAATGCAATGTCACATAACTTGGAAAGGCAAATCAAACAAACTAAAAGCAATGTAATGTCAGGAGCACCATCAAATTTGACACTGGTTGGAAGCTTTTGATGCAATGGAGCAAGCCACACCAAATTGTTACAGGTATATTGTTTCTCTTTCTTATGCTGGCATTTAAGACAAAAGAAAATGACTTATTTCGCTAAGCTACTGCAGTTGTTTCTCTTTCTTATGCTGGCATTTAAGACAAAAGAAAATGACTTATTTCGCTAAGCTACTACATCAGCAAAGTAACCCCTCTGGAAGCACAACTGACAATAATGGCTTTAAATTACAACCCAAGACATTGAGATTTTTTAGCAAAGAACTGGGAGGTGGCCATGATGAAAGTGGCATTCAGGAATATGATAACACACTGCTTGAAGAACTGGCAATAAATGAAACTTTGAATGTTTTGTCTACTGGTAATCAAAGGGGGGGTTAGAGAGATTCCTATAACTATTGTTGCTTGCAATCCATTGAGGAATCTATATCAACCCAATGCCCTTGTTTTTGCTAATTATGCAAGTAAATGCAATGTCACATAACTTGGAAAGGCAAATCAAACAAACTAAAAGCAATGTAATGTCACTAGTACCATCAAATTTGACATTGGTTCGAAGCTTTTGATGCAATGGAGCAAGCCACACCAAATTGTTACAGGTATATTGTTTCTCTTTCTTATGCTGGCATTTAAGACAAAAGAAAATGACTTATTTCGCTAAGCTACTGCATCAGCAAAGTAATCCCTCTGCAAGTCCCCAGTGTTTGCCCCTGGTATTTTGACATGCACAAGTTCTCCAAACTGGCCAAATAATTATCTCATTATTTCATCTGTCACGGTGGGTTTAAGACGTCCGAAAGACATGTAGAATAAGAATATCAAGTGATAAATTCCTTTAAAAAAATGAAAGCATATAAAGAAAAACAAAAACAGAGGGACACAATTGTATTATTTGGATCATTATATGATGCAACTACTTGAGGACAAACTGTCGCTGCCACAAACAAATCACTTGTGAGGGGGTATAGGACATATATAGAAGAAATAAAGAACGCAGCGAATAGGCATATGCTTATGCACAAAGAAGAATACATATATCCATTTGCGTATATGAGCTAAATAATACATAAGATCTGAATACCAATTAGCATACAAAGATACACACAAACACAACAAACACTATTTTGTCCCTAGCTATAGATCTCATCTATGGATAATGAACTCAGAATATAAGATATTTTGGAAGTTTGAAGGACATTTACCAGCCTATGCTTGCATTGACACTTCTTAAGACTCCGCCAAAGAGAGAAACCATATCATCAGAAATCACTTAGAAATTAAAACCACAGTTTCACACACTAAGGTACATCCTGCATGGCAGTGGGCCTTATGAACTCGCATGTGCAAGGAATGTGACTATGTTTATTGAAGCTATGGATAACAATAAAGCTGCTCATAACCACTCAACCAAGGGCTTTGGGCAATGAAGAAAACAAGGGAGCTCTTTCGATTCGAAGATATATTCTGAACTCTTATTACAAACTACCCATGGATTTAGAGGATAACAATATATGGAGATTGATGTCATTAGAAGACATTTGCCAAACTGATTGATTTTGACATCCACCTTAACCTCTAATATAGAGATCTGTAGCTATATGCCCACAATTCATGACTTGATTTGCAGGCAGACAATCGGAACATCAAATTCCAGGCTCAAATTAACATAGTAAATCTACCTCACTATGAAATTGAGAACTCGTTTCAGGGAACTGAGTTCATATGCCTATAATGCAGAACAAAAGCAATGTTTATCAACAAATAACAACCTGATTGCAAAAACGGAGATGGTGGTTTCACTTAAAAGGTCTACCCTGTCCCCATAGGTGTACAACATGCAACCACTTCCTCCAAAAAAGTTGACATTAGAGCATCCATTTACTATACATTCAGGGATTTTAGATTGACATGACCCCCATCAGGCTATTGAATGTGCACACCTCTATCAAACCCTTGAGGCAAAATGGGAATCCCAACCTCAAACTTTCCGGTCGAATCTATCATATAAGTCAACAGGCCATAACCAGTAACAACCAGTTGCACTGATCACATATCTACGAACCAGTATTCAGGACTCATGCAGAGGGATCGCAGCAGCTCTGCATTAAACTTTTGGAAATTTTTAAAAATTACATACGAAGCCAAATTTAGTAGGAAAAATGAAATCACTATCAGCTACCTTGGATTACCCGGGATAGACTACCCTTAGATTCTTGTACCTGGATCAGTTCAAGTTTCTCGGACGCATGAGACTGATTAGGTCCCACCTATTCCTCGCTCGTTTCGGGCGGGAAACTCCTATTAACTACTGGATACTGATGTAATAGCCAAAGAAAAGAGCGATAACTACAAAAAAGGAATTTGATTTGGAAAATCTAACATCCACAAAGCAAATTTGAAAAAAATACAATACCCACGTAGTAAATCTGGGAATAAGCTATACCCAGGACACAGATTTTTTCGATTTTTGCCATAAAAATTGCACCCACAAAGGAAAAATAATACAATGCCGACTCACCAGCACGAGATAGCCTGTTAGGCCGAACGCCCAAGAGCAGAGAAACATCAGCGAGCTCAGCTTCAGCAGCTCTGAGACCATCAAATCTAGAAATCGAACGACTGCAAGTTCCTCGACTGGGTTCGAATCCAGCTATGGATAAAGAAGCAGTCATGCCTGCAAGTGCGGAGCCCGCCATTGCCCTGTCTTGAGAAGCCTGGGAAATATTTGATTTACTGCAGGGTGATGCATTCCATACACCAAAGCAAGTATATATTCAGACACGAGAACCACAACTCCCCTGAATGCAATTGCAAATCCAGCAGTTTGTGCAAAGATTGTGTCATGCAAAGGTGGATGGAGTAGATGAATCAAACAAATAGAGCAGATCTTGTAGCAATACAGAGAGCACCTTCAGATCAGGTTTTGATCATGCAAGTTGAAAGTATGAGTATGGCATGCCCTTAACAGGATTGGGAAAGTTGCAACTACACATTGCAAGAGCACCTGAAGATGGAGATGGGCCTTACAATTGGGAAAAGAAGTGTGTCATGAGAAGAGGCATCGATCTAATGACCCTTCTTACAAAAGTTTGTCAAGCCACTGTGTCAAATTCAACTCAACACAGAAAGCAACCTGAACTGATTCATTCACACGTGAAACTCCTACCAGTCAGTAAGTTTGAATACCCAACAAGTTTGACTTGCCACTACTCATTGGCAGTACAACACATGTAATAGAGATTCACAATATGGATAAAGGATAATGCTAATGTTTACAGTTCAACAACCTAAACGATTTTATAGGGTGGCTTAAAATCAGTTTATATTGAGAATTAAATGAAAATTTAATTATATAACCAGTGGGGTAGTGGTTCAATATGGTGGGAGGTGTGCCTTCTCAAGCTTCCCACCATGGATCCAATCTGCCTACAGGCATGTGCTTTGTGTCAACCCCCATGCATGTAAGGCCATGGAAACTCTTCCACAATCGAACTTGTTGAAGGATCATTCTCAAGCAAAAAATGCAAGTATGTTGTTTCCTCTTGGTCCAATTGATTGTTTTTGTTCATGTGAGGAGATTAATAAAGTTTTGATTTCAATTTCAAAGGATTATAACAATCCCTGTACAACAGAGCTTACAAAAATTCTATGATAAAGTGTTAAAAGAAGATTTACAAACACTGTTTTGTCCCTAGCTACATATCTCATCTATTGATAATGAACTCAGAATATAAGATATTTTGCAAGTTTGAACTCTTATTACAAACTACCCATGGATTTAGAGGATAACAATATATGGAGATTGATGTCATTAGAAGACATTTGCCAAACTGATTGATTTTGGCATCCACCTTAACCTCTAATATAGAGATCTGTAGCTATATGCCCACAATTTATGACTTGATTTGCAGGCAGGCAATCGGAACATCAAATTCCAGGCTCAAATTAACATAGTAAATCTACCTCACTATGAAATTAAGAACTCGTTTCAGGGAACTGAGTTCATATGCCTATAATGCAGAACGAAAGCAATGTTTATCAACAAATAACAACCTGATTGCAAAAACCGAGATGGTGGTTTCACTTAAAAGGTATACCCTGTCCCCATAGGTGTATAGCATGCAACCGCTTCCTCCAAAAAAGGTTAGATTAGAGCATCCATTTACTGTACATTCAGGGATTTTAGATTGACATGACCCCCATCAGGCTATTGAATGTGCACACCTCTATCAAACCCTTGAGGCAAAATGGGAATCCCAACCTCAAACTTTCCGGTCGAATCTATCATATAAGTCAACAGGCCATAACCAGTAACAGCCAGTTGCACTGATCACATATCTACGAACCAGTATTCAGGACTCATGCAGAGGGACACCTTCACATCAGGTTTTGATCATGCAAGTTAAAAGTATGAGTATAGCATGCCCTTAACAGGATTGGGAAAGCTGCAACTACACATTGCAAGAGCACCTGAAGATGGAGATGGGCCTTACAATTGGGAAAAGAAGTGTGTCATGAGAAGAGGCATCGATCTAACGACCCTTCTTACAAAAGTTTGTCAAGCCACTGTGTCAAATTCAACTCAACACAAAAAGCAAGCTGAACTGATTCATTCACACGTGAAACTCCTACCAGTCAGTGAGTTTGAATACCCAACAAGTTTAACTTGCCACTACTCATTGGCAGTACAACACATGTAATAGATATTCACCCGCAAGTGCGAGGAAGCAGATAGTTAAGAAAATTTTCGCCCTCTGTTATAAAGGAATTCCTTGATGAGCTCAAGAGGGTTGAGACTCGTGATGGCATGAAGAATTGGGTTTTCTTCAGATGTGACACAGCGTTTATTTGGCACCTATGTTCTTAATGTGGCTTGGAATGTGCGCACCAGCGGCCCACATACTTCTGACCACCATGGTCTATCTGCTTATAATTTCACTCATAGCAACCACCATGACCTGGGACACTCTAACTCACCTCTCCTCAACAGGATCCAATAAGAAGTGAGTAAACAGTAAAGGCATATCCATCCAACTATGTATGGCCTCAACAAAGGGAAAAAAGACGATACCCATAAGCATTGGCTCACTAAGAAAAAATTGTGCCTTCAGCTAAGGCATTGATCCTAGAATGGCAGCTAAGACGGACAGGAAACAAATACAGCCTTCCTCCATCAAATTGAAAACTGAAAACACACCAAAATGGAGCATCACAACACGGCTTAATAAAAATAGATAAACGGAACATAGATCTCACCACAACAACTAAGAGAAAAAGGTAGGCAAAGCCTTAATGACAAAACTATTTCACATTGCAGTGGAACTGATTCACCAGCAGGTATTCTAAACAATAATTCTCAAGCAATGATCCATTGCTGCTGGTCATCCGTTGATTTTTGACTGCTCTGCTAATTTTATAGTAAAAGCATGGGAGGCAGCAAACTATGTAAAGGAGTGCCCTAGCCTCACATAAAAGCAGCAAAAACATTCCATAATGGATTGTTAAGAAAGCTAATGGTTAAAATTAAATTCATTGCTTTAGTTTCCATGTGTTTGTACTATTCACTCAAATCTGAGTATTTGTTTATTGTTCATGCCTCTTTTATTCATTAGTTGTGTTCATTCATTCCATTTGTACAACTTCAATTAATATTTGGTTGAAATTTAATGTACGTTGAGAACATGAAGGCATCACTTGAAGAAAAGAACTCATTGGCAATCACTCGAGGAAGCAGATAGCTAAGAAAATTTTCGCCCTCTGTTATAAAGGAATTCCTTGATGAGCTCAAGAGGGTTGAGACTCGTGATGGCATGAAGAATTGGGTTTTCTTCAAATGTGACACAACGTTTATTTGGCACCTATGTTCTTAATGTGGCCGGGACACTCCAACTCACCTCTCCTCAACAGGATCCAATAAGAAGTAAGGAGTAAGCAGTAAAGGCCTATCCGTCCAACTATGTATGGCCTCAACAAAGGGAAAAAAGACGATACCCATAAGCATTGGCTCACTAAGAAAAATTTGTGCCTTCAGCTAAGGCAGGCCTATCCGTCCAACTATGTATGGCCTCAACAAAGGGAAAAAAGACGATACCCATAAGCATTGGCTCACTAAGAAAAATTTGTGCCTTCAGCTAAGGCATTGATCCTAGAATGGCAGCTAAGATGGACAAGAAACAAATACAGCCTTCCTCCATCAAATTGAAAACTGAAAACACACCAAAATGGAGCATCACAACACGACTTAATAAAAATAGATAAACGGAACATAGATCTCACCACAACAGCTAAGAGCAAAAGGTAGGAAAAGCCTTAATGACAAAACTATTTCACATTGCAGTGGAACTGATTCACCAGCCGGTATTCTAAACAATAATTCTCAAGCAATGATCCATTGCTGCTGGTCATCCGTTGATTTTTGACTGCTCTGCTAATTTTATAGTAAAAGCATGGGAGGCTGCAAACTATGTAAAGGAGTGCCCTAGCCTCACATAAAAGCTGCAAAAACATTCCATAATGGATTGTTAAGCAAGCTAATGGTTAAAATTAAATTCATTGAAGAAAAGCATAATGGCTAACCCTGGTAAAGATAGGGGAGTTGCTGCTGCTCATGGAGAGCCACAGGCATTCAAGGATGAGTACAGATGGGCAAGTTTGTTCTTATCTAACTTATGAAGTTATTAAGACACGGACATTCTACAAGCAGGCTAGACGGATGCAGAGATTAGGGATGTGAATCTACACTGTAGGCCGAGAGATACATGTTGTCTAATCAGCAAAGAAATCCAACAATTAAGAACCAGAATCTACATTAAAAAAGAAATGCATGCAGTTACATAACCAGATACATGCAAACTTAAGAAAAATTCTTATGTAACTTATGAAGAACCCTCCCTGACCCAACGAAAAAAGAATACGAAAGAATTCAAACTCTTATACAAGGGAAGCACTGTAGAAGCTCAGGAATGAAAACATAAAGAGTACCTGAAATAAACCAGTGTAGTGGACCCGAAGTGAAATAACAAGCCGCAAAGTAACGACGAAATCATGTATAAGCTTATTATATAACAAGAAAATTACGTTACACGTAGCGGACGCTACATGCATAATGTCACCTGGAATGAAATGTGTACACAAGACAGGTACAAATGGCCTAAATTACCTTAACCCCCATCAAATCAGCCTAGGTGAGGGCGCAACAGATGTTGAGGATATCACCTGAATCACCTTAACCCCCATCAAATCAGCCTAGGTGATGGCCCAACAGATGGTGAGGATATGGCCTGAATTACCTTAAACCCCGTCAAATCAGCTTAGCTGATGGCCCAATGAAAATACCTTCCGAATTTCTTATAACGCCAAGCTAGAGCTACTCCCACGGAAGACGAAGTTAAGCAGATCATCCTCCAGAGGAAAGGCCTTCTATCCCTCCCCTCTAAGTCTTCCTTCTCAACCTAGCCTCTAAGGATGAGCGGCGACCATCAGTCCGCATTTGCCACCCAGCTCTCAGTCCCGGCTGCCCCACAATCCTGGTCGTCGCTGCGGCGTGGCAGGGTTTCGTGCCGTTCTCCGCTAGCCTGCACAGAAGCGTCTCAGTCTCCTTTTCTTGATCCGGGATCGACCTGCAGACTTAAGAAATATGAGCTGTTTCCCATGTCCGTCACAGGCGGCCGTGACTTCCACGATGGCCCGGAAAGATCCGTCTCAAAGTAGTCCCCGCCCGAGCACCTCGGCTCTCCTTTCTCGTCATAAGCCGTAAAGGCAAACCTGTGAACGATTCCCGCCTGAAGCTCTCCTTTCTCGTCATAAGCCGTAAAGGCAAACCTGTGAACGATTCCCGCCTGAAGCTCCAATGGCCGGTCAAGCCCGAACCCGAGCCTCACAATCCTGGCCGTCGCTGCGGCGTGGCAGGGTTTCGTGCCGTTCTCCGCCAACCTGCGCAGAAGCGTCTCAGTCTCCTTTTCTTGATCCGGGATCGACCTGCAGACTTAAGAAATATGAGCCATTTCCCATGTCCGTCACAGGCAGCCGTGACTTCCACGATGACCCGGAAAGATCCGTCTCAAAGTAGTCCCCCTCGAGCACCTCGGCTCTCCTTTCTCGTCATAAGCCGTAAAGGCAAACCTGTGAACGATTCCCGCCTGAAGCTCCCCGGTGGATTCGAACCTGCGACCAAGATGGCGAGCATCCAAGACGCTACGGAAGGTCGCGGTGTCGAAGCTCCAGGCGAACAAAACTATGACGAAAAGAGACGAGAAAAACGTTGCCAGGCCATTGAGCGGCTGGACCTTGAGGCCGGACGGTACCCGCTTCATCATTGTGATAGAGATGAGTGGTTTCAACCAACAAACCGAGCCATGCTACCATGAACAGCGATGCACCTGTTAATACCCTGCAACAACACCTGCACAACACCTGTTAATACCCTGCAACCTTAGCATATACATATACCTGTTTACGAAATAACGAAACATGTTTACCAAATAACGAATTAATGCTAGCATTAACACTAACCGTTGACGGTCAGGGATAATGAAACTGGGCATAATTTCCAACTTAACCTATGTTCGGGCCTCTTCCGCCTCGGGAAGAGGCCAAATAAGATAGGAAAGCTTCAGCGGAGAAGCAGACATAGGAAAGCGATGAACTAATGCTAACCGCCGTATAACAGACCTTATTCTAACCGTCGTATAACAGACAAGGAAAGCGCTAAACTAATGCTAAGTCGGGACAGAACGATTACTATAGTCCCTGCCGGATGCCAGATGGCAGGGACTAATAACCTATAAACACGATAAGCATTTGAAGATATCCAATGAAAACAATGAGCAACTTACCATTTTGAAGATGAAATATATGTATATATAAAAACTAAGTGAGAAATTATAAAAGCATAACATGATTATATTTTAAATTTATAGGAGTTAAAAAAATTACGTAGAGATATTGTATTTGGTATCTATTTTTTTTTTATACAAGACTAAAATATGTTTCTATGCATACTCATTATAATAAATACCTAACATTTTATGAGTATATCAACATTTACATTTTATGAATGTAATTCAAACTATAAGTGTATCTATGTCATTTAGAGAGGCAACCAAATTGAAATTAAGTAGGACGATGGGAAGAAAACAAATTGAGTTCACTAAAGTGTTGTAAATGAGATTAGGTGAGATTCCTTTTGTTGCGAGCTCTCTAATTGGCTTCTTAGGCCGTCAAATTCGTCTTTTTTCTTCCATATCAATTGTTTATATTTTATAAATATCACTATTGTTTTTATGAGTTGAGTAACCAATTGGTCCATACATAAAATTAGAGGCATAAGATAATCCTAGAGTTTGGCTATGATAACATCAAGAGCATATGTTGTTTTTCTTCAATTACCCTATGAGCTTCCATCTCCAAAATTAGGGGAGACTCTATCTCCAAAGATTTCTAACATGTAAGCTTGGTCCCACTCTCCATAATGGAAGTTGTCATCATACTTCAATAACTCTCCAGTTGTCGGAATTGAAATATATGATGGCCATAATTGGAAAGGACTCCGCATGGAAGTGTTCCTACTCATGATATTTGTTACATTCCACTTCAAGCCAACCGAACTAGATAGATTTTCCATGGATCTTACACTGGTGTGAATAGATGAGCCAACTAAATTCATGATGATACATTTAAGATTCTTCTCCATGTTGACTGCTCTATCCCTCATCTCGCACACCAAAATTGAGTCCAAACCTACGTCGATCTCACTAGTCTATTCCCTGTTATAGTTCATGCGAGAGGAGTAAATCTTCCTTGCATTATTCATAATGGTTTCATAATTCAAGGGTCCTGGGCCACGTGTCATCAACCTCCCTGACATGACTCCTCATTCAATCACTTGGCTATTGGATTTGACTCTATGGGTCATGGCATATGATTTAAGAAACCAGGTGGATTTGGGTGGAACTGTTCACTGCATGGCTGGACACTGAGTTTTCCAATGTATTTATTGCCCATAGTTGATGGATCGATTGACATTCTAAGATGGAATACATGCTTAATACAATTTTCTTAATGGTGGATTTGAGTTTTATATCTAAAGGAGTAGTGCACAGGTTTGCCTTATGATAATATTGAATTAGGGGATTTTTTTAGCAAGATTGATTGGTTAGAGTGGTTAAGACAATTCCACTCAGTTATTCAAAACTATATCTAGACTCGAGGGATAAGTGAGTTCAATATATCCATCAATGTTGAATAATGCCGTCCACCCCACCCACACTTGCTATCCTTTTCCATAGATGTTAATAAAAATATATTGACAATGTAATATTAATATCTTAATATAACAAGATATATTAAAATTTTAATAATTAATATTTTGCTAGTGATAAAGTATATGAAAAAGTATTAAATGTAATAGTAGAGTTTAGGCTTCTGTGATCCATATCAAGTTTATAAAGGATTTTTCGGCGAAGATCACATGAGACATTATTTGTCGACGCGTTTCGAACTAACCAGTTTGGTTCATCGTCAAGACAAGTTTATTTACCAAAATTTTAATAATATTATTGTTCATATTTATATTTTAATTTTTATATCACAAAATATTATTATATAATTTATATTATTTAAAAAATTCTTTTGTAAAAAAAAAGGTGAAGTATTTATTTATTACAATTTGAAACGAAATGAATTAAATCATTAATAAAAAAAATTTACCTTGTGGTTTAGGAACATTGGGTGGTTGTTACATCTACGGGAAAATACGAAAGGAATTAAATCATTAATAAAAAAAAATTACGTTGTCGTTTACGAACATTGGGTGGTCGTTACATCCACGGGAAAATTTGGGCAGATCAACCTCGAAGGGAATCTTTTAAAGCCCATCGGCTAGACTAGCAGGGCCTAACACCAAGGGCGTAGAGGAGAATTGACCATGTGACCTCCCGATCGGTGAGACACTTAACAATGGGGACTCGATCAATTGAGCTAACCCTTGGGGCTACCATAAATAACTTATACCAAATTTAATTAGATTATTTTAAATATTATTTTTTTCAATTAAAAAAATTGTAATTTTATTCAATTTTTAATAAGGAATAATATTACATTTTGTATATGCTAAAATAATTCGGTAAAATAAGCTTTTTGGTTTATGAGTTATGAGAAGAGAAAAAAAACTATAAAATATTATTTAACAATTTCAAAGTTAAGTGTGATAATAATCACTTAACCTCGCCTTTCCTTTTCTTCTGGACCGTTGCAAACCCCTTCAATTAGGGTCAGATAGGATCATTTCCAATTCATTTCCTGATTTCTATAATGACGTTTCTTTCTTTCTTTGTCTGAATCTAAGTTATGTTGTTCTGGTACTTGGATCTCTTCCAGTTCGATACCCTTTTGCATGTGTGTCACGTTTTCTTTATGATCCAAAGAATTTCCTTTTGCTTGGTTTGTAGGGATCTCTATGGTTTCTTCTTCTTCCTCTGATGAGAGGTAGGGATCTGAAGAATGCCATCCTTTTTTTTTGGTCTTCCCCTTTTTCTTTTTCGGTATCTTTTTTGCGTGTTGGCTTTGGTAAGAAATATGGCATATGAATGTGGTATTTTCATAATCTAACAATTAGGCCCACTAATTTCTTTCGTGTTTCAGTTGAATGTGATATGGAAGACCTTTGCTAAGGCCCATTTCAACACATATTCTGGCAAAGGTGAAAAGACCTTTCTCTATTCTTTTAAGGTCCATCATTTTAATAGAGGTCTTCCCATTAATTTTTTTAATGAAAAACTGAAATGTTTCATTTCCTTCTTTTTCTTGTCTTTTAGCCAAATCAAAGAGGGGAAAATGAGTGGGAATTCCATTGGATGATGGATCACTCATGTACACATGTATCTTCATTTCCATGGCCCCTAAATCAAACAA
This sequence comes from Pinus tabuliformis, assembly GCA_031772625.1. NCBI lineage: Eukaryota > Viridiplantae > Streptophyta > Pinopsida > Pinales > Pinaceae > Pinus > Pinus tabuliformis. The sequence continues at coordinate 1,106,785,028 of CM062804.1, read as the reverse complement.
CATAGGGCAAAAAAGAAAACTTGTAACAAATAATTAAGGCAATAACCTAGAACCTGAACTTGAGCATTGATCCTTGGGACACATGGATAGACTCTGTACCATGTCTTAGAATATTCCATGAGCCCAAGCGAAAGGGGAAACCAATTACAAGAGCCAACAATCATCTGTGAAGGCCTATGGTCATTTATTATAGAAGATCAAACATTCCTCATAAAATTGAACCCAAATCCACCAAATTCCATCGTCGAGGTGAGAGATGGGTTTAACATCTGCTTGACTATGCTTGCCTTTTGTGTGTATCTCGATCTCATGGCTTTTGGTTATGCCGTCCAAAAATATGTAGGAAAGAAAAAACCTAGTGCACTACTCAAACTCCATTCTTATCCTCCCTAAAACCTTGATAACCAAGTTTATGTCGTTGGGTGTTTCTCAATTTTTTTGGATGTGGTTCATGAACTCTAGAGATCAATGACCACAACGTCCACCAAAGCATTGTTCCGGGCAAATCTACCCGAAGGGGTCACTTCCCCTTGGCTCATTAATGGAGCCTAACCTTAAAAGCGTCAAGGAAAATTGACCTAATAACCTTTCAATAGTAAAATTCTTTAACAACTAAAACTCAACCATTTTAACTAACCCTCACCATTTTTTATTTTTAACTTTTTTCATTTAATTTATTATAATTTTAAGATAATAATTTTTTTTTTTAAATTCAATAAATCTATTATAAATCTTATAATTAAGCCAATCAATTCATCATTATTATTTTTAAAAAATCACACTTAAAATAAACTTATTCTTAAAAAATTTCTAAACGTTAAAAGGTACCAACATCTTTCTTTAGATCCCATAAAAACAATTTTGTATTCGACCATAGATAATATATATATATATATATATATAATCGCAAAAAAAATTTACTTTCAACGAAATCATTTACTTTTATCATATATATATATACTCAAATTACGATTTAATTTTATATTTAGAAAACTAACCAAATAATTATATTATATTTAAAAAATAAATTAAAAAAACCCGTAAATCTTTAAAATAACTAATCATAGAAACATAACTGTTTTCATATTTTGATTCAACTCATTCTTCTTAAAATAATAATAAATTATTAAAGTAAAATAAAAATATAAACTTATGATTACCTGGTCCCTACTACATACCATATTTCAACGACTGTATTCTCCCGAATCCATGGGCGACGGACGACAACTCTTATCTCGATTGCAGGTTCTCATTACATACTTACGTGGTTATGTGGGCCCACCTCTATGTCTCCGTTTACAAAGACGGACATTGAGATTCGTTATCGGAATTGTTTATCGTCTAAATGGTTTCTTGTAGCCGGAAGTTTATCTCTCACATCTGTCATCGTCTCCGCGCCGTCTATTGAGAGGTCGAGACATGGAAATCAATTCAACCTACCAGGCTACACCGACATAATACCTGTCCAAAGCAAAAAATGCACACTCAAATAGTTAACGCATTGTAATTTAGGTGAACAAATAGTTATCGTACTCCAGAGAGTAGTTGGCTTTAACAATCATGGTAAGTTAATTTATTTATAATTATTAGAATCGCATTGTAATTTAGGTGAACAACTAGTTATCGTACTCAACAATCATGGACTCTATCTTCAAGCCTTATTTGACTAGTTGCTTGTATATATAGATGATATTCTTATTTTTTCTAAGAAGGTAGAGGACCATTTTAAATATGGGCAGATTTTTATATAAGTTGTCAAAAGAAATAGCCTAGTTTTAAGCAAAAAGAAGATTGAATTGTTTTAAATTTTCATTAGATTTCCTGGTCATAGTATCTAGAAAGTCTGGATAGCCCTACAGAAGCATGCCTTGGAATTCGAAGATAAGTTTCTAGATAAAATTACTGACAAAACCCAGCTTCAGAGATTTCTTGGTTGTTTGAACTACGTCAGCAATTTTTACTAGGACTGTGCTAAAGACCGAAGCCTACTTAACCAAAGGCTAAGGAAAGATCCTTCACCTTGGTCAGAGGATCATACAAACATTGTTAGAAAAATAAAAGCCAAGGTAAAGTTACTCCCTATATTATATGTTGCAGATGACAATGCTTTCAAAATAGTTGAATCAGATGCTAGTGACATTGGATGGGGAGGTATCCTTAAATAGAAAAAAGATGGTGAGGAACAAATTGTTCAATTTGCTTTTGGGACTTGGAACCCAGCTGAAAGAAATTATTCCACCATTGAGAAAGAAGTAAAAGCTGCTTGGAACTCTATTGATAAATTTGAGATCCATTTAGTTAATAATTTTTTTTATTAAGAACAGATGCTTCTGCGTTGAAGAAAGTGCTGACAAAAGATATTAAGAAGCCAGGGGAGGAAAAGTTTGCCAGATGGCAGGCCCTATTCGCCAATTTCAATTTTGATGTTGAACATATCAAAGGTTCAACAAATTGTCCGCCTAATTTCCTTAGCAGAGAATATATCTATAATTTTGCAGGATATAAGAAATTATGGTGGGATATTTTGAATGTTGATGGAAAAGATGAAATACACTTTACAAAGTTAAAATTTGGATCAATAGGAACCATGCAGAGAAACCAACAATGTGAGTGGTTACAGGATTGGTGGAATGACTATGACGTCAACAAAACAACCATTGACCCTGTTTACTATGAATCTTACTATCATATGCAATGCGACATTTGTTTTGAAAAGAATATTTTTGACTGTTTTCATACTCCATGTAAAACTGTCAAGGATCTCCTTCAGCTTTCTGAGCATGGAATTCTGCACCAGTACATGACTAGACATCATGAATGGCTTGTCATGACTAAAATAAAGCATCAAATTGTATTAAATAAACCCATGATAGTCAGGAGAATATACACAAAAGCATGGGATGGACACTTGTACAATAGATTCCGATTTCCAGGAATCACGATCTTAGATGACCCCACTTCATAAATGGTTCCCATGGGCTTGTCCTTAAAGTTTCCACAGTGTAATATGATGTCTAGTCACAAGACTGAATGTGACCAGTTTTCTCGTGGGATTTATTGTTCAAAAAGCATCCACTATGTAAAGTTTATGCTTTCCATGGGATTTGTTATAATCCTCCACAGTGTAAATAAGTACGAAGATTCTTCAGTCATGAGACTCGGAGCATTTCTCCAACTTTTGGTGCACTTTGAGCCACATCTCCTTGACTGACCGAATAATAAGTACCAAGTCTATCTTTCCAATTGTCAGATGTTTGTCCCCTCCTTTTCCTATAAGAGAGAGGAGTAAGGCTCATTCGAGGGGAGCAGAGGTTGCAGTGTCTTAGAGTTTAGAGAGTCTAGAGAATTTTCTTCTTGCTCTGCAACTGCGGACTTCTTGTCTGATCTGATTGCATCACGAAGGGTCTCTAAAGTCCTAGGAGATCTGAGAAGCCTGCGTATCTGTGTGCTCAGCACAGATAAGAACCTAAAGTGGCCAGATCAATAGGGAGTCAGTCTGTATGTGTGTGTATATGTTCAAAGACTGAGTCTGTGTATTTGCCAGGAAGCCTTCAGTAGCGCTATCTTTTTAAGAATCCAAGTCTGATAAATGCAAACACAATCAATATTAGGAAAGAACATCCTATAAAGATCTCTATAATCCATTTTTCTGAATTAATAAAGAGTGCATTTTTCCGCATCTGAGTACTTGTGCATTAAAATGAGCTGTTGAGGTAGTATCTGTCTAAGTTATTCTTGCTTGAGGTTCGCCAGAGGTTTGCCAAAGGGTAGAAGGGACGCCAGACCACATATAGGCGAGGGAAGTCATGAAGAAGGTTGACAGAGTGTGAAATACCTGAGTAGGTTCGTGTATGGGTTCATGTAAAGAAGAATAAGTGGCAAAGACAGAGAAGAGACTCAGCAAGGCCAGTCAGTTGTGTTGTTGTTGCAAGCTTCTGTGAAGCCCTACTAGCAATCATGGTAAGTTAATTTATTTATAATTATTAGAATTTTTATAAAAATGAATTGTATTTATTTTGGGTAACGTATAAGCAAATTCTTTCGGTAGAATTTATATAAGAAATTTTTTTGGTCGACGCGTTTTGAACCAACAAGTGTGGTTCATCATCAGGACCACATGAAGAGGCAGACATGGTCTGCCTCGAACCAACAAGTGTGGTTCATCATCAGGACAGCATGAAGAGGTAGACATGGTCTACCTCTTCATGTGGTCCTGATGATGAACCACACTTGTTGGTTGGCCAAAAAATTTTCTTATGTGATTTCTACCAAAAGACTTTGCTTAATTCATTATGGATCATAGAAGCTTGAATACAGAAAATATTTTAAAAATTGTATTTAAATAATTTTATATTTTAAAGTTAATAAAAACTTTTCAATTTAAAAGAGTCACAGCATATGAATATTGTTTTTTTTATTATATAAAATTTGATTTTGTTTTCAATTTTCTAAATAAAATATAATGTTGATCATATTTAAAAAGAAAAATAAACATATTTATTTGGTTTGTTGTTTCTTTTAATTAAATACATTCTAAAATATCAATAATTTCACTTTCATTGTGTTCACTGGGTTTTTTTGTTGACATTACAACTGAGAAGATGTGGTAAGAATATTTCACTATCACTCTCAACCATAAATAAAAGACATAGTCTAACTAATAGATGAAATGACCATTTCCCGAGATATCAATATATATGTAGAAATATTATGTTGATGTATACACTAGGTATATGTATGGTATATATTCAAGTATATATACCAACTAGAACAAAATGTATATCCATACCATCATGTATTTATTCATAGATTAGAACCTTTATAGACCCATTTTCAATGATTCTAGCCACACTATCCACCAAAATACATGACCATTGAACAAACTTGACTAGACAATGACCTATTATATTAGGCCACGTCAAATTGAGCACATGTATAAACTGATATATTGTTATAAATTGATGTATTGACATATTGATATATATATATATATATATATATATATATATATATATATATATATATAGCTAAATGCTTCTATGAGTTCATTCAAAGATTACACCATGGATGTCCAATATTCACTATTCTTTTGACCTCTCTCCTACCTAATTTGTTGGCCATAAGAGAAGCATAAAAACTAATTACAAATTGTCAGAATTAACTAAGAACCCAAAAATACAAAGACCATAATGTCCAAAAGACCCCTAAGAAAAATACAACCCACATAAATCAAGGTGTAGGAGGATTAACTAGATGGTTACCAAGTGAATTTGGATTCCTCGGTTCCCTGTGGACATGAAATTCTAAATGAGCCAATCTCCCATCCATGTATTCAATTATCTTTGATAGTCTCCTCTAGCCCACCAAAGTGAAGCCAAACGATCCTGCATATTTCATTGATTGTGCCACAAATCATTCATGAAACTTATGACTTAATTACGATCATCATGACAGTTCTGCCCCAGTTGTTCCAGGAGAAGGGTGACATGCCACAATTGGTACTTCAAGGTGTCAAAAGTTGAAGGAAGAACTACATGACCAAGAGAAGGGTTAGATTATGGGCCACCTCCTCCTCTAACTCTGCTTCCATTCCTCCTTCTCCGTCCATCTCCATAGCTTCCCACAGTGTGCTCAGCTCTCTGCCCTCTTGGTCCTATCCCTTTCCACACTCTATCACGTTGCTTGTACATTTTCAAACCAACCCCAGATTGTTGATACCAACACCTTACCTCTAGTGTTACATGAAGATACGACAATATCTCCAAATCCCAGTAGCCAACAGTAAAGTTCTAGAAAATCCAATTCCATACCTCTCTTAAGAAAGGAAACCCCCAGTAAGAGTTTTTACCTTTCTTCGTTGAATTGCTTTCACAGGATGACAATCTCCTCTCCCCCCCAATGACTTCGTCACCAACCAAATTAATAAAACAAGCCCTAGAACAAAAGTGTTGATCCAGAAGCTATGAATACAAACTAGATGAGGGGGTCTACAATCATCAACACTAGCATGGGGAGTCCCACTCGCAGGATAATCACATAAACATAAATACACCTGGAAAAGAACATTGGGTTCCCTACGCATACTACCACGTCAACCCCTATCTCCGCCCTCAACGGAGGGCCTTGAAGCCAAACCAAACTCCCATGTAACCAACTCAAACCTCAGGGACCAAGCATATGCTTTTGGGCCTCAATTGTAATCACAACTGACCTTGTTACCTCCAAAACCCAAGCTTCCCTCAACATAAAATGGGAGCGCAAGATGAAAACATAGCTAAATGACTCCACCTCCCAACTAAAGAAAATAACTACACTATGAAGGCCAAAGGAGAAACTAAGGAAGCTTACCAGATTGATTGATACAGAACACCAACTCAGAAATGCCCCACCAGTTGTCGAATTTAGAGTGTTCTTTCCTCACTCTGAACTTTTCTAGTGGAAACATGAACCCCAACTATTAGCCTCACTAAGGTCCCAAACTTGGTACGACTAGTCTCCAACAATACCACAAGGAAATCCCCACTTACATACAATAATATTTATTACAGAGTACCATAATCTAAGGAGCATGCATAGGTTGGTGACCTGCACAAACTCTTCACATCCTTTGCCACCATCACAACCATCCATACCCAAGCTTGCAAACACCAAGATTAATCTCACCATCTCGCATATAATCCTACCACCCAAGATCTCGAAACTTCCATGTGTTATGTTATGCATGTTTCCCATACACCACATGTACCCTAGTTCAAATAATGAGAGGGGATGAGCCCCTCCCCCATCCCCCATATGAACTTGATCATCTACTTCCATTGGGGGCTTTGTGTCACTCTCTAGGATACTACTCAACTACTCGGTTCAAATATTGAAATTTTGGGGTAGCAAATTCTGAGTGAGCCCCAGGCTAGAATATTGGCTTCCCTAATTCACTAACAAATCTACAACTTTGTTTCCCAGTCATTTTTAATGCGTTGTCCTGAATAAGGGAAGGAGAGCACTAGGTTTTGAATTCTATTCATCCAAATATCAAGGCACCAACTCTTAATGACTTTTTGAATTAGCGATCCATTGATTATTTTTTGAACCACATTCATAACCAACTATGCATCTCCATTAGCTTGTTACTTGGTATATCCTGCTTCATGAGAAAGGAATAGACCTATTTCGAGAGCTTTGAATTCTGCCATGTTATTACTAGTATACCCAAATTATCCAACATAAAACCTAAAAGGATGGTCATAATCATCACGAAATATTCCCCCATACCCAGCAGGCCTAGGATTTTCTTTAGAGGCCCCATCAAAATTAAGCTTGATAAATCCTTATGGAGGAAGGGAAAATGTTGTTGGAGACAAGCCAAGACCACTAACTCATTGAGAGTCATCCAATGCCACCATATTTTGCAAGATTTCTAAGTCTCGTAAAATTTGAGCTTCCTCACCTTCCACATTCCAATCGTCTTCTGCCTACTTCTTAGTCAGTATCATTTCTTTCATATTAAGCTTTGTGTATTGCCATATATAATTCTCTGTGTTATTTATATCCTTGAATATGATTCTATTATGTTATTTCCATACGTTCCACAAAAGGAAACCCAAAACCAAACCACAGGCCCTATTCACAATCAGATTTTTGAAAAGAGAGGGGTGCCAAGATTCAATTGTTTCCCACAAACTCTTAGGGGAGCAGTCTAAATAGCCAAAAGGGCTACAAATCCTGGACCAGAGAATTTCCATTCTTGCAAAAGTGTTGAACAGATGGTTAATTCTTTCCTCATATTGTTGAGAGATGGGGCACCACGATGGTCCTATATAGCCTTTTCTCCTCAAAAGGTCCCATGTTAGGAGTCGACATCAACCAACTAACCAGAGGAAGCTCGCTACCTTCGACCATAATGTTCCTTCCCAAATATTCCATTGGAGGGGATCCTTTGGGATTTCCTTGTGTTTTGCCATAATTCCATAAGTATTTTTGATGGTGAACACAGCCTATGTTTGATATCCCCATCCCATCTTGTCTCCCCCTCGCACTACCTAAATCTTTCTGTCTTTTTGTTATGTATCCATAATTTGTTATTCCTGTGAAAAATGTTCCTCATCCTAGTTATCTTGCGTTTCCATTCTCACCACTAATCTTGCAAGGATATTTCTTTCTAGAAATTAGGGACCACTACTACCCTTGTCCTCATGGTGTACTCTTTAAGACATCTTAACTCCTCTCCTCTCTCCATCCTTGGGAGTTGTTGCCAAGAATTTTCCCAAAACTTGGTTGTTCCACCATCTCTAATCTCCTAGAACAGGTGATATTGTATAAAAGGCTTTTGTTCCAATGTTATATTGCATATTAATGACCCTGATGGGAAATCTTACTATCGCACTTTATTAGCTTGAGTGATCACTAGGTTGCATTTCCTATTGCATATTAGTTTCCACAACTCTTGACCTCCCTGGAGCCATCTCCACCATAATTTGGCTCCCATGGTTTTATTAAGAGTTCTAGGGTCCCTCAAACCAAGACCACCCCCCCATTTTGGCAGACACACCTTCTCCCAAGACTCTAGAGTCTAGTTTTTGGCGTGTTGATCCCCTTGCCACAAGAATTTATGAAAACTAGAAATAATGTTCTTATATACTCCCTTGGGTGTAAGTCTAGTGACAACTGATAAATCATAATGGCTCGTAGAGCAAACTTAAGTAGACTAATTTGAATGGGAAGATTCAATGCTTTGAAGGTCTAGTTGTCCAACTGCCTAGAGATATTTTCCTTGATCTCCAACCAACATGAAACTCGTAGTTAATTAGCGACAAGAGGGATGCCAAGGTATTTGGTTGGTAGGGAACCCATTTAAAATTCAATATTTCTCACCAAATTCCTTTGCACCAAATTATTGGTATTGAATAAATACATGCTATATTTATCCCCATTTATCATCATGCCAGAGGCCACTTGAAAATTTTAAAGGATCAGGTCTAATGCCCATATATCTTAAATAGTTGGCTCACTAAATAACTTAATATTGTCCATGAATTATTAATGGGTGATGGGAAAATTGTAACGCTACTAAAAAGTCCACTAAAATCCGATGGCCTAGTGTTGGACATTCAATAGATTTATATCGTGACTCTGATGGGCCTCATTTTCCAGGCTTGTTGGTGGAACTCGGTCGAATAATTAGTGAGACAAATGGCCATCAAATATCTTATTATAACCTCTATTTAGATAAACGATGACAAGGAGATGAATAATCTATCAAGTATCTAACACGATGTCCACCGGATAACCCACAACGTCCTGCCAAACAATCCACAAATTAGATGATCAAAATCCAACGACGAGGCATCAAATAGTCGATGGGAAATATTTTAGCCTCTAGTCAGATAAATGAAAAATAATAGATGAATAGTCTGTCGGGTATCTAACCCCATGCTCACTGGGAATTCCACAAATTCGACAATAAGATTCCAACGACATGCGTCAGATAGTCGATGGACCTCTGGCGGTGAACCAAAGGCCAAGTTGCACATCCCACTAGGTTTTTTGACGTGCCATTATCGAAACACCAATGGATAATCTTAAGGATGTGATTTATATATGATGACCAGTTATGATCTTTGGAGGTCACAAAATCGACGACTACTGTTGTGCTTCCGACTGTTGCACTATACATCCGACGACCACTTCCGACCTTTTTGTGTCGAGAAGCTGACGATTTTTCTAGTGACCTAGATTTTTAGCCAATAGAATAAATGGAAAATCCAACATTTCCTTTGTGTATCCAACAAGTTTTGCATCAGAAATCTGATGGTTAATGAACGACTAAAGAAAATGATATTCAAAGAACCAACATTCCTAGTTTCAATAGGCATTGTCACACCGATCAAGGGGTGGTTTTTTGGTCATTCTTTTATGCCCAATACCCATCATCATGACACCATGTCGACCCAGTGATGGGGCTAACACCTCCCATCAGTTTGTTCAACTGTTACCCATATCTCTACATCCAATATCATCAAGCAATGGTTTTACCCTCAATCCTACAGTTGATAAGGTGCATTACCCATGAACTCGCAGACACTTCAACGCTCTTTTAACTTCCAACGTGCTCTAACGACCCACACTCATTCCATCCAATGGTCAATGTATCACATTGGATGAGAAGATGAGGCTTTTATAACACCTTTCCATCGAGCAATGTGATCAATGGTTGTGAGTGATGCATATCAATGACTTCCATGATATATTGGAATGTCAGCTGTGTGGGAGTTAAAGACCTCGACTTGACCCGATATGTCGTTGCTATGACCTATAGCAACCGAATTGGCCAAGAAATATAAAAGGTTTAATGATAGGGGTAAATTTAGAACTTAACTCACATTCTAGTTTATCCTACTACATTGTCGAACCCTCTGGACCGCAATAAAAAGCCAAGTGACTGCCCTACCCCAACTTCCACCATTAGAGAATTTTAGTATTCCTATAAGTTGTCTTAATGCTAATTCAGGATAAAGGGATGAGTCACAACCCTTTAGGTGAAATCCTTGTCAACCCCCTGGTATATCGGCCTTGTCTCCACGTCATGTCAATTGATTAGCATGAGAAAACTACTATTATAAGCAGCTCAAATTTCATTCTAGACACAAAATTTGGTATTTCATCTGAAGTACAACAAAAAGTGCAAAAAAGAGAAGTAGAAGCTTCTCTTCTAGCGCAAGAAGAGGGAGAAGAATCTGAGTTGTTTAGGCACTATTTCGGTTACCTATTCCTCGAACGTGTGACATATATTAAAGGTTCCGTAGTAGGATTTCCTCAGTCAGTAAAGAAGCCAAGAAGAATATCTTTATCTCGGCATATATCACATACGAGGTCATAAGATTGAGTCTCCTAGTCAAGCGAAGAAGGAAGATACCTCCAAACAGCTCACATGTGAGAATTGCAAGGGTATAAGATAGTTGAGGTTGTAAATCTATGGATGAAACTGAAATTGTAGTACTGTAGACAGTTTGACTTGCGTTGACCATAGGAGAAGGAAATAACAACAAGAAGGATTTTATCAAGGAAGGTTTGTGACTTGGTATTCGAGTGACAAAAAAGTCTAGGGTCTTGGTCTTGATATTCGTCAATTGGAATCTCTGTAAGAAGAAGAATTTGTTCATGTTTTCCTCTCAAGAAGGAGAAGTTTTGGCCCTGGCTAATAGCATATATTCTTTGTCTCTTGTCTCTTTATGGTTTATGCTTTGGTAGTTGTTTGATAAAGAATAACGCTATAATAACATAAGTAAAATAAGATCATAATCTAAGAAGTAAAAATCATTCACAAGTAGTTATCAAATTGAAGAGAAATAACCTAATCTCAATGCCTAAGATTTCTCAACATAGTCATTCTTTGGCATAACCTATGTGCTAACTTGACAAAAGGTAACTCTTGTGTCCTTATATTTAGAACCTAATCAGTATTTTTTGGTATTCATGGACTTGTGAATGGGAAAAAGATTATATTGTTCCACTCTAAAACCATAAAAATGAATGATGAATAATATATTGATTGAATCCAGATCAATTTATGCAAACTTATATTGAAGATACAAAAGAGCATGCTTTTTTGATGCTCTTTTGTATATGTGCACTTCCATATATACATTCACATGCGGAAGATACTTAAGAATCCATATATGAAAAAAAGAGTGTATACACTTTTTTATATATGCACAATTTTGTATATTCTATATATCGTCAGACCAATCTCCCATATAACCAACTCAAACTTTGGGGACCAAGCATATGCTTTTAACCCCCAATTGCAATATATATTTTGTATATGCACGCATATACGAAATTGCCTTAGGCATTGCTAGGGGTTGAAATAAAATCACCTTAAGTGCTACTGCAATGTGGGATGGTGCAAGCAGCGGTGTAAGAGAAGTTGACCTCATCAATCCCAAGATAAAAACAAAGTAGAGAAGTGTGAATCCCACAATATTGTCAAAAAATAGCTATATAGAAGTGATGCATATACAAACGTGGTGCATTTTGTACAAGATGGGATGCCTTCTACACTCTTTCATATATGCACAATTTTTTATATTATGTATATGTACACAGATATAGAAGCCACACATGTATGGAAGCAGGATTTCATATATGCACAAATGAAAGCTATATCTACTTTTGTATATGCAATTATAGTTTTGTATGTGTCACTTTGGTATATGCATTAATTGTTGTATATGCATCACTTCTATATACATGTATCTAGAATATACTCTTGTATATACACACATATATGTATATGTACAGATATATGAAAGTGTAAAAACATATATGGAAGCAATGCATATATATAGCTTCCATGAAGCACATATATGAAAGCTTGGTTCTATATATGGAAGTGGTTCATATATGGAAGTCGGGACATATATCGAGGTGGCACATATGTAAAAGCAACAAATAAATGGAAGTGAATATAGCTTCCATGTGTGCATATACAAAAGATTTCTTCCATCGATACCAAAAATATTGATAAGATTCTAAATACAGGGATGCAAGAGTTGGAGTGTGTAAAGTTAGAACTTGGGGTATATTAAAGAATGGCTACACATAAAGTATAAATTTTAGAGCATATTTACCATCAATTTTTTCTCAAATCAATCTTGGTAATCAAGTAGTTCCTTGGTGTTGCATTGAATGCCCATTGATGTGGATCTTTCACTGATCAATGATCTTGGGACTTAATCTTTATGTTCTCCACATTTGTTAAAATATAACAATACAATAAATATAACTTCCTTTTACAATATAACAAATATAAAATATGGGATGGCTTCTAAAACTAGGTATTCGTGGTATATATGGGAGACAAAGGATACACAAAACCAACCAACAAGGATAAGACTAATTTAACAATATAAATGTAATAACTAAATGCCAAAATCTTATTAGGATCTCAAGTTATTATCGTCACATTTTCAATTATGAGCAAACCTCAATAACATTGATGAAGGGGAATCCTCATTAACACTGATGGGGGGAATCCCATGTTATTGTGGTTATTCTTTCAGTTATGAGAAACTCTCATATACATTGATAGAGGGAATCTCACAACATTACTACACCATTCAGAATTATTATCAACATCATATGTGTCAACCCATATCAAACTTCATTTTTGCATTATTTCAACATTGATTATGCATGGTGAAAACATTGGAATAGTCTTACCTTTATTAGCCTTCTAAATAAATGCATATTGGTGACATATATAGAGACCTTACCTTTATGAGACAAGGTTACACATATTGCTTATATTCAAAACAAGCCATATGGCTAACCTTAAAATTATGTTCCATTATAGTGACAACAATGAAGATGGGGAGAATAAAAGGAGATAGAAAAGTTACAATGCTTTGGAAGTTACTTTCATTTCTCTTGTTTTACTTTGCTATATTTATTTTATGTTACACGGTTATGACGAGGCGCGCCCGTGTTGGGAAAACGACACGATGAAGTTGGAAATTTGGCTAAGTGTAAATTTGGGGTTTCCCAAGATTTAACTTATACTTTGTAAAAGTGAAAATTATATATATTGATTCAGGTAGACTCATATTGTAGGGAGTTGCCCCTCCCTTTGTACTATTGTGCATTTCTACTTGTATAATGTTGTTGATGATGAATGTGTATGGGTTTTCATCTGTATAAAGGCGTAGTCCATGAACATAATTATTGGTGAAAAGAAAGTGTTCGGTGGTGCCGCACCTCTCTATAGTGCGGTTGGAAGATTACTGCCAGTGTAGGGGCATGACAGGCGGTATCAAAGCTAGTTCAAGTTTTGCAGGAAACTTGGTGAAGTGACAGTGATGTCGAGATTGATTCAGGAAGTGTAGGTGAAAGAAGCTGATCATTGATCAAGAGCTGATTCAGTTTGCAGGGAATCTGGTGAATGGTGGATGGTCTATACTAGATCACAAAGAAGGAAGTTGATGGCAGAGATGGCAGGTGAATCTCATATTGTGGGTGAATCTAGCCACAATGCAACCGAAGCTTTCATAAACAGGGTATTGGAAAGGATGGAAGAATTGGATTCTTTCTGGACTTCGAGAGTGGTCGGGATCATTAAAGATCAAGAAGGCAATGCGAAGATGAGAGAGGAATTCGATGAACTCCGAGACCGATATGAGTATACTGACTTTAAGTATACACAACTTGAAGAGGAAGTCAAGGAGATTGGGAAGGCAAGAGACCAAGGTTTGGCAGAAATCTTGAACTTGCAAAAATCTCTTGACGAAGCGAAGGATGAGATAGTGGTGTTGAAGAAGGCCGTGAGACATAACTTAGGTGGAGGAGTGCCTCATGTGAAAGTCAAGGAACTAAAATCTTATGATGGCACAAGAAGTACGAAGACTCTTGGTAACTTTCTATGTGATATGGAGCAATATTTGGAACGCTTGGGTTTACCAGATGAGAAGACTAAGGTGAAAGTGGCTGCTCAATTACTGACGAAAGATGCTAAGATGTGGCGGCGAAAAAGGATGGATTAGATTACCAGTGGTAGTGCTGATGACATAACTTTGTGGGATGACATGAAGAAGGCTTTGCAGACCCACTTCAGTCCTCAGGATGAAACATGGGAAGCAAGGATGAAGATAAAGTATATTAAGCAAACGGGAAGTTTGCAGACATATCAGCGGGAGTTTGCAAGTTTAGTTCTGGAACTTCCGGACATGGCAGAAAGGGACAAGGTGTTCAACTTTATCATTGGGCTGAAACATTGGGCATGCAATTAAGTGAAGAGGCAGAAGATTAAGACACTGGAGGAGGCTTTTGCTGCTATGGATCATTTGGTGGAGAATTATGATGAGACTTCTGATGAGAAAAAGAAGAAGTTTGATAAGCCGAAAGAGAAGAAAAATGATGCTTCGAAATCGGATGATAAGTCGAAGACGAAGAAACCATTGAAGTGTTGGATATGTGCAGAACCACATACGGTGAAGAATTATCCTTCTAGACCGAAAGTGGCTGCGGTAGCACAGTCTAATACAAGAAATAAGGAACTTCTGTGGGGGTGATGTAGATACTTGGAGCTGCAGCTACTACGAAAGCGGTATCTCGAAGAGATCTGGAAAGGAACAACTTGCAGTATGTTCGGATGAAGGTTGGCAGTGCGGATGTACTCACTATGGTGGATAGTGGGGCTACTCACAACTTCATGAGTGAGGATGTTGTGAGAAGGATTGGGCTAAAGTTTGTACCAATGAAGGCACAAATGAAGACAGTGAATTCTCCTCCTGATTCCATGATTGGTGTAGCTGAAAGAGTGGACACAACACTAGGTGAGTGGATCGGGAAATTCGACTTCACTATAGTGCGGATTGATGACTATGAAGTTGTGCTGGGAATGGAATTCTTGAAACAATATGATGCAATGATTGTTCCACATTTGAAGAAGCCGTACATTTATGATGGAAGGGAAGATGTGCCCATTGGTGTTCCAAACATTGGTGTGACAAGACCTGAGTGTAAGTTGGCAGTGATGCAGATGGAGGACGAGAAGCGGATGAATGAGGTGTGTAAGAGGTTGTTTACTGCTGAGGAAAATCTTATGGAACAGTCACAGGTTTTCAGGACACTATCCGATAGTATCTTGGATTTGTTTAGGACACTGGAGGAAGTTGAGGATGATGATCACGACGATGTTTGCGTAAGACCGAATGTCCAGGAGGAGGATCGGGTTGCATATCTACAGAGGATGGAGATAGAAGATCTAGACAGGTGGATTGAGTTTATTAGTGAGGGAGAGCCTTCAGGCTCTACTCCCTCCACATCTTCTTATATGACTTAGAAGACAGGGCTCATTGTTCGCTGCTTATGGCAGTAAGTTCTTTAAACAGGTTGAGCAGGTATGAGGGATGGATGATGCAGGAATGGCTTGGCATTAGCATCATGACATGTTGCAGATGGGATGGGATTTTCCATGGACCTAAGCATCGGGAGATTCTTGGTGAGTCCAAGATGTGACAGAGTCTGAGAAAAGACTGGTGAAGGCATAAGGACGTGCATTCTTATGATTTGAGCGTGACAGTTGGACTGATCACCCGACTAGTTCGAGTCATGGGGTTCGATAGTGTGCAGAGATGTGTCAGCATTATGTTGGAGTATCTTGACGACAATTCACGATGGGACGACACATGGTGGAGATGGTCGTTTTGCATATGTTGCAAGGATGTTTGCAGTGTATGGACTGGTTGATATCATGGATCAAGCATTTGTTGTTATCTTGGTGGCAGATGGTTACCGGGATGAGATATTGTTGAGGATGACAATGATTTCAGGTGGGGGAGGATGTAAGTCCCAACGGCTTGACAAGCGCACGGTCACACCCACCGAATGAATGATCGAAGTGAAATGAACGAGCTGCGGTCAAAACGGGGGAGACACATGGTGAAATGAAGTGTGGGTGATTTAGTTTGGTCGCGGACTTATAGCGGGCGAGCTAGGCTCGGCCCGTTGGTCGACTTGAACCATTGTGCGATAGAGGGGGCGGTCACCCACAAGTTGGGCAGGCCGACCGAACATATAACAATTATGGTGAGTCGGTCGGGCGGTATAACGTGAGTGGACTGGGTGGCTTTACTTGCCCACCACCCATATACATAGGCGGTGCGGTGGGATGGACAAGGCAGGTTCGAACAGCGAACATGCATACTAGCAAAGTGTGAAGGAGAGTTGCAGTGAAGTGCGAAGGGTGAGGGTGACTGCAGTAGCCGTAGGCCATGAACCCGCACGACAGGTAACTCGACATGGAAGACAGCGTTCAGCCATGGTTCGGTGAGTCGGGTAGGGCTGCACGATGGATGCACTGCTGACGAGTTGGTAAACGAGCGGAACGGTGGAATGAAGGCATTCGGTTGGTTCGGCGAGTTGGGAAGGGCTGCACAATGGGTGCATTGCCGACGAGTTGAGGTGAACGTTGAGTGAAAGTGTGCGGCGGGCAGGTGTGCATGACGAGTTGGTTGACACGGTTGGAACGTGAGTATAGGCGACCTGGGTAGGGCGCGCCATGCATGACGAAACGAGGGAGTGACGGTTTGGTGAAACAGAGGTGTGACTCGTGTGGAGGGTTCCTGGGTGAGGCGACACGGTTACGACGAGGCGCGCCCGAGTTGGGCAAACGACACGACGAAGTTGGAAATTTGGCTAAGTGTAAATTTGGGGTTTCCCAAGATTTAACTTATACTTTGTAAAAGTGAAAATTATATATATTGATTTGGGTAGACTCATATTGTAGGGAGTTGCCCCTCCCTTTATACTGTTGTGCATTTCTACTTGTATAATGCTATTGTTGATGAATGTGTATGAGTTTTCATCTGTATAAAGGACAAATATAATAATTGGTAATGAAAAATAAACTAAGTACGAATGTTAGGCGTAGTCCATGAACATAAGTATTGGTGAAAAGAAAGTGTTCAGTGGTGCCGCACCTCGCTATAGTGTGGTTGGAAGATTATCGCCTGTGTAAGGGTGTGACACTCTCCTTCGAGAGGAAGTCTTGTCAATGTGTCGATGGTAAAGATTTGTAGACCATGGGTTGTTACGTCTCTATAATGAATAATGTCTCTTAGATTGCTTATGGCGAAGCCTCTCATAGAATTTGAACATAACGGATGAGCCCTTATCTTTTTTCACGGTTTGGTTGTTTTATACCAAAAAAAATAAAATGTGAATATCTAATTTTAATCCGTAAATAGCATAATCATTTAGTTCATCACTAATTTATACTTTATTTTTTGTTAAATATGTTTTCAAAGATATTATAAATCTTTAGTGGAGATTACAATGGCATTTTGTTGGGGCTTTGGAAATGATTATGTAACTGAACAAAATTTAAATTTATAGATACAAGTGAAAATTAAATTCACATTGACTTATAACTTAAATATAGTACCAAAACTATATTTACATAGAGATTTTTGCATTAAGCAATTTTTTTGAGCTCACTTTGCTACAACACAATGAAAATTGTTGTAATAAGTTGGAATGCTATTTTTTTAAATAACCTTTTCTAGAGTGCATAATAAATCAGAAATTTCAATTCATATATAAAAGTTGTGGTCTTAAGTTGAAGTATCATTACTATTGAACTTCTTTGCCACTCATCTTTGCTAGCTTAAAAATTTCGCTTATGAGATTTTGTTCTTTAAATTAATTACTTGAAAACACTTAATCATTTTAACACCACACATATTATTTTAATTTAAATCATCTTACTAAATCATTAATTATACAATTTAAATATAATTTTTTACCTTTTCGATAATTATTTTATCAATAAAATAAATTATTTATTATATTTAATAGAGTGAATTATTTGAAAAGAAAAATTATTGAATTGAAAAATAAGATTAAAAAAACATACAAATTAGAATTAATTATGATAAAAATAATCTTAAAAATAGTTAAAAAAAAAAAAAAAAAAAAAATTAACATTCATTTAATGGAAAATAAGACATTGATGAAATCAAAGTATACCATGAAAAATGTATTTAATGAATAAAAGTCAATCTTTGACCTATAGATTTTTTATTTATGGAAATTTGGGACTTATTGGTTTGCCAACCAATCTATTAGCTTGACTCATATACCATGAAAAAAGTATTTAATAAATAAAAGTAATTTTTTTATTTATAGAAATTTGAGGCTTATTGATTGCCCAATCACTCTATTAAATTTTTATTTATAGAAATTTGAGGCTTATTGATTGCCCAATCACTCTATTAAATTGACTAGTTTTTTTTTTTTAATTTTCTAAAATTCGAGACTCATTGAAAACTCCTTAAGCCTAATCAATACAGATATGATTTGAATTTGGGTGGGTAAGATGGCAAACCACAATCCCAACCACTCTAACCAAAAACCATTAACTAATACTAAAAATCATTAACTAATATTATAACCTTTTATTATTATTGATATAAATTAAAAAAATCATGATTCATTTGGATAACCAATAAACATGATAAGCATTTGTATAAATAAACCTGATAAACATTTGTAAAAATAAACCTTATTGTTGATAATAAAAAAATGAATAACTTAACATTTTGAATGTGAAATTTATAACTAATACTAAAAACCATTAACTAATATTGTAACCTTTTATTATTATTAATAGGGATATAAATTAAAATAAATTCAAAAAATCATGATTCATTTCCATAACCAATAAACATGATAAGCATTGGTAAAAGTAAACCTTATTGTTAATGAAAAAAATGAATAACTTCAACCTTTTGAATGTGAAATTTATTTATACATAACTCTGAAGTTTTATTAACACCATTTTTATAACAACATAACACAATTACATCATGTTATAATGAAATTTTTATAAAGGTATTGTATTTGGTACACATTTTTATCCACGACTAAAATACAAAGTAATAGGGAGGTTTATACACATACTCCCTATAATAAACATCTTAAGTACTTACAACATACAACATTTTATCAACCTATTAGGATATACATTATATGAATTCCATTAAAAACATCGAATGCAGCTCCGTCGTCTAAAGATGCAACCAAAATTCAAATTGGGCATGGTAATAGAGGGAAAAAGAAATAGAATTCACAAAGGATGTTTTAGGTGAGGAGAAACAAATAGAATTCACAAAGGATGTTTTAGGTGAGACTATGTGGACTTCCTCTTGCGACAAGCTCTCTAGTTGACTTCTTAGAGGGTCAAATTCGTAATTTTGCCTCCAAATCAGTTGCTATTGTTTTATCAATATCTCCATTCTTGTGGTGAGTTGAGAAACCGGTTGTTCCATACACAAATTAGAGCCATGAGATGATATTAGAGTTCGGTCATGCTAACATAGGAGCATGTGTTGTTTATCTTCAATTACCCTGACGGGATTCCATTGCCAAATTCAGGGGCAAAATCTATCTCCAGAGCTTTCAAACATGCAAGCTCGATCTAAATCTCTGTAACGGAAGCTATCATCATACTTGAACAACTATCCAATAGTTTCAATTGAAATAGATGATGGCCATAAAAGAAGAGGACTTTGCAGGGAAGAATTCCTTACTCATGACATTTGTTACATTCCACATCAAGCCAACCGAATTAGATAGATTGACCATGGAGCTAACAGAGGTGCAAATAGATGACCCAACTAATTTCATGATGATTAATTTAAGGCTCTCCTACATGCTCAGTTCTCTATCTCTCATCTTGCACACCTGAATTGAGTCCAAAGTTGCGATGATCTCACTACTGTATTTCCCGATGGAGTTCTCACAAGAGAAGGGAATCCTTGCATTATTCATAACGACTTCATAATTTCAGGGTCCTAGGCCACATGTCATCAACCTCCCGTAACATGACCCTCTTTCAATCACGTGGCTATTGGATTTGACTCCATGGGTAATGGCATATGAGTTAAGGAATCGAGTGGATTTGGGTGAAACCATTCACACGCTATTTCAAAAGGGACATAAAATTGTTTGGTTGGAAAATGGCTTTGCCAATGTATTTCGATCTCATAGTACATGGATGAATTGATATTATGGGATGGAAGACAAGATTGATACAATATTCTTAATGATCGATCCCACTTTTATATCTAAAGGAGTAGTGCTTATGATTTCTTTCTAGTATTATTTGGGTTATTTATAATTATTAACTTGTTACGTGAAGCGCTCTATAGTTTAGTATAGTCCTAGACTATAGGATGGATGTGTGGGTGTTATATGTGAGATAGTAGATGTAAAATGTAAGATGTTAGATATGTATAGGGTATATGTGAGATGTTAGATATTTTTTAAATTCAATTTTTTATATTGTAATTTAGTTTTTTATTAATAAAATTAAGAACAATTTTTTAGATAAAAGAAAATATAATATACATATCACATTAAAATATATAACATATAAATAGTACTTATAAATTAACATCTATTTTATTATATAAATTAAAATAATGATTTCATAACTATATTTAAATTTAATTAATAAGCTGATAAAAATTTAATATTTACAATATAACAAGATTTTTAATCATGAATATTTACCATGGATATTATTAACTTCTAAATAAATTTTTTTACAGTACCATGGGCCAATACCCAAAAGAGACACATAGAGAGGGGGAGAAGAAGGAAGAAAATCATAATACTATGGGCTAATACCATGGGCCATCTAGGCTTTTGATTATTATGTTACAATATCATGGGTCAATACCATGGCTCATCAATACCACATGCCCAAAAACCATAACTTATTTCAAAATCAAAATATTTCACAAATAGTTTATTTTAATTTATTTTTATAACATTTTTAAATTAAATCTAAAAAAAAAAGGTAATTTATTTTAATAACATTTTTTAATTAAATCTAAAAGAAAAAATGTTATAATTACTTTTGAGGTATATCTAAACCCTAAAATATTCCCATAGAGATTAGATCGAGGTTTTAATAAATTAAAAATGAGAATACTTTTATATATACATATGTGAAATTTATATAACATAAATAATATTATAAAGAACCACGATAGATGCATCTTAACCAAGGATCCAAGGGAAGAGAGAAAGCAAAGTGACTAACAATGATAGAGAAAAGATAGTGCGTGATTCTTTTAAGTTATTTATTATTGTATTTTCTTTGACATGATTTATCCAAAATATAGGTTCAATATTTTACAACCAATTAGATACTTTCTTAAATACAATACAATGTGATTATATTTAAGAGAGAGAGTGAGATGGAGGGGAATATAGTGGGGGACAAAGACATAGAGGTGGGAGAGATAGGGAGAGAGATAGGAGGGGGGAGAGAAGGAGAAAGGGAGGGAGAGAGATGGATTTGGAGGGGGGAGAGACGGGGGAAGAACAAAGACATTAAGATAGAGTGGTGGAGAGAGAGAGAGGGAGTGACAAGGGAGAGATGCAGTTGGAATGGGGGAGAGAGGAGATGATGGAAGAGAGTGAAAAGGATAGGCTAGAGATAAGAAAAGAAGGAGAAGAGAGAGACATGGAGACACAGATATGGAGGGGGGTGACAGGGGGAGAGAGAGAAGGAGAGAGGGAGCGAGATAGTGATAGACGTGGAGGGTGGAGAGAGAGAGTGTGTGTGTGATGGTGGGAGAGACAAAGGGAGGTGGGAGAGAAAGGGAGAGAGAGCAAAGAATATATAGAGAACTTGAGAGAGAGGAGAGAGAGATGGAGTAGGAAGTGGAAGAAAGACATAGAGAGATCAAGGTGGAGAGGGAGAGGGAGTGAGAAGGGAGAGATGGAGAGATGGTGAGGGAGAGAGGAGAGCAAGAGAGAGAGGGAAGAGAGAGGGAGAAGGGGAAGAGCGAGAGGAGAGAGAAATGGAGGGGGAGATATATATATATATATATGGATATGGAGAGAGAGTGTATGTCTTGGGGGTGAGAAGGAGAGACAATGGAAGATAGAGATATAGATGGAGGGGGGAGAGAGGGCAGAAGAGAGAGGGGGGAGGAAGAGAGATAGATATGGAGAGATAAGTGGGAGAGAGAGAGAGAGGGAGAGAGAGCGAAGGGGGAGAGAGAGAGAGGGAGAGGAAGAGGGATGGAGGGAGAGAGAGAGAGGGAGATATATAGATAGATATGGAGAGAGAGTGTGTATGTTTGGGAGCTGAGATAGAGAGACAATGGGAGATAGAGATATAGACGGAAGGGGCAACGAGAGAGAGAGAGAGAGAGATATGGAGAGATTTATAGATAGATATATATGGAGAGAGAGAGAGTGTATGTTTGTGGTTTGATAAATAGAGATAAAGAAGGAGATACATATGGAGATATAGATATAGATGGAGGGGGCGAGAGGGAAGAGGAGAGAGACAAAGAGAAGGAGAGAGAGAGAAAGAGAGAGCATGACATGTGTTTAGGGGGATGAGATAGAGAGACAAATAAGGATATATGGAGTGAGGTATAGATAGAGATAAAAGTGGGAGAGAGGGAAGAAGAGAAAGATAGAGAAAGAGAGGAGAGGCAAAGAGAGAGAGATGGGGGAGAGAGAGAAGGAGAGAGGGAGGGAGATAGACATAGAATGGAAGGTTGAGAGAGAGGGAGTAATAAAGAGACACACAAAGACAAATACAGACATAAAATTTAGATCTACAAAGCCACGAAGGTTTTAACTTTTCACTAAAATAGATGTATTGATTTTAGTGTAGTTGTTGATTTCTAATCCTATTTGATCGCTTACACTAGATGCATTGATTTCAATGTAGATGTCGATTTCTAATCCTATTTAATACCTTACACTAGATGCATTGATTTTAGTGTAGATGTTTATTTCTACTACTATTTGATTGCTTACAATGGATGGATTGGTTTCGTTGTAGATATTGATTTCTAATACTATTTGATCTCTTGCACTAGATGCATTTATTTCAGTGTAGATGCCGATTTCGAATCTTATTCAATACCTTACACTATATGCATTGATTTCATTGTAGATATCAATTTCTAATCCTATTTAATACCTTACACTAGATGAATTGATTTGAGTGTAGATGTTGATTTCTACTCCTATTTGATTGCTTGCACTAGATGCATATGTTTCAGTGTAGATATTGATTTTTAATCTTATTTGATTGCCTGCACTAGATGCATTGATTTTAGTGTAGATGATTTCTAATCCTATTGGATTGTTTCCACTAGATGCATTGATTTCAATGTAGATGTTACTTTCTAATTCAATGTAACTACACATATGATGTACATTAATTTCAAAGTAATTAGATTAATAGTGTGCATTGATTTTAGCGTAAGCACATCTCTACCCCTTTCGTCTATATCTCTCTCTCCCATTGTCTCTCATTTATATCTCTATCTCACCCAACCTAAACATACACACACTCTCTCCATATTTATCTATCTATCTCTC
The DNA here is from genome assembly GCA_031772625.1 of Pinus tabuliformis. Taxonomy (NCBI): domain Eukaryota; kingdom Viridiplantae; phylum Streptophyta; class Pinopsida; order Pinales; family Pinaceae; genus Pinus; species Pinus tabuliformis. The sequence continues at coordinate 1,106,761,112 of CM062804.1, read as the reverse complement.
TCTCCCTCCCTTTCCCCTCCCTTTCTCTCTCTTCCACTTCTCTCTCCATATCTATATATCTTCCTCCCTCCCTGTCTTTGCCTCCCTCTTCTTCCCTCTCTACCCCCATCCATATATATCTCTATCTCCCCTTGTCTCTCCTTCTCACCCCCAAAACAAACACAGTCTCTCTCAGTGTAAGCACATAAAAATTGTTCATGACATGCATTGACTTATGTGTTACAATAATTCAACCATAAATACAATACTTGAATTTTCATCCTAAATAAAATGTTCACTTACTCGAAATGTTTGCGTCCTGAAACTGTAAACTATTTGTAATTAAAAACATTCTTATTATTCCCATTTTCCATCATTAAACATTGTTTATAATTTTGCATTCAAATGTGATAATAGTAAATAACTACCATTGAAAATTATTTAGGTTTAACGCTCTATATGTCACAATGATTGAATTTGGAGAAAACTACTATTAATATTCAAGAGAAACAGAGACAAGGTATTATGTTTACCACAGTAGCTCGAGTTAAATATTTGAATGGACTGTGATTTGAATTACCTTTTTCATATGATCGATATGAGAAATGGAAAAACTAATAGGTGTGACAATAAGAACAGTAGAAGAAAATAGTTTCAGGTTAATCACAATGAGAATTTTTGTAATTGACTATATTCTTATTATTGACATTTTCTATCATTGAACATTGTTACATTGTCACTTTGCACTCAAAATTTTTATTTCATCTTTTTTCACCATTTAACTTACTAAGAAAATTTAAAATTAAATTGACCAAATTAATCTTAGACATATTTAACATATTTAAAATGATCAAAATAATTAGATATTCAACAAATTTTGTATTACCACACATGACTAAAACCAGCTTAGATCCATCTTAACCCTAGATCTATCAAGCGTCGAGAAGGATCAAATCTCTCGAGGTGAAAACCATTTTTTTAGTGCAAAACTTGAGGAAAGGTTTGCACCTTGAGATATTATATGCATTAACTTTTTAGCGTGAAAAATGTGAATTATAAATGTAATATTTAATGTCAACTATGTATATATTACATAAATCAAGTGAAAATAAAAAGAAATTGTTATAGTTAAAACATTTTATTAGTATGTTGTTCAAAATCAATATAAATCTATCTTAAGTCGGGATCTATCAAGAAGTGAGAAAATTCAATGTTTTAGAGATGAAAATATTTCCTAAAATTTTATAGTAAAAAATGATTTACATCTTAAAAGATTTAATTCTCTGAATCTTTGATAATTTCAAAATAAATATAGATATATACTCATTATATAAACAAACCTATTTTCATATGTTAATTCAAAAATATTTCCACGTCAAAGTTGTAAGACTTGAAAATTTTGTTATCATATTAGGTAAAAATTATCATTAAATGTAATATTAATATTAATATAAATATATTATAATGTTAATATTATAAATTTAATAACTTAGGATTAATACAATATTAAATTTAATATAATATTAAGTTTGTTGTATTATAGTATATATTACTATATGGTGATATATATTAACTCTAGATATATATGGGAGGCAAGAACAAAGATAGAGTGATAGAGGTGGAGAGATTCATGGAGTGAGAAGAAGGGAGAGAAAGGAAGGATGAGAGGGGACTTGAGAGATACTAGGAGAGAGGGAGGGATGGAGAAATGGAGTTGGAAGGAAAGAGAGGGAGGGAAGAAGAATCACATAGAGAGTGAAAAGTGGAGAGAGAGAGAGAGAGAGAGAGGGAGTGACAAGGGAGAGATGGAAAGAGAGTGTATATATTTGGGATAAGATAGAAAGATATAAAAGGAGAGATAGAGAGAAGAAGGGAAGAGAATGAGAGATATTGACAGAGTTAGAGGGTGGAAAGAGAGAGAGAGAGAGACAAAGACATCGAGATAACGGGGAGAGACAAAGGGATGCCTCAAAGAAAGAGAGAGTGAGGAAGGAAGAGAGCTTGGATGTGAGAGAGAGAAGGATAGAGGAAGGAAGAGAAAGAGGGAGGTAAGAAGAAAAACACAGAGAGAGAAAGGTGGAGAAAGAGAGAGGGAGAGAGGAGAGAAAGAGGGAAGAGAGATAGAAGGGGGGACAAAGGGAGAGAAGAGGAAGAAAGACAGAGAGTGAGAGGAATAGGGAGGGAGAGGAAAATGGAGGGAGGGATAAATAAATATGGAGAAAGAGTGCGTATGTTTTAGGGTTGATATAGAGAGACAAAAGAGAGATAGAGAGAGATAGATATATAGATGGAAAGTGAGGGGAGGGATGAAGAGAGAGATAAAGAGAGTAAGAGATAGATATATATGGAGGGAGAAACCATGTGTGTTTGGTGAGGTGCGGGGGGTGAGTTAGAGAGATAAAGAAGGAGATATGGAAGGAGATATAGATATATATGGAGGGGGGAGAGTGGGGAGAAGAATTCTTGCACTAGATGCATTAATTTCAGTGTAGATGGTGATTTGTAATCCTATTTTATTGATTTCACTGAAAGATATAAAGTGAAGGACATGGAAGAGGAGGAATGAAGATGGAGAGAAGGAGAGGAGTGAGAGAGGGAGAGAAGGGTAAGAGAGAGAGAGATGGATACACAAAGATGTAGGGCGGAGTTAGAGAAGGAGAGAGTGAGGGAGATAATGACATGGTTGGAGAGAGAGAGAGAGAGAGAGAGAGAGAGAGAGAGATGGGGGAAGAGAGAGGGAGCTAGGAGAGATACGACTTGAGAGAGAGGAGGAGAGAGGGAGTGGGAGAGAGGAGGAGAGATTGAGGAAAAAGAGATGGATTTGGAAGGGGAGAGAGGGAGGGAAGAAAAAATACATTCAAAGAGAAAAGTGGAGCGAGAGAGAGAGGGGGGGAGTGAAAAGGAAGAGATGGAGAGAGAGTGTGTATGTTTGGGGATGAGATATAGAGACAAATAAGGAGATATGGAGGGAGATATAGATATAGATGGACGGGGGAGAGAGGGAAGAAAAATTCTTGCACTAAATGCATTGAATTCATGGTAGAGGGTGATTTCTAATCCTATTTGATTGTTTACACTAGATGCATTAATTTCAGTGTAAGTGTTGATTTCTAATGATACTTCATTTCTTGCACTTGATGCATTGATTTCAGTGTAGATGTTTTCTAATTCTATTTGATTGCTTACACTAAATACATCGATTTCAGTGTAGATGTTGATTTCTAATTATATTTGATTTCTTTCACTTTACGCATTGATTTCGATGTAGATGCTAATTTCTAATTCTATTTGATTGTTTGCACTAGATGCATTGATTTCATTGTAAATTGTGATTTCTAATCCTATTTGATTGTGTGCACTAGATGCATTGATTTTAGTGTAGATAATGATTTCTAATCCTATTTGATTTCTTGCACTAGATGCAATGATTTTAGTGTAGATGTTGATTTCTAATCGTATTTGATTACTTGCACTAGATGCATTGATTTGAGTGTAGATGCTAATTTCTCATCTTATTTGATCTTTTGCACTAGATGCATTGATTTTAGTGTAGATGTTGATTTCTAATCTTATTTGATTTCTTGCATTAGATTCATTGATTTCAGTGTAGATGTTTTCTAATATTATTTGATTGCATGGATTAGATGCATTAATTTTAGTGTCGATGATGATTTCTGATTTGATGTGACTCAATGTATGATGGTACATTAACTTAAAGTGATTGGATTAACAATGTTCATTGATTTCAGTGTAAGCACAAAAAATTGATAGACAATTTGCATTGATTTTTGTGTTATAATAATTCAACTTATTAATATTATAGAGCAAGAGAGACAAGGTATGATGTTTATTACAATAGTTCGAGTTAAAGAATTGAATGGTTTGCAATCTCAACTATTTTTTTCATATAATCGATATGAAAATATGGAAAACTAACAGATAATTTAAAGATTTTGTAATTCTCACCACTCATTAAAAAAAATAAAAATTACATTATTTCTTGAATTTTGCAAAACAAACTATAGATTAAAAAAAATTATCAAAATATTTTGAAGGAAATAAATTATTTCAAACATTAGCAATGAAACAAATTATTTCAGGAGTAATATTAATGCAGTGAATTATTAAAACCACTCTTCGAAATATATTTAGTAATACCTGGAGAGACACTATTAAGAATTATTAATTGTCAAAAGTTGTGATACCTAAAATTAAATGAAATATATGTACGTTTTAAGTTAAACTTACATAAATTAAACATCAAATTCAAATCTATTTTTGAAATTGCATATTTCCTCAAACTAAACCACATTTGATATACTTTGACTATAAAACTGGATGTGATTTGGAATTTAATCGTGATTTATAATATGATCAAGTCCATTACCATTTATCAATATTTTTACGATGACAATTCCAAAAAGCTCTGATATCCATTTAATAAGTGGGTTTGATAAGAAATTTAACTACCATGTATTAAGACATCGGGTCCACACCTGACTTCGAAACTTTTGGAATGGTTCTTGTTTATAAATCCTCGATAGCTTGGATCCAATATGCAACTTAATTATGGTTTATAAATGATATCGAGTCTGTAGCGTAATATCATAACTTTTAAACGATTACATGTATAAACCTCCAATGCTTTTGATTCTCCAATATACTACTTCACTTTCCACCTACTTATATCTTCTCTCTGCTTATTATGTGTTGATGAGCAATGATATTGCTATTGTCAACTTTGTCTCTATATGTCAAACGAAATTCAAAACTGACGCGCAGAACTCAAGCATGCCTGCTTATGAATTTGAATTTGGTTAACAGAAGCATAATTTGAACCTGGATAGCAAATTCACTTCTATGCCTTGTTCTACTTAGCAATCTTTGTCCATCCTGTGTGGAAAAAAATAGGGCGATCGATCCGCTCATAGGTGTGTGCACTGAACAAGTCCTGTTGTGCCTGGGCAAGATTAGCAGGAAACCGAGCACGACATTTAGTGTCAAAATAGGCAAGACTTGAATTCATTCCTCGGATGTTGATTCGAGCACTGATTGCAATATTCACCACTCTCCTCCAAGCAACCTGCCTCTCAACCATCTATCTCACAAACTCCGAATCGACCATGAGACTCGGAAGTTGCGAGTTCTGCTCATACCTTTTTGTGAATGTGTTGAAAAACACAAACAACCAAGTCAAATTGAGTGATTTCAATTTATGAAAAACTCTTACACAGGTTGTATTTTTGGGTATAAATATTCTCTTCATAGTTTTAATGAAAAGGTATAAATCTTTCATCTAAATATTTCATATAGAGAGAGATGCTAACCTATTAAGCAACCACTTAGGACAAAATTTATGTGTGCATGATTTCTTGCCAATGACATTCTTGCAAGACACCATGAATTCCAGAGTCTTTTGTCGGCACTACAACAATCTCAAGTGACGTGATTGGAATTAAAAACCCTTGTGAAAGCATAAAATGAGGAATGCATATCAAGAGTGAGGGAGAGAGATCCCCACACACCTGGTGGCAAGTCTTGCCATTTTCATAATCATAAATTCTCCCTCCAATAACACGCACTCCTGGAGATTTTGTCCGCTTCTGCACCCCATCCGAAGCTGAAACTTTCTTTTTGGAATCGCTTGTTCGGGGAGTGGACATGTTCTCTTTGTTGTCTACCTGTGAGTCCTTATTGGGATCAAACCCCAAACCCTTTGAGATGGCCTTTTCATCTGTTTTTTGGTCATTCTTTGTTTTGGAAGAGCCCCTTGGGGAGGACAATTTTGCTGTTGTTGACGTATGTTTTCTTAAGTCGTGATCTTTGTCACTGTTGAGATGAGATACAACTTCCTTTTTAAGGGGTTGCTTTGGAATCGTCAAGGTTTCACCCTCACTGTATTTCCTGCCATGAGTTGCCTTAAATGGGCTCCTTTTGTCCTCGGCCTTTACTTCATTGTCGTCGGTTGCAACACTTGCATTAGCATTTCCATTCTTCAAGGTGCTCTTCTCTTGAACTCTCAGATTATTGGGGTTTTCATTTCTAGGCAATGAAAGCTTCTTCTTTGCGAGGGGAGTTGAAGAATGCTTGTGAAGTTGTTTGCAGCTTGCTTCACCGACAGAGTTTGATGACCCAGTCTTTCTACAGCTACCAATGCCTAACCGAGGACTCCTTATTTTCTGAGCTGGAGAAAGGGCCATTTTTCCTCTTGACCTTTTATACCATCAATATAGAAACCCAAGGATTCAATCTCTTGCATTGACAAAATACAGAAAGCATGCATAGAACATCAAGAAAAAGCAATTCCACCAACGGAAATGAGACATCTTACAAGAAAATCAAAACTGATCAATTCATGAATATGACAGCTAGTCCACCTTGTAACGAAACGTCTAAGAATATTATCATACATATCAATTTCCAGAAAACATGTGAGCCAAGATGAAATACAAGACAAGGGACTCTGTTATAAACACGGGGGGCTTCACTCAATGAACTCTGACCTATCATGTGCGTTCGTGGCATATTAAACAATACCCTTAATTTGACTACATATTGGAAAATATCTTTAAAAAACGGAAAATACCTCTAAAAACACATTATTTAACCCCATATCAATACGAACCCAATACACCTTTCTGATTTAAAATACCCCTACTTTCACTAAATATTGTAGGTATCCATTTTTTCATTAACATTTTTTGTACCCCTTTATATTTTTTCATTAACTTTTAGATCCATTTTTTGTACTTGCCAATATAAAAACACTTTAGCCCTATATATCCCCCAATATATTATGTCATTTTCCCCCAATATATAACCTGCAATATAAATCCACTTGGTATGGTATTGCTCCGCTAGTGAAGCCCACGTATTTATAAACAGTTACTATGATCGATTTTCTTGGGGTGATTTCAAAGCAGACCCATTTTTCGAAAGAAAGATACAAAGCCCTCTAATGACAATATAAATGGACATATAAAAAGATTCACTTCAATGCGGATAAAAAATAATAATGGGCACATGCAATTAAATCCGAAAGAAGCAACATCGTACTTGCTGAAGGACCATCGGCATCAGTGACCGTCGTCGCTCTTTGTGGAGCTCTGTGAGGGCAGCTATTCTTTGGTTGGCTCGGTGACAGGATAGGTTGGAAAAGAGTCTACAGCATTACACTCATGTTCATGGTGATAAGCGCCATCGGCTGTGGTTTTTCCTTTGGCCACAGAGCCAATTCCGTGATGACTACTATATGCTTCTTCAAGTTATGGCTGGGCTTTGGTATCGGCGACAACTATCCACTTTCAATCACGATCATGTCGGAATGTTCGAACAAGAAAACGAGGGGAGCCTCATCGCCGCAGTGTTCTCCATGAAGGGATTCGACCTTCTAATCGGAGGTGCTATTTCCATCATTCTCGCCACTGCCTTTCAGAATGATTATCCTACCCGCACATCCCAGTAAGATTATTCAATGACTATACAGGCGAATTTTGTGCGGAGAATAGTCTTTATGTTCGGGGTTGTGTCTGCTGCACTGACATATTATTGGCCGATGAAAATGCCAGAGACTGCTTGGTTCACTGTGCTAGTTGAGAGAAATGTCGAGCAGGCCACTACTGACATGTCCAAGGTATTGTGGGTGGACATCCATGAAGACCAAAAAATCGTAATAGTCATCGCATTGGGCAAGGATACGAGATTCGGTCTGTTTTGAAGGGATTTTTTCAAACGCCACGGTTTGCATCTGCTTGGAACTACGACTACATGCTTTTTCCTGGATATTGCATACTACAACCACACTCTGTTTCAGAGCGCTCTCTACGGTGCCATCGGTTGGGTGCTTGAATCGACAAAGATTAATGCCCTAGATGGAGTTATCAAAAGTACAAGCTCAGTTGTTGATCGCCTTACAAGTGTCTGGAAATCATATTGGTTTTTGACCGACGAATCTGGTACAGTGTCGTGAGGATGAACCTCACCCTAAAAAGCATATTGACTTAAATATAACACAACAATTGTAACATTCACAAATATTACCATGCAAATCTAAACACATAACACACAAACTGCTCAAAGCACCCAAGTGCAGATGAACAAATCATTCAAGTCAAGCAACAATAACAAAATTAAAGAAGAGAATGATATAGTCATGTGCAACAAATAAAACATAATGTAAATTTCAAAGTATAAAGTTTATCTCAAACATATACATAATAATGATAATCTAAAAATGTGTCATTGTTACCTTCAACTAAACCAACCTAGATCTATCTAACTCCGTATCTATTATGCGCCAAGAGGGGTCAAATCCCTCAAAGTGCAAACTTTTGATCAAATTCTATACTCAAAAAAAGGTTTACACTTCAAAGTGCATGATAGATCTAGGTTAAATATTAAAATAAAATGAAATAAAACACGTTCTAAGTAGCATCTAAAGTTACGCTTACATTATGCCAGCTTACAAAATTTCAATGACCCTCAGCTACCGAATCCATGAAACCTTGGTCAGCCTTTGTAAGTAGACCATGATATCTCACCAAACAAATTAATCACGAAGCAAGTCCATGGCAGACCGTACAAGGGATGATATAGGAAGACGATGCCTCCTTACTCCCACACTGCCGAAAAATGTATTGTAACTCTCCAACTCGGACGTCGTCTCCATCACCGCCTCGAGAGCTTCCTCCAATTCTGATCTCATTTCCATGCTCAAACTGCTTAATATTGCTGCCCTGTCCATCTCTATAACACCGATCAAAAGTTCGATGCTAAATCTTCTAATACTCGGAACCTCCTTTGATGGACGCGGGTGCCTCCCCAAAACCTTTACAAGATCCCAAATCAGCGAACTCCTTGTTATACCGCCGGATTTTTCCAGCAGACGATTGAAATACGATTTGGTTATTGTTGGGGATTTTTTTGAGAAAATCCCAAAAACACACGAATAAAACTGAAACTCAACACACAGAAACAATGCTCTGTTTCCTTTGCTCCACAGGGTCTTTTGTGCACAGGAAAGCTTTTAAAAAAAATGACTGAGAACAGAGTATTGCACCACCATAAAAAGATTTCTATTCATTAAAACAAAAATCATTGATACATATTCATCCTCTTTTACATTGATACATATTCATCATTAAAAAAAATTTACACATGCTTACAAAACAAATGCGCTCCTCTACTTTTCTTTTATGCACTGCTGTGCAAAATTAATTCCTTGCTTCATAAAAATTTCATCCTGCTCCCTGCTCTTTCGCTGCTGCGCCTACCTCTCTCCCGTGTGCAACCAATACAACAACCAAAAAAAATACAGAGCACATCTTTTTTTCACTGGGCTAGTAATATCAAAAATGAACACACTCACGAAACATATAAAAAAGATTTTTTTAAAACATAATTGACTCGCCCATACCTCCAGCATAAAAGAAACATTAAGTGCCTTAAAAAAGACATAAATATCTACCTAAAAATATGGTCAACGAAATTTAAGTTTTACTCCACGCTATGTAATTAATTCGATGCAGGTTCGTATGCAAGTTTGAATCAATCAAGGGTGGAAAATGATGGAGCACATCGGACGGCGGAGGAGAATATCGGGAGGCTTATTCTTGCTCAACATTAACACCCGATAAGTCAGAGTTGCTTACTTATGGGGAGACCCACGCGTCTGCACTATATTTTGTGTACGGAAACCACTTTCTGCTGGAAAGCGGTCGGATATCCCTCAAACTGTTTATGGTTTCGTTCTGGCGGTTTTGGAGTTATAAATGCGCAGTTTAAATTACATATTCAACAGTTATGAACTTGAAGATCTGAGCAGCAAGTCCTATTGCTGCTTCCTGATGCTCACCTCGTTTCACCATCACAACCTTCAAAACTTGACAAAAAAAAATATAACAAGAAATTAATCCATCGGATGAAACTGTTGTAAGATCGAACTGTTGCTGCTTCCTGATGCTCACCTCGTTTCACCATCGCAACCTTCAAAACCTGACAAAAAAAATATAACAAGAAATTAATCCATCGGATGAAACTGTTGTAAGATCGAACTGCAGTGCAGAGATGTAATTTCTAAAAGAAATGCTATTTAATTGAATACATCTTCTACCTTCACAGCCGTCGCAGTGATTTTCCTCATTTCAACGTACTCTGTGTCTGAATATGCGCACAGATTCCGAAGAATTCTCGCAGCATGAAAACCCCGAATTGGGTCGTCCAGCACAGAGATCAGGCTCGCGATCAAGTTCAGGCGATTCCGCAGCTGAAGGCTCATCGTTCTTCTGCAATTTTGCTTATTCTCCAGTGAAAGCAGAGCCAGGGCTTCTCCTGCCTTGCTCACGACCTCCCTCGTTTCATCATCGCCCGGTCCTCCTGCAATATTAATATTAATCCTCTCCATGTAAAACGCAGAGAAGAGGCTACGCAAAACGCCGCCAGTGCCGCCGATGCTTTCTCGGCCCTCTTCTTCGAGAGCAAGACTCGTCAATGTGTCGATGGTAAGGATTTGTAGACCATGGGTAGTTACTTCTCTGTAATGAAGAATGTCTCTTAGATTGCTTATGGCGAAGACTATCTCTGAGATGCCTCTCCTTAAGGCCTTTCCTGTCGAGCCTGTACTGCTTGCTAGCATTCTTAAGAGCTGCAGAGCGTGCTTTGCCGTCTTGATTTGGGATTCGGGCGCATTTGGATTTAACTCGGTGAGTCTTACGATTTTGGGAAGCAGCCCTCTGCTGCTTCCGATCTTAGCACAGTGGTCGTGTTCGATGGGCAAACTTTTCAGTATCCGCAGTCCCAGCGCACTGAAAACTGAGTAATTGTATGCATCCCCGTAATGCCTCGAATGGATTTCAATCTGTTTGCTATCGTACACCAAAGACGCTATGGATTCCATGGCCCCAGCGATGGCCGTCACGCGAATGCGATTCCGATCTTTCTTGACCAATTTGGAGATGATATCTGCAGCCGCTCTATGAATCTCCTGCTCGTGATGGTTCTTCCAATTCAGCATCTCGACCAGCCTCTCCACCACATCTCGCTTGGTTCCGATTGCCCTCAAAGTCTCCTCTGCAAACCGATCTTTAATCACCAGCGCCGACAGAACTCGAGCCCCCGCCAGCTGTCGATCACAACAGCTGGACTGCAGCAGCTCCATCTTGTATGACACAAATTCCATCTTCAAACCATCGAAAATGCTTCCATTGATGCATTGCGAATATGTATCATAGAAAAATCGTCGAAACGTGGGGAGCTCCGAATCAGTGAACCCATATTCTGCGCTCACCTGCGACAGCAATTTGTTTGCAATGATCTTCCATTGCCAGTAGGCTTTCTCGATCAGGAACAAAAGCGCTTCGGCTAGGGACAGACCGCAGAAAATATTGAGAGCCGATTTTCGATTCTTGGTATCGCTACCTGAAGCTACGCCAAAGTCTTGCCTGGCTAGTCGATAAAGGGACAAGATGACGCATGTCGAAGCCGACACCAATTGAAGCCAGAAAAGCATTTTGCTTGCGTTTCGGGATATGGAGAGCCACCCGGTATAATGCACCAATTGAATCCTACACGAAGACCAAGTTCTCTTTAATAAATCATGATTCTCGACAGCAGAAGTTTGTTCCCGGATGTTAATCTTCGGGCTCTGGGTTTGCTTGTGTGTAAAGCACCTGCAGATTCGTCTTAAGATAAAGTTGGTGCCATTAACATAGAACCTGCGACTCAGCCATTTAGCGTCGTCTCTGAGTGTCGCCAAAGATATTAGCGTCATCTCATGTTGCACTTCCAGCTCGTTGCTTCGTCTGAACATGCGAGCGCCTTCTGTCAACAATATTATGCTCACGAACCGAAAATCGACCTTTTTTAAAGTTACTGCGAACCCTCCGAGGAGTACGACAGTGGCCCAGACGAAGGCCAAGGTTCCCAGCCCGCTGGCGGCCTTTTCCAGAATTGCAAGCCTGAGGGCAAAAAGAATAATTTTCTTCTCGGGAGCTGTGACCTTATCACTGCGACTCCGGGACTCTTGAGCGTCGATTGTCTCCATATGTGGGTCGAATGGAGAGACCAGTTTGCAACCTTTATAGCATATACCAGGGCAGTGATGTAGCCAATATATCGAGTCGGACGCTCGGTGATTCTACCTCGCCATTTGTTTCTTTAACAAGACCAGCATCTCTAACCAGTGACTTCATTGGGCAAGATCACTATTGGACCTTTATTGAACTGCCGAAAATGTGTGCAAATTCTTATCTGAGCAAACTGAAATTACATGCTAATATGTTCTATCCATCTGCTACTATTGGTAAAAATGGTAAAGATGGTTCACATGAGTTGGTACCCTGAGGTTAAGTCTATTGCTGATTTCCTAAATATTCCGAAATCAGATGGATGGGGGCGATCAATATGATCAAAATATTGACCGTGCCCCCGATTCCCTAATATTCGGGAAATCAACAATCAATATAAAGATTCCCGAGTTGGTATGGCTCTCATCAGTTGATATGAATCCTGTTGGTGTACATGCACTAGCTGTAGACTAGCCGTAGACTTAGACTAGCTGTAGACTAGTTGTGTTGGTGTACATGCACCTAGATTAGCTCTAGTTAACTTATTGCTTGCATGCATGCGGCACAACACACTTAACTTTAGTTAGCTTTAGTTATTTGCATGCACAACTAAGCTTAACTTAGTTGCTTTTGTCTATTTATTCTAAACCTCATAATGTAGAATCACTTTTCATTCTTTCTCAATTCTTGCTCGCTTTCTTCTTTGCCTTGCAAGCTTGTTATTGTTTTACAAATCTAGATCTATCTGTGTTTCTCACAAATCTTACATGGTATCAGAGCACAGGGATTTGTAATCAGTGCACAAGCAATTTTATTTGCAGGTTCAGAAGATTGAAGCAACAACAAAGAATGGAGTCTAAATTGGAGTTTCCACAATCGGCAATTCTCACTCCATATAACTATTTCGAATGGAAGCCAAAGATTCAACTTCATCTCAGAAGTAGAGGCTTATTTCGAATAACCATGGAAACGGAAGTTGAACCAACATCGGCAGTGGAGAAATCAAGATATTTCAATCGCATGGACGAGGCCTTCGGCATCCTATGTTTATCTATTTCTCCAGAACTACTATTTCACGTTGAATCATGTTCAACTCCAAATCAGGTATGGAAAATTTTGGAAGAATTGTTTGGAAAACAAGATGAAATGCAAGGTCACATTCTCGAAAATGAGTTAAACTCATTAGATCCGAGAAACTTTGAGAACATTCAAGATTTTTTCACAAGGTATAAAGCTTTGTTGGTACAGCTGAAAGGATGCGGGATCGACAAATCCAAGCAAGAAAGGCAGTTGATTCTTTCCATTTTATCAAAACTTGGTCCAGAGTATGCAGTATTCGTTTCTACATTCCACACAGTCAGATCTGCAACTGGTGCAGATTGGAAGCCTCCCTCACTGGATACTTTTATTCAGTCTTTGATGCATGAGCAAGATAAGCTCATCAAAATGGGCACACTTAAAAATTCCAAAGCGCATGCACTCACTGTGCATGCAAAAGGAAAGGCAAATCCTAGATCCCCCGATGGATCATCTGGCTCAAAGGAAAGGAAAGGAACGAAAGGAAAATCAATGTGCAATTATTGCCACCGTGGTTTTCATCCTGAATCTGCATGCATGAAGAAGACTATAGATCTTATGGCGCAGACACTCCAGCAATACAATCTTGAAGACCACATTCCTGAGAATGCTAAGAAGAAGTCTGAGGAAAAAGCACCCGATCCAAGAGAAAAAGCACGTCATCCAAGAGGTAACGGGCATGCTTTGATTGCTCTTCATTCTGCACCACAAGAATGGATCATCGATTCAGGAGCTTCACATCATATGGCTTCTTCAAAGGAATCCTTTTCTTTTCTGCATGCATACTCAGGTCCTCCCATCCTCATGGGGGATAATTCTGCAGTTGCAGCAACTGGACAAGGAAGAGTGCAATTCGAAGATGGAAGGTTTGAAAATGTCTTGCATACTCCAAGGCTTGCTGTGAATCTTCTCTCAGTGTATCAGATGACGCACACAGGCAGCGGAAGGAAAGTGGAATTTACCCCAGATTCCGTGAGCATCTATGACATGCAAACCAATTTGAAGATTGCATCTGGCAAGGTAAATGATCAATCTCGTCTGTATACATTTTCTGATTTTGTTCCTCAAACCTCTGTTAGATCACCAGTTGTTGAACATCGAGATCAGACTTCTGCACAAAAATGGCGCAGCATGAGTGATATCTTTCATAATCCTGCCTCTATCCCTCTATTTGAGGAAAATCCGCAAGCACTCTTAACTATGGAGCCATCCATGCCCATGCATGCTTATATAATGGATGGATCTGATCCACAAAATTATGCAGAATCAAATAGGCATCCTCAATGGGAAGCCGCCATGCATGAGAAATATAGCTCTCTCATTGAGAACGAGACTTTGGATTTGGTTTCGTTTGACGAGGAAGAAGGCGCGGCCAAGGCCTATGACCGAGAGGCCCTCAAATTCCGGGGTCTAGATGCCATTACTAACTTCAGTCCTGCAAGAGATGAGGATTTGAAGGCTCGATTCATGAGGGAGCACAGTCAGGGAGAAATCGTCGACATGCCTTTCATCACTGATTTTTTCTGCTCTCCCATGTTCGATGTGACAGCCAAGTTTTCCATACCCACCTACGGTTTCTTTACATCCCCTGCTTCTATGCTTCCTCTCATGTTCTCTATGCCGAAGACCGTCTTGGAGACTCCAATTTCGTTCAAGGACGCCGATTTTCCAGTAAAGACGCCGGGCCTTCCGCCGATCTCGAGCAGAGATCTGCCGACTGCGTTGCAGGACAGGTCGGATGAAGCCTTTTTCTGGTTTATGCATCATTTCTTGCGCCTTCGGGAAATAAAGGGGGTTTTGATAAATACCTTCGAGGAGCTGGAGACTGAACCAATCAAAGCCCTTGTGGAGGGAAATATATCTATTAATGCCACTTTTGGGCATCGAATACCCCGCGTTTATCCAGTAGGGCCCGTCATTTCTTCGTCGCCGCTTGAATCTCGTGACAAACTTCTCCAAGACCGGCGGGTCGATTGCCTCGACTGGTTAGACCAGCAACCCCCTTCGTCGGTTTTGTTCGTCTCCTTCGGAAGCGGTGGTGCCCTGCCCAAGGCGCAGGTTACGGAAATCGCCCTGGGGCTAGAAGCGAGCCGGCATCGCTTCCTGTGGGTTTTGCGCAGTGCTTCTGAACGAATCTTTCAACCCAGCAAAAGTAGACGGAGCTCTGGCCGGATGCTGAGAGAGACCTCTGTAAGGCTTCTCTCCTCCCCGCCAAACCTGCAGCCATGCGACTACAAAGCCGATCGTGAGTTCGAATCCTGGAACGAACAATATCGGTCACTGTCTAAACGTCGTGGAGCGGACTTCTGGAAGAAAAGGCAGATGTTTCTCCACAGCTACCAGTTTACCATCCAGGAGTCGATTCCGTTCGATTATCATTCTGAAAGAACCACTTCTGTTTACAACTTCAAAGAGCTGACGTGGAAGAAAATACGAGAGTCAAGGGAAATTAGCAGTAAGTTAAAAATTGGCCCACCCTTAGATTGTAACGCTCAAATTGTGAATGGGCGTCTATTGTGTTGGGTGATGGACTGTGTGCAAATTTGGTCGATCCCATACATGGTGCTGCTGTTTGACTCGGAAGAAGAGACGTGGTTGGAGCCAATCCCGGTGGGCCACGAGTTGTCCGCTCCAGTGTATATTGCAGAGCATGAAAATGAGGTGTGTCCGATGGACAACGCCAGCGATCGAGACTTTTTTTTATTTTTTTATACATTGTATATGGGTACCTAAAATGGCAGTGTTGCCGGGACCCATTCATTATTGCATCAAACTCACCTAAGTTATGCTTAAGGGGGGGTGTTGGTGTACATGCACTAGCTGTAGACTAGCCGTAGACTTAGACTAGCTGTAGACTAGTTGTGTTGGTGTACATGCACCTAGATTAGCTCTAGTTAACTTATTGCTTGCATGCATGCGGCACAACACACTTAACTTTAGTTAGCTTTAGTTATTTGCATGCACAACTAAGCTTAACTTAGTTGCTTTTGTCTATTTATTCTAAACCTCATAATGTAGAATCACTTTTCATTCTTTCTCAATTCTTGCTCGCTTTCTTCTTTGCCTTACAAGCTTGTTATTGTTTTACAAATCTAGATCTATCTGTGTTTCTCACAAATCTTACAAATCCCATGAGTTGACAACGCCATATTGATGCTCAGAGTTGAACCGATATTCAAGACACGTGGAAGCCTGATCACCGTCTTTGATCTTATTTATCTGATTGAGTACTGAGAATTGAATCTTTTCATGCATTTCATTCAGTCGAAACAGAAATTGAGACAGATTAATTTTAAATTTCGTTGACAGAATCACAAAGGCTTTCAGCAATACGATAGTCCTGCCCAGCACGACCGTTGAATAATCCAATAATTTTATAAATGGATACATTAATTTTCTACCATCTATTCTAGTCAACTTTTGGCACCTTGACATTGATGGTTTGTAAGCCCTCTTGTGACATGAGATTGACTAATTGGTTCTTTCTACTCACACTCTACTTTATTGGTTGTGGGGAAAGTTACAATTTCATTTGAAAAGTTATTTCTTATCAAACACATCTACTACTTTGACGAGTCCAATTAGAGAGAAGAGCAGGACATGTTGGTATGTACTACTTTGACATCTCCCATTATGGAGTTTACTAAGATTTGGCACATTTTCCGCTTATATTGATGGTGGCTGAGATAAGAGATTTATCCTAAAATTTTTAATCATGCTATATAACCTATGCTGTTTGCTTTTATTTACAGAAACCACTTTGCTCTAAATTAACAACACTGTAGTTTGTATTACGTAACATTTGTTGTATTGACTTTACAATTCCAATAAGAAAATCGAAGGGGAAAAACGTGATTTAATAATGACTAGCCTAGTTCAATACCGCAGTCATACAAATTGAAAATAAATTAATAAAGACTATTCAAGGAGATTGACCTCCAATAAGGATTTGAGAGACTTTGACGGGCTTCGTCCTAATATAAAATCTTCAAAATTTCACCAAATGAATCCTAAATTTCAATGTGAATGATAAATAAATAAAGTAAACTACAATTTTAAATGTGGTAGAATAGGGGAAGACAATTAAAAGAGTGCAATCCAAATGTGATGGTGCAGGTGGTTATGGATACACGTATATTTCAACTATTAGAAAATAGTATCTAAAATACTAGTCAAGCGAAAATATGTGAGAAGTCCTCAACACCATTAAAAAAAATTATCACATGGACAATGTCTCAATTTGAATGTCACACGGATAATGCCTCAATATGAGGGTCCAAGTCAATGGAACATTCTTTTAAGGTTAGAAAATCTTTATGTAGTTTATTATGCGTTGAGTTTTTCTAGGGATATGTTATTAGTTTCTGTTTTTGGCCGCTTAGGGACTACACTGATTGAGGGTGTTGGTTAAACAATAAATTTTTTTGACTAATCATTATATTTACGGTTTAATCAATGTTTCAGCAGAAATATTTGATTAATCAAATTTTTATGCAAAGTTTTTATTAGACCTCTTATTGTAGGCAAAAGAATATGCTTTTATTAAAACCTAGGACAATCGTTTCAAATTTTGCTCACATGCACATATAATGCTAGCTTGTAGTTAGCATTACTTAGGAAACAATTAATGTTTTACTTTTTCAGTGTAATCTTCACTTTGTTACTTATGCCACACCACACCCACCACATGGCTTTCTGCATGTGCTCTGCAGCGCTTGACACCTGTCACCACCTCTGCCTCTGCGTCACTACCATTTCATTATAATACTAACAACTATTACCTGTGAATCATTCGATCCATGAAATGAATTGTATTCAAAGTCCTTTGCACCCTGCACTAGCTCCATAGCTATGCTTCTCTTTGTGATGCTCTTTTCTCACACGGAACAAAGCTTTGTAGCAGGGGTTACAGAACAAATCTTCATAGTAGGGTTTCGACAACTTTCAGAAGCCTTGTCTTCTTCAATTAAGCTCTTTAGCTCAACCTCGTCTTCTTCAATTAAGCTCTTTAGCTTAGGTACGGAAAGAACATGCATTAATCGAAGTCTCAACGCCTCAGCTTTCTATGACTATCTATAATCCTTCATTACCATACTCAATCCCACCACACCTTTTGTGCCTACTCCTAATTTAGCTTTGACTCTTGTACCACCAATAGCGACCACTTTGTCCTAATATCTCTCTATTATTAAATTGTGAATAAGTCTTCTAGAATCCATCTGATTCTCCTTTTCTTCATTCCAGGTATGCTCTATCAGCATGTTTTGACTCCTCTAGTTATGGGGTTATGAACATATACCTGTAATATCATTAATTGCCTACATCTACCCTTGCTTGGTCCACAAATTCTTTTACATGAATATGGATTCCCAGTCCAACTCATCTCTCATATGAAAAAACAAAAATCTTCTTGACTAAGTGTTTGGTACAAATATGGAATCAGTAGAATACATTTGCAGGAGCTAAGATGTCGCCGAAGCCTAAGTATGTGGTTCCACAGAAGCTTGAGTATGTGGCAACCATGGAACAATGAAGGTGGCAGTTTTAATAAAATATCAGAGTGGTTTTTGGGTGTACCAACAACAAATCTAGAAGCATACCAAGAAGCAGAGGGAGTTGCAGAGCCCAAATTTTGTAGATCCATAAGCAACAAGAGCTTCATATCCATACCTGGGTTACCCAGTGATGTAATGCAACCTGTTGAGAGCCAACCCTCACTATGGAACATGCTTCATGATAAGCCTTATGCCTCGCTAAAGGCCCTTGAGTAAAGACAAGCAGGCATACCCAATGCTTCTTGTCATATTTTGTGAAAGCCAAAGTACATCATTCATGCGAGCCCCTACTCATTGGAACCCATACTCCAAACTACCTATACACTTCTAAGCTCTACTCAGAACACCTATACTTTGGGCATGAGCTCTAATACATGCCTGAAAAATCTCTAATACCAGAAAGACAATAGAATGCCCCACTAGGATAACTTGGAGCTCCTAAAAGAACAGGAGCACACTTCTTCTTATCGAACGAGCCATCATTTCTAATAATCTAATCTTGGCAATCATTTGTATAATTTCATGAAAAAAAAGTGTTGTACCGGTTCAACCCCCGGATGACAAAAACATCCTAATAAGCTCGACCTAGGGAGGGTGGAGGTCATAACCATATCACACATTTTTGGGAATTCTTTTACGCTGAAGTAACTACATAACTAGATTGTAGTAAAAATAACTTATGTGCAGGGAAAATAATGTACGGTGACCCTCCAACCAATCAGGCTTTGTAGAGGTTTTCAATAATGTCCAACTATGGCTCTATCGTTCCGTCTGAATAAACTATTGGCAGCGATGACATGGCCAACAAAATTCTGGGCCGTGTCTCCCATGTGAATGGGATTTCTGAGAAGTGGGAAGTCGCCCGAGGAGGTTGTGGCGCAATGGGCATAAGATTGAATGTAGCAGCAGAGGACCTAATGGACTAGTCAAAAATAGGGGAACCATGAGGTGTATTGAATGCAAAGAAGTGGTGCTAGTACTAGCCTTATAGATCCATTGATCCATTGAGGATCCGATACAGGCTTTGTACAACATTTTTCCTATCTCAAGTTGATAATATTAACATTGATTTCCCATCTTAGGTTGATAATAATAAAAATGATGATGAAGGATGAAGGTAATGTTATTGCAATTGAAGGATGAAGATAATGTTATTGCAATTGATGTTGATCGTTCATAGATGTGTTGGTCGAGCTTGCCCCATACCTGGATAGAGGATGAAATAGACAAGTGGGATGTATGAAACTAGTGTGTGGCACATAAGTTGTTTTTTTTAATTAGTTCTTTTAAATTAGTGTGTTATTTTAAATTAATGTGTTATTTCTTTTATTTATTCATTTCACTAAGGTAGCGAATGCCACATAAATGATAATTCAATTTAGAAATTAAAAACATTTAATAAGAAATAAATAAATGAAAAAGAAGCACACAAGGATTGCATGGAGTCCAGGTGTCTTAGTGCTCATATTTGAGGAGAAATGACATCGTAAATCTTGTTGTAACCCATACATTTATACTAGTTATGTAATTTTGCAATGCATGTATGTAATAGTTATGTAATTATGCAATTCTAATTGTTGTGGCGGTTGGAATTCGAAGGACATGCATTGTGTTATATGTTCTCAGTTTGTGCTCAATTTGTTAAATTGTATATGGCCCAAATAAATATCTAGGAAGCTAGGCGAAACTTGATCGTTGCATGTGGATCCAAATTTCTTATTCTTTTCTTTTATGAGATAAGAATACATATCAACTCTATCCATTTCCATCTCAACTACACCCCCCATATATTCTTCGCTCCTCATCCGGTCACGCCTCAAAACAACAAACCTCTACCCAGCATGCGAGATAATCTCACCCGCCGCCAACCCTATTCGATGAGAAGGAACCAAGAGCAAAGCCTGTTCAAGATATTGTAACCCAATGTTCAACGAGTTAGTCTTATTGCGGAGATTTATGATTGACAATTTATGGGTAACTGTTAACCAGAGAATCATATCATTCTCAAAGTCTTGTTGTACTTCTTTGTAATTATGGACTCTCTTGAGGAGCAGAGTTTTTTTAGCTCCACCCATGCCGAAAACACCTTCTTTGGAAACGGTGGAGGATTTTATTTCCTTGTCATCCATTACCGGAATTTTAAAGCTTATGCATAACTCATATTGTCCTACTATACATGACTCTTGAATTCATTGTTGTCTATAACATTCTCCTAGTCATACTCTCAAAGAAACAATGTGGTAATCGAGGTGGATACCTAAGTATCAACAACAATTGCAGTGCAGGTAGATCCGAGTGCCACTTTTGTTCCTAGTGGTGGGGTTTATTCCTAAGAGAGGGGTTCCTTTGATTTGTATAGAGAGATCTTTCCAAGGCCTTAATGCATTTGTTTTATATTTTTCGTTTTGGGAGGGTCAGAATTTTTGTGTGCATGCTGGGAAATGGATTCATTAAATGGAATTCCATTGAAAGGGTTTTGAATATTAAGCTCATTTTTTTTTGCAAAAAGAAAAAACCAGGAAAAAGAAAAAAACAACATACTTTTTACTAGCCAAAAATATGTTTACATTATCATAAATAACATTGTTATGCTACATACACTCGAAATATATGCCCGGAATGAAGTTTCGAGAGCCCTCACAAAAATATATATTTTAGAGATAAAAATGAAATTAAAAATCTTTGTTTTAAATTAAAAAGTAGAGTTGGCAAACAAATTTAAAATTATATCCTTTTTATTTTTTAAATTATTGGTGAATAATCAAAAGTTTCCCTATATATTTTATGATCGAAATTGCCAATAATATATCGTACTAAGATGTTTTTTTTTTTTGATAGAATGTTAGAAGAATTTTAACACCATCCAATGTAAATGAAATTTTAAGTACAATATGCACACCTTAATAGGGGAAAAATCACACATTCCAAAGAGCTTTGTAGGCGCAATCCCTTCTGAATCTAAGATGCTTTTGTCTCTTCGATAGTATGTTAGCGCAATTTTAATGCAATGTCATCTAAAGGGAATTTTAAGTACAATATGCAGGTTAATGATGGATTAGGTGGTCTGAATAGAGGCGCAAGAGCAAAGCTTCCACATTGACATATCGCAATGTTTTATACTTCATAAATTGATAGAGCTCTTTAGAAAATTCCTGGAGGTGCCCAACATACGTTTAAGGTATGGTTTGTTGCCTTGAAACATTGTGTTTTTTGTCGCATTGTTTCCAAGTGATGAATTGTATGTTTCATAGCTTCAATCTGACAGACATCTTTCGTTATGCAGTGGTTTTTTTATTGAGAAGCACAAGTTCCTCGATGTTATTTTATTATTTATTTATTTATTAGTGTTGTCTTTTCTATATGTTTGGTTGAATACTAGGGAAATGCACAACTTTCCACGTATGGATATATCAAGTCAGTAAGGAAAAATGTAGCATTCTTCTCCAATCTACTGGGAGCCATCAGGTCCGGCTAATCGCATCGCATACATGTATGGGTATAGGCCCCGCTCCATAATGTTTCTCCGATTGTGATATCGCGATGCGGTTAGTCGAAATCACATATCGCGATAGCCCCGGGTTGTTGTAAGTGCTCTGTTGTGGTTGTCGATTGTGATTTGTTGATCAGATCTAGACCGTTGATCGGCCAGATCTGATGGCTACTGTGCCTTCACTTGCTTATGCCTCCGATACTCTATTTTTCATAATTTTTACATGTTTTTTGGCCTCCCAATAGTGTTTCTTTGCCATTCTAAAGGCTCTTCTCATGCAATTGCTTTGATCTTTGGCATGATTTTATGAGATTTTGAAGACTTAGAAAGCATATTTGGATCCATTTAGATCAGGACCCGATGCAATTATAGATGTGAGAGTAATATTTTTGAAGTTCGGCTTATGGCCAAAGCGGAGCAAGAGGAAACGTGGCTGTCAGATCTAAAATAGGGGACATTTCCACTAAAAATAGCAGCACTGCACCTTAGGGGCTAACACTGGCTCCTTTTGGGGATGAAAGCCTCCCTATGAGGTTTCAAGAACTAGAGACTACTGCCTTTCTAGTAACAACCAAAACAAATTTATTTCCTAGTGTTCCATTGGGCATGGAGTTTATTTGCATAGAAAACAAAAACTGAAAAAACCTATTACAATATTAAGGCCTTAAAGCCTCATATGAAGTAAAGTTTCAAAAACCGCCTATTGACTGGGCCATCAAAAACACCTTCCACCTCCAAATTGTGCAGAATCAAAGTATTGTTCATTTGAACTTGAGCAATGACAAACGGTCCCGTCCATAAGGCATCAAATTTACCATGGTTTCCCTTCTTTTCCTTCAATGCGTCCCATTTGAGAACCCAGTCACCAACTTGAAAACTGTCGATTTTGCCTTCCTATCAAAGGTTTCTTTGATTTTCTTCTGATGAATTCTTGACTTCTCAACCGGCTATTCTCTGATCTGTTGTAATTCAACCAAGTTACTCATTCTCCTCATTACATCATTCTCTTCATCCTGTTATTCTTGCAAGAATTTTGCCATAGGAGAATAAGCTGGATAGGAAAAACAACATCAGCGCCATAAACCAGTTTAAATGGAGAATTTCCTATGGACTTCTTGTTGGTAACTCTGTCAGCCCATAGTGAAAACTTCAACTTAGAATCCTAGCTCTTTTTGTTGTCCTCCAACAGTTTTTTGATTATCCTTACAAGACTCTTGTTAGATGATTTTGCCGGGCCATTGCCTTGAGGATAATATGAGGTAGAATGTACCAATTGAATGCCCATGGATTCACACATGTCCACCAATTCTTCTGCCCTGAAAGCTGCTGCATTATCAGTGACTAGTTTGGTTGGGCAACCAAATCTAGTGAAAATATTCTCATTCAAGAACTTCATGATAACCCGATGATTAGCATGTTTAGTGGGTATGGCCTTAATCCATTTGGTGAAATAATCAATGGCTACCAAGATCCATTTGTGATGGCCACTGTAATGTGGATTGATCTCACCTATGAAGTCCAACCCCCACTGCTGGAAGGGACCATTGGATTGCACTGGTTTCAAGGGCAGAGATTTTAGTTGTTGCCTTCCTGCAAACCTCTGACATTTGTCACAAGATTTCACAAAATAAAACACATCAGATAATAGAGTAGGCTAATAATACCCAGCTCTCAGGATCTTGTGCGTTGTGGTTTTCCAATAATGATGCCCTCCACAAATTCTAGAATGGAATTGGTGCATGACTTCCATAGATTGTCCTTTATCTAGACAACTCAAGAGGATCCCTGATGGGTCTTTCCAATAAAGCAGGTTTTCATTAATGCAGCATTTGGCTGATCTGAGCTTAGTGGCATGGGCTTGACTTGAGCTATGCCCTGGAGGGACTTCTAGCTTCTGCAAAAAAAAGAACTACATTAGAATACCATTCACAGGTGGCTAGATTTTCAGCCAAAGGGTGATTCTTCTCTTGCTCTTCTGCTGCTTCCTCTGTCCGCTCACCACCTAAATTTGAACCCATGCAATTGATGTCTAACAAACTGCAATTCTCCCCAGCCATAAGCCTAGCCAAGCCCTAACCTTTGACAAGCTTGGTGGGCTTCACCTCTATGTTGAACTCTATGAATTTTGCAATCCATTTAGTTATCTTTCCATCAATATCTGGATGAGTTAGAACATCTTTTACTGAGGCTGAAGGTACATATGCAATCACTTTGGAGTGCAAAATATAAATTCTGAATGCCTTTAAAGATTTTATGAGAGCATAAGCTTGTTTTTCAATAAGGTCATACCTTAGTTTAGCATCCCTCAGAGCTTTTCTGAAAAAGGCCACAGGGTGCTCTATCCCTTCATCATTTTTCTGCAATAGAACTGTTGCAAGTGTATCATAAGAGGCAAAAGAGAAGATATAAAACTCCCTGGTATAATCTGGAATGATTAGGGTGGGAGCTTCCATGATAACTTGTTAGATGGCTTCAAAAGAGCTTCTTGCACCATATGTCCATTTTTTTTTGATCCTTTCTTCAGCATGGAAGTGATGTGCTTCACTAGCTCTGCAAAGTTTGGAATAAACCTCCTGACAAAGTTAATATTACCCAGAAAAGATTGAATGTCCCTTTTTGACCTTGGGATGGATAATGTCTAAATTGCTTGAACTCTTGCTGGATCGATCTTCACACCTTCAGCAGAAACAATATGTCTTAGAAGTTTGCCTTCTTCTAGAGAAAACTATGACTTCTTTGGGTTTACTGAAATTCCAAATCGTTTGCACTTTAGAAACACCTTCTTCAAATGCTGCAAATGGTCCTTGTGACTATTGGAAAAGACTGTTATGTCATCAATGTAAATAAGGACAAACTTATCCTTCTCTCCCACAAAGGTTATGTCCACAGCCCTCTGAAAAGTAGCCCTAGCATTCATCAGTCCAAAAGGCATCTTGGAGTAAAAAAAAGTGCCCCAAGGAGTAGTGAAGGCAGTCTTTTCCTGATCTTCTGAATGTACAACAATTTGATTGTAGCCTAAAAATCCATCTAAGAAAGACATGACTCTAGCCCCGGAAACTTTTTGCAGCAAGTGTTCCATCTTAGGCAGGGGGTAGATGTCTTTTTTAGAGTGTTTTTTCATATTCCTGAAGTCAACACAAAGCCTGATTTCTCCATTCTTCTTTCTTATTACCACAAGGTTAGCTATCTACTTTGAATACCTTATGGGAACTATGATCTTGGCATCCAAAAACTTCTTGATTCCCTTTTCAATCAAAGGCAATAAGAGAGGGCTGATAGGTCTTAATTTCTTCTTAAAAGGGATGGTGTTCTTCTCTAGTGGAATCTTATGCTAAATGATGTTGGTGTCATAGGTCTTAAGATCATTGTATTCCCAAGAAAAAATATCAGCAAATTGTTTCATCAGGGTGCAATACTAGGAACTTTGGGCAGAGGACAAGTGAGTGGAAAGATTTATGTACTTTGGATGGGCTGGACTCCCTACATTATGTCTATGAACAACAAACTCATTTTATTATTTGGCAGGCTTATAAGGTATATCATTATGATCAAACAACTTCTTTAGGGGCACCAATCCTTTGGGTATATAGTTACTAGGCAGCTTGACAATGCTTTCCCAGCCAATCTCGTCATTTAGCTTGGATTGGTTGCATTCTTCATTGGTTTCATTTTCTTGGTCAATGTGAATTTCAGAAAATTCATCAATGACTTGTAAAAACCTATTAATTTCATCATCATCTTCGAAAACTTTCCAGTATTTGACATTGTCTGGCAGAGGTAGTCTATAATTCACCTGAACTTCATAAGTCAATTTAGGAGGCAAAGGAGGAATAAACATGCTAGCATACACAACAAGGGAATCAACAAGTTGGTTCTTCATTCTGGGGATGTAAGAAATGATGAAACTATTAAAAGAATCCTTGAGCTTCCATACCTCATCTCTGTATGCTTTCAGCCTTGGATGCTTTGCTTGGAAAGTTTTGTTGACCTGCTGAATGATAAGGTCTGCATCTCCAAACACCTTCAAACCTTTGATGCCCATTTCTTTAGCAACGTTTAAGCCCAATATCAAGGCTTCGTACCTTGCTATGTTATTTGTGAGCTGAAAAGTTAATTTGAAAGATAAACGAATGCATTCTTGTGTGGGGGACACAAGGACCACACCTGCCCTTGTAGCTTCCTTAGAGCAAGCTCCATCAAAGAACATGTCCCAAATTTGTGGGGCTTCTTCTTCTGTGATCTGGAAAACTAGTTTCTTAAGTTGCATGGAGGCCAACTGGGATTCTTCAGTCTGAAGAATACAGGCTCCAAAATCAGTGTTGACAACATAGATGGGATGATTAGTGAGATTCCTTTCACCAATGATGATATAAGCCAACTGAACATCTCTGTATAATCTTCTACTTTCACCTCCAAAAACTAGGACAATAGCATAGGATAGATCATTTTGCAATGTTCCACTTAATCTCTTGATCCAACCTCTGGAGAGCAACATGCCAAACTTGGGGGGTACATCTGCTACCACAATATCCATCATCATGCTCTTCATGGGCAGCTGAGACAAGGTGATGGCTAGGTCTTTGATTAATACCAAACATTTCACTTTGTTAGAGTCAAAAGAAAACATGTCATGATAAGACTAGGTAATGTCAAGACCCAACTCATCCATGACAGCCTTGGGCATTAGATTATGGCTGGCTCATGTGTCCAGAAGGCAGTTGTGAAGGATTTTGTCATGAATAGTCAAAGAGACATAGAATGATGGGGAGCTGTCATTAAAATTTTCAATCATTAGGCTGAGAACAATAGCTGGTTTGTCGTCTTGCAGATTTACATAGTTAGTGGAGGCTTGGATGGCTTTAGGTTTAAGGGCCTCGAGGATAGATCTCTTGAAGGACTCATTTTTCACTAGTTCAGTCAGAGGTATAGGTATGCTTAGCTTCTGAATTTCTGATTTAAAACTGAAAGGAGAAGGAGACTTTTCAAGGCCTCTTATCTCTTGAGCTGGAGCTTTGAGGATGATGGGATCAACTCCCAGTAGTTTCTGCTTTTTAGCTTGTTGTACTGCAGGATAGCAGCTCTTTGAATAGGAGTTTCCTTGGCATTATTCATCTTTGGCATCAGATCATATCTGTGCCGATCTTTAGTTTTCATAACAACGTCACCATCCCATTCTTGGTTGATCTGGTCATTGAATAATGACTTTTCATAGGCAGCTGAGGTAAAAAAGGAGGCACTGCCTTTGTATTCTGGACAATGGATCTCATCATCTTCTTCAAATTGTGCTTCTTCCATGACTACATTCTGGAAAGGGGTTTTCATCCTTTGGTCTTCATTGGCATCTTTGCTTCTTTGCAAAATCTGCAACTGCTCATTAGCTCTTCTATATGGATTTGGATTTCTAGGAACAAAGGTATTAGGAACTCTTCCTTTCCCAGGGTGCTGCTCAACCTTTAATTTGGAGATTTCAGAGGCTAATGACTCTATCATCTTGGTCATTTTATCTATCTTGGGATCTTAAGATGATGAAGATTCACCCCTATGTATCCTTCTATCAACATTCTCCTTGAGCTTCTCTGCAACCATGATGTTTGATTCTACTTCCATGGCTGCATCCTACATATCAGCCAAGGTAGCACACTGTCTCTCCCTCAACAGTAGACAAAAGTTAGAATCAAAGGCAATGGCATAGGTGACTTTTGTAGAGGTAGTGGTGGGTTTTACTTCAGTTGGTATCTTGTTGTACATGCGGTTAAACCTATTATTAAAATCAAACAACAACTCACCATTTTCCCTCTTTAAGTTCCCAAACTCGGTGTGGTAGTAGAGTAGATCCTTCTTATCCCCCCAATGCTTTAGGAATGCATCAACTAAATTCTCAATATCTGCTATAGAACTTGGGGTCAGTTCTCTGAACCATTTTCTAGCCTCTCCATCTAGACTTTGGACAAAGATACTCATCCATACATCCTCTTCACCAATGTCCAGGTTATCAACATAGCTATAGAATGATTCAAGATTTTGCTCAGCTGAAACACCTTCAGTCCTGGTGAACTTGGACCTATACTTCTGATATTCTCCAGTAGGCATGGCATTCAAAGGAGTGGGCAGTACTAGAGGTCCATACCTAGCAGCTATGATTCTTTGCATTTTGGTAGGTGCTTGTGAACCTGCCATAGTTGTGGTGGCTATAAGGGTACTGGAAGTTTGAATGACAGAGGGTTGAGGAGTGACTGATAAGACTAAAGGAGAGGCTTCCTTTGGGCTTACAACGAAAGTAGAACCTAAAGAATAAGGAGCTCTATGAATCTTTGAGATCTTTTCTTCACTGCTAGTATTAGAAGCTATACTATCAACATGTATTTGTTCTATTACAAGATTTTCTTGAAGAGATATAGAATATTGTTTAGAACTACCTAAACCTGATGCTCCTTTCTTCAACGCCTTTCTTTCTTTGATGATCCTTTCAGGGTCAGGTACTGTGTCAGCTTGTGTCTTTTGAGGATTTCTCCGACTATGCCTCACAAACTGAACCAGAACTATCAAGTGGAGTCGCTGAGAGGTTCGTCCTATAGTAGAGTCACCAGATAGATGATTACAACCAAAAAAGCATCCAGACTTTGTCTATCATCAAAGTTGGATCTGTGTCATCTCCCAGGGAAGCTCAGCTTGAGTCTTCTCTCCCCGGCAATGGCACCAATTATGTTAGCACTCCAGGAAGCTCTCCTAGGTTGTAGCTCGGAGATGCCTAGAAACATATAAATCTTCAATATCGTTCTTTGAATTATTGGAATGGATTGGGGTTTGGATCAAGTTAGATGACTGTTTCAACTCTATTTCACTCAAAACATGCATGAACACCCTTAGCTAGACAAGGCTTTCAACCACTAATGCTCAATATATTATAGATTCAATGGATAGATGGAGAATACTGACTGTACCAGCAGATGCATACATAAACACATATGAATGGCTAGCTACAGAAAGAAAATGAAGCTTACAAATCTAATTTATCAATGCAGAGATATGATGACAGTTATCTGGCATTCGACAAAGGACAAAACATGAATAACCCATTCAAGTGCAAGCTTAGAACAAAGGGAAAGTGAGAATTGAACATGTAATAGCAAAAGAAGCTTGTATTACTGGAATGAAGATGAGACGCTAAGAGGAGCAGAGTCTCCACAGTCTCCAAAAGTTGAACCTCTATTACTTCGAACTTTCAGCCATTTATAGGCTTTTTACAATGCTCTCGAACCCTCTGAGGCTCGAGAGGTCTTAATCTATCCCCTCTATCCTTTTTTAACTACTTGATGCAATAACTTGTCATACATGAGCTCAGAGGTCTCTTTATGTAGCAATATAGTAACCAAATTCAGGTAAATTTGCCGCACTGTCAAGTGGCTCGCTCGTGCCAACGATGCTCTATGATCACTTCTGTTGTGGGCTGCATCATGGTGTGGCTTTTTCCCCTTCCGGCGATCTGTCTCCCGGCCTCTGTTCTGTAACAGAATGGGTCTTCGGGCCTTTTAAATCCTTTCGAATACAAAAAATGACTGTTTTATGTTTACATAGAGAAACGCTGCAACACTGTGAAATTTCGCCAAGCTCTGTTCATTCCAGACTTCAAAAGTCCTTACATACAGTCTATTCCTCTATCGGGTCCGTTCTCATCGCTATCGCAAGTTGCTTCAACCTTTCTCCTTTGTATTTTTACAAATACGTTAAAAATTGTGAAATTAACATGAAAATTGGCTCCCTCCGGACATCAAATATTATATATTTCCCTTCATGAACCCTTTCGGGTCTAGGTCTCATTGGCGTTGTTTCTTTGTATTTCGTTAAATAATGAAATATGTGAAAATACATTAAAAAACGCCTTTCGGCGGATCTCAAAATCTATGCAATAATGTTTATATAGCCATCTAGTTTGACTAATCCCATCGCATACATGTATGGCTATTGGCCCCGCTCCATAATGTTTCTCCGATTGCGATATCGCGATGCAATTAGTTGAAATCACATATCACGATAGCCTTGGGCCATTGTAAGCACTCTGTTGTGGTTCTCGAATGTGATTTTCCGATCAGATCTGGACCGTTGATCGACAAGATTTGACGGCTACGATGCCTTCACTTGTTTATGCCTCCAATACTCTGTTTTTCACTGTTTTTACATGTTTTTGGCCTCCCGATAGTGTTTCTCCGCCATTCTAAGGGCTCTTCTCATGCAATTGTTTTTATCTTTGGCATGATTTTACGAGATTTTGAAGACTTAGAGAGCATATTTGGATCCATTTGGATCAGGACCCGATGCAATTATAGATGCGAGAGTAATATTTTTGAGGATAGGCTTTTGGCCAAAGTGGAGCAAGAGGAGACATGGACATCAGAGCTAAATCAGGGGATAATTCCGCTAAAAATAGCAACACTGCACCTCAAGGGCTAACAGTTCCCATTGTTTGAGCGAGAAAAATCTCAAAGCACATAAAGCATCAACTAGTGATGTATGTGTAGATTTTTTTCGAAACTCCTTTTTGTCCAGTATTTTTAAAATTTTAAATCTTTCTTACAATAACCTAAAAACATTGTGCTTTCAATGCATGCTTCTAACACATAATATATACATGTCACACAAATTATTTTTAGTAAATGATGATCAACTGATATTTCCTTGTCAAATTTTTTTGATCTCCTGTCAAATTGGCAAGGAATACCATTGCTTGCAATGCTTGTTTAATTTTGGTCTAATAAGAAGTATTGACGATTTTTTTTAAGGAATGTCACACATTCATAGAAACATGAGTGTGTTTCTTTTTTTGTTAAGTTTAATATTTTTTGAACTTTTATGTTGGGCTTACGGTGTGACCAAGAAATGCACATACGCTATTTTTATAAAAGTGTGCACATGCTATTTAAACATGTACATTTTTTAAAAATTAATGCGTGCACATTTCTCATTTCATGAAAAAAAATAAAAAATTAAACAAGTTCGTGAGGTCTCATTGTCCCCCATCACCCTACCCCCTTCAAGATTGTGATTTTACCATTGAATGAGATCATTCCAACTCAAAGTGAACAAATATGCACTCTTGGTTGTTGGGTGGAGGTAAGTATCAATTTTTTGAATCAAATGAAAAATGTAACATTTAAAAGATTTTTTTTTAATTGCATTTTTTTTAAACATAATTACCATGGATGAAAACCCTAAACCAAATCAATAAATCAACCTCATAGAAGATCCACAAGAAAACATTAACCTAGAGGCAAATCCAAACCCAAAAATATAGATTACAAGTGATTTAAAAAATAAAAAATGTTGATTAAAGAGATTAGGTACACAAGGGAACCACCATGGCTCTCATTAGCCATATCGCTTGACAACAATATTGCCTCCATTAATCATTTTCATTGCTAATGCATGCAGGAAATAAATAGTGGGGAGCGGGAGAACCTGTGAGAAGTGACAACTACGAAAGAAGTAGAGTTGGATATGTGTGTGGAATAAGGAGTATGTGCAAGAGGGAGTATGTGTGGGAGAATATTTATGTGGAGGAAATGCATGTGTGAAGCAAGGAACAAAAATAATGTTCCTCACAAATGATATTGGCTAAGTATAAAAACACTTAAGAGAACAATTTTGAGGGTCAACATGCACAAAGTGAGGCCAAAAGGAAATATTTAATATATAATCATGTTAGGAGATTAAAATTGAAATAATGAGTGCAAAAACATAATTATAAAAAAAATTAAAATAAAATAAAGAAGGATCAAAGTATTTAAACAATATCATTGTATAAACTATACAATTAAACAACAGAGTTGTAGGGTTAGCAAACGTGTGGCCTTGCATGACTTGGAAACTTGACTAGTTGAGAGGGGGTTAATCAATTTTGTAAATTCATGGACATCAAATTTATGTTTATTTTTCCTTTAAATATTTATTTGAACTTATTAACTAACAAGGAATACATTATCTGAACAAAAATTTCAATGTATAAGCAACACTTAACATGTAAATCACAACATAAAAATTGG
Source organism: Pinus tabuliformis (assembly GCA_031772625.1). Lineage (NCBI taxonomy): Eukaryota > Viridiplantae > Streptophyta > Pinopsida > Pinales > Pinaceae > Pinus > Pinus tabuliformis. The sequence continues at coordinate 1,106,728,912 of CM062804.1, read as the reverse complement.
TATAGAAATTCGCACATGTGAACACCAGATATAAGTGGAAACCCATAAATGGAGAAAACCATGAATTTGTTGTTGTTGTGATGCAAAGAAAAGCTCCTACTTCCTCTATTACATCAGCCTTCGAAGGCTACGACCTCTCTTCTATTTTTCAAGCTACAACATGTTGGGAAGCTCCTACTCCCTCTTACATTAATTTTCTATAGACTACAACCTATAGGAGGCTCCTACCTCAATTTGTTCTACAAGCTACAATTTTCTTGGAAGCTCCTACTTCGACTTCAAGGGGCTTCAACTTGTTCTTTTTCAAGCTACAACTTGAAAGGAGACTACAATCCCCTGATACGTACAAGAAACAGTGTGTTGGTTTACCTGGTCTTTAGTTTTGCATGCCTCCATATATGTTTTGGCCTCTTCTCCTCTCAAATCTACTTCACATTTTCTCTTCTACCTCTATCTCTTTGCTAGGTAACTCACAAAAAATCTCTCACAACAACTCAAGTCTCTCATATACTCTAACATTTCAACCTTCCAAAATCACAAATTTTATAAACAAACTTTGTTGGATGTTAGTATTTCGCACAAGAATATGAAATGAACAATCTCGCCTCTTTGTATTCCAAGGTTTTCTCTTCTTTTTCAATATCATTCAATTATTAAATATTAAAAATACCTAAGATAAATTTTGAAATATTGAATTAATATGCATTAGTTTAAGCACAACCAAAGTTCTACCTGCCCATGTGTTTCTGTAACAAGACCACCATTTCTAATTGGTGACTTCAGTGGGCAAGATCGTCGTTGGACCTTTAATGAAAGGCCGAAAATGTGTGCAAAATCTTATCTGAGAAAAAGTAAACTAGCATTTGCACCAGATGTTGCAAAGGAAACGCCGTAAGGCATAAATTGAAAAATGCAAATATTTTATTTTTTAAATAAATGAGAATCTAAATATAACCTAGATGTATTTTCCATTGGGATGGAAGAAAAGCATAGATAAATATATATGTGATATGGTATTGTGATCTAAATATACCCCAGATGTATTTTCCATTGGGAATTTTTCATGTTGGTGTTGATAGTTTGGACATTAAAATGATCTTATATTTTCCACGGAATTTTTCATTTTAATGTTGATTTGAGTGTCAAACATAATTTAGGCATTAAAATGATCTTATCTTTATCTTATCTCATGACCTTTGTTTGAGTGATATTACCAATTTTCATAGACTCAATCTAATTAAACCTTAAGATGTCGTTTACAAGTATTTAAAGAAAACTTAGTTATTGACAAGTGTTTAAAGAAAACTTAGTTATTACCACCGAACCTTTGAATGTGTGATTGACAAGTGTTTAAAGGAAACTTAGTTATTACCACCGAACCTTTGAATGTGTGATTAACCTTTGAATGTGTGGTTAATCAGGAACTCAACACTCACTTTGAATGTGTGGTTAATCATTTTGAATATGTGGTTAATCAAATATGAATCATTTGCATGAATGTGTGGTTAATCAGATAGTTATTGGCAAGTATTTAAAGGAAACTTAGTTATTACCACCGAACCACTCACTTTGAATGTGTGGTTAATCATTTGAATGTATGGTTAATCAGATAGTTATTGGCAAGTATTTAAAAGAAACTTAGTGACAACAACCATAGCCCTTATCCCCAACACCATCCATTATACCAATATCCCTTGATCAACACCAGCCAGTATCCAATATTCTAGTCCATCCTTTCCATTCCAGCCTTTCTATATGGTTCCAGAATCTATTCTTCCGGGCCGACCTTTCTTGTCTTTCAATTGTGAATAGGAAGGGGGATTGCAGAATGTAAGGCTCTCGAGTGGGAGGGAAGGAGATGCTTGAACTGGTTGGATAAACAGTTTGTTAACTGAAGGATCGATTTCGACTGCGCAGTAGGCATGTAAGAACCTAATGTAACAGAGAAAAACTTCAAGGACCTAAGCAAAAGGAGGGAGGGGTGACTGCTTGAATCTGTATCCACGTCTGAGACCTTTCAATGGCTCATTCGTGCTTTTGTCAAAAACATGACCACAAATGTTCATTCTATTTAAGAAAACAATAAACCAAAAAAGAGTGACAGAGAAGAGGTTGAGACTGGCTTAGCAAACTCTTGTCAAATGTCGAAAATCGTTAGTCATTGAAACATTCTAGGATAAAACTTTAGATGACTCAGAATTGTTGGCAGAATTAACATATGTTGAAGCAAAATTAACATATGTTGAAGGAATCAGAGGATCGTCCTCATGTACTTGAGGCAATGGTGATGAATTTTATGTCAAAGGATAAGAGGATCCATAGGATGTGCAAGTAGCAAATGCATGCCATATGGTTGCTACAGAGATGGTTACTCGAGATCTATCTGTAATCTTTGCAACTCCCAACAGGCAAATCAATGAACCAGTGAGCTGGACTTCTAAGCAAACCTATTGTGACAATAAGTTTTTCATTTGATAGTGGGGTTACGTGCATTATATCCTAATATCAATGTGCCTCTTCTTTGTGTTGTCCATTTTGCAATATCCTAATTCCATGACTATAAACAAGACTCATTGGGTTGGTTCAGAATAATTCCTTTTCTTCAAGCCTGTTCTTGGGTTTTACTTTGGATCTCACTGGATTTGATTGTTTTGTGTGAATTTAGCATGTCCATGTTCATTTGGGCAATGTTTGCACCAAAGTTCATGTACTTTTAAAAATGCAGATAACTGTTCCACAGACCTAATTCCATCAGAAATGTTTGTGTGATTATTTCCCTGTGCATAATTTGAAGGCACTTCCACACTTTGCTGCCATGAGTCTCGCATGTCTGACCTGTCTAAACGTACTAAGAATTGATTCTTTCTAGAGTTCGGACTCTGCAGAAGATTGTTCCCGGCAGCAAGAAAATGGAAGTTCATACACTTTTCAAGAGACCGCTGACTATATTTTGAATCTTCAAATGCAAGTTCAAGGTTTGGAAGCTCTTGCAGATTTCTACACTGTGAATTCTATAGGTCGTGTGGTCGAGTCTGCCCCGCTACAGGACCGATCAACATCCTACGCTGCACAGGTCTGATATGGTATATACGCAAGATTTCTTGCTTGTCTATATAATTTTAAATATGCAGTGTATATATGAAGGCAACAAGTGTCTGATACTATACGACATTTTGTTGCCAGGGAGAAAGGTATATTCTACCTTTACGTAGTGGTGTAAACAACCTTCAGTTGCATATGACCATTCCAAGCTGCTTTGATCTGAGCAGCTCAAGAGTATCTATGAATTGGAATTTGCAACATTATAATAATATGATAGAAAACTACCTAATCCATGTGCTTCAAAGCTAGCTCTTTGATACATAATACTAATTAATTAGATCGAGATTAACATAGAACCAGGTCTACCAGGCATTTCAAAGCTATCTCTTTGATACATAATACTAATTAATTATATCGCAATCCTTTTGTAGTCTCCATCTGCCAAAGTAGTTGCTTATGCTATTGTCTTACTGGGATCTGGTAAGAGAATTTTTTGTTTCCCCCATCGAACACTCAGGTACCAGTTGAAGAAGGGCACTCACAACTAGTTTATTGAGTTACAAGGTCAAAGGCAGTAGCAGGGTAAGAGGTTCTTTCTTTCTTCCTTCTTTTCCTCACACAAGGAGACATTTATTGTCTTACTGGGATCTGGTAAGTGTTTTCCACATCAAACACTCAGGTAGCAGTTGAAGCAGGGCACTCAGAGCTAGTTGATTTAGTTACAAAGTCAAAGCCAGGAGTAGGGTAGGAGGTTTTTTCTTTCTTCCTTCTTTCCCTCACGCAAGGCCACATCCCCATTCTTCGTTCTTCTACTGTTACATTCATTTTATTAAATGATTGATATAAATTATAATTAAGAGACATCTATACACACATTGTATATATTATTTGTCCAATATTTGTCGCAAAGCTATCTAATTATAAAGACCAAAATAGATTCCTACACAATCAAACCTAAACAAATGAAATCCTAAAGATTCTTTTCTGATAGGACCAAGACAGGTCCCTACAAAATCAAACCTAAACAAATGAAATCCTAGGCGATTCTTTTATATTTTATTGAAATTGGAAAACCTAACATGAGAATATTAGTAAAACCTAATGTGAGAATATGAGGTGTAGAGCACAATAATTCAATTCCAAAACCAGGCCATCTATCTGACTCATAAAATGAAGATAAAACTTGACCTTTTATTGCTAATACTGAATATCCAAGTAAGACAAGGAATTGCAGCTCTACTACTCACAGAACCAAGTAAACACCCAAGTCCTTCCAAATAGCGGAAATTATATTCTGAAACTGCTACTGGTAATTAGCCTCCGAACAGGGTTGATGGGACAAGCTATCAATTTATTTTAAATACATTGTTTACAGGGCTTCAAATTCAAATTTTGGTTTAAAGGAAGCACTACAAATTTTTATTTATTTGATACTGATTTTATTGTGCATAAGATAGAGGTTTTGATATTATATACCAACAATGATATGTGTGGAAATATGCTTCTGAACACGGTTAACAGGACAGGTTATCAATTCATTTTAAATATAATATTTAGATGGCTTCCAAATTAATTTTTTGTTTAAGGAAAGGACTACTATTTTTTATTTATTCAATAGTGATTTTATTGTGCATAAAGTAGAGGTGTCAATTTTATTTACCAACAATGATATATGTTGCTTCATTTCCGGTAAATGAAATTTGGGACCCAGGAATAATGGACAGTGCAAAGAAATGAGGTCACTAACTCTTGTCGTTGATTAGGTAATTGATTTTTCATTCACTTATTGCTTCGCCTACTAAAATGTCCAAATACCCATGTAGCTAAAGAACCAATCAAGACCATAGAAGTGTTTCAATGCACAGCAGAACTCGGAGGTGAAAATAAGGCAACTCAACCGATATCGGGAAAAAGCAGTCAAAGTGCAGTGCATTGGTTGATTGTTCGAATTCAATGCTAGAGAACATTTGGCTTATAGTACAAGAAATACTCTTGATTGTCCGAATTCAATCTTTTCTTGCATAGATATTATTGTGTCCAATATTATTATTTAATTGCTTTGGAAAAAAAAGGGAAGTTTAATTAGAATATATACCCCTACGTCTAAATATCGGAATATCACCATTTCCTCCATATCACTGAATCTAAATATCTCTCATATTTGTCCCTTTCCTCCATATCACTGAATCTAAATATCTCTCATATTTCTCCCGTTCCTCCATATCACTGAATCTAAATATCTCTTATATTTTTCCCTTTCCTCATATCACTAAATCTAAATATGTCTCCCTTTCTTCATCCCAACTCTAGAATGTCTCCCTTTCTTTTATAAATGCCTATGTCTTCCTTCCTTCTAGGAATGTCTCAAAAATTTGAACTTGTTGAATAAAAAAGAATTATTACATAACAAAATGCAATCTTTTACAGCTTCTAAAAGAATCCCCACAATATCAATGCTACAACATGCTTATGCTAATCTTAATTAAGTGATAACACGATAGGAAGTTCGCATAATTTATGCATTATATAGCAGACTAAACTCTGTAAAATCAAGTAGTAAAAGATGTCTTCAATCAGAATATTTATGCTTGTCAAGTGGAACTTGACACAGCCTACATAAACAAAAGGAATTTGGACAAGATGTAGTTAGGCACTTTTGAATAGCATTTTTCGGAAAATACTGGATACAAGCCCAAGCAATCAAGTATAAGATAACCCTGGAAAACATGGCATATAAAGATTTCAGCCAACATAACCATCTTATCAGAAACTCTAAATTTATAGCGAGTTCGTATGTAAAGTTTTCAGCCAACAGAACCATCTTACCAAAAACTCTCAATTTACAACGAATTCGCATGTAAAAGTTTCAGCCAACAGAACCATCTTACCAAAAACTTTCTCACAATTTATAGCAAGATAGAGACTTAACCATCTCACCAAAGACTCTCAATTTATAGTGATGAAACCTCTAACTCGCCTATGACAATTGTTTTAGGACTTCAGTGCATAGAACTTCAAATTTTACATCATTCTAAACAACATTATGAGGTAAGTAAGCCCTCAAAAACCTTTACCTGACATTTACATGCACCAAATGTAGGCCCCACCTAACAAGGGCCTTTTAGTGGATACAATTCAACAATCAGGATGTACAGAGCAAATTCCAAACAGTGTCTGATACTATACCACATTTTGCTGCCAGGAAAAAGGGTATATTCTACCTTTACGTAGTGGTGTAAACAACCTTTAGTTGCATATGACCATTCCAATCTGCTTTGAGCTAAGCAGCTCAAGAGTATCTGTGAATTGGAATTTGCAACATTATAATAATGGGATAGAAAACTACCTAATCCATGCGCTTCAAAGCTAGCTCTTTGATACATAATACTAATTAATTAGATCGAGATTGACATAGAACTAGGTCTACCAGGCATTTCAAAGCTAGCTCTTTGATACATAATACTAATTAATTAGATCACAATCCTTTTGTAGTCTCCATCTGTCAAAGTAGTTGCTTATGCTATTGTCTTACTAGGATCTGGTAAGAGAATTCTTTGTTTCCCTCATCGAACACTCAGGTACCAGTTGAAGCAGAGCACTAAGAGCTAGTTTATTGAGTTACAAGGTCAAAGGCAGGAGCAGGGTAAGATGTTCTTGCTTCCTTCTTTTCCTCACACAAGCCGACATCTATTGGGATCTAGTAAGTGTTTTCCACATCGAACACTCAGGTAGCAGTTGAAGCAGGGCACTCAGTGCTAGTTGATTTAGTTACAAAGTCAAAGCGAGGAGCAGGGTAGTAGGTTTTTCTTTCTTCCTTATTTCCCTCACACAAGGCCACATCCCCATTCTTCGTTCTTCTACTGTTACATTCATTTTCTTAAATGACTGATATAAATTATAATTAAGAGACATTTATACACACATCGTATATATTATTTGTCCAATATTTCTCCCAAAGCTATCTAATTATAACGACCAAAACAGATCCCTACACAATCAAACCTAAATAAATGAAATCCTAAAAGATCATTTTCTAATAGGACCAAGACAGGTCCCTACAAAATCAAACCTAAAAAAATGAAATCCTAGGCGATTCTTTTATATTTTATTGAAATTGGAAAACCTAAGGTGAGAATATTAGGAAAACCTAATGTGAGAATATGAGGTGTAGAGCATAATAATTCAATTTCAAAACCAGGCCATCTATCTGACTCATAAAATGAAGATAAAACTTGACCTTTTATTGCTAATACTGAATATCCAAGTAAGACAAGGAATTGCAGCTCTACTACTCACAGAACCAAGTAAACACCTAAGTCCTTCCAAATAGCGGAAATTATATTCTGAAACTACTACTGGTATACTTGGGCATCCAGTCCAAGCAGAAGGAGAGCTAGTAGACGCAATATCTTAGAAATAGTTTGCAAAGATACTGCTCTCTTTTTGTTGCTGGCAGAAGAAGTGTTAGCGTTAGGAGCTGAAGCAGATCCTGCATGCCCACAACCACAAATCACATTATATAACAGATTCAGATCCAAGTGTCTTTGCACCTAACTCTCACATCTGATTCATTCAAGCCCCTAACAAAAAAATTGGAAATAAAAAATATCTATGTTTATGCCAAGAGAACAAACAAAACCTTTATTAATGAAGAGGAGAACAAAAAAACTAAACTTGAAGAGGTGTTGTTTTCACCAACTGTGAAAACAACAAAGAAAGAAACCATAAGGTCTCACAAAAACTAAAAAATGGTAATTTTTGAAGAGAAAATGGGGTTTGATGCAGAATCGTACGTTTAGAGCAATCGCTGGCAGAAGCATTGAGGTCGACCTCCTAGCCTGCATATATGCATCCAGCTTTCCCAAATCTCTATTGCTGCAGCTTTATCTTGATGCCGCTTATGTTTGCTAATCTGCAGGTAAATTACACGAGCTAAAAAATAAGCAGACAAAATTAATGGAAAAATAAATGAGCGTACATTATACAATAAGCTATAATAGACTGAAATTTATCCCATCATCCGGAACAAGACAAATCCATAAGCAGCGTGTTATAGAAGTAGAGCTCAGAAACTTGACAATACTCGAAACAGTAACAGAAAAGTCTAAATCTCATACCGAAACTATCTTCACATTCCACTGCCTTGCAGATTTAGCAGACTCCACACTGTCATCTTGAAAGCGAATGTAAAACCCCAGGACTGTAAACATCAACACCATCTATTAGATATTGACATACCAGCGGAAATTATATTCTGAAACTGCTACTAGTATACTTGGGCAGTCAGTCCAAGCAGAAGGAGAGCCAGCAGACACAATATCTCAGAAATAGTCTGCAAAGATACTGCTCCATTTTTACTGCTGGCAGAAGAAGTGTTAGCGTTAGGAGTTGAAGCAGATCCTGCATGCCCACAACCACAAATCACATTATTTAGATCCAAGTGTCTTTGCACCTAACTCTCACATCTGATTCATTCAAGCCCCTAACAACAAAATCGGAAATAAAAAATATCTGTGTTTATGCCAAGAGAACAAACAAAAACTTTATTAATGAAGAGGAGAAGATAAAAACTAAACCTGAAGAGGTGCTGTTTTCACCAACTGTCAAAACAACAAAGAAAGAAACCATAAGGTCTCACAAAAAATAAAAAAATGGTAATTTTTGAAGAGAAAATGGGGTTTGATGTAGAATCGTATGTTTAGAGCAACTGCTGGCAGAAGCATTGAGGCCGACCTCCTAGCCCGCATGTATGCATCCAGCTTCTCCCAAATCTCTATTGCTGCAGCTTTATATTGATGCTGCTTATGCTTGCTAATCTGCAAGTAAATTACACGAGCTAAACAATAAGCAGACAAAATTAATGGCAAAATAAAATGAGTGTACATGATAGAATAAGCTCTAATAGACTGGAATTTATCCCATCATCTGGAACAAGACAAATCCATAGGCAGCGTGTTATAGAAGTAGAGGTCAGAAACTTGAATACTCGAAACAGTAACATAAAAGTCTAAATCTCATACCGAAACTATCTTCACATTCCACTGCCTCGCAGATTTAGCAAACTCCACACTGTCATCTTCAAAGCGAATGTAAAACCCGAGGACTGTAAACATCAACACCATCTATTAGATATTGACATACCAGTGGAAATTATATTATGAAATTGCTACTGGTATACTTGGGTAGCCAGTCCAAGCAGAAGGAGAACCAGCAGACATAATATCTCAAAAATAGTCTGCAAAGATACTGCTCTCTTTTTACTGCTGGCAGAAGAAGTGTTAGCATTAGGAGCTGAAGCGGATCCTGCATGCCCACAACCACAAATCACATTATATAATAGATTCAGATCCAAGTGTCTTTGCACCTAACTCTCACATCTGATTCATTCAAGCCCCTAACAACAAAATCAGAAATAAAAAATATCAATGTCTATGCCAAGAGAACAAACAAAAACTTTATTAATGAAGCGGAGAAGAAAAAAACTAAACCTGAAGAGGTGTTGTTTTCACCAACTGTTAAAACAACAAAGAAAGAAACCATAAGGTCTCACAAAAACTAAAAAAATGGTAATTTTTGAAGAGAAAATGGGGTTTGATGTAGAATTGTACATTTAGAGCAACCGCTGGTAGAAGCATTGAGGCCGACCTCCTAGCCCGCATGTATGCATCCAACTTCTCCCAAATCTCTATTGCTGCAACTTTTTCATGACACCGCGTATGTTTGCTAATCTGCAGGTAAATTACACGAGCTAAACGAATGGCTCGCTGGCGGTGCGTCCATCCTGCTTCCTCATTAACCGTTCAGTTTTGGATCACTGTTGGATCAATGATCACACTTCATTCAATCGTCTAACACCACAAATCCACGGTCAACAATAGGACACGACGGTTGGGGAAATTCATTTCAAAGGGAAATGCCTTACGATGTAATTACATGCTAATATGTTCTATCCATCTGCTACAATTGGTAAAGATGGTTCACATGGGTTGATATGGCTTTCATCAGTTGATATGAATCCCATGAGTTGACAACGCCATATTGATATGGCTTAGAGTTGAACCAATATTGAACAGACGTGGAAGCCTGATCACCGTCTTTAATCTTCTGGGTTCTGAGAATTTAATCTTCTCATTCCTTTTCATTCAGTCGAAATATAAATTGAGACAGAGATTGATTTTAAATTTCGTTGACAGAATCACAAAGACTTCCAGCAATAAGATAGTCTTGCGTAGCACAACGATCGAATAATCCAATAATTTTCTGCGATCTGTTCTAGTCAACTTTTGGCAGCTTGACATTGATTGTTCGCAAGCCCCCCTTGTGACATGAGACCTACTAATTTTTTCTTTCTACTCACCCTCTACTTTGTTGGTTGCGAGGAAAGTTACAACTTCATTTGAAAAGTTATTTCTTATCAAGCACATCTACCACTTTGACAAGTCCAATTAGAAAGAATAAGAGTAGGACATGTTGGTATGTACTACTTTGACATCTCCAATTATGGAGTTTACCAAGATTTGGCACATTTTCCGCTTATATAAATTAACTTTATAATTCCAATAACTTAACATTTGTTGTATTGAATTTACAATTCCAATAAGAAAATCGAAGTGGAAAACATGATTTAATAATGACTAGCCTTATTCAATATCCCAATCGTACAAATTGAAAATAAATTAATAGACTATTCAAGGAGATTGACCTCGTGTAAGGATTTGAGAGACTTTGATGGTCTTCGTCATAATATAAAAATAGTCATCTAATGAGGTGGAGGAATTACCCAAACGGCCAAAAGTAGTCAAAATTCCGGCAAAAAAAATTCAAAAAATCTGGTAACACAGTGTTTGAATTGTGTTTTTGATGGTGGAAATGGATTTAGCACCATCAAAAACGTCTAGGACACCTAAAATTTTGAATTTTAACAACTATAACATGGATTTAAAAAACTCCTTGCCGGATTTTCTCTAAATATGACCGGAATTTCCATAACTTTCCAGGCAACTCCTCCACCTCGTTAGACTACGTGAATATAAAATCTTCAAAATTTCACCAAATGAATCCTAATTTTCAATGTGAATGATAAATAGATAAAGTGAACTACAATTTAAAATGTGGTAGACTATAGCAAGACAATAAAAAAAGTGCAATCCAAATGTGATGGTGTACGTTGTTATGGATACTAGTATATTTCAACTATTAGAAAATAGTATCTAAAATATTAGTCAAGCCAAAATATGTGAGAAGTCCTCAACACCATTAAAAAAAATGTCACATGGACAATGTCTCAATTTGAATGTCGCACGGATAATGCCTCAATATGAGGGTCCAAGTCAATGGAACATTCTTTGAGGTTAGAAAATCATTATGTAGTTTATTATGTGGTGAGTTTTTGTAGGGATATGTTATTAGTCTCTATTTTTGGCGACGTAGGGACTATACTGATTGATGGGTGTTTGTCAAACAATAATTTTTTTTGATTAATCATTATATTTACTGTTTAATGAATGTTTCAGTAGAAATATTTCATCAATCATTTTTTTATGCAAAGCTTTTATTTGGACTTCTTATTATAGGCAAAAGAGTATGATTTTATTAAAAATTAGGACAATCGTTTCAAATTTCGCTCAAATTCCAATTTAATGCTAACTTGTAGTTAGCATTACTTAGGAAACATTTAATGCTTTACTTTTTAAGTGTAATCTTCACTTTGTTACTTATGCCACACCACATCCACCACATGGCTTTCTGCATGTGCTTTGCAGCGCTTGACACTCATCACCACCTTCATAGTAGGGTTTGGACAACTTTCAAAAGCCTTGTCTTCTTCAATTAATCTCTTTAGCTCAGCCTTGTCTTCTTCAATTAATATCTTTAGCTCATGCACGGAAAGAACATGCATTAATCGAAGTCTCAATGCCTCAGCTTTCTATGAATATCTATAATCCTTCATTACCATACTGAATCCCACCACAGCTTTTGTGCCTACTCCTCATTTAGCTTTGACTCTTGTACACCACCAATAGCGACCACTTTGTCCTAATATCTCTCTGTTAGTAAATTGTAAATAAGTCTTCTTGCACTAATCCGATTCTCCTTTTCTTCATTCCAGGTATGCTCTATCAGTATGTTCGGACTCCTCTAGTTATGGGGTTATGGACATATACCTGTAAGATCGTTAATTGCCTGCATCTGCCCTTGCTTGGTCCACAAATTCTTTTACATAAATATGGATTCCCAATCCAACTCATCTCTCATATGAAAAAATAAAACTCTTCTTGACTAAGTGTTTGGCACAAATATGGAATCAGTAGAATACATTCGCAGGAGCTAAGATGTCGCTGAAGCCTCAATATGTGGTTCCGCAGAAGCCTGAGTATGCGACAACCATGGAACAATGAAGGTGGCAGTTTTAGTAGAACACAGAGTCATTTTCGGGTGTACCAACAACAAATCTAGAAGCATACCAAGAAGCAGAGGGATTTGCAGAGCCTAGATTTTGTAGATCCGTAAGCAATAGGAGCTTCATATCCATACTTGGTTACCCAGTTATGTAGTGCAACCTGTTGAGAGCCAACCTTCACTATGGAACACGCTTCACAATAAGCCTTATGCCTTGCTAAAGGCCCTTGAGTAAAGACAAGTAGGCATACCCAACACTTCACGTCTTCTTTTGTGCAAGCTAAAGTACATTATTCATGTGAGTCCCTACTTGTTGGAACCCATACTCCACATTACCTATACACTTTTAAGCTCTACTCAGAACACCTATACTTTGGGCATGAACTCTAATACATGCATGAAAAATCTCTAATACTAGAAAGGTGATAGAATGCCCCACTGGGATAACCTGGAGCTCCTAAAAGCACAGGAGCACACTTCTTATCGAGCGAGACATCATTTCTGATAATCTAATCTTGGCAATCATCTATATAAGTTCATGAAAAAAAAGAGTTGTAGAGGTTCAACCCCCGCATGACAAAAACATCCTAATAGGCTCGACCTAGGGAGGGTGGAGGGCACAACTGTATCACAATTTTCTGGGAAATTTTTTGACGTTGAAGTAATTATATAATTAGATTGTAGCAAACATACCTTATGTGCAGGGAAAATAATGTACGGTGACCCTCCAACCAAGCCTGCTTTGTAGAGGTTTTCAATAATATCCAATTATGGCTCTAGCATTCTATTTGAATAAACTATTGGAAGCAATGACGTGGGAAACAAAATTACAGGGTGGGTCTCCCATGTGAATGGGATTTCTGAGAAGTGGGAAGTCGCCCCAGGAGGTTGTGGCACAATGGGCATAAGATTGAATGGAGCAGCAGAGGGCCTAATGGGGTAGTCAAAAACATGGGAACCATGAGGTGTATTCAATGCAAAGAAGTGGTGCTAGTACTAGCCTCTATAGATCCGTTGATCCATTGAGGATCTGATACTGGCTTTCTACAACATTTTTCCATCTCAGGTTGATAATAGTAACACTAATTTCTCATCTTAGGTTGATAATAACAACATTGATGATGAAGGACAAAGGGAAAGTTATTCCAATTGAGGGATGAAGTTAATGCTATTGCAGTTGATGATGACCAATCATGGATGCGTTGGTCGAGCTTGCCCCATACCTGGATAGAGGATGAAATAGATAAGTGGGATGTATGAAACTAGTGTGTGGCACATAAGTTGTTTTTTTTTTAGTTAGCTATTTTAAATTAGTGTGTAATTTTAAATTAATGTGTTATTTATTTTCTTTATTCATTTCACTAAGGTAACGAACGCCACATAAATGATAATTCAATTTAGAAATTAAAAAAAATTAATAAGCAATAAATAAATAAATAAATAAGAGGCACACAAGGATTGCATGGATCCCAGGTGTCTCAGTGCCCATATTTGAGGAGAGATGACATCGTAAATCTTGTTGTAACCCATACATTTTTATCATTTATGTAATTATGAAATGCATGTATGTAACAGTTATGTAATTATGGAATTCTAACTGTTGTCGCGGTTGGAATTGGAAAGACATGCAATGTGTTATATGTTCTGAGTTTGTGCTCAATTTGTTAAATTGTATATGGCCCAAATAAATATCTAGGAAGCTAGGCAAAACTTGATCATTGCATGTGGATCCAAATTTCTTATTCTTTTCTTTTATGAGATAAGAAGACATAGAAACTCTATCCATTTCCAACTCAACTACACCCCCCATATATTCTTTGCTCCTCATCTGATCACACCTCAAAACAACAAACCTTTATCCAGCATGCGAGATAAGCTCCCCCGCTGCCATCCCTATTTGGTGAGAAGGCACCATGAGCAAAGCCTGCTCAAAAGATTGTAACCCAACATTGAACAAGTTAGTCTTATTATGGAGATTTATGATTGACAATTTATGGGTAATTGTTAACTAGAGAATCATATCGTTCTCAAAGTCTTGTTGCATTGCTTTGTAATTATGGGCTCCCTTGAGGAGCAAAGTTTTTTTAGCTCCACCCATGTCGAAAACACCTAATTTCTACAGGGTGGAGGGTTTTATTTTCTTGTCATCCATTACCATAATTTTAAAGCTTATGCATAACTCATCTTGTCCTACTATACATGAACCTTAAATTGGTTGTTGTCTGTAACATTTTCCTAGTCATACTCTCAAAGAAACAAACTGGTAATCAAGTTGGATACCTAAGTATCAACAACAATTGCAGTGTGGGTAGACCCGAGTGCCACTTTTGTTCTTAGTGGTGGGGTTTATTCTTAATAGAGGGGCCCTTTTAATTTTTATAGAGAGAATTTTCCAAGGCCTTAATGCTATTGGTTTATTTTTTTGTTTTGGGAGGGTCATAATTTTTGTATGCACGCTGGGAAATGGACTCATCAAATGGAATTCCATTGAAAGGGTTGTGAATGCTAAGGTCTTTTTTTTGGGAAAAATAAAAAACTAGCATACTTTTTACTAGCCAAAAATATGTTTACATTATCATTAATAACATTGTTATGCTCCATACACTTGAAATATATACCCAGAATGAATTTTTGAGAGCCCTCCCAAAAATATATATTTTAGAGATAAAAATGAAATTAAAAATCTTTGTTTTAAATTAAAAATAAGAGTTGGCAAGCAAATTTAAAAGTATATTTTTTTATTTTTTAAATTATTTCTCAATAATAAAATGTCTTCCTATATATTCTATCCTCGAAATTGCCAACAATATATCGTACTAAGATGTTTTATCTGTTCGATAAAATGTTAGCAGAATTTTAATGCCATGCAATGTAAAGCGAATTTTAAGTACAATATGCACACCTTGACAGGGGAAAAACACACATTCCAAAGAGCTTCGTAGGTGCAATCCCTTCTGAACCTAAGATGCTTTTGTCTGTTCGATAGAATGTTAGCGCAATTTTAATGCAATGTCTAATAAAGGGAATTTTAAGTACAATATGCAGGTTAATAACGGAGCAGGTGGTCTGAATAGAGGCAGAAGAGCAAAGATTCCACATTGACATATCACAAGGTTTTGTACTTCATAAATTGATAGAGCCCCTTAGGAAATTCCTGGAGGTGCCCAACATACGTTCAAGGTATGGTCTATTGGCTTGAAACATTGTGTTTTTTTTCGCATTGATTCCAAGTGATGTATTGTATGTTTCATAGCTTCAATCTGACAGACATCTTTCGTTATGCAGTGGTTTTTGACTGACAAGCACAAGTTCCTCAATGTTATTTTATTATTTATTTATTTATTAGTGTTGTATATTTTATATGTTTGGTTGAATACTAGGGAAATGCACAACTTTCCATGTATGGATATATCAAGTCAATAAGGAAAAATGTAGCATTCTTCTCCAATCTGCTGGGAGCCACATCATTTCCATAAGTTTTTTAAGATTTTAAGCCATTAAATCTCAAGGTTTTGTGCTCATTAGACACCCACAATGTCACCATCCTTGAAAATATGAATACAATTTCCAGTTGCCCTTTGGATGGGTGATGTTTTAAAATGTAATGTTTTCAAGTTAATTTGTTATTATGCCCGTATAAATGGTTGTTTTTTTTATGTTATTCAAAGCCAAAACATTGAACTTTATTTAAACCACAAATTTTTTTTTCCTTTAGAAAGCTAAGGTTCTGTAGTGTGAGTATAGATTGATATGCGGTTTTCCATGTGACAAAAGCTGAACAGTTCCCATTGTTTGAGAGAGAAAAATCTCAAAGCACATAAAACATCCACTAGTGATGTATGTGTAAATTTTTTTTCCAAACTCCTTTTTGTAGAGTATTTTTAAAATTTAAATATTTCTTACAATAACCTAATACAATTGTGCTTTCAATGCATGCTCTTAACAAATAATATATACCTGTCATACAAATTAATTTTATTAAATGATGATCAACTCATATTTCCTTGTCAAATTTTTTTGATCTCCTGTCAAATTGGTAGGGAATACCATTGCTTGAAATCCTTCTTTTATTTTGGTATAATAAGAAGTATTGACATTTTTTTTAAGGATTGTCACACATTCATAGAAACATGAGTGTGTTTCTTTTTTCATTAAGTTTAATCTTTGTCGAACTTTTATGTCAGGCTTACGGTGTGACCAATAAATGCACATACATTATTTTAATAAAAGTGTGCACATGCTATTTAAACATGTACATGTTTTAAAAATTAATGCGTGCACATTTCTCATTTCATGAAAAAAAAAAACAAGTTCTTGATGTCTCATTGTCCCCCATCACCCTGCCCCCTTCAAAATTGTGATTTTACCATTGAATGAGAGCATTCCAACTCAAAGTGAACACATATGCACTCTTGGTTATTTGTTATGAAACTAGCTCACACAAAGATAGAAAAGAGAGATCCACGCCTTAAAATTCAGCCTCTTCGAGGGGGCAACCTCCTTTACATTACATAAATGAACAATTCTTGGATGATACAAATGACAAAACCTCCTTTCTATATATAGGAGTCTAAGGAGTCACAATATAATCTAGCCGACCTAACAATAATAATATAAAGCCACAAAAATAACAATAGAGGGATTCTATGGGGCACAGAAATAACAATATGGGGGTAATAGGGGCACAACAATATAAATAAGGGGTATAACTACAATAGTAATGGGGTAATCACTAGTATTATAGGGACCCAACATGCCCCTCTCCTTCAAAAAAGTGTTGTCCTCAACGCTTGAGTAGTTCTGGATACTTCTGCATAAAATTCTCATCCTCCCATGTGGAATCTTCAGTGGATAAGTTCTTGCACTTGATAAGATACTCTGAAATTGATCGATTTCGTAGCTGTCGAGTTCTTGTTTCTGTGACTGCTTCCGGTTCCAATATAATTTTTCCTTCCTCGTCAAGTTCTGGCAATATTGTTTGAACTGGGAGCTTGTCGCCTATAACCTTCTTTAAACATGAAACATGGAAAACTGGGTGCAATCGAGAAGCTGCAGGAAGCTCCAATTTGTATGCCATAGTACCAATCTTTTGCAACACCTTGTATGGACCATAATACTTTGGTGATAATTTATTATCCTTCTTAGCTTGCTTTAGGGACATTTGCTTATATGGTTGCAGCCGTAGGAATACCCAATCACCTACATCAAAACTTCTTTCACTGCGATGTTGATCTACCTGTTGTTTCATTCTATTTTGTGCCAACACGAGGTTATCCTTTAAGAGTTGGAGGACTTGTTGTTGATGTTCGATGTGATGTTCCACTGCCTGAACCTTAGAATTTTCTCTTAAATATGATGTGATGGATGGTGGTTGATACCCATAAAGTGCCATAAATGGGGTCATTTTTGTTGCTGTATGGAAGGAAGTGTTATACCACCATTCAGCCAGAGGCAACCATTTGACCCATTGTGTCTATTTATCAGATACAAAGCAACGAAGATATCCTTCCAAAAATTTGTTTACTATCTCAGTTTGCCCATCAGATTGAGGATGATAAGATGAGCTGTGAGCTAACTGAGTACCAAGACAAGAAAATAATTCTGTCCAAAAATTTCCAGTGAAAATGGGATCTCTATCACTTACAATAATCTTTGGGTTTCCATGTAGCTTTTGAACTGTTTCCATAAATGCAGTAGAAACGGTACTGGCTTTAAATGGATGTGATAATGCACAAAAGTGTGCATACTTGGTAAGTCTGTCAACTACCACCATGATGACACTCTTTCCCTCAGACATGGGTAAACCTGTGATAAAATCCATTGAAACCTCCTCCCAACGTTGGCTTGGAATGGATAAAGGTTGTAATAGACCTGGTGTCTTAATTGTTTCAACTTTATTTTGTTGGCAAACCAAACATTCCGCCACAAACTTTTGAATATCTGATTTAAGGCCATCCCAAAAAAATTCCTTCTTAACCCTGTGGTAAGTTTTTAAAAATCCTGAGTGCCCTCCTAAGGGAGAAGTGTGCAATTCCATAAGAATCTTTTGTTTTAACTGGGAATTCTTACAAAGGTATAAGCGATCTTTGTACCATAACGAATCATTTTGCCAGCTAAATGTATCAGAAGTACTGGAATCTTGTTGTAGCTTTCGAATAAGTGCCCACACTTCTTTGTCATTCTTCCATTCCTCCCTTGCTTCGTTTATCCAATCTAGTTGGATAATAGAAATGGCACACAACAATGCTTCGACATCCTCATCCTTTCTTGAGAGTGCATCTGCCACCACATTTTGCTTACCTTTTTTGTAGATGATTTCAAAGTCATAACCCAACATCTTTGTGACCCACTTTTGTTGCTCTTCAGAGGATAATCTTTGTTCTAAAAAGTATTTAAGGCTATCATGATCCGTTTTTACCTTGAAGTGTCTTCCCATTAGGTAGGGTCGCCATTTCTTAAGTGCATGGAGTATTGCCAACATTTCCTTCTCATAAATAGCTTTGCTTAAAAACTTTCCCTTGATTGGACGACTTTCAAAAGCAATGGGTCTTTCATCTTGCATTAGAACAGCACCAATTCCATTTCCTGAAGCATCACATTCCACAATAAAGGTTTTTGTGAAGTCCGGTGTAGCTAAGACCGGTGCTTGGCACATTGCCTCTTTAAGATGTTCAAAGGCCTTTGTTGCTTCCGGAGTCCATGAAAATGAATCTTTCTTCAATAATGTTGTTAGAGGTGCTGCTATTCTCCCATAATTCTTAACGAACTTGCGATAATACCCTGTCAACCCAAGAAATCCTCGCAGATACTTTATGGATGTGGGGATTTTCCATTCCTTAATGGCTTTAATTTTGCTAGGGTCTACCTTAACTCCTTCATGAGATACAATATGACCCAAATATTCCACCTCCTGGACTCCAAAGAAAATTTGGATCTTTTTGCATATAATTGTTTCTCCTCCAATAGTTGTAGCACCCTGTCAACATGTTCAACATGATCCTTCCAAGACTTGCTGTAGATTAGTATATCATCAAAAAATACTAACACAAATTTTCTAAGGAATGGTTTGAAAATTGAATTCATCAAACCTTGAAATGTTGAAGGTGCATTGGTAAGGCCAAAAGGCATGACCAAAAATTCATAATGACCCTCATGAGTTCTAAATGCCATTTTCGGAATGTCTTCAATCTTCATTCTGATTTGATGATATCTCGAACGAAGATCCAACTTGGTGAAGTAAATTGATCCATGCAATTCATCCAGTAATTCATCAATGACAGGAATGGGGAACTTATCTTTAATAGTGAGCTTGTTGAGCTCCCTATAATCTGGACACATGCGCCATGATCCATCCTTCTTGTGCACCAATACTACTGGAGCTGAGAAAGAACTTTGACTCGGTTGAATTATACCAGCCTCTAGCATTTCTGCAACCATACGTTCAATTTCACTTTTTTGGACATAGGGATATCTGTATGGCCTGATGTTTGGAGGAACACTTCCTGGAATCAGATGAATAGCATGATCATGATCACGCATAGGTGGGAGACCTTTGGGAGTCTCAAATACCTTGGAATGATTGTCCAGGATTTTTTGGAGATCTGGAGAAATAGATGATTCCAATGTGGAAACATCTAGTGAACATAATTGTGCAATTACACCTCTTTGCTCCTTTTTGAGAAGCTTTGTATGCCATTAGAGCTGATTATCTTTCCTGGTTTCCCTGCAATACCCCTTAATTCAACTTCCTTTCCTTCCACAGAAAATTTCATGAAAAGTTCTTGAAAATTAAAAGCTATTGTACCCAAGGATTGTAGCCATTGGACTCCTAGTACAACATCAGCACCTCCCATTGGAATGGAAAGCATTGGGCTAGTCAATACATATTCTCCCATGGATAGCTTGATATTATGGCACTTTCCAGAGCAATTTATTGTTCCTCCATTTGCAATCATCACTTGACACTCTGGTGCTGGATATAGGAAGCAATTCAATTCTTTTGCTACCCTACAATGAATAAAATTGTGGGTGCTTCCTGAATCAATCAACACTATTACCTTTTTCTTCTTGATTTGTCCTTCTATCTTGATGGTTTGAGGAGTGGTAATTCCCGCCAATGCATTACAAGATATGGTCGGATTTATTTGTTCTTCATCTAGGCTTTGTTCCTGGAGTATATCCTCTTCTTTTGACCTTTCTTGCTCCTTTTCTTCTTCCTCTTCACAATCTATGTAGAATAATTTCTTCTCAGCACACTTATGACCTTTTGTGTATTTGCTATCACAATTGTAACAAAGCCCTTTTGCTCTTTTTTCTTCCAATTGTTGTGGTGTCAACCTTGTAGGTTGTGGAAGACTATGGGAAACAACACTTCCATCTTTATAGTTGTGAATGGTATGCTTCCTAGTTGCCATAATTTTGCTTTCCATTTTTCTTGCTAACCTGAATGCCTTCTCTAATGAATCAGGTTCCCAAAGGCGAACATCATGTTGGATATTATCCTTTAAAGACCCTATGAACACATCAATCCTATGCTCCTCTGGAATATCTTTTACCCTTATGTTCAATTTTTGGAACTCCTCAATGTGCTCCATTACTGAACCCTTTTGTTTGAGACTTATCAATTGGCTAAAAAAAGTGTTGCTTTTTGTATCTTCATAATGTGCTATCAATTCTTCCGTAAAAATTGCCCAAGTGATAAATTTTTTACGAGAGCAAAGCCATTGATACCATACAAACTGATTTGGTTCCAAATATACAGTTGCCATACGTACCTTTTGTGTGTTTTGCACATTATTGAGATCAAAGAACTGCTCCATCTGTAATATCCATGTGGCGGGATCCTTGCCATCAAACTTCCTCATATCGATTTTTGGAATATGGTGGGTCTTCGATCCAACATTAGCGTCTATGGAATCATGATTAACATTACTTTTGTTCACATCATGAGTTTCCTTTACAACCTTTTCACCATTAGTAAGTATTTCTTGTAGAAAATTTGTCAAATTTGTCTTCAAATCTGCCATGTTTGTCTTCAAATCTGTCTTCAAATCTGCCATGTCTCTCTTCAAATCTATCTTCGAATCATCCATCTTAGCTTCCATTCCCTTTATCTTAGATTCCACTCCACTTATCTTAGCTTCTGTTAGCTTTTGTGAGCGTGACATTTGTTGCACTTGTTCATGTAATTTTGATATATCATGTAGCATTTCTTCTTCTTCTTCATGAGTCATGCTAGAGCTTTCAGATTCCTTACTAGGTGTTTGCATTTTATTTCCTCGGGGAATCAGTTACCGATAATAATGCTTTACTATACCCTTTGAATTCCGTTAAACCAAGCTTACACAAAAATTTAAAAAAACACTACACACATTTTTTCACTTTATAGAAGCCTGATATTGAATCTGATGTATCTCTGTAATTTCGGATCATCCAGTTCTGAAATTGCTACCTGTAGTAGCCTTCTGCGTCCTCTTCCCAATGCCACAAGTCTGAGCCAAATTGGATTTTCCAAGGAAGAGTTATGTGAAATCTCCCACAGTGACTTGCTTTTAGACTGGTTCAGTAGAGCGAACTTGTATGACGTGCCACGAGTCACTGTTTCAACCTTTGAATCTGAAACACACACACCAGAAACTAAAGTCCGTCCTCTTTTTGAACCTTTTTACGAAATTTCAATCTGATCCTCAGAGAGAGAGTTATGACAATTTTCCCCAGGTCACCTGTTTTGAATGTAATTCAGGAGTCTGCAAAAAGGCCAACTTCCTCAGATCATATCTCTGAAAATATCACGCGAAAAGCTCTGAAATTCAGACCCAAGGTTCAGCGCCAATTCTTATCAAATGGGTTTTTTTGCGACTTCTGAAACGTCACAGAAAAAAAGTTATAGCGAAAATGCCACGATGACCTAAATCCAAAGCTTTGATACCAAATGTTATGAAACCAGCTCACACAAAGATAGAAAAGAGAGATCCACGCCTTAAAATTCAGCCTCTTCGAGGGGGCAACCTCCTTTACATTACATAAATGAACAATTCTTGGATGATACAAATGACAAAACCTCCTTTCTATATATAGGAGTCTAAGGAGTCACAATATAATCCAACCCACCTAACAATAATAATATAAAGCCACAAAAATAACAATAGAGGGATTCTATGGGGCACAAAAATAACAATATGGGGGTAATAGGGGCACAACAATATAAATAAGGGGTATAACTACAATAGTAATGGGGTAATCACTAGTATTATAGGGACCCAACATTATTGGGTGGAGGTAAGTATCAATTTTTTTTAATCAAATAAAAAATGTAACACTTATAAGAATTTTTTTTTTAATTGCATTTTTGTTAAAAATAATTACCATGGATGAAAACCCTAAACCAAATCAATAAACCGACCTCATAGAAGATCCAAAAGAAAACATTAACCTAGAGGCAAATCCAAACCAAGAAATATAGATTACAAGTGATTTAAATAAACTAAAAATGTTGATTAAAGAGATTAGGTACATAAGGGAACCACCATGGCTCTGATTAGCCATTTCCCTTGACAACAATATTGCCTCCATTAATCATGCTCATTGTTAATGGCATGCAGGAAATCAATGGTGGGGAGTGGGAGAACCTATGAGAAGTGACAACTACAAAAGCTGTAGAGTTGGATATTTGTGCGAAATAAATGATATGTGCAAGAGGGAGTATGTGTGGGAGAATATGTATTCGGAGGAAATGCATATGCGGAGCAAGGAACAAAAATAATGTTCCTCACAAATGATATTGGCTAAGTATAAAAACACTTAAGAGAACAATTTTGAGGGTCAACATGCACAAGGTGGGGCCAAAAGGAAATATTTAATATATAACCATGTTGGGAGATTAAAATTGAAATAATGAGTTCAAAAACAGAATTATAAAAAATCATAAAATAAAAGAAAGAAGTATCAAAGTATTTAAACAATGCCATTGTCTAAACTTTACAATTAAACAACAGAGTTGTAGGGTTAGCCAACGTGTGGCCTTGCATGTCTTGGAAACTTGACTAGTTGAGCGGGCGTTAATCAATTTAATAAATTCATGGACATCAAATTTCTGTTTATTTTTCCTTTAAATATTTATTTGAACTTATTAAATAGCAAGAAATATATTATATGAACAAAAAATTCAATGTATAACCAACACTTAACATGTAAATCACAACATAAAAATTGACATAAAAAATGAGCACATGTGGACACTAGATATAAGTGGAAACCCATAAATGGAGAAAACCATGAATTTATTGTTGTTGTGATGCAAAGGAATGCTCCTACTTCCTCTATTACATCATCTTTCGAAGGCTAAAACCTCTTTTCTATTTTTCAAGCTACAACATGTTGGGAAGGTCCTACTCCCTCTGACATTACTTTTCTGCAGGCTACAACCTATAGGAGTCTCCTACCTCAATTTGTTCTGCAAGCTACAACTTGCTTGGAAGCTCCTACTTCCACTTCAACGGGCTTCAACCTATTCTTTTTCAGGCTACAACCTGAAAGGAGACTACAATCCCCTGATACATATAAGAAACAATGTGTTGGTTTACCTGGTCTTTAGTTTTGCATGCCTCCATATATGTGTTGGCCTCTTCTCCTATCAAATCTACTTCACATTTTCTCTTCTACCTCTACCTCCTTGTGCTAGGTAACTCACAAAAAAGCTCTCACAACAACTCAAGTCTCTCATATACTCTAACATTTCAACCTTCCAAAAACACAAATTTTATAAACAAACTTTGTTGGATGTTAGTATTCCACACAAGAATATGAAATGAACAATCTCGCCTCTTTGTATTCCAAGGTTGTCTCTTCATTTTCAATATCATTCAATTATTGAATATTAAAAATACCTATGATAAATTTTGAAATATTCAATTAATATGAATTACTTTAAGCTCAACCAAAGTTATCTTGCATCACAACATTTTAAGCACAAACCTTTAATCAACCTTTAATAATCTTTAAACATAAATTTTCCATTGCTTGGCATCACAACTTCTTCATGCCACATATGTTATGTTGTCAAGTTAATCACACCTTCGTTCTACATTCACATTGCAACATACATCTTTTTCTTCTGCAAGAGACATAAGCTATTTGTTGAAAATGTAACTATTGCCATTCTTCATGATGTAATTCAAATGTACTATTGAAATATTTAATGTAGTCATTCATTATATTCATTACTACTATTATTATTTTTATTATTATTTGAAATATTTATTTTACTCATTCATTATATTCATTATAATTATTATTGTCCTCAGTCAAATCATGTTCTTCATACTTATCGATTTATTTGAGTCAAAAGTAAAATTTTCACGAGTCAAGCAAATGTACTTGAGTCAAAGTCTCATTTGGACTATTTGTAAGAAAAAGAAAAATCATTTTATTTGAGTTAGAATGTCAATTTTGTCATCCATAAGACCGATTTGGCCCTCGTGGACAGGTCAACCTAGAAGAGACACCTATTCGACCTCCTGGATAACTATATACACAAGACACTTCTACCTCATTCAATCACTCAACTCAAACATTGATTTTTGTGCCAAAGAAAGAAGAAAAGCAGTGAAGACAAAGGAGAGAGAAGAAGTCAAAGGAGAGATAAATCAAGTGGTTTTTATTTTGATTTGTTCACACATGCAACATTTCTAGGGTAGCTCTGCAAAATTATAGGTCCAAAAATTGCAAGTCTGAATTATTATTTTTTACTAGAGTTGACAAGGTTTGACCAACATTGACTTTTGTTAACTTTGAATTTTTTGGAGGAGTTTTGAATTGGTTCTTTATGCCCGCGTTTGTCTTGGTCTTGATCTTGGTCTTGGGTCTTGGATATCTCACATTAATCTAATTCTATAATAAGAGAAGTTTCTTGGGTTTTCCCCTTGTGCGGTTTTGTCCTGGCTCAAAGCGTAATATTTGATGTCCTTGTCTCTCTGTGATCTTTATGTTTTGGTAATTTCTTGATGAAAAGAACAAAATATTAATAAGATGCAAAAAAATATTCACAAGTAATTATCAAGTTAAGAGAAATCATCATTATATTCTTACTTTTTGGTTTCTCAAACTGCTAGAAGAGCTAAGGTGAAGGGAAGGCAACTAAAGGATCACATCTTGTTGGCACTCTTGAAGCCACTATTACAACATTTATGTCTCGTTGAAGTCATAATCATTATAGTAGTCATTACTCATATTTGAAGAAAACATTCTTATAACAGTTATCTTCTCTCTTCCTCTTCAATGTTAGAATACATGAAGAAAGGTCTCAAGACACTTAGGAGTCTCGTTGAATCCTTTAAAGGATGCATCATCAAGTTTGTATATAAGCTATCTAAAAAAGTCATGGAAGGAAGTTTTTATTCCACTCTTATAGGGTCATCTGAAGATAATAATGTATGGGTAATCAACAATGGAGCTTCAAGGCATATGACATGAGAATGTGGTCAACTTAACACACTATCAAAAGGAAATTTTTCTCACGCAGTCGAACTTGGAGACAAGAATAGCTATTCATTCAAATGGATTGAATATACCTCCTTCAAGCTAGAAACATTCATATCAACAAAATTCTCTATGTTTCGGGCTTGAAAAATAATTTACTTTCTATTTCTTGCTTAGATGATAAAGGAGATAGGGTGGAATTTGTTGATGGAAAAGTTATTGTTTGGGAAAAGGGATATAGTATGGAAAATGAAACAACAATTGGGATTTGTAAGGGGAGGTTGTATAGACTTCTAACTCCTCCTCAAGAATTAATACATCTAGACATCAATCCTTGTGAGCTATGGCATAGAAGGTATGGTCATCTCCATTAAAAGATATTTCCATCACTAAATCAAATGGTCACTGTTATAGACATTTTTGTGCCTTACAGCTATAAGCATGAAATGTCCATAATCCAAGGGATCCAAAGTCCCTAAACATGTTGTTCCTACCCCTAGAGGAACAAGGCTAACAAACCACAGCAATTCACAGAAGTTCACCAGAAACTGCTCAAAAACAAGTCAATTCAGGATCAATTCAGAAGCTCCACTAGCTGCCTGCGTTGAAATGCAGAGGCTACACTGGCTAGTTGCATTGCAACGCAGGTGGAAGCAATAACCAGGGTGCGCTGAGCGGGAAATGACAAATGTCAGGGTCTCTTGTGAGAGGTGTCAAGACTGTGGAAGCTTCCAGAATCTTCCTCCATGACACTTGCCTTGCTAAGTTCGACTAAGTGATGAGTAAGAGGCTCTTAGTCTCCAAGTGGAAGTAAGAACTGACAGAGAGAGAGGACACTAGTCAGATCACAAGCTGACTCATCCTCACTCCAAACATCTATATATGGATCTCTTCTCCATGAGGTTAGAGGCGGGAATTTTGTTATTGCAAAGAATTGCTGTTGGTTTGAGATTGGAATCATTGGGTGCTTAATGCTTTGAAGGGAGGTGAAGATAGGAATTTCATTCGCTGGGAGGTAGATGCTGGATTGGAACTCTCTTGGTTGTATCTCCTCCTGAACCTTGTTATTTCATCAATAAAGCTATCTTGGTTTCTCCTATATACTGATGTGTCTTTTATGTATGATTGCATTAGTATGTTTAGTTTATTTCTAATCCTGAACTAGTTATGAATATGAATCTATGTCTTTGTGTAGTGTTCCCTTCTTGTGATCTTGCAGGAACCTGTTGAAGCTGGACGAGCGAGAAGGCAAGTAGCTGGGAACTCTCAAAGAGAAGAGAAACTGGATCGAGGGACAAACGGAAGACACCGGTTAGTCCATCCATCTCTCTTCATTCTTAATTCATAAAGGAAGAATACTAGAATAGCTGTTTCTGTTTGTTGCTAAGGCACTGTCACACCTTAGGTGGATAGGATCGTCCTACATAGGCATTTTTCCCCACAACAAATTGGCGACTCCACTGGGGAAAGTATCTTGTTAGTTTATTTGTGTTTCTGGTGTTGTTCTTCTCATAAACCCAGGAGTGCCGAATCGAAATGCACTTGCCATTTTCAAGTGCAAAGTAGAGATCTGCCTCTCTAGTCCACTCATTGGGCTTGTTTTCATGATCTGAACAAACTGATCCACAAGTGCTCTAACAGCCCTTTGTGATAGATCTTAGTCCTCTTATAAATCACCCTCCTAATTGTACCTAATTGATAGCTTTGATCCGGCCAAAAACTCTTGATTTAACTGCAAACTGTAACCTAGAACCTAGAAACAACTCTCGTTTCTGCTTCAGCACAGACTCTGTGAAGAGGTTCTGCATTTCAACGCAGGTCCCGTGAAGGCTACCTGCGCTGAATGTCAAAACCTCTGCGTTGGGAGTGCGCTGATCAGTCTTTGCCTTGTGCAGCTGTGGTTCCATGATTCCTTTTGCTCAGTTTTATCTCTGTTTTTTGCAGCCTGTTATCAGTCAGTGTACCTATCTGAAACCCCTTTTCTCTGCCTCAATTCCGCCTCGGTTGTATAAAGAAACTGTATTTGTTCTTTGTGTATTTGTTACATCATTTGCAGTTTCCCATTACAAAAGTAAACTAGTCATACTGTCGCCCTTAGATCTAGAC
Organism: Pinus tabuliformis; assembly: GCA_031772625.1. Classification (NCBI taxonomy): domain Eukaryota; kingdom Viridiplantae; phylum Streptophyta; class Pinopsida; order Pinales; family Pinaceae; genus Pinus; species Pinus tabuliformis. The sequence goes on along the minus strand of CM062804.1, from coordinate 1,106,700,889 downwards.
CTGTCGTAAGAGTCGTTTTGATCTTAGGAATGAGTTTGTTTGCTGTTCATAGTTGATTGAGATTTTACTTTTGTCGTTTGGTTTGAATTTATGCATTTCTAGTGTCGAAACAAGTAAATCATAAAGTGTCGTAATCGTCTTTTTGATTTTGAAAAAGGAACTTGTTTATTTTTTCACTTGAAATCTAATTCAAATCTGTACAACAGCTTTCTTTTTAGGCATCAATATTAAGAAAGCGAAAACAAATACATGCATTTATGCATTTGCATTTTGATAGTTTGCATGCTTTGATTTAGGAAAAGTGCATTACAGTGTGCTCTATGCTCTTTGAGAAAAGATTGTGTCTTTCTTTTCCCCTTGTAGCTAGGATTTTCATTGTTGAAAAGATATAAAAAGCTTGCTTATCATCTTTAGACTACATTTAGGAATTGTATCATACATCTCGTGGTGATCCGAAAAGGCAAACTTCTAAGAAAGATCAACCTAAAATAAATTGAATGAACTTAACAACGCTTTGTAACTTAACGCACAACATAGAGGTCTAGGCTAGAGACGTGTTCCGGCGTCGTAAAACCTGGTGACTGTCGATCTCGCTGATGGTTGGGTGATTCCTCCTGAGAGATGATAGCGCCAGTACGGATTATGCTCCCACGTACCGTCGAGTATATATTGGGAGACCCCTATAGGCATAAAATCTTTATCCTTAGGAAGCCGTGTCGGCCGCCCCACTAATCGCAATGCACTGAACACAACATTCGGGAAGATTGACCGCCCGTACCTTAAAAAGTATTCTGTGGTTTTGCGAAAAGTTTGGCACACCCTCTACCTAGAACTCCAGAGCAGTTCCTTTTGGCCTTTTTCAGACTCTATAATGGAAAAAGTCCATCCGAGCATTTGTCACTTCGGGCTCGTTAAAACATCGAAGGAGACTAGAGTCATCTTTAGCTTTTTCTCGACTCTTTAAAATTGAAAAAGCAAGTTGTGTCCAAGCGTCGTTAAAATTTATTTTAAACGGAATAATCATCACCATTCCCTCGTTGATCTTCGAAGTTAGTCTCTTTTCATCGTAAGTTCTTGTAGAATCGCTAGAAAATCTTTTGGATAGACTAAATATGTCTGAACAACCGTCGACATCCAGGACTATGTCATCCGATGCAGCAGCGGCAGAGCCTCCTGCTGCTACTCCAATGATGTTCGCTGGTATACCATCTGTCCTGGCAAATTGTCAACAACAAGCTGGAGTCCAACCAGAGACTGTTTCGACGACATGGTTAGTTCCTATTTCTTCATCCGGATTATCATCTGGTATTTCTTATGTTGAAACTCAACAAATTGATCCAATGTGTCTTCAAAGGTCAATCTGCCCTTTAAGTACTGGATTGCCACCATATGGAGGGTAGTATGCCTTTTCATTGTTCCCTCCCGGAGAACAACCATATGGGAGTTTACAACAAAGTTCAGGTCAAACTGGAATTACATCCAGTGGTTGGGTACCAATACTGCCTCAGCAACCAAGGGTTGTATATTCAATGCAACCAGTCCACCCAGTGTCGAATACTCCCACTATACCTGCTATGGTGACTGCATCGCAAGTACAAGCGTTACCTGTTGTATGTCAACCCCAAGTTTCTCAGGTTGCAATACAACAACCTCTTGTCTCAACGACTCAATCACAACCTCAGGTTAGTGCCTCCTTATCTGGAGCAACTCAGGATCAAACAAGTACTGTGACTCCTCATCTTGGTCAATCATCCAGTATTGGTCAATAGCAAATGGTTCAACAACCAGGGCTGGTTCAATCTCAACAACCCCCATTCCAGCAATCATATCAAGGACCTGAGCAACAAGTCTTTGTAAGTAATGGGCAATCGCATTTCCGAAGCGGTTATCAACAACCATATTATAATGGTTATGCCCATCAACCTTGTCAAAGTTGCCAGCATCAAATGCATTATGCTGGTATGCAAAGACCAACTGCTCAGGCAATTCCATCATATCCTGGGTATGCTTCACCTAACCTGAATCAACAGTTACCATTCGTGGCAACTTTAGAGTTACCCGATTTACACCGGTTAACAAACGATCCAATTGCTTACGCCCCTTGGTGGCCAGCGATTCCTCACAAACTTCCTTCAGACATTCCTAAATTTAATGGAAATCCAGGTGAGGACCCATTGAATCACATGATGACATTTCATCTATGGTGTTCATCAAACACCCTAAACGATGATTCGATAAGGCTTCGCCTTTTTCAGAGGACGTTAACGGGTCCAACGGCAAAATGGTATATTGAATTGCCTAGAGCTTCGTTCGACAATTTCAGCACCTTAGCCACGACTTTCTTAACCCATTTTCAATTACCAATAAGGTATGAAACGGGAACGGAAATCTTAACCAACTTCAAACAAACAATGGCCACTCACATATCTGATCATATACATGAGTGGCGACGTCGTCGTAGGATGGTAAAAACGTACGTTCCTGATCAGCTATTAGTTGAATGGTTTATCAAGTCGTTACTTCCTGCCATAACGGAAGATGTGGCGAAGGGGGGAGTCGTGACGGAAGAGCAAGTTATCGCTCGTGCGCAATATCTAGACTCGGTCTATACTCAGTCTGGCACGCTCTACGACAAAATACCTAACGCCCCTAGACCGGAATTCTCAATTCCTCCTCCTCCTAAATCAAACAATGACTCTCATGCCGGTGATGGCGTGATCGGCACGAAAAACGCGAAGTCGACAAAGGCCAACTCCAAGAAGGCCCGTAAGACTTCAGATCAAAATGCAAAAGACGAAATTCTTACTTTGGAAGTAAATGCCGTATCAACAGATAAAGGCAAAGAAACCAAACAACCAGGAAGCAAGAAGAAACAAAGCAAAGGGAAGAAGAAGAAACAGGATGAATCGTCTCCTGAAAAAACTTCTTCGAACCCTCCTGGAAATAGGAAACCAAAAAATCCATGCTATATATGCGATGAGGATCATTGGACTGCGGAATGTCCGTACAGGGCTGAACTTAAAAGATTCTTTAAGAGTTCGAAAACCTCAGCCGTGTTAACTGATCCGTTCCCAAATCCAGGACAAAATCTGGTTGCTAATCAAAATGCTTCCCGATACCAAGTACTTATGTTGTCTATCTCAAAGCAACAAAATGATGCTTTGGCAAGGAATAAAGATTACGGGAATCCACAGGTGTCGAATAACAAGGCTAATGAACAACCTAGTAGTTCGACAACAACTTTGACCAAAGTTGTGCCACCCATCATTCATGAACAAATGATAAAGACGCCAAAGGGAGTAGTACACAAGTCAACATTTAATCCTCGTGCAAAAATAGCACAGAATTATAATATAATAGAGGACCTGGCCCAATCATCGTCCGCTATGTCGACGCTTGAGGTACCGCAAAATTGCCTCTCCCAAGAGCAAGCTTTATTATCAGCAACATGTGGGATTGACCCAATGGATTCCAATCTTGTGGCCTTTAATCATAAATGATATGACCCTCAGTTACCAGCTCAACTAGCTTTCCTTATTCAAGTGAAAGCCCTCAACAAAACTGTTCATCGAACAATTATTGATGAGGGGGCATCTACATGCATTATGTCGATGAGTTGCTGGAAAAATTTAGGATCTCCAACCTTGTCGCGATCTTCGACGACGTTAAAAGCATTCGACGTAAGGACATATACCCCATATGGTATCCTAAATAACTTGAAAGTTGAACTAGGGGGAAAAACAGTAGAAATTGATGTTGAAGTCATCGATGGAAATCTTGATTACAACATCCTACTAGGAAGACCATGGATATATGCCATGGCAGCTGTTGTGTCGACCTATTTTAGAAAGATTGCATTCCCTTTCCAAGGAGGGATTACAATCGTCGATCAACAAAACTTCCTCCCCAACGGTTCTCAAGTTACTGGAAGCATTCCAATGATCCATGGAAGCAATCATTCGCTCCAAAATATTGGAGTAGGTCTCCTAAAAGACCCTACCTTAATGGGTACTTTTGCCCTACTGCCTCCGAGTAATCTGGCAGAAGTGGCCACAGTGGAATATGAAACCTTCTATATCTAATGGATTTGGACTCCGAGGATGGTTCTTATCTCGTGTCAACCTCGTTAAAAAATGAAACAAGGAGTCATGAGGATAGTTCTTTTACTGTGTCGACCTCATTAAAAAATGAAACAAATCCCCTTTCCAAGTCTCAAAGGTAAACCTTCATTCCAACCACCAAGTTGAATGCAATGAAGCTTGGGGGGCATGCACCTCGATTTGCGTTATTATGTTGGGGGCATGCAAACTTATCATGAGCAGTGTTACTGCAGGGTTCAAGCTCGTTAAAAAATAAACCCGCATCGAGCAGTTTTAGCACATAGTTCATGCTCGTTAAAAAATAAACATAAGATCGAGTAGTTTTAGCACATAGTTCATGCTCGTTAAAAAATAAACATAAGACCGAGCAGTGTTTTTCCGCGTTTAAGCTCGTTAAAAAATGAACTACCCTCCGGTAAATAACCACCGTGAATGTAACATTATCAGCCATTAAAGCCTTGGTCGTGTTTGCACCGTCACCTCCACTTTTCCATTGGCCGATCATTCACCTCCATTTGATTGTTTACCCATTTTGAGGAACAGCTGTGAAGAGTGATCTCACTAGCCATCCTTGTGACACTGCCGTGATTTGGAAATTCCAATCCTTCCCTAGAATCAGCTGCTACCCCTTTTTATCACTCGTTCCTCAAAAGACGAGTCTTCTTTAAGCTCTTTTCATCTGACTCGTAAAATATGAAAAGATTGCCGAGTTTTGGCCTTCCAGCTCGTTAAAGTGACCGGAAAAGCTATCCCTCCTCTAGATTTTGATCTTTTTGGACCTGAGGGATTATTGCACAAAAAGATCGAGCGCTTGTTTTATTCGGCTCGTTAAAACTATCGAAAATTCATCCCTTCTGTATTGTTTTTCGGACTTAAGGGATTAGATGACGAAAAAGGACTTTTGGAGTTAGCTTTATGTACCTTTTTAGACTCTCTAAAAATGAAAAGGACCGAGTTATCCTTGTCTTTAGACTCGTTAAATGCATTAAATAGCGACAAACTTGTCTTTAGACGAGAACGAGTTTCCCTATCGCTAGGCTCGTTAAAACATAGCAATGGGCTTGACCGAAGGGCAAGTTATAGAACAAGCATATGTTATCCTCGTCAAGCTTGACAAAAATAAAGAGGTACTGGTCAGCAATGACTGGGGAAAAATTGGGAGAAACTCAAAGAAAACTTTGATGGTAGCAAGTCGCTCTTGAACATGACACTTTTCCTCCGTACCACAATCGGGTTGGGTTGTTTCATTCACCGGTCACATCACCATGGTCTCACCATACCACCCATACTTGGGGTAATGCTACCAATCCATCGCATCAGTGTCACCATATGTTCAAGAGAAGTCGTTCAGAGAAGTCACCTGTGTCCCATCCACTACCATATATTATACTCTTTCATGACCGCCACCCTGAATCATATGTCATCAGATCGTTTTCACCTCCATCAAAATCATTAGCTCTGTTCCGTGTCATCGATGTGGGATTCATTAAGGCCCTCCTTTGATGGATCGCTTCTTGTCGACATCAGCTCATTATCCAAGAAGTTGATCTAGGAACACCCCCTTCAGTACTTTGAAGCTTGCATGCCTCAATGGCAAGTTTCTCACTTTCGGCGACAGGTATACATCAATGACCTTCGACCGAAAGATTTTGCGTGGTGTTCGACGCCAAGTCCTCTATTTACACCACGTGAATTGTACTGCAGTACCTTGAGGGTCATCATCATTATCGGTGATTCCTCTCGTGCTTGTTAACAGTTTACATCATTGACTGGTAATCAAGTGATGTCTTTCCATGTTCGACTTCAGAGCAATTCTCACATGGGTCGACTTGTACTTAGAGTGAAGATCGGACGAGATTGAAGACCCCGGATCTAGTTTCATCCATCCGGGCTGCGATATATATTCAGAAAATAAAGACATGGAAATGTACAGCTTTGCAACACAGATAATCATCCTACCAAAAGGATGATGGATCTTTCAGAATCATCAGTCTATCATCAGACGATTGTCTGTTATATGTACATGAAAATGAATTTATAAAGCTGAGCATGGGAATGCCCGCCTTAGCTAGATCATGAAAAAAGTATGAAAACAATGTATTGTATTGTATTGTATTACAGGTCTCCTCCCAGCAATGAAAGAACTTCGGATCCTCCTAATAAAGCATTTCACCCGATAAACGACCTCATACTTTAGGGGGAAACTGTTATAGACATTTTTGTGCCTTACAACTATAAGCATGAAATTTCCATAATCCAAGGGATCCAAAGTCCCTAAACATGTTGTTCCTACCCCTAGAGGAACAAGGCTAACAAACCACAACAATTCACAGAAGTTCTCCACCAGAAACTGCTAAAAAACAAGTCAATTCAGGATCAATTCAGAAGCTCCACTAGTTGCCTGCATTGAAATGCAGAGGCTACACTGGCTAGTTGCATTGCAACGCAGGTGGAAGCACTACCAGGGTGCGTTGAGCGGGAAATGACAAATGTCAGGGTCTCTTGTGAGAGGTGTCAAGACTGTGGAAGCTTCCAGAATATTCCTCCATGACACTTGCCTTGCTGAGTTCGACTAAGTGATGAGTAAGAGGCTCTTAGTCTCCAAGTGGAAGTAAGAATTGACAGAGAGAGAGGACACTAGTCAGATCACAAGCTGACTCATCCTCACTCCAAACATCTATATATGGATCTCTTCTCCATGAGGTTAGAGGCAGGAATTTTGTTATTGCAAAGAATTGCTGTTGGTTTGAGATTGGAATCATTGGGTGCTTAATGCTTTGAAGGGAGGTGAAGATAGGAATTTCATTCGCTGGGAGGTAGATGCTGGATTGGAACTCTCTTGGTTGTATCTCCTCCTGAACCTTGTTATTTCATCAATAAAGCTATCTTGGTTTCTCCTATATACTGATGTGTCTTTGATGTATGATTGCATTAGTATGTTTAGTTTATTTCTAATCCTGAACTAGTTATGAATATGAATCTATGCCTTTGTGTAGTGTTCCCTTCTTGTGATCTTGCAGGAACCTGTTGAAGCTGGACGAGCGAGAAGGCAAGTAGCTGGGAACTCTCAAAGAGAAGAGAAACCGGATCGAGGGACAAACGGAAGACACCGGTTAGTCCATCCATCTCTCTTCATTCTTAATTCATAAAGGAAGAATACTAGAATAGTTGTTTCTGTTTGTTGCTAAGGCACTGTCACACCTTAGGTGGATAGGATCGTCCTGCATAGGCATTTTTCCCCACAACAGTCACTCGTATGCCCCAGCTTAAAGAAGAATATGAAGGAGTTTGTAAGGGATGTTCCATTGGTAAGTATGTGAAGAAACCTATTGACGGTGTTGGACCCACCAGCATGTCAAGGGATCTCCCCGGTAAGAAGTCCAATTAGGCCTTAGACCATTTGGTGTAGGAGTCCTAGTAGTGGGTTGTATGGTAATGCATTGACCATGGTTTCGCACAGAGGCAAGTAAGATGTCCCTGTTGGTAGCAAGGGTGTGACATATGTGGTAAGTTAAGGAAGGTGCATGAACATCCCTAACACACAGAAAGTGAGGTGAGTGCGCCCCTTGGAAACTTGTGATAGGAAGGAGTTAAGAAGGGAACACACGAGAAAAGATGCATCAAAAGATGGAAGGAAAGTTAGCTAGCAATCCAAAGTCATGGTTAAACCAATAACAAATTTCAGAAATATTCGTACATACATATATAGAAATAACTACACATTCATGCATAAGAAAACATATACATATATCATTTAGAGTAATTAAGATAGTTGAAATATAATACAACATATGCATGAAATGTGTTGATTCTATCATAGTAAGAAGTATAAGTTCCAGTCATACAATACATCCATGTCCAACCACTAGTTCCGACAGTATATCGTTACAGCCACAACCGCTTGCTCCTCCAAAAAAGATATACTAGCTTCGCGCAGTGGAGAAGCCAAGGCTCGTTCCAATACTATCTAAGCTTTCTCTAAGATATTCCTATCGGAATCTTCGCTGACCAAAAGCATCTACAATGAGTTATGAGGGACTATTTATAGAAAAGGGTGGGGTGGCCCTTGACATTCCCCTTTGTGACTGTTCATCTACCCTCATGACTCTTCAACTACTCTATGACTGTTACATTCAACTATCGACACTTGAACTTCCACTTGACAAGATGTTACATAGAATATTCACATGTACCCATGCGAGTCAAAATGTCTTGAACAAGCCATGCAAGACATCACTGACACTTGGACCGTTGTCGTGAGGCCTACTCTTTGACATCCTTTTGATGGTTGATGGTAGTGAATTGATGCCAAGCTTGGTTTCCCGTGTGCTCAATGGTGACATCCTGCTGAAAGCGAACTCTTGCCTTTGTTGCATCCAGCTACATTGATATGGCCCCTTTGTCCAACTCGTCCGATTGCGTGCACATGTTCATCTTGGGTGTGGCCGAACTGGCAAGACACTGATGCATAGTGTCCATGCTAATCTTCAAGTTTGTGCTGGTGGTCATGCACATCAACTGTCAAACTACATGTTCAGCCCCATTTGAAATTAGTTCTTGTCTTCATCTCGGTGAGTGTGCCAAATGGATGGGATTGGATGCGTGCACATAATGACATGCATGCTCTTGAATTACCTTGCATGCAATCAACAACACCTCACCTTGTCTGCTTCGTGCCAGCTGCTCGGATATATCTATAACCTGTACGGGCGCAATTTTGTCTGTCTTTGCATGTTGCACCCCCTGATGTACCTATTCCTGCTACAACTCATTCTCTCGTCTGTGCAACTCCTGTTCTTCCTTGAGTTGCTGCTTCAACACATGAAACTCATTCTTTGTTTCTCTTTCTTCCTTGGCGTGATATTCGTGTCATGCCATCACCTCATATCCTCAGTCTCCAAAGTTTCTTTCGTCACAAGTGGATCTATTTGAGCTTGCAACTTTGTTCCACCTCTATGTTGTCAACAACCGTCCTCTTGCATTCCTTGCACGCAGGTGTGCTTCCTTCTGCTACTGCTGATGGTGCTGCTCGCTGTGATGTTGTTGCCATTCATCTTGGTATCCTTGTCCATGAACAACTTGATGTCTTCATAGGTATGTAAGCTCATAGACACTTGCTTGGCTACAACCCTAGTTGTGCTCTCAATGGTGTCCTTTGACTCTGCTCTCCTGAAGTCCATTGTACTTGTGTCATTGAGAGACAGACAAACCCCTGTGATGCCTAGAGACATATCAACATTCATGGCAAGAAATATTTCAGTAGAAAACCAAAACAAACTTGAGGATTGACTTGAAACAAACCTGTGTCATTGATCGTGAATGTTGCACAATTTCTGTTGGGAGGTCGGGAGACTGACTGCCAAAACTACGCAAGGCACAGTTTGGGCAGTTGAGAGGCTCACTGACTACTAGAACGACGAAATGCATAGTCCAGCCTAGCCTGCTGAGGATTGAAACTACATAATGCGCAATTTTAGTTAGCAGTGACATGCAACCAGCAAACTGCATTGTGCAGTTTCTAGGGCCAACAAGACAATGCCTCCAAGAATTACGCAATGCAAGCCTGGAGGTCAATGCTGGGCAAGACTTGTGCAATTTCTGGAGGGAAGGCAGAGCCTTCGCTTCCGGAAATGTGGAGTTGTAGCTGGGAAGGGCATGGTCCGGGCCAAGGTAGTTGAGACTAGCTGGCAAGTGACTGAAAACATGAGAAGACTGAATGCATGGTGAGATGAGTGAAAACAAGAGTGAATGATCATACATGCCAAAAAAGAGTGTAGGATTCAGAAAATAGGAAAGCATGCATGTGTGTGAAGCGAGTCATAACAACGGTGATCGCTCATGGAAAATAGTGTCATGTATGTGACAATAGTGAATTGCGAATGGAAACTGAAACAATGCTTCTAAAAGCTAACATACATCAAAATGACAATAGGCATTCACTGAAATCAAGCAGACAACACTCACACAAAGAGAAACACAAAAAGCGGAGAAAACGCAACACAAGACATGCAAAGCAAGTTTTCCCCAAAACAATTGAGTTGAATGTACTGACGACTCATAGATACAATTTGGGACATCAGAGTTGCAAGGTCGATGTGACGAATGAGCTCTGCAGTGCCACTTGGTGAGAGGTTTCTTGAAATGATTCTTGCATGTAATCTCCAGCTGCTAAAAATAGGTCCTTGAATCAAGGGATGCCTTTTCATGCTACCTTGGGAGAAGCAGTCCATGCATGAAAATAAGTTTTTCTCGGTCCCGGAGGCAACTAGTCAATCTGAAGGTACATGCAACAGCCTGCTTGACTAATGCGAAAATTTGCACATTTCTAGGAGGGAGTTGGGCTGGCTACCTAGAGGGATTACACAGTTTCTAGGTTGAACAGTCCTGCTCGGAAAGATTAGGCAGTTTTTCCAGTGAAGCTTGACAGGAAGAATTGTGAAATTCTAGAGCCAAATAAGCTGCTAGTCAGGATTGCACAATTTCTGGAGGGAACGGTGGTTTCCCTCCAGAGTTGCGCAATTTCTTGAGGGAGCTACTCAGCCTGCACCTGGACCAAGTCTGGAGAAATAGCTTGTGAGGGGGATGCAACAAGATAACATGCACAGACTCACAATTTGCTAGAAAACCATTGAAGCTCGTGTACTTGATAGTGCAAGACGTGTTGTTGAGGACGGTTGGTGGGGAGACTCCAAAACTAAGGTAAGGAAAAATTTTGGATGGTGGTTGTAGCCGCTACAATAAAACCTTTTACTAGTAGTGACACAACATGCAAGGAAATATTGCACTTCATACACTTTGATGTTCGTGGACCCATTTCAAAAAAATTACTTGGTGGTCACCAATATTATGTAACATTCATTGATGATCACTCTAGAAAGACTTGGATATATCTATTGAAGTCTAAAGATGAAGTTTATGAAGTTCCAAGAATTGAAGACAGAAGTTGAAAATATGATTGAAAAGAAGACCGAGACCCTAAGATCAGATAATGGTGGGGAATGTACTTCTAAGGAACTTGTGGCCTTTTGCAAGGAAGTAGGAATTAAGAGGGAGCTAATAGCTCCCTACAATCCTCAAAAGAATTGCGTGGATGAAAAAAGGAATCGAACCACTGAACAATGTGTAAGAGCCATGCTACATGACGAAGATCTTCCAAAGTTGCTGTGGGGAGAATCCTCTATAAGAGTTGTTTACATACAAAATAGAAGTCTTCACATAATACGTGGCAACATGACACCAGAAGAAGCATTTATAGGAAATAATTTAGTTGTGGATCACCTTGGAATTTTTGGATGTCCTATTTACATTCACATTCTCGAAGATAAAAATAAGAAGTTGGACCCTATAGGTAGGGAAAATTTTAAGAACCCCCCCAAATTTATATGTATAATAAATGGGCAAATCTCCATGATATATAGGAAAAATGGAAGGCGATTTTATCAATAATATAATATGTATATATAATTTTTTGGCGAATCTCTCACTAGGCATGGCGAATATTTTACTCAATTATAAAATCTTGTAAGATCTTGGCGAGTCTTTCACTAAATAATAAAACTTTGTAAAGTCCTAGTGAATCTTAGCATTGTGAACTCTTAGAGAATTTTTTGAAAAAGTATAAAACCATATATGACAAGAGCCACATGGTGGAAATATCACTATTTTTTTTTCACATTTCCACGACATGGAACTTGTTTATAAAATTATAAAAAAGCCAACCAAGTCCCTTATAATATGCAGGTAAGCTTATAATAGAGTCTGATATCTCTACTATGCTTGTCTTCATTCAAGTGTCATAACTGCTATACTTAACACTGTGAATCACAACTCTCTCAGAACTCAACTCTATAGTGTAATTAAAACCTTTGGAAATTGAATTTGACAACTCTATAAAAAGGATTAGTGAAATAGAAGCTTTTGTGAATGAGACCACCAACTATCACTGCTAAACAATCAATCTAGAATATGAAGTCTTCCATCTTGATCACAATCGTGCTCACAATCAAGGGAGTGCAACCACCTGACCTGACATAATGGCCATCATAGCTTCCAATAATCAACAACCACCTTGCAAGGACATCCTAGGTCATGTCTCATGAATTTTTTTCATCAATCTTAATTGATATAAATCTTATAAAGATAATATTAGAATCCTCTCCAGATTCACTGTTAATACAAGGGTAAAGGTCCAAATGAAATTTTCTATCTCAAGGCACTAGCCAATACCAACTTTGGTATTTGTGACCCCTTTGTGGGGATGCACCTACCCTGCCCCATTGGGTTTCTGCCTTGTAACATAGTTCAAGGATCACAAGACTTTCCAATCTTCCTACTCCATTAGACACACTTTATATGCTATACATAGTGAATGGAAAAGAAGCATTATAGAACACAAAATTTCACAGAAGGAAGAAAAATCTTAGCCAATTCAATACCAAAATCTTAACCACTGATTAATAAAGAATAACAAGTAGTGTAATGAATTGTTTCGAGTTATTTATTTACAAGTTGTAAAGAATGTAGTGGAATGGAAAATATTACTTAGGCAACCCTTCAATATTTTCTACTAATATGTATGTGCATGTACATATGAAATTAAGAGCATTTCTGAATACAAAATTTCCTTTTCTCTTGCCTCCATTTTGACAAATCAGTGTGAAATCAGTGTCACTTTGAATCTCCTTTCTTGTGTGGATGTTTTGACAAATCAATGTGAAATCAAAGTCACTTTGAATTTCTTTTCCTGTGAGGGATCACATCCACAGTTGATTAGTAAAAGATAATCTAATATATATTATGTTCAAGAAACTGACTGCAATCTATAGTGGAAACGAGACCTCAATTCTTATTTTGAATTTGAACATCTCAGGACAACATAAGAGAAAAAAATGCATATGGCCTTAGTAGCTAGAAAAAAATCACTCCATCATTACAGGACCACCTAGATTTCGACACTTAATCTAAATAATGGCACTAGTTGCAGTGCTTATTTGATTTAACACCATGGAAAAGCAACAACAATGTTTCAAAGCATACTTACTGGAAAAGTTGTAACGTTCTGAGAATATTTAATGATAGCATCTAAACCTCGTAGCTATGGTGAGGAAACTAGGGAACCCAAATCTTGGAAGATATCTCATACCAAATCTGAGAAAAAAATAAAAAAGGGAAAAAATCAAAATCTATAAATCAAGCAATGAATTGTTTACAAATCAAATACAATTCCTTTAACTAACAGTTCAATTGTGGTGATATATTTAAATATTTAGTAAGATGGGAACTTCAAACTATGGAATATTACCTTTGTCATACTGTCATCCCTCAGTGACTGAGATTACAAATCAGTACTTATGGAAAGATTGTAGGAAATTTTGTGAAATAGTAAAGCATAACCTCTATCTTCAAGCAGCAAAATCAAGACATTGTTACATCAAGAGCCATAATTGATACATAATCAATGAATCAAGTCCTTGTATGGCACAGGCTTGTTTCACAACCTCTATTTTCTCAATAACAAAATCAAGACATTGTATGTGGTTATTGCCAAAAGGAAACTGCGTTCTAATTTGGAAGAGGATCTTATCAAAATACATGGATTTATTCAAAGCTACAAAGCCTAATGGGTTACTGAAAAATAAGTTGGAATATGGGATCATGATACTTAAATTGAAAAAATATGCTTTCCTTTTAGAAACATTACATTTATACAATGTTTTTTGAAAGCATTAGAATTTGAAATTGGGCCTTTCTATCAAGATAAATTTTCATTAACAGAATGTACTTTCCTACCTGAAACATTGTAGATATCCAAGGAAAACTTGAAAAGCATAAGAGAACTTAGCATAATGTACTTTCTTTCCTTCCTTAACATTCTTAAAGAGTTGAGGTTCCCCAAGTCATTAGGTAACTTTCGAAGGAAATGACAGTTAGTAATAGTCCAATTCACAACTGAAGATGTGTCACAAATACGAGGGGGCGTCTCCTCCAAATCACAAAAGTGCTCCAGGTTAAAATATAGCATTATTGGAAGCTTAATGCTCGACTGGGTGTTATTGAACCCAAACATTTTTCCAATCTTCACTAAAAGCTTAAAGATAGCTTCTCTAAGTTCTACATGACTTTACTATGCTCTTGAAGTGGGGGCACATGCAGCCTCTCCAAGTGAATAGTCTTAAACTAAGTGAAGATAAGGCCGATAGATCATTCAGTGTGGATCGCATTAACCCATAATTGAATACTATGTCTCTCTTGAACCCATAATTGAATACTATTAGGACTTCCAAATTTTTCATGGAACTCAAAATTGTTGGAAGAAAGTATTTGCTTCTAGAAAAGAATAAAACTAAAGCCTCTACTTGAGGACAATTGATGTCACACCACTAATACTTCTCCATGGAATCTGTATAGGTAAACCACAAATGTAGAATTCCATTAGAATATTGTGTTTAATGAATACACAAATGAAATCATTGCATTTCTTTAAAATATATTTTGAAATCAAAATGATCGAAATTACATATCGATAACCTAGTGGGTGTAGGATAAAATTCACCTGTGTCATTCACAGAAAGCATGAGAAAAAAACCTAATGCTATATATAAAACCAAGAAAAATTCAAATTAATCACTTCTAGGGACCTCATAACCACCCTGCCAATACACAAGTATGTTCCTGTTTGCAGTTAGAAAAATTAACCAAATTACAATCTGTATACTCCAACCTATGTTGGAAAGCTATAGAAGGATGACTAGTGCAATCAATACATTCCTTTTAGCCCTGGATTTGTTTTAGTTTAAAACACAGGTATACAAATATACGTGTCCAATGTCTATGCTTTAACCATTCACCTTAAGATGTTTTTACAATATAATTTCCTAAGTCTATTTAATATCTTCATTATCATAAAAACCAACCTATATCCATCTTAACTCCACATCTACCACTCTTAGGGGGATGAAATCTATTTATCCCTCTAACCACTTGGTAGACCCAGAATTAAGATGGATCTAGGATGATAGAATTTCCCCTTTAAATAGTTTATGCTCACATGAATACCATGGTATTACCATGGGTCAATACCATGGGTTATCATAAATGTGGAGCTTAAAAATTACTATTAGTAATTTATAAAAATTAATAAAATTAATAGTTGATGTTTATTTTATTTTTTATTTTAACCAAGCTAAAATGTTTAACATACATTAAATTACAACATCCATTTTTACTTTTGAGAGCGATCAAATATTTTTTCACTCTATGCTAGTTCGCATATTACGATATTTGATACCTCTTGGGGGTTAGTAGATCTAGAGTAAAGATGGATCTATGCTAGTTTAATTCCCCCATTTAGATAGGCTACATTCTAGGTGAATACCATGTGCCATTTTGGTGAATACCATGGGTCACTACCATGTGCCATTTTAATTTTTATTAATACTAATATTAGGGTTATAATGTCTTTTTGCATGGTATTAATAATAATCTAACCCATGGTATTTGTCCCATAGTATTTTGCCCATAGGTTTCACCTAAATATAACGCATTTTTTGAGTGTTCGTAAATATAAGGTGACTTATGGAGTAAATATAAAAAAAATGTTTTATTTGTTTACCATACCTCTCGTTTATTTATATTTTTATTGTTTTACCATACCTCTTTTACAAATATGGTATTTGGCCCATAGGATTCACTTAAATAAAACCTCTTTTTTGAGCCTTCATAAATAGAATGAGGGTTATGGACTAAATATAAAACATGTTTTATTTATTTACCATATGTCTAGTTTATTTATATTTTTATTTATTTACCATACCTTTTGAGTAAGTATAAAAAGATGTTTGATTTATTTACCATACCTCCACTTTACTTATATTTTTATTTGTTTACACCCTTGCATGTATATAAGGTGAATTATGGAGTAAATATAAAAAATGTTTTGTTTATTTCACATACCTCTCATTTATTTATATTTTTATTAATTTACCATACCTCTTTTATAAATATGGTATTTGGCCCATAGGATTCACTTAAGTAAAATGTATTATTGAAAATTAGGGCGAATCGAAGGTTGTAACTCCTGATTTCAAGGGCTAAATTTACCTTTTTTACCCTCTCCCTTAAAATAAGGTGGGCTATTTGAGGTGATTTGTAAAAATCTACTATGATACAAAATATTCGCCCACTAAACATTTAAAACCCCTTAATTCCCCCAAAGGGCGAACATTCGCCCCTAAAATTTTCCATGCCTATAGGTATGAAAGGTATCTTTGTTAGATATAGCACCTCATCCAAATAATATAGAATCTACATCAAAGGAAGATCTTCGAGTTGAAGTAAGGAAAGATGCTACTTCTGATAAGAGTATTGCTTACAAGAAGTCCAAGGACATCCCCATTGATTTTGGTGAAGATGAAGGTCTCATATTTCCCAAAGAAGCAGATTCAGAACAAGAGAATCCTCTAGAACCTATGAATAATCATCATGAAAAACCAAAAGGACCAAGTGAACTAGTACATTTAGTCATCATTCCAAAAACTCGTAAAATACTAGGTTGGCTAAGAGATATTGTACAAGAGGCTGAAGGACATGCAACAACAAAAAGGCTTCAAATAAAGCAAGAAACCCAAGATATATTTAGAATATGCAACATACATGACAAAAATTATTGAGGAAGAACCTACATTGTACGAAAAGGAAACCAAACATCAAGAATGAAAGAATGCAATGATAGAAGAATATCAATCAATAATTAAGAATGATGTTTGGGAGACTGTTCGTAGTCCAAAATATAAATCAGTTGTGACTTCCAAGTGGGTGTTCAAAATCAAGCACGTAGTTGATGGAAGTATTGACAAATATAAGACAAAATTTGTGGCAAGAGGATACTCTCAACAAGAAGGAATTGAATATGAAGATTTTTTTTCTCCAATATCCATATACACTACCATTAGATCTCTCATCTCTATTGCAGCTACTATTGGATGGAACATTCATCAAATGGATGTAAAGATAGTCTTTCTAAATGGAACAATTGATGAAGAAGTCTACGTTGAGCAACCTTAGGAGTTCAAAGTGCATGGAAAAGAAAACATGTTTGCAGGTTAAAGAAGGCTATATATGGCTTTAAACAAGCTAGTAGAGCATGGTATGCCATAATGGATTCCTATTGATTAAGACTTGGTTTTGTTAAAATTTCTGCAGATCTAAATATCTACATCAATATGGTAAAGAATGAACCTCTGTTCATATTACTCGATGTGTATGACTTATAATAGGTGTGGAGCACTGTATGCATGAATGAAAGAAGGAATTAGCAGCTGAATTTGAAATGAAAGACCTTGGACTTATGCACTATTACCAAGGACTCAATGTATGGTAGAAACCTGATGAGATCTATCTTCGTCAAGGAAAATATGTGATCAAGATTTTGCAAAAATTTGTTATGATGAATAGTAAAACAATGAAAACTCCTATGATCACCAATTTTAAGAAATTAAGGAATTCAAATTCAAGTTTTGCTAATTCGACATTGTTTATGGGAAAACTAGTATCTTGTCGAACGACTAGCCCTCTAGGTTTGGAAACTACCCTAGAAACAACAGTTTAAAGCAATTCAACGATTTCCTCTATGTGTAATAGATAAGAGAAAGATAATGGAATCAACCTGGAACTCCCGCTTAATCCTTTACTTGATCTCTCTCCCCCTTGACAGAGCTTGCAACTCTTCCCCGTACTTAACCCGCTTGGAGAGTACCTGCACAAGTACAACAACAAAGAATCGTCAAAGCATCGTGATCTATTACAACATAAACATTGCAGAATCAGATATATAATGAACAAATGATAGCATTCACAAATGGTAACATTCACAATTGCACAATCATATGGAAGAAAACTTGAAGAACTTTATTAATAGAAGGGAGAAGTACAACCCAGTTGTCTGATCCAACATCATCCTCCCAGATTCAATCCCTCTTCACCTCATGAAATAGCAAGATCAAATTAACAATACAATGCTCTTTCCTCAATTACAAACTATCAGCACTTCCTTGCAATTCACAATATTCCAGCCTCTGGATCTCTTGGATGAGGGATCCATTTATAGATATGTGCAAGGGTGGGAGTCATCCACGGGGTTTGATTAGTGTCATTCCACTTGTTACATTTGGTTCCACAAGAGAAGAGATAACTGAAGTTTAGATCCCTTACATATTCTTGGGAAAATTTAGAGAGGCAAGTGGCAGAGGAGAAGTTTCTAGAAGATTCTATGAGCATCCACTTAGCAAACTGTCCCAGAAATTTGTCCATCCTCACCCATCAAACCCTATAGAAGGCCCAAATAGTATGCATCGCACCCTGGCAGTGTACCGTTTAGTGTGCATTGCACTTTGCTAGTGGAGTAGTCAGTATGGTTCAGTTTAGGTCATTTCTGGATGGTTTCTCAAGTGGAACTTTTGGGGAATGATGTAATCAGATGACTAAGCTCTTTTAGGGTATGAAACAACTCTTTTAGGGGTTGATGAGCCCTATTTTATGGACATATAAGTTTGGGGTTGATGTGCCCAAATATGTCTATAAACGCTACCCCCTAAAGCATGAAGTCGTAAATCTTGATGTCGGGTGAAATGCTTTAACATGAGGATCTGAGGTTTCGAATCGGAAGGTGACCTGCATAAGTTACAATACAATACATCATCATAATATAATTTTCATGATCTAGCTGAGGTAGGCATTCCCATGCTCAACTTTATAAATTCATTTCATGTACATAGATCATAGAATCGTTTATAGATGCAGACTGGTGATTCTTCAGAAGTAGAGTCATCATCCATGGTTAGGATAACCATCTGTGTAGCACCTTTGTACATTTGATGTTTTATATCCCCGAATATATCGTAGCCCAGATGGATGAAAATAGATCCAGGGTCTTCAAACTCGTTCAATCTTCGCCCGATGTACAAGGCAATCCATGTGAAGAGATGTTCTGAAGTCGAACATGGAAAGACATCGACTGATTACTAGCCAATAATGTGAGCTGTTAACAGACGTGGGAAGAATCGACGATAATGTTAATGACCCTTAAGGTACTACAGTATAATTCATGTGGTGTGAATATATGATCCGATGTCGAACACCACACAAAATATTTTGGTCGAAGGCCATTGATGTCAACCTGTCGTCGGAAGTGAGAAACTTGACATTGATGTATGCAAGATTCAAAGCACTGAAAGGGTTATTTTTAAACAATTTAATGGAGTTTTGAATAGGTTGAATGACTAATGAAAGAATCTAATGTGCTAAACAGTGAATTGAACATCTTCGACCACTGATCCAAGCGTAGTTCCCCCATGGTTCAAGCTTGTCAAAAAATGAACCCACCAAGCATAGTTCCCCCATGGTTCAAGCTTGTCAAAAAAAATGAACCCACCTTCAACTAAATAACCTTTGTGATTGCCATTATATCAGCCTTCTGAGCCTTGGTTGTGTACCTCTCATCATCACCGTCCCTCTGGCCGATCATACGCTTTCACTTGGTTGTTTTACCCTTTTGAGGAATAGTTGCGATGAGTGGTCTTATTAGCTAGCCTCTTCACAGAATTCACCATGCTTTGAGAAGTTCCAAATTCATTGGAACCAGTTGCTACCCTAGACACCACTCGTTCCTCAAAACTGAGTCTCCTTTAAACCCTTTTCGGACTCGTTAAATATGAAAATATTGTCGAGCAATTGGCCTTTCCAGCTTGTTAAAGTGATTGGAAATGTCATCCCTCCTGTACAAATTTATACTTTTTCAGACTTGAGGGATTATCTTACGAAAAAGTTGAGTGCTTGTCTTTTTTAGCTCGATAAAGTGATTGGAAAGGTCATCCCTTTGGTATTACTTTATCCTTTTTCAGACCTAAGGGTTATTTTACGAAAAGGAACTTATGGAGTTTTCTTTTCGCCAATTTGTTTATGGGAAAACTAGTGTCTTGTCGAACGACTAGCCCTCTAGGTTTGGCAGCTACCCTAGAAACAACAGTTTAAAGTAATTCAATGATTTCCTCTACGTGTAATAGATAAGATAAACATAATGGAACCAACCCGGAACTTCCGCTTAATTCTTTACTTGATCTCTCTCCCCCTTGACAGAGCTTGCGACTCCTCCCTGTACTTAACCTGCTTGGAGAGTACCTGCACAAGTACAACAACAAAGAACCGTCAAAGCATCATGATCTATTACAACATAAACATTACAGAATCAGATATATAATGAACAAATGATAGCATTCACAAATGATAACATTCACAATTGCACAATCATATGGAAGAAAACTTGAAGAAATTTATTAATAGAAGGGAGAATCACAACCTAGTTTTCTGATCCAGCATCATCCTCCCAGCTTCAATCCCTCTTCACCTCATGAAATAGCAAGATCACACCAACAATACAATGCTCTTTCCTCAGTTACAAACTATCAGCACTTCCTTGCATTCATAATATTCCAGCCTATGTATCTCTTGGATGAGGGATCCATTTATAGATATGTCCAAGGGTGTGAGTCATCCATGGGGTTTGATTAGTGTCATTCCGCTTGTTACATTTGGTTCCACAAGAGAAGAGATAACTGAAGTTTAGATCCCTTACTCATCCTTGGGTGAATTCAGAGAGGCTAGTGGTAGAGGAGAAGTTTCTAGAAGATTCTATGAGCATCCACTTAGCAAATTGTCCCGGACATTTGTCCATCCTCACCCATCACACCCTATAGAAGGCCCAAACAGTATGCATCACATGCTGGTAGTCTACCACTCAGTATGCATTGCACTTTGCTAGTGGCACAGTTAGTATGGTTCAATTTAGGCCATTTCTTGATGGTTTCTCAGGTGGAACTTTTGGGGAATTATGTAATCAGATGACTAAGCTCTTTTAGGGTATGAAACAATGCTTTTAGGGGTTGATGAGCCCTAGTTTATTGACATATAAGTTTGGGTTTGATGTGCCCAAATATGTCTATAACAGACATCATATCAACAGTTGATTGGCTCATTGATGTAGCTTGTGAACACTTAACCAAACATATGTTTTGTAGTAAACACTCTAGACTAATTTCAAATGGAGATGAGGCATGATCATTAGATAAAATCCAAACACATTTTGAGATAACTTTGTGGGACAATACATCACTTCTGAGATATGCTAATAAATTTTAGGTAGTGGGCTACACAAATTTAGATTGGATAGGTAGTGATGTAGATGGGAAAAGCACTATAGGTGAATGTTTTTGTTTGGGATCCTCTATGGTTTCTTATATGAGCAAAAAAAAGACTCTGTTGCATTGAGTAGTGTTGAAGCTGAATACATAGCAACAAGTAAAGTTGGTCAAGAAGTTGTTTGGCTCACGACATTGCTTTCATATTTTTTTGAAGTACCTTTGGACTCTACATTATATATAATGACAACCAGAATTGCATAAGGTTGTCAGAGGAACTGATTTTCCATGCAAGGATGAAGCATATTAATAATAAGTATCATTACGTTTGAGGCCTAGTGCAAGATAGGGTTGTGAAGCTACAATACATATCCACAGACGAGCAAGTAGCCGATATATTGATGAAGTCTCTCCCTAACAAAAAACTTGAGTATTTGAGAGACAAGCTTGGACTTGTGGATATTTCCTCCCTGTTTGAGAGAGAGTGATGGTGGACATCGTATTCTCAATGTTTCATGTTCTATGGTGAGGAATAAAAATCGTAATCTTTGTGAAATAACTAGTAGGGAGAATTGAGGATTGGATAACCATATGGGATTGATACTCCTTGAGAAATAGTATCCTAGATAGGAGTAGTCCCGAGGACCGATACTCGTTGAGGATAGGGTATCCAAGATAATAATAGTCCTAAGGACTGATATTCTTAGAAGATAGGGTATCCAAGATAAGAATAGTCTTGTGAGGACATACTTGGTGAACATATGGATGTGGTATGTGCCCAAAGAGAGGCGGTGGTGGTGTCCAAATTTATCTCTCCTGACATGGTGCTATGATCTAGTGGAGAGATAGAGTTTGCCAGTCAAGGCCTTGCTATGTTCGACAATGTTGGTTATGATGATGATGATTCTTATCAATTCGAACTCTTCTTACGAAAATATTTCAATTTGAGAGTATTTTGTTTTGTCATTATGAATATCTCCCTAGTTAAGTGGGGGTGTTTAGAATGTAACTAGTGTTGATCTTCATAATGTAATTCAAATATACTATTGAAATATTTGTTGTACTCATTCATTATTATAGACTTATTTGAGTCAGAAGAAAATTTTTCATGAGTGAATCAAATGCACTTGATTCAAAGTCCCATTTGGACTATTTGTAAGAAAAAAGAAAATCATTTTATTTGAGTCAAAAAGTCAATTTTGTCATCCATAAGACCAAGTCGTCCTAGAAGAGACACCTATTCAACTATATATACAAGACACTTTGATGTCATTCACTCACACATCAATTTCTATGCCATGACGTCATTCACTCACTTAACTTACACATCGATTTCTATGTCAAATAAGAAAAAAATGGAATCAAAGGAGAGAGAAAAAGTCAAAAAGAAAAAGAAATTAGATGGTTTTTGGCTTGATTTTATATGAAATTTTGGGGGCATCTCTATGAAATTACATGAGTTGACATCGCTCAGAGTTGATATGGCTCTCATCAGTTGATATGAATCTCATGAGTTGACAACGCCATAGATATGGCGCACAATTGAACTGATATTAAAGCAACGCAACGTGGAAGCCTAGTCACCATATTTAATCTTATTTATCTGATTGGGTAGTAAGAATTCATCTAGTCGAAACAAAAATTGACACAGAGATGGACTTTAAATTTTGTTTACAGAACCACAAAGGCTTCCGGCAATACAATAGTCCTACGCAACACAACCATTGAATAATTCAATAATTTCATAAACGTATACATTAACTTTCTATCATATGTAAACTTTTGGGGAGCGTGACTTTAATTGTTTGTAAGCCCACTTGTGACATGAGACCGACTAATTTTCTCTTTCTACTTTCCCTCTACTTTGCAGTAAAAAAAGTTGCAATTTCATTTGAAAAGTTATTTCTTATCAACTGCATTTACTACTTTGACGAGTCCAATTAGAGAGAAGAGCAGGGCATGTTGGTGTGTACTGCCATGACATCTCCAAATATAAAGTACAATAATATAATGGAATTTTCTCGTTGCACATTATCCACTTTATATTGATGACGGGTAGTAGTTGAGATAAAAGACTTAACCTCCTCATTATATTTGATCATGAAATTTTAAGATATTTAGCGTATAGTTCGTATTACGTAAGATTTCTGTATTGAATTTACAATTTTATAGAGAAAAATAAAAAATTAGATATTTAACCTATTCTCTTTTCCTTTATTAGTCCTTGCTATCTAGCAATGACATGGGACTATAGTAATCCGTTTTTAGGCATTTTTTGATTTCGTATTTGTCATTTACCTTGTCATTCAATTTCATGGTCTTATTTGGCCTCTTCCCGAGGCGGAAGAGGTTGGACTATATGTTATTTTGGTTTCAGGCTGTTCATTTTTTAAAAATGTTTTGGACTACAAAACTAATGTTAAAATGTTTTGGACTACATAAATAATGTTTAACATTAGTTTGAGTTGCTTGCTTGCTATGGTTGTAGGTAGCTGCATTTTATTTGTCTTTATTTGGCTTATTGGTTGCATCTAGTTGCTCGCATGTAGTTACAAGTGTATATAGAGATTACAGGTGTATTTGTGCATGCATTACAGGTGTATGTGTGCATGAAGATTTAGGGGGATGGAAGATTTGTACCTCTTCAAACTGTCTGAGCACTTCCTTCCTGAAACCATCTGAGCACTTCTTGGATGCTATGGTAATCCTCTCTTTCTCACGTCTTGATAGCATTAGAGTTTGACAATATTCCTGTGCCGGATCATTCCCAGTGTCCCAACTTCTGCCTTCAATTCTCGGTTTATCAGGCCCTGTCCGCCATGGTGGCCATTTTTGGAGTTCCAGAGCTTTTTCACAGCAATAGACTCACCATTACTTAGCTGAATTTGGTACACTATTTTGGAGCCACCATGACCAATAACGTGCTCCTCGTCCATGGATTCCAAAACTTCATGCTCATCAAAGTTGAGCTTGTGAAAGGATTTCATCTCCCAAAAAGTTTGGCTGTTGACCTTATTTGGAATCTCTACGATGCAATCTACATCATATGATGAGCATGCCGAGGATCAAGAATGTAAACACAGTCCCACTAACAATCCACCTTGTTATCAATCTCTCGTGATAAACATCCCTCGTATGTAAATCAAAGGGCTGCAAGCCTTGAACACAGAGGCCATGGTTTCTAGAAAAGCTTGTGTTGTTGGTCTGGTTGATGAGCTCAATTGGCACTAGTCTTGTTAAATAATTCCTAGAGAAATCTATAGAACCGAGCTTCAGAGCAGCCAAGGTGTTGGGTATTTCTCCAAAAAGCATATTGTTGGAAAGATTAAGAGAATTAAGGACTTCATTATATGCAAGATTAATGGAAGACACAAACTTACAGTGTCCAATCTGAGTTGGTATGGCTCCTAAAAGATTATTTTCCTGCAAACTAATCAACAAGCTTAATTTCCCAATCTCAAAAGGTACAGATCAACAACGAAACTTGCCCAATTTCTGCTAGCAAGTTTCCAGAGAACCCATTTCTTTGTAGATATAGCTCAAACAAATTCCTCACATTCCCAATTGCTAGAGCGATCTCCACTTCAAAAGAGTTGAAGCTGAGATCCAGGATCGAAAAGCATAATCTTACAGTTTCCACGCGATTAAGGGATTTGGCCTGTAAATTCGTTATCAAGAACAAGAATACATTGAAGCTTGCCTCCATTGCACAAATATGATGGAAGCGGGCCGCTGAGCATGTTTCAATTTTATATGCAAGCAGCTGGTAAAGAACTTCACTACAATCTGTTTAATCTTCGCCAACTCTGCACTTTGAACCTTGAGGACTATGGGCCGAGACTATGCACTACTCTCTAAAAAATTTCATGTTTTCTGCATCCACACTGATCTGGTTGTCACATTATTCGGTATGCATGCAGGTTTGCCTTCATCAAACTTGACAAAGAAGCCTTCCAATCTGGACATTTAGTATGCATGCACCCCAGATCCAGAATAAGGCATTTTATATGCATGCAGGTTGGCATTCTTGGCATGAGAGATACGTGGTTGTGTCTGGGTTGGCTTATAAAATAGGTGTATTAGTGACCATTTCATGTCGTTGTTTTACTGGACTAGTGATATTTCTTATCAATCAGAGCTCTAATACAGCCATACTTATATTAATTCATGAAATCTCTCGCGGGTAATAACTCAACATGTACTACGCAGTTGCCTGGTATTTTCCCTTGATATAATGTTGGTTAGATATAACATGGCTTAGACTATATGTAATCTGATACTCGTCACTGATCACTGTAGTTTATTAGAGTGTATAACGAGCCTTAGTACTAACGATATCGAAATCACCTAAGTGGCTTAATTTGCATGAATTACTATACTTTTAGTTCATTCTTGAGCTAGATAGTAGGTGCATAGTGTAAGTCAATGGCAGCTTAAAGACAAATTCTAAGAATCAACGTCGTGCTTTCTTGGTGAACATGACTAAGCCAAACTAAGTACTCTTGAACATACTTAATGGTTATCAGAATAATACACGTGATCCTGAGCATGATTCGATGTTTGTTAACTATGTCAAGCATGTCATACTCGAATACGCAGGTCAATTGATACATATATCTTTCAATCTTGTTTGATAATTTGATATGTAAATGAAACTCTAGATATATTTATTTATTAATAAGATTTCATAACGGGCCATTTGCATGTTCTAAGTTTTAGGGACATTTTAAGCAATATAGGAAATTGAATTGAATCACAAAATGACATAAATTTTATGATTGTGTGAGAATTTCATGAATGAACTATGGCAAGTCGAGCACCAAAAACCTACAAAAAAAGTTGTAAAGTTGTGAACGTGCTACTAATCAATTGAATTTATTGCAAAATTTGAAGATTTTTGGATGGGAACAAAAATTCCTTGAAAACACCAGAATTTTGGAACCTCAATAAGCCCGATCTCAGGTTTCTCTACCAACTGATGCGGACCAATGGTGGAGCAACGTGAGAAGAGTTGAACACAATATTTGATGGGAGCTGAACACATCAAAACTTGCTCTTGGGAATAAATTCCAAGACCAACTAAATGAGCTGACATCAAAATTATTTTATTCTTGTTTATGTCTTGTTCAAATACAATGACTCCAGGAAAAGAGAAAACTCGCAACAACACTGGTTTTCTTACAGACTTGAAAGATGTGGTCAAGGTGTCAAACTATATAGCCAGTCTCAACATCCAGGCTTGAAAGAGGTGGTCGAGGTGTCAGACTGTATAGCCAGTCTCTACATCTAGGCTAAATAAGGTATTTCTGCTCTCAGTTAGTGGAAGAACGATTGTATTGTTCCGAAAGAGGGTGAACGACAGTTCGTCACAAACCTAAAATTTGATCATCGACACACCACCTCAAACTTGATGGTCTACACACCACATTAGGACTTAAAAAAATGTGATGTGCCTAAGCCTTCTCTACAACCAGCAAAGGTTGTTCTAGATGATATTAATCCTGGCCTACGCACAGACTAACCATTGTAGAGAAGCTTGTAGATAGTATGTAAAAATGTCAAATACTCAATCCTGATGTTGTTAGATAAATATAGTAAAGAGAAATCTTATACTAATTACAGTTGAAATCTGTAAACCTATGAATAAGTAGCTAAGTAGTATACTAGTATGACCTTAAGCCATGTACCCTTTTTCATTAACTAGTTTATATTTGACTCGTTAACTCCATGCAAGCTTCATAATCACTAATAGATTGCTGATAGCCTCAATAGAAACTGTGTGATATATGCACAAAATCACTTGTAGCATTCACCAGGCCATGCTTTCGGGGTGGGTCTACTGATTCGTGCGGTGATTTCCAATGAGAACTTGGCGTTCATATGGATTTCCTTCTTTACTGCATCATCCTCAGTGCAATAGGTCACACCTTGGTGAGTTCCTTTGTCAACAACCTCCCCAATTGCTAGTGCAAGCTTCCTCTTGCCCCTAACATCTTGCTTTTGGACACCCAAATTGCACTGTTGTATTAGACTTCAATAAGAGATTCCTACAACTCAAGAATAAATTCTGAATAACTGCCAACGTACGGAGGCAATATTAGTGGATTTATATCAGTCTACTCTCCCTGAGTTAGTACAAATGTTTTGTGATCTCCATTTTTGGTCAACCACCATCTGGAATTCAATGGTACTATAGGCTATGTAAACTCACCCAAACATGCTGTAAAGGCACACATTGTCTTCCATGACTATTCTTCTGCATCTATCATGTGTAAACATCAACATGTTTGAATAATCTTCCTCAGTTTGTCCCGTATGAAGATGTGTAAACATCGACATGTTTGAAGAATATGCCTCAGTTTGTCCCATATGAATAAAGTTGGTTGTTTTCGGAGCCTACTTGGTTCTTTTTGCAAAAATTCAAGCCAACATCAAATCACTTGCAACGCTGACCTCTTTCTCACTACAACCAACAAGAGCATAAGGCAGGGACTAGTTGTCATGCAGGCCCTCTTGTTTATAAAAGCTTCTTTGCTGAAAATAAACAAAACTATAGTTCGTATTACGTAAAATTTATTGTATTGACTTTACAATTTTATATAGAAAAATAAAAAAAATGGGAAAGATGTGCTTCAATAATGACTAGCCTAATTCAATATCCCATATTGAAGATAAATTAATAAAGACTATTCAAGGATATTGACCTCCTAGAAGGGTTTGAGAGATTGAGGGACTTCGTCCTGATATAAAATCTTAATATTTCACCAAATGAATCCTAAATTTGAATGTGAGTAATAATTTAAAATAAACTAAAGCATAACATAATGTGCGGTATAATATTGCAAGCCAATTAAAAGATACAATCTAGATGGTATGATGCAAACGGTCATCCACCACTAGAAAATAGTATCAAAATTATTAGTCAAACTAAAATAAGTGAGAATTCCTCAACACAATCAAAAAATTGTTACAGGGATATAACATCTCATGTTGAAGGTCTAAGTTAAAAGGAACATTTCTCAAATTTAGAAAAACTGTTATATAGTGTTTGTATGGAGATGTTATTAGTACTTGTTTTGATAGGGACTATAGTAATTATTTCTTGTGAGTGTATTTATTTTCAAAATTTTCTCGTGTTTATTGAAATTTTAACAAAAGTTTGAAGAAAATGCTTAATATTCTTATTTTCTCGTAAATTGAAAAATAATTTTCTAATTTTCTGGTAATCTTATTTCTAAGTTTTTATTGGTTGACTGAGCTATGATGGGGCTTAATTCCCTTGGTGGATGATGCTTTATTTTTGGTATTTGTTAGTGCCCACGATTCATTTAAAAAATAAAATAAATAAATATATAAAAATTAATTTTGTGAGTGGCTATTCGTTAGTCAAACTGCTTTGCCCAATGATGTCACAACTAACATAGTGGTAGGTCTTTTACGTAGGTGGGGGGAGCGGAAGTTGGAAAATTATTCAATTAACATTATTATGTTTCATCATTGTGATCATGACTTGTTGTTCTCTTAATTATTAAATCATAATGTTTTACCAATTAAAATGTATTTAAAAACATTTAAATATTTTTTCAAACTACTATATTTTTCATTGTCATACACAATAGTTCATTATGATACTCTTGTGTGGAGAGCTTTTTGTGTGTGAAAAGCTTCGCACACTACTAAAGAGGGACAAAATAATATTATTACATTTCATCAATGTGATCATGACTTGGTCTTATCTTAATTATTAAATTTTAATGTTTCACCAATTAAAACGTATTTAAAAAAAATAAAAAATTCCAAACCACTATGTATATTTTCACTGTCATACAAAATGGATCATTATGATACCTATTGTGTGGAGCTTTGCTTGCATGGAGATCTCCACGTGTGGAAAGCTCTGAACACTGCTCATTCATTTTTCTCAACACTCAGTTTAAAATTTTACTCCTGCTCAAATATAGCCCCTGCACCGAGATTAATCATGGCACAAAGATATACCACACAAAGACAATAAAATTGCCCAAATCTAATTAATACTAGCACAGTAACCACAAACAACCCCACTAAAGTTCAGGACTTATAAGTCAATACAATGCTATAGAAAAACTCTCATATGAAATCAATTGGCATAGTGACAATAAGCTATCAATATCCATTAGCTACTACTATTTCTCCATACCAAGCTTATCTATATGTGAAATAAGTATTGTATTTGTGCCATTGCTTGTGCTTTTTTGAATTAGTGGTTGTGACGGATAATAATCATGGTTATATTGATAAAGGGATGATGATCATGGTTATATTGAAATGTTTTAGACAATCCTATATTGATGGTTTTATGTAAATTCATATTGAAAATCGAGATCACCATTATCATTATACACATTATAATCAAAATAACCTACAAGCCATTCCCCAATATCATGAGCATGAGTGAGCTAGAATAATGGCATTGGATCTCTTAATTTTATTCTTGCGAGTGACACAAACATACATCCCCCAGCCTGTGAAAACAACACCAAAGAGTAAAACGCCTAACACAATGTATGCCTTGGCACCTACGGTCATATTATCTTTCTTTTTCTTAGACGAGGAGGAGGGTGAAGAATGATGGTACTTGTGTGCGTATATATGGTTCTTTGATGGAAGAGGAGGAGAAAAAATAGGTACATATGAATTGAAGAAATCATCAACATTTAGGGAAAACATTAATCACTTTTCGTGAGACTGTTGGACATTTGATGGTGTATGGGTGGCTGTGTAAGTGTTTACATTGATGTCAAACAAGGGAAAACATGATGATTGCGTGTTTGGGAGGAATCCCATGGTAGTTGCAGGCTTCTTGTATAAAATCATCACTGTAGGAGGTTTACTGAAGAAGCCAGAAAATGATGATCACAGTGATGGGCCAGATGGAACTCCATGGTAGCTACAAGATTTTTGTATAGAATCTTCATAGTTTTAGGCTTATTGAAGAAGCCATAAAATGATCATCATGGTGGTTGTGAGTTTAGCAGTCCAAAGATTCAATGAGCAAAGAAGTTTGTTGTCTTATTCCAAGTAGTAGAAGGACTCAAAGCCTACATCGAACCCTCTCCATTTGAAAGTTATCTGAACAATATTTCCAATGATATGTGGAAGTCCAAAAGTGGACTCCTGGATCAAAAGATATGGTTCTGTTGAAGTTCAGGGATTTGAAGCCTTAGGAAGGAAGGAATATCGGTATATCATAGATTGGAATGTCGGAGGTCCAACATATCGGTGCATCGGAATATCAGAGGTCCAACATATTGGCACATCAAAATATTAGAGGTCAACGTATCATCACATCTGCACATCGCGATATCAGAATATCGTAGGTTGGAGGATATCAGAACCCCAGAGATCAGCACATCGTCACATCGACATATCCGGTATCGGAGTATCAGAACTTATTAAAGTGAGGAACCTTTAAAAGTTGCGATATCGATAAAGTGTCAATAAGTCTTTATAAGCGCCGAGAAATCCTGAAAGAAGATTAACAAAGGATTTTGTTGCAAAACAAAAGGTTGGTTCACCCTCTTCTCTCTCTTCTAGTAGGACACATGGCAACAAATGGTTGGCTCTGATAAGTTACAGTCGCATCTGACGTGAGCATGCCATAGTAGTACGATAGGACATGTGACAGGCATATTCAACCTTATTGAGTAGTCTAATGGGCCAGAATTGGGTGACGGGTGTCACCTCTAAGGAGTCGCCACATGGAGTGATGACGTCATATCGAAGGTCAGCATATTGGAGGTTGAAGATGTCGAAACTCTAGAACAGTTGGAGTTTGGAAATGTTCTGATAAAGGGGGCTTCCGATTTTGCGATTGGCACATGGTCATGAGAGTTCAAAGAACCAAGGGAGCAAAGAAGTTAATAAAGGAATAATGGCCCCCAAAAATGTCTGAAGGCTTAGCACCTTAATGCCAAGTGGCAGGTCACAGCACTCGGTCCCATGGAGGAGAAATTCTCAAGGAGATCAACGTCGTTGGAGCTAAATATATTGTAACTCAGGAGTATCGAAGCATTTCAAGGATGTGGAATTTCTTCGATTAGAAAGTATAGAGAGTTAAAGGTGTATGGGTTAGTAATTGTGATATCGAATGCAGGAATAGAGGAGTTGGTAGTTTGAAAGGGGTTGAACCTGTAGAAGACTCTATAACAAGAAATCAACGACAACATTTGTAGCAGATATAAATTTGAGAGAATGAAAGAAGCAATCGACTGCTTCATTTCCATGAATGGTTGTATTAAATGAGAACATATCAGTCACCTTTGTGATCTGTCAAAGCTCTGTGGAGTGATAAATGAGATCAAGAATCTTATAGAAGTGTGCATGTCACCTAAGAACTAATTTCTTAGTACGGGATCTCTACACAGTCAGACTATAGAAGAAGGAGTAGTAGACCTTGAAGGGGAACTCATCAATGCCCTTGACGATTTGAAGAAATAAAGGAAGAAAAATAAGCAGCCGAAGGAAAAATTACAACGTGCGGAGGAAGGTATGTATAACTCTGATAAGGAGGAGTTTTATTATCAAAATTAAAAGGTTGAAGAATCTATCAAGAGCAAGGATAGTCTAGTCATTCTACTGAAAGAGAACTAAGGAAACTGTGAGAGACTAGAAGAGGAGAACAAGCAGTTGAAACTGGAGCTTCTCAAGTTGAAATAAAAATTATGGAAACAAGGAAGTCTACCCCTCACAACTGTAAATATGGAAGTGTCACTATTGCTAGCCTCCCACAACCTACAAGGTTGACACCACAATATTTGGAGGAAAAGAGAGAAAAAGGGATTTGTTACAGTTGTGATATAAAATACACTAAAGGTCATAAGTGTGCTGAGAATAAATTATTTTACATAGATTGTGAAGAGGAGGAATAAAAGGAACTAGGAAAATCAAAAGAAAAGGATATACACCAAGAGCCAACCCCAGAGAAAGAAGAAATGAATCTGACCATATCTTGTAATGCATTGGTGGGAATTACCACTCCTCAAACTCTCAAGATAGAATGATATATCAAGAATTAAAAGGTAATAGTGTTGATGATGCATGTAGTACCCGTAATTTTATTCATTGTAAGATAGCCAAGGAATTGAATTTATCTCTATATCCAACATAAGAGTGTCAAGTGATGATTTAAAATAGAGGAAATATAAACTTATCTAGAAAGTTATATAATATCAAGCTAACCATGGGGGACTATGTATTGAATAGTCCAATGCTTTCCATTCCAATGGGTGGTGCTAATGTTTACTAGGAGTCTAATGGTTATAATCTTCGGGGACAACATCTTTTAATTTACAATAACCTTTCTTGAATTTTTTTTGGGAAGGAAAGGAAACTAAATTAAGGGGTATCACATGGAAACCAGGGAATATAATCAAATTTAATGGCATGAAAAATCATTTTAAGAAAGAACAATGGGGCATAATTTCACAATTATGCTCATTAGAGGTTCAAACATCGAAATCATCCATTTCTCCAGATATCCAAAAATTATTGGAGAATCATTCCAAAGTATTTGAGACACCCAAAGGCCTCCCACCTATTCTTTATTATGATCATGATATTCACTTGATTCCAGGAAGTGTTCCTTCAAACATCATACCTTACAAATATCTCTATTCCCAAAAGAGTGAAACTAAACATATGGTTGCAGAAATGCTAGAGGTCAGTATAATTCAACCTAGCCCAAGTTCTTTCTCTGTTCTAGTAGTATTGGTGCACAAGAAGGATGGATCATGGCACATGTGTCTGGATTATAAGGAGCTCAACAAAATCACTATTAAAGATAAATTTCCCATTCATTTCACTGATGAATTGTTGGATGAATTACATGGAGAAATTTACTTCACCAATTTGGATATTCATTCAAGATATCATCAAATAAGAATGAAGACCGAAGACATTACGAAACAAACATTCATAACTCATGAAGGTCATTATGAATTTTCGGTCATGCATTTTTGCCTTACTAATGCACCTTCCATGTTTCAAAGTTTGATGAATTCCATTTTCAAACTCTTCCTTCGAAAATTTGTGTTAGTATTTTTTGATGATATACTAATCTATAGCAAGTCTTGAAAGAATCATATTCAACATGTTGACAGGTTGCTCAAACTATTGGAGGAGAAACAATTATATGCAAAATCCTCTAAATGTTTCTTTCGAGTATAGGAGGTGGAATATTTGGGTCATATTGTATCTCATGAGTGTGTTAAGGTAGACCCTAACAAAATTAAAGCCATTAAGAAATGGAAATTTCCCACAACCCTAAAGCATCTTCGAGGATTTATCGAGTTGATGGGGTATTATCATAATTTTGTTAGGAATTATGGGAGAATAACACCACCTATAACAAAATTGCTGAAGAAATATTCATTTTCTTGGACTCCAGAATCAACAAAGGCATTTAACCATCTTGAAGAGGCGATGTGTTAGGCACTGATATTAGCTACATGAGACTTCACAAAAACCTTTATTGTGGAATGTGATGGCTCAAGAAATGGAATTGGTGTTATTATATTGTAAGAAGGAAGACCCATTTCTTTTGAAAGTTTAATCTAGGGAAAGTATTCATACAAATCTATTTATGAGAAGGAAATGTTGGCAATACTACATGCACTAAAGCAATGGCGACCTTACCTAATGGGAAGTCACTTCAAGGTAAAAACATGTCATGATAGTCTTAAATACTGTTTAGAACAAAGATTATCTTTAGAAGAGATTAAAAAACAGGTCACAAAGATGTTTAGTTATGACTTTGAAATCATCTAAAAATAGAGAATCAAAATGTTGTTGCAGATGCACTCTCAAGAAAAGATGAGGATGTGGAAGAATTGCTTTGTGCCATTTCTATTATCTAACCTGATTGGCTAACTGAAGCAAGGGATGAATGGAAGAATGAAGAAGGGTTGTGGACAATCATTCAAAAGTTGCAGAATGATACCAACACATTTTATACATTTATCTAGAAAATGAATCATTATGGTACACATATTGTTGAGAAATGGAAAAACAAAATTCGAGTTTAATTTTTGCTTGAATTAAAATGAGCAGTAAAATCGAATTCTATTCTCATAGGAACTTGTAAATAGTTAATTAAGCTTAATTAACTTAATTAGCTGAGAAATTTCGAGTTGTAAGTCTTTCAGTAGTAATGTATATGCTATCCCTAAATTTTAGGGGTCCAATATGACTTTAAATTGAGTTGGAAATTAGATCACTTAATTTACTGAGTTAAGTTTTATTAAATTAGTTCCAAACTATTTGAGGAACTAATAGAGGACTAATAGTAAATTGGTGCACTAATGCATCCACTAGTGCTACTCCAGTGAGTTGAAGAATCCCTCATGAGAAACTCATGCATGTCAGTTCAGAGAAAGACCCAGTTGAGACTAGAGTACAGGGACAATGGACTATCGATGGTATTATTTACTAGAGTGTAACTATCGATCATGCATGCATCATAGATTGATACTATGTTTGGATTGCGCATTTTTGGAAGCATGAATTCCCTTTAAATATGGGTTATTCATCCTAGGAATTACACAAGAGATTAGGGGCTTTGAGAGCTACAGAATTGGCTAAGTGTTGGCCAAGAGATAACTTGTGAGCTAAGAGAGTTGAACATACTTCTGCAAAATTGTTCTAGTGAGAACAAGCTTTGTATATTCATTCATATTTTTGATATATACAATACAAATATCGGGGTTTTGAGCAGTGGCTTTCCCCAGATACATCTTGTGTTATGTGCCATTGATTTATCTCATTCTTGTTCATATTGTTTTCATCGATCTATTGGCTTCCACTAGTTAAAAGTACAAGTATATTCTTGTCTTTTTCTTCAGTAAATTGCATGAGATTGTGAATCTACAGGAAATTACACATGGTATCGGAGCTAGAGATAGTACTAGAGGAGATTTCGAAGCTTTGATTTTTAGGTTAAAGGTGAAATTCGAATTTGCAATACATACTTCAGGATCAGAAGATGTCGTTCAACGGTATACGACTCGAGTACGCCTTGGAAGGAAGCTTGAATTTTATAGCCTGGTGGGGCAGAATGGCAGTTGTGATAAAGGATAATGGCTTGAAGGAATTCGTTGATTAGGAAATTCCTAAGCCAACAAAATCGGATGCACATAATTTGGTTGAATGGAAGAAGTGTGTGGCGAAGGCGAGGTGGATAATCCTTGAGGGAGTTCAAGACCACATTGTCTCGAGTCTGCATGGAAAGGAAAATTTGTATGCTGTGTGGAAAACATTGACATAATTGTATCAAAACAATAATGACCAAAGGAAATTGGCATTGAAGGACAAAATTCAAAAAATCAAAATGGAGAAAGGCGAGACTATTCCAAAAAACTTGACCAAGTTCACTCAATGTCGTGATGAACTTGGAAGTGTTGGAATCATGGTTGTCGAGGATGATATGGTGGGTCTTTCTCTTCTAGGACTCCTAAAGAGTTCACATAGTTATGAGGACTCTATCAATGGTCAGGAGAAGCTGTCGAATTGGGAACAACTGTGGTCAGATTTGATGGAGGAGAAGATCGGGAGGAACACCAGGGATGGCTCTTCATCAAAGATTGATGATGAAGAGAATTGTGCCTTAGCGATTAAGGTGAAGAAGGGGAAAGGTAAATATTCCCATTCCAAATCAGGTTCTTATCATGGAGGTAATAAGAAAGACATGATGAAACTTAAGTGCTTTCATTGTCATGAACTGGGCCATTTTGTTACAAATTGTCCACTCAAGAAGTTCAAGAAGAAGTCCTCAGGAGGAGCTACGAGTGAGGCATTGGGCTCTCATTTCGAGTTGGAATTTTCACTCATTGCATGCATGGTGACATCAATCATGGGAATTGTATGGTACTTAGACGGTGGAGCTTGATTCCACATGAATGGTGACAAAGAGTTATTTAGTGACCTGGAGGAGAAATATCTCCATATGCATATGGAGATGGGTGGCAATGGGAAGTATAATGTTAATGGATTGGGAAGGATCACTTTTCATAGGGAGCATGAGGCTCCAATCACCTTGAAGAATGTTATTTACATGCCTGGGCTGAAGAAGAACTTGGTATCTGTTGCCATGCTTGAGGATAGAGGCTATGATGTGATATTCAAAAAAGGAAAGGTGTCCCTTTGACACATAGCCATGGGTCAAGTAAAGAAGATAGGCATTCAGGTGAAGAATCTCTAAAATTTGGAGGTAGAGGAGTGTGTTGATTTGAGCATAAAAGTAGAAAGGGTGTAGAGTCGAGACATTAGCGAGTTGTG
The DNA here is from genome assembly GCA_031772625.1 of Pinus tabuliformis. Taxonomy (NCBI): domain Eukaryota; kingdom Viridiplantae; phylum Streptophyta; class Pinopsida; order Pinales; family Pinaceae; genus Pinus; species Pinus tabuliformis. Next base: position 1,106,664,288 of record CM062804.1, on the reverse strand, counting down.
GCATAGGCGATTAGGCCACTTGCATCATGGGGCTTTGAAGATATTGTAGCAGATCTTTACAAGTCTTCCCAAAGGTATGCCTGAGCAAGTTGATACATGCAAGGGGTGTACTTTGGGAAAATACACCAAGTCTTCCTTTCATGACAGAGACAATCGAGAAGAGGATATTCTAGAGTGAGTCCATTCAGATGTGTGTGGATCATTCTCCAGCATCCATGGCAAAACAAATTTATTATGTTATATTTATTGATGACTTTTCTCGTAAATGTTGGATATTTTTAAAGGATCAAAACTTCACAAAGTTTTGTGAGTTTAAAGCATTGGAGGATAAAGAGTCGGGCAAGAAGGTTAAATCTCTGTGGAGTGATAATGGTGGCGAGTATGTGTCAAACAGGTTTAAGAACGTATGTACAGTGGAAGGGATTAAATGAGAGTTGATGGCTCCCCATAACCCTCAGCAGAATGGGGTGGCCAAGAGGAAGAACATAACCATAGTAGGGGTAGCGAGGGCGATGTTTCATGATCAAGGACTACCACTACACTTGTGGGTTGAGGAATGCAACACAACATTTTATGTTCATAAACGTAGCCCACATCGGATACTTGAGATGAAGACACCAGAGGAGGCTTATTCTGGTAAGAGACTAGATGTTGGTCACTTCAGGATTTTTGGGTCATCAGTATATTGCCATGTGACCAAAGATGCTTGGAAGAAGCTTGAGCTGACAATAGAGTTTGGGATATTTGTGGGCTACACTGATACACCTCACAACTATCGAGTTTACTTTCCAACCAGCATGATGATAGTGGTTCATAGGGATGTCAGGTTCGATTAGGAGAAGGCCATGCGATTTTCCCTTGAGAGGGATCTTGAGCTACATGCGGATGAGGAGCTTTTAGCTCCTAAGGTTGAGGAGCCTCAAATTGATGTGGAGAAGCCACGCATAGAGGATCCGAGAGTGGATACATCCACTCATGTAGAGTCTTCTAGAAAGGGAGGAAAGCACACCAGAGAGGCTAACATATTGTTGGATGATGCACGGGAGAATGTAGGAGCACCCACTTCTTAGCACAGGTAGAGGAGGTCACTTGAGAGGTACACTAGATACATGGATCTTATGGGAGAATATGTTGTGACAGAGCCATCTTCATTTAAGGAATCAATGCAACAACTGGTTTGGGTTGATTCCATGGTGGAGGAGTATGACTCGATAGTTCATAACAGTGTTTGGGATGTGTTCCCGAGACTGGAGGACAAGTTAGTGGTGAGCTGTCATTGGCTTTACAAGGTAAATAAATCTATATATGGTAGTGTGGAGAAACGTAAGGCTAGATTTGTGGCCTGTGGCTTTTCACGGGTAAATGGGATTGATTATGATGAGACCTTTTCTCCTATTGCAAGGTACTCATCAATCAGATCTATATTGGCACTATCAGCATAGATGGTTTGGAAGATACATTAGATGGATGTGAAGACAACCTTACTTAATGGCATGATTGAGGAAGAGGTGTACATAGAGAAACCTGAAGGTTTTGAGACTTTTGACCATTAGTTGCATGTGTACCATCTCAAGAGAGTGTTGTATGGGCTGAAGCAAGCACTTGGTGCTTGGTACACCAGGATAGATAACTACTTCGCTAGGTTGGGCTTCACGAAGTGTGAATCATATGCGAACCTGTACCACATAGTGATGGAATGTAAGTTTTCGATCATTGTACTTTATGTTAATGATCTCATACTGAGAGGTGACGATAAACTGATCAAGTCTTAAAAGGATGACCTTGCAAGAGATTTTGAGATGAAGGACATGGGGCTCATGCATTACTTTCTTGGCATGGAGGTAGGACAAGGAGTTGTTTGTGTCTCAGAGCAAGTATGCTAATGAGATACTCAGGAGATTCCACATGGAGAGCAGTCATTAGGGGTGTTTTGAGGTCTAAAATGGGCCTCCTAAGGAAATTATAAATAATAGTGGAAATAATAGAATAAGATTAGATTACATCATCAAATTTTAGAGGGAAAAAAGAAAAAAATATATTTTCAACTCGTATTTCAACTTATCTCCCTATGGGTTTACTCAAATTTCAAGCGCAAAACAATTGTTGGATGCATAATTTGATTCCTCATCCAAGGAGTACCCATGTTGCATACTTTCGATGGATCCTTCTACACGAAAAATGAGAAATACATGAAAAAAGTGATTGCAATCACGTTTTTCCATGTATTTCTCATTTTCTAGCAGGGTCCATCGAAAGTATGCAACATGGGTACTCCTTGGATGAGGAATTAAATTTTGTATCCAATGAGTACTCCCACTCGAAATTTGAGTAAAACCTTAGGGAGATAAGTTGAAAATACGAGTTGAAAAAGTAGTTTTATTATTTTATTATTTTTTAATATTTTTACTTTTTTACTCCAAAAATGGTGAATCATCCGCCATGGTTGGCATCATCATCCTGAATCCTATTGGTTCTTATAAATTTTATTTTGGTTTTACATTTTTCTTAGGAGGCCCATTTTAGACCTAAAAAATCCCCTAATGAAACCCATGCAGACTCCTCTTGAAGGTAACTGGAGGAAGGAGGATGCTACTTCAGGGGAACTAGTGGAAGCTACTATTAACAGGAATCTTGTGAGTTCACTAATGTACTTGGTGAACACATGACCGGATATGTGCTTTGTAGTTAACCAGCTTAGTCAAGTGATGGTTAGACCTACCAAACTGTACTGGAAGGTGATAAAGCATGTGTTGAGATACCTTAGGGGTACTTCTCAGTATGGATTATGGTACAGATAGATAGAGGGAGTGAAGATTCAAGGATTCACCAATGTAGATTGGGCAAGGAGTCCATCCGACCAAAAGAGCACATCGGGATGGATCTTCATTATTGGGTCAGCGACAGTTTCTTGCTACAGGGAGAAATAAAGATCAGTCGCACTCAGTTCGGCAGAGGTAGAGTACATGGTTGTGATTCAGGAAACATGTGAGGTCATATAGATGAGGAAGATCCTGGTTGGTTTTTTTGGTCAACAGATGGTTCCAACTGTGATTTACTCTGATAATCAGAGTTGTATCAAACTCTCTTAAAATCCATTTTTTCATGATCAGTCCAAGCATATTGATATTTGATATCATCATCTCAGAGATTGTGTATTGATGCGGATTAAGTTGTTAGAGTACATTGCCATGGAGGAGCAAGATGCTGACAGTTTGACAAATGCATTGTCAGGATGTAAATTCGAGTTTCATAGAGACGGGATAGGGGTAGCTAATAATCCCTTTCCTATTGAGAGAGAGTGTTGACAAATGGCAACAAGAAATTCGAATTTAATTTGTCCTTGAATTAAACTGAGAATTTAAATTGAATTCTACTCTCATAGCAACTTGTAAATAGCTAATTATGTTTAATTAACTTAATTATCTTAGGAATTTTGAATTGGAAGTCTTTCTGTAGTCATGTATATGTTCTCCCTAGTGTCTAGTATGAGCTTAAATTAGCTGGAAATTAAATCACTCAGTTTACTAAGTTAAGTTAAATTAGTTCCAAACTGTTTGAGGAACTACTAGAGGTCTAACTGTCAGTTGGTGCACTAATGCATCCACTAGTGCTACTCCAATTAACTGAATATTCCCTCATTAGAAACTCATGCATGTCTGTTCAGAGAAAGACCCAGTTGAGACTAGAGTGGAGGGGCAATGTACTATCAGTGGTATTATTTATTAGAGTGTAGATATCATGCATGCATCAGAGATTGATCTTATGTTTGGTTGCACAATTTTGGAAGCATGAATTCCCTTTAAATATAGGCTACTCATCCTAGGAATTACGCAAGATATTAGGGGCTTGGAGAGCTATAGAATTAGCTAAGTGTTGGCCAAGAGCTAGCTTGTGATCTAAGAGATTTGAGCATACTTGTGCGGAATTTTTCTAGTGAGAACAAACTTTGTATCTTCACTCATATTTCTAATATATGTAATATAGATAGTAGCGTTTTGAGCAGTGGATTTCCCCAGATACATGTTGTGTTATGTGCCATTGATTTATCTTCTTCTTGTTCATATTGTTTTCATAGATCTATTGGCTTCCGTTGGTTGAATGTAGAAGTAGATTCTTGTCTTTTTCTTTAGTACATTGCATGAGCTTGTGAATCTATAGGAAATTCTACACATGTCACTTATATCTATGTGATAATTACCGACTTAAATAAAAGTTTCTTTTGGAATTGCACACCTCCTGCTTAGGAGGGAATTTATGATTTCTAAGAACTTACCACAAGGAAAGAAATATTGTTTTTGGGATGACATTAAATCTAATATTCAAAAGTTTGTGGAAAAACATTTAGTTTTCCAGCAAAATAAAGTTGAGACAATTAAGGCCATGGGTCTGTTACAACCTTTAGTCATTCCAAGCCAACAATGGGAGGAGGTGTCAATGGATTTTATCACAGGCTTACCCAAGTCTGAAGGAAAGATTGTCATCATGGTGGTAGTTGATATATTTACCAAGTATGCACACTTTTTTGCATTATCTCATCCTTTTAAAGCCAGTACATTTGCTACTACACTGGTGGAAATAATTAAAAGTGACATGGAAACCCAAATATTATTGTAAGTGACAGAGATCCCATTTTCACTAGAAATTTTTGGAAGGAATTATTTTCTTGTCTTGGTACTCAATTAGCCCATAGCTCATCTTATCATCTTTAATCTGATGGAGAAACTAATATTGTGAACAGATGTTTGGAAGTATATCTTTGTTGATTTATATCTAATAAACAAACACAATGGGTTAAGTGGTTACCTCTGGCAGAATGATGGTATCAAAATTTCTTCCATAATATAGCAAAATGACACCATTTATGGACCATTATGGATATCATCCATCGTTCATCACATCATATTTAAGAGAAAATTCTAAAGTTCAAGCAATGGAAGATCACGTCAAGCATTAACACTAATTTCTCAAACTCTTAAAGGATAACCTCACTCTAGCATAGACTTGAATGAAACAACAAGCATATCAACATCACAACGAAAAAAATTCTGACGTAGGTGAGTGGGTATTTTTATGGTTACAACTATACAATCAAATGTCCCTTAAGCAAGCTAAGAAGGAGAATAAATTATCACCCAAGTATTATGGTCCTTAGACGATGTTGGAAAGGGCTCGTACTATGGAATACAAAATGGATTTTCCTACATCTTCCCGAGTACACCGAGTTTTCCAGGTTTCATGCTTAAAGAAGGTTATCGATGACCATCTCTCGGTTCAAAAAATATCACCAGAACTTGACAAAGAAGGAAAATTATATTGCATCCTAAAGAAGTCATGGAAATAAGAACCGGACAACGATGGAAGTGATTAATTTCAGAGTCTCTCATTAAGTGGAAGAACTTACACATTGAAGGTTCCACATGGGAGGATGAGAATTTTATACAGCAACATCCAAAACTACTCAAGTGTTGAGGAAAACAATTTTTTGAAAGAGAGGGGCATGTTAGGTCCCTATAATACTAGTTTAGTATCCTTATTGTTATCGTTAATGTAACCCCCTTATTGTTATTGTTGTGCCCATGTAGCCCCCATATTGTTATTGTTGTGCCCTTACATTATTATTGTTATGTAAGCTTTGATTATATTGTGACCCCTTAGACTCCTATATATACCAAGGAGGTCTTTTAATTTGTATCATGTCAGCATTATTCATTTATGTGATGTAAAGGAGGTTTCCCTCTCAAAGAGGTTGATTTTCATGTCGTTGATCTATCATTTCTATTGTTTTGTTGATCTGGTTGCATAACACCATCACTCTCTCTCTCTCTCTTTGCACTCCAACTCTGTCACTATCTCCCTTCCTCTCTCCTTCTCTCTCTCCCCTCCATCTTTGTGTCTCCCTCTCTCTTTCTTCCTCTTCTCTCCCTCTCTATCCTCTCATTCTCTCTCTCTTCTCTACTCCTCTCCTCTCCTCCTCTCTCTCTTTCCATCTCTCCCTTGTCACTCCCTCTCTATCTCCACCTATATCTATCTATGTTTTTGTTCTTTCCTCCCTCTCTCCCCCTTATCACTCCCCCCCTCTCCACTTCTATCTCTCTATGTTTTTGTTCTTTCTCTCTCCCCCTCCAAGACTCTCTCTCTCTCTAATCAAGAATTGTCACTCCATGTAATCAATAATATATGTAAGGTCTAATATAATAATACTTATAATGAAAATGATTATTTTACTAATATATTGGAATAATAATAATAATCATTATTGATTACCATACCAATAACAATATATATAGAAGTAATCTATTAAAAAACAATAATATGTTAACTTTACATTATATACAAACCAATTACTTGATCAAATTGGTATCTCCATGTGTTACATTTTATATTTTCTATTTTACATTTTAAATTACATTTTCGCACACTTTACATTACGTTACATTTTACATTTTAGTGTTACATTTTACATTTTAGTTTTTCATTGTGAAATGAGTTATGGTTTTTGGGCATGTGGTATTGATAAGCCATGGTATCCATGGTAATGTGACGAAAACCTATTTAAAAATTAATAATATCCATGGTATTGTGGGGTTGAATATCCATGGTTAAGAATATTGTTATATTTTAAGTTTATTGTAGGTATTAAACTTTTATGTGGCTATTAATTAAATTTAAATATAATTATAGAATCTTTAGTCCAAGTAAAGACTCTAAAAATCAATTTTTATATTGATCACTATTAGTTTAACATTGACCAGTGCAAATTATAATGTTTAACTCTTAAAAATAAATTTTTAATTTTCAATATTATTTGATTTTATACCTTAATTTATGGATATGGTTGCAATATTCATGCAGAATTTTTAGATATTTGTGTAGTGATTTTTTGTTCTTAAGTTTTATAGGAAAACCATCCAAAAATAAAATTCTTGAAAATAGCTCATACTTAGGTAAATAACGTATTTATCATTAGTTACTTCCCACCATAATTTAATCATGTCTTTGCATAAAAAAAATCCATAGGAATAATATGAAAATAAATATACTTTCCATGAGTTACTTCTCACCATTATTTATGTTTTCCTCGACACTTATGTAGGAGTAACACTGGAAATGTGTAGACTTACTGGTGGTTACTAAGCACCAAAATTTATGTCAGCGTGAACAAGTAATTTGCTAATCTACTTCACACCTCAATTTATTAGTTCCTACCAAAGAAAGCCTATAGGATGATTTGTCTGTTGACCACTATTAATTTAGCATTAAACAATGTAAATTATGATTATTATTGATGTAATTTTTCCTAGAGAATAATTTCTAACTTGAGTTGGAGGGACTAAGTTGTCCTCCAAAACAAATTTACAACATAACAAGTTGAATTTTATTATTTGTATTATTTTTAACTTTTTATTATTAATTAGTCAACATTTAAATGTTTACACTCATTTTATAGAGACTAAAACATCCCCCATACTAGGTTCTATATTTTATTACTTTTTAATAAAATTGACATTTAAAAAATGTTAACATATTATTTTATGTTACACCTATACATCTTCCTTACACTAGGTTGTAGAGATTTCGCACTGCAATAAAACATAATTTTTTAATATTACAACTATATAGCAATATTTTTAATAAGAATCTAAATTTCAAAATTGAAATAAAATTATTAAGTACTATGTTAGCCAAAATTTCCATAAAAACCAAAAGATGCGGCTAACACAAGGAAAGTATAAGAAAAAAAAACCTTCATAGTTATATTTAAGTTTTTTGTTTTAAGTTATTGAAAATTAAAATTCAAACATAACGATGTTAGTAGTATTTAACTTATATTCAAATTTAATTTCTATATAGCATAATCATTTGGTTTATCACTCATTGATACTTTATTTTCATTTGGTTTATCACTCATTGATACTTTATTTTGAGGGAAATAATTTTTCAAAGCATTATGAACCACTTCTAGGGGTTGAAATGACATTTTTTTTGGTTGATTAGAAAGGTTATATAATAGAGTATATCAATATAATACAATAGAATTTAATAAACTAATTAGAAATGTTATGATTTAAGTGTATGTTCAAAATCAGAATTTTTTGGTCTTACTTTGGTTGAGGCAAGAATCTTAGTTTATAGCCTAGTATGAGGGGATGTGCAACTTTGTCTATTCGCCCCCTTTAAAATAAAAATAAAAATAAAAATTATGTTCTAAGAAGTAAAAAAAAAATGTGTTCGTAAGATATTTAAATATTATACTTTTCAAAATTATTTCAACCAGAGATTTAAATAAACTATTTGAAGATCTGTGTTAACTAATTTATATCAATATCAAATTCATATATATATGTATATAATTAAAATAAAATATTTTAATACGAATTAATATTGACATATACTTAAAAATACATTAATAATAATAATAAATAATTTTAATGTTTTTGATAAAATGTCTCTATCTACATGTTATGTAAAATACTTTAATGTCAATTATGTATATATTATATAGTTTGAGTGGGCCTAATAATTAAGAGCATGTGTTTTGTCCTAAGAGGTGACAAGTTCAAAATTGTAACAAAACTCGTGAAAATTCCATGTAATAAAAGTTAAAAATAATAATTAAGGTTGATGGGACACTTATTCCAAGCGGAATGTTGGGCAATACATCCTAGCGGGTGTTCATTTGGTTTGTTATGGCTAAGGAAATTGGAAAAGGCAATGGTTAAGGTTTTGGAAAGGAAAAATGACATTTTTCGCACATTTATTTATGAAAACAATGGAAATTAGGAGAAAAGGGAGGTGAAAGGTCACAAGTTGCATGTGAGGAGGAAAATGTAGGAAAATAATGGAAAAATGAAGAAAATAGTGGCCTCATTCATAAAAAGGCTTCTGAGGATCAATTAGTAACATTTTGTCAGTTCAGTTTTGGAGCTCTCTAATTATTCTCTCTCTCTCTCTCTCTCTCTCTCTCTCTCTCTCTCACTCTTGGACACTTAGATTTTTCTTGGACCGTTTTGGCATTGGATCAAGAAAGGAAGAGAAAGTAAGATGAAGCAAAGATTAAGCAAGGAAAAGAAGGATCAAGTAGCTACAGTAGGATTCTTTGCAGGCATTGATTTGCATGTGTGATTTACTTGCTAGATTTAGCATGCATGGTATTGCATGTGGTTCTTTGTTGTTTTCGCATGGCTTTTTCCAGGTGTTAAAGTTTTCTTCAACGTAGCCTTGCCATTCCCTTATAGCCTTGATGAGATGGGTTTTCATACTTCGGTTGAGATGGATTTCCAGATGGATTCAAAGTTGAATGGGGTGGATCTCTGAAATGAAAAACACGTGGCATAGTGGTCCCTTAACCAAACTATGGATCACGGTTAAGATGTTGGCCTAGTAACCCTTGAGCTAGACTGTGGGTTACGGTAAAGAAAAGAATGTGTGCCTCGGTGGACCTGCGAATCCTTGCTGGTGAATAGTGGGATATACAGTAAAACCAAGAGGTGGATTTCTCTCTGTTGGGCCTAGTAGTCCTGGGATGGGTTGTACGGTAAAGCCTAGAGAGCGTGTCTCGGTGTAGGGCCTAGTTATCCCTAGATTAGAATATTGATTACGGTAAAGACTGAGAGACTCTGAGACACTTAAATTATTCACAGTATAAGCGGAGAACTCTGGTAGAATCCATGCTTGTTTGGTTCTTTTCAGTTTGTTATGAGCCCACAATCATGGTTGGAATATGGCATGGGGATGATCGGCCGAAGAGAGATTTGGATCAACCAATATATGTTATGGTGGAACATGGTAGTCCCATCCCCGATTGTTTTCTATATTCAATAATGAGAAATTCATCCCTTTGCTTTTTATGTGTAAATGTACTATTTTATATGTGGATTCTATGGCTGATGTATTTATGGTATTTCTATTGTTACTATGCTAGTTATGTATATGTTTTTATGACAATAGTTATGTACAGATCTCATCATTTTTTTACTTGAAAATAAATGGACAATATATCTATGACCTAATAGATGATAATGCAACAAATGACATGAGTGAACAAGCATTCTTAGCGATTTTAAAATAAGTACGAGATCCCTATGCTTAAACCTATTTTTTACACCTATAGATTACGTGCTCGTGATATGTTTGACAAAATGCCTATCATGGCTAGTAGGGGTTTGGTTAAGAGATTATTCTACTAATTACTTCTGCATCATTGTTTCCCAGTTATTTTATTGCTTTGAAGATGACATTCCATTATGGGAAGTGACCTGGGCTTTGGTCCTAGAAAGGTGGCTCAAATCCTAGGGACACTAGCATAGATCTAGACAAAATGGTCCCTTGACATTGGATTGCAAGCCTATGAGAGTGTCCATAGGTCCTTGGATGCTGGCATGCCCATAGCATGAGAGCGGCTTGAGGTCAAGTGATCAAAAAATTCAGTGGGACTAAGGGGAAAGTTTCCTGAACTATTGGCATGGTTCTCAGGGGTATTGTAGCTAATGTGGAAGTTTTGTATGTTGTGTTTCCATCAATCCCATTTTCTTAAGGTCACATAGGAGGTTGAATCTAATCACAGTAGCCTCTCATCACATGTTTACCCCAGTTGGTCGGTTACTTGGGTAGATGTTGGAGGATGGTGTTACATAGTGGTATGAAAGCATGGTTCACCCCTTAGACTGGATGGGATGTGTGTTGGTCATCTATGAATGTCAGTTGCATGTGTTTCTCTTACACTTGCATTCCATGTGCTTGTTGCATTTGCATAATGTTGATCATGGTTGTAGTGATGTCGTCACAAGAAACTTGATGTTGTTACAGTGGAATGCATCATCATGAGTGTATAACTAGTCACATGTCGCTTACATGTTGTTATATGTTGCTTACTATTTTATGTCGCTTACATGTTGTTATATGTTGCTTGGTGACATTATTTTATGTTTGATTATATTCTTGTATGCTTGGTTACATATATCATCTTGTAGGTTGGGTTTTAAGTATTGTTCGTTTATGCTTGATTGCATGCATTCATGTGGGCGTGTGATCGATTACGCATTTCTTATGCATGATGATGTTTGCATGTGACCATGTGTACATTAGCGTAATGATTGTTGTCACGCCTGATGTCATGGTGTGTGTAGTCGATATGGTCATGCATTGATGACTAGATTCTAGCTAGAATGATGTTTATGTGTTGATGCACTTATTTATATATGTCTATATGTTATTATGATTATGTTATACATGAGTCATGTTGATTTGGATGATCTTGAAAATGAGGTATCCTCCCCAATTATACTAAGGTATGTTGGTTTATTATGATTTAGTTTATTTGACATAGTATGATTTGAGGAAAGAGATAAAATTTCTAGCAAGATGGTAGACGACAAAGACTCTCCCTATGAATTGAATGAGCAGCGTGGTGGGAACTCTTCTGATTTGGCAGACACATTGGAAAGATTGAAGGAATAAATAAGGAGTTGTACGACAGACAATGATAGGATAATATAGGCAAAAGAGAAACAAGTAGATATTAATACCATACTACTTCAAATTTTGTCAAAAATACAACAAAAAGGACCACTACAAATCATCCATGGATAGGAGGACAAAACTAATGGGGAATATGGCAGTAGGTCTCCTGGTAGACACAAGTCAGATAGAGCTGACATGGTGAGAGATGGAAGGTTGTTGGACACTTCAGATAGGAGGGGTGATGAGTACATGTACTATTCTAGTTTTGGTTCTGACAAGCATCATTATCATCACTGTTATCATCCTTATAGGAGGAGTGATAGGGGATACTTTCCAAATGAATTTAAGAAATAAAATCCACCTAATTTTGATGCAGATGTGAAGAAGCTAGAAGATGCAGAAGCTTGGATACTCGGGATGAACAAATTCTGTGAGTTGCATCAGTACATAGAAAAAATGAAGGCTGAAATTTCTATCTTTAGCTTGAAAGGTAAAGCATACATTTGGTGGGAAGACATGAAGTGGGTCAGAGACATTAGGATCGATGAATTGAGTTGGCATCCATTTAAGAGGATTTTCAGGAAGAAATACTTTTTAGAAAGGTACTACGATAGTAAGGCCAAATAATTCTATGAGATAAACATGGGGTCAATGATAGATGAAGAGTACATGACCAAGTTTTTGGAGCTATTGAGGTATGTACCGTATATTACAGATGAGAAGGCTAAAGTTCAATGTTTTTTCAGTGGTATTCCATTAGCATTTTGAGATCGGATTGAGTATGATGAGCATTGGTTACTTGAGGAAGTTATTGGGAAATTGAAGCATTTCTATGAAAAATCAAAGTGTAAGAATGAATCTCAGAAAGGATGGAAAGGAAAAGAAAAAGGTAAAGGTAAATGGTAGCCTAAGAGAGCAAGGCCTAAAAATGTACAGGAGAAAGAAAGTGTGGCACCTCAAAAGAAGTTTAATGCAGCTAAACAGGAACATGGATCACAAAAACGACATAGAGGTAATGGTACTGGATGGTTAGAGTGTTGGAAATGTGGTGAGGAACACCATAGGAGAGATTGTCCACATAATAAAGGTGGTAGGCCTAAGATATGCAATGCACAGGAGGCGTAAACTGTTGGGGATGTGGAGTAGAGTATTCCTCGTATTTATGCAATTGTGGACAACATACAAGGAGAGCACCAGGGATCTATCATTGAGATGGACAATAATCTTTGTGATTAAGTTATTTCTATTTTGATTGGCTCTGGATCTAATTATAGCTATGTTAGTCATGAATTGGTGGATAAGTGAGGTTTGAGTAAGGAATTGCATGCATAATATTGGTTAATGTAGTTGGTTGGAGTTACAAAGAACCCAGTCCATCATTTGGTAAGAGTTTGTGCATTTGATTTGAATGTTATGTCTACCGCAACACAACTAAATGTATTACCATTGGGATCATACAATATGTTCTTGGGCATGGATTTGTTGTATCTTCATAGGACCAAAGTTGATTGTTATGAATAATCCATTGAGTGTGTTGATGGTAATGGGAAACCAAGAGTCTTATAGGGAAAGAAGAAAGCCACATCAGTTAGGATGGTGACAGATATGCAGGCAAAGCATAGTCACAAAAAAGAGTGTATGTTACTTGCAGTGCACATTTCTAGTGACAAGGGTAAGGAAGTTGAGGATGTAGATGTGTTGAGTAGGTACCCAGTTCTACAATAGTTCAAGGATGTATTTATTTAGGACATCTCATAGTTTCCACCTCACATGGAGGTATAATTTTCTATTGTGTTAGTGTAAGGGGAAACTACAACATCAAAAGCACCTTAAAGGATGAGCACACCTGATTGGGTGGAGTTAAAGTTGCAGATGAAGGAAATGTTGGACAGGGGACAAATTAGGCCAAGTGTATCACCTTGGGGCACACCAATATTGCTTTTAAGGAAGCAATATGGAACTCTCATATTATTCATTGACTACAGGAAGTTGAACAAAGTGACCATCAAGAACATGTATCTATTGCTGAGGATTGATGACTTGTTCGATCAGATGAAGGGAGTAGTAGTGTTCTCAAAGATTAATATGAGATCTGGATATCATCAGGTATGCATCAAATAGGAGGACATTTAAAATACAACTTTCTGAATGAGGTATGGGCATTATGATTTTGTTGTAGTTCCATTCGGTTTGACTAATTCTCTAGCTATATTTATGTGCTTGATGAATATTGTGTTGTGTCTGTATTTGGATAAATTTGTTATTGTGTTCATTGATGACATATTAGTATATTCTAAAAATGTGGAAGAGCATGTCGAGCATTTAGAAGCAGTGTTGAAGTTGTTGAGAATCCATCAATTGTATGCTAAGATCAACAAGTGTAGTTTCTTTCAGACTAAGGTACACTGATTGGGACATGTTGTTTCCAAGGAGGGAATTGTAGTAGATCTAGAGAAGATAAGGGCCATCATGGAGTGGGTAGATTGTAAGAATGTGGATGAGGTGAGATCATTCATGAGATTGGCAAGTTACTACCAGAGGTTCATTAAGAACTTTTTAGAGATTTCTTATCCTATCACATCATTTTAGAGGAAAGGTAAGAAGTTTGAATGGACGGAGGATTGTGATGCCAGTTTTGAGTATATTAAGTAGTTGTTGACACCTGCTCCAATGTTAAATATTGAAGATCTGGAAGAGGAGTTTGTATTATGTACAGATGCTTGCAAGAGAGGAATTGGTGGGGTCCTTATTCAGGATGGACGTGTGGTGTGCTATGAGTCATGATAACTAAATGAGCACAAACAAAACTGCCTGATGCATGATATTGAGTTAGCAACGATCATACATGCATTGAAGATGTGGAGGCACTATCTTCCTGGCCAGAGATTTGTACTAATGAGTGATCACATTGGGTTAAGGTATTTGTTTGACCAACAAAATTTGAATGCCAGGCAGGCTTGATGTTTGGCCATGATCATTGAGTTTGATTTCAAGATCATTTACATCAAAGGAAAAGAGAATAGGGTCGCATATGCTCTTAGCAAGAGGATACAGGTAAATTACGTAGCAGCTATGAGCTCCTATGGGATAGACTTACATGATAGGATATTGCACGCAGGTCAGAAAGATGTTAGATATATGGGGATTATACACAGGTTGCATCAGGGTACGGGTACATGTATAGATGATGGTACAAGTAGTGGTACATGTATAGGTACAGGCACATGTGCTCGTAGTGGGATAGGTACAGGTGCAGGTGCATGGGATGTGGACTATTTCCTTATAGTAGATGGACTGGTTAGATTCAGAGACAAAATATATGTGCCAGATAGAAGTGAGCTCAAGAAGGTATTTTTTGTGATAGTTTCATGCGAAACCATATTCACGTCACCCAGTTTATTAGAAGACATTGATTGTAGTGAAGAAATTTTATTATTGGTTGAACTTGAAGAGGGATGCAATAGATTTTGTGGCTAGGTGTTTTGATTATCATTGTGTGAAAGCATAGTGTAAGCATCCAGGTGGACTGCTACCACTAATTGCGATTCTAAAATGGAAATGGGAGGTCATTTCCATGGACTTCATTACAAGGTTTTCGAGGAAAACAAGACAACATGATTCCATCATGGTTGTTGTGGACAGGTTGAAAAAGGTTGCACACTTCATTCCAATGAAGTCTACATTCTCAGTTAGCGATGTAGCATAGGTATTCATCAGAGATGTGGTCAGATTACATGGTGTTCCAAAGAAGATGGTGTCAGACAGGTATATGAATTTCACTTCCAAGTTTTGGAAGGAGTTGTTTAAGGTTTGTGCACAGAGTTGGCCTTCAATTCAACTTATCATTCACAAACTGATGGACAAACAAAGAGGGTCAGGAGGATATTGGAGGACATGTTGAGTATGTATGTGATGCATCAATAGCGGAAGTGTTATGAGTATCTTCCCTTGGTTGAGTTCGCATACAACAATGGTTATCAGGAGTCACTAATGATTTGTCCTTTTGAGAAATTGTAGGGGCAGAGTTGCAATACTCCTGTCAATTGGAGTGATCCAGTTAACAGGGTGTTGATTGGCCCAAACATAGAACATGATATGAAGGTTATAAACAAGAATCTACAAGCATCATAAGATAGGCAGAAGTGCTATGCAGATTAGAACAGGTTGTTCAAGGAGTTCTAGGTTGGTGAACATGTGTACTTGCACATCAAACCAAAGAAGAACTCCTTGCAAATTGGATCATGTGCTAAGCTGGCACAACGGTTTTTTGGACCCTTCAGTATTTTTGAGAGGATTAGGCCAGTAGCCTATCGAATTGCACTCCCTTCGACTTAAGAAGTATGTTAAAGATGTTGATCATGTGAATGATTGGTCTTTACTGCAGGTGAAACTAGATGGAGAATTCCAGTCGGAGCCTCAATTTATATTGTAGAAAAAGGTGCTCATGCTCCAGAACTGAGAAATCGAGCAAGTTAAAAGTGAAATGCAAGCACTTTGGGCCCAATGAAGCTACATGGGAGATGACGGATCAAATGTAGGTTATGTATCCTTCCTTGTTTTCTTATTGAGGCAAAGCAATTTTGGGTATGATGTTTTGGTACATGTCTTTAGTATATGTTTTGGTACATGCTTTGATGATGTTTTGATATATGTACATATGCATATGGATGTAAATACTACCAAGAGCTATGTTATAAAGCTCCAATACATGGTATAGGTGTTATTTCTTCATGTTATTATGTTGTCATGTTATTATGTTGTCATGTTATTATGATATCATGTTGTTATGTTGTCATGTGGGTTGGCATTCAACAGGGTGATCATTGTAAATACTGCATTGGGATATGTTATAAAGCTCCATGAGTATTACGTTTTCTTTTGAGTGGTTTTTCTGAGGTATATGCGTGATTGAACACCGAGGGCGTGTCCCTCAAGGGGGAGGGTTCTGTAACAACCCTGGTGAAAATTCCATGTAATAAAAGTTAAAAATAATAACCATGGTTGATGGGACACTTATTCCAAGCTGAATGTTGGGAAACACATCTTATGGGGTGTTCATTTGATTTATTATGGCTAAGAAAATTATAAAAGGAAACGACTAAGGCTTTGGAAAGGCAAAATGAAATTTTTTGGCACATTTATTTATGAAAATAATGGAAATTAGGAGAAAAGGGAGGTCAAAGGACAGGTTGCATGTGAGGAGGAAAATGAAGGAAAATAATGGAAAAATGAAGAAAATAGAGGCCTCATTCATAAAAAGGCTTTTGAGGATCAGTTAGTAACCTTTTTTTAGTTCAGTTTTGGAGCTCTCTCATTATTCTCTCTCTCTCTCTCTCTCTCTCTCTCTCTCACTCTTGGAAACTTAGATTTTTCTTGGAGCGCTTGGGAATTGGATCAAGAAAGGCAAAGAAGGCAAGAGGAAGCAAAGATCAAACACGGAAAATCATGATCAAACAGCTACAACATGATCATTTGCAGGTATTGATTTTCATGTGTGATTTCCTTGCTAGATTTGGCATGCATGGTATTGCATGTGGTTCTTTGTTGCTATGGCATGGCGTTTGCCAAGTGTGATAGTTTTCTTCAGCCTAGCCTTGCCATTTCCTCATAGCCTTGATGATATGGGTTCTCATACTTCAGCTGAGCTGGATTGCTGGATGGATTCGAAGCTGAGTGGGGTGGATCTCTGAAATGAAAAACGCATGGCCTAGTGGTCCTTGAAGTTAACTGTGGATCACAGTAAGCCCGTTAGCCTAGTAACCCCTGAACCAGATTGTGGGTAGCAGTAAAGCCAAGATTGTGTGCTTCAGTGGGCCTAGGAATCCTTGCTAGTGAATGGTGGGATATACGCTAAAGATAAGAGGTGGATTGCTCTCTGTTGGGTCTAGTAGTATCAGGATGGGATGTATGGTAAACCCTGGAGAGTGGGTCTCGGTGTAGGGCCTAGTGATCCATAGATCAGACTCTCAGTTATGATAAATCCTGAGAGACTAGGAGGCACTCAAATTCCTCACGGTGTAGGTGGAGAACTTTGGTAGCATCCATGCTTATTTGTTCCTTTTCGGTTGGTTATGAGTCCCACATTCACGCTTGGAATATGGCATAGGGTGATTGGCTGAAGAGATATTTGGCTGAGCCAATCTATGGTCACGTGGAATGTGGTAGTTTGATCCTCAGTTGGTTTCTACATTTATTAATGAGAAATTCATCCCTTTTGTTTTTATGTGTAAATGTATTGGTTTATATGTGGATTCTATGGCTATTGTATTTATGGTATTTTTTTGTTACTATGGTGGTTATATATATGTTTTATGACATAATGTATGTATGGCTCTCATCGTGTTTTTACTTGTAAATGAGTGGAAAACGTATGTATAATCTAATAGATGATAATGCAACAAATGACATGAGGGAACAATGGTTCTTAGCGATTCTCAGATAAGTATGAGATCCCTATGCTTAAACCTATTGTTTACACCTAAATATTACATGCTTGTGATATGTTTGATGAAATGCCTATCATGGCTAGTAGGGGTCTGGTTAAGGGCTTGTTCAACTAATGGTTTTGCATCATTGTTTCCCTGATATTTTACTGCTTTGAAGATGACATTCCATTCTGAGTAGTGACTTGGGCTTTGGGCCTAAAAAAGTGGCTCAAATCCCAAGGACATTGGCACAGAACTAGAAAAAATGGTCCCTAGACGCTGGCTTGTAGGCTTGTGAGAGCATCTAGAGGTTCCTGGATGCTGGCATGCCCATAGCATGAGAGAGGCTAGAGGTCAAGTGATCAAAAACTTTAGTGGGACCCAGTGTCAAGATACCTGAACTGTTGGCATGGTTCTACATTAGGGGAATTTTGAGGTCTAAAATGGGCCTCCTAAGGAAATTATAAAATAATAGTGGAAATAATAAAACAAGATTATATTAAATCATCAAATTTTGGAGGAAAGAAATAAAAAACTACTTTTTCAACTCGTATTTTCAACTTATCTCCCTATGGGTTTACTCAAATTTTGAGGGGGAACATCGTTGGATGCATGACTTGATTTCTCATGCAAGTAGTACCCATGTTTTATACTTTCGATGGACCTTGCTACATGAGAAATGAGAAATACATGAGAAACATGATTGCAATAATTTTTTTCATGTATTTCTCAAATTTCGTGTAGTAGGGTCCATCGAAAGTATGTACCATGGGTACTCCTTGGATGACGAATTAAATTTTGCATCCAACAAGTACTCCCACTTGAAATTTGAGTAAAACCTTAGGGAGATAAGTTGAAAATAAGAGTTGAAAAGGTAGTTTTATTATTTTTATTATGTTTTTACTTTTTTACAGCAAAAATGGTGAATCGTTCCCCATGGTTGACATTATCATCTTGAATCCTATTAGTTCTTATAAAGTTTATTTTGGTTGTACATTTTTCTTAGGAGGTCCATTTTAGACCTCAAAAGTTCTCTAATGAGGGGTTTTGTAGCTGATATGGAAGTTATGTATGTTCTGTTTTCATCCATTCCATTTCCTTAAGGTCACATAGGAGGTTGAATCCAATCATAGTAGCTGCTCGTCACATGTTTACCCCGGTTGATCAGTTACTTGGGTAGATGTGGTATTCATTATAACTAATACTCAAGTACTTACAAGATTTTATGAGTATATCAAGATTTACATTATATGAATGCCATTCAAAATATCAAATGCAACTATGTCATCTAAAGAGGAAGTTAAATTCAAATTAAGTTGGGTGATAGGAAGAAAACAAATTGAGTTCACTAAAGTGTTGCAGGTGAGGGTAGGTGAGCTTCCTATTGTTTCAAGCTCTCTAATTGGCTTCTTAGATCGTCAAATTCGTCATTTTTCCTCCATATCAATTGTTGATGTCTTCTCTATATTGCCATTGTTGTCGTGAGTTGAGTAACTAGTTGGACCATACATAAAATTAGAGCCATGAAATAATACTAGAGTTTTGACTATGAAAATGTTAGTAGAATGTGTTATTTTTTCAATTACCCTATGAACTTCCATGTCCAAAATTATGGGGAGACTCTTTCTCTAAATATTTCCAACATGTAAGCTTGATCCCACTCTCCATAATGAAAAATTTCATAATACTTCACTAACTCTCAAATTGTAAAAATTGAAATAGATGATGGCCATAAAAGGAGAGGACTCTGGATGGAAGTGTTCCTGACTCATGAAACTTGTTACATTCCACTTCTAGCCAAACAAACTAGACAGATTGATCATGTATCTTACACATGGGGAATAGATGACCCAACTAAATTCATGATGATGGATTTAAGACTCGTATGCATGTTGAGTGCTCTATCCCCCATCTCACACCCCAAAATTGAGTCCAAACCTACATCGATCTCATTAGTGTATCTCATGTTGTAGTTCATGCGAGTGGAGTAAATCTTCTCCACATTATTCATAATGGTTTCATAGATCAAGGGTCCTGGGCCACATTTCATTAACCTCCTTGACATGAATCCTCATTCAATCACTTAGATATTGGATTTGACTCCATGGGTCATGGCATATGAGTTAAGCAACTAGATGGTTTTGGGTGGAACCGTTCACACAATGTTTACAATGGAAAACTTCTTGGTTGGATAATGAGTTTTCCAATGTATTTCTATCCCACAGTTCATGGATTTATTAATATTCTAGGATGGAGTACATGCTTGATACAATTTTATTAATGGTGGATTTGAGTTTTATGTCTAAAGGAGTAGTGCCTAGATTTCACTTATGATAATATTGGGGTTACCCACAATAATTAACTTGTGAATTAGGGAGTTTTCAACGAGATTAATTTGTTATAGTGATTTATACAACTCCACTTGGTTATTCCAAACAATATCTAGACTCGAGAGATAAATGAGTTCAATATATCCTTAATAATAGCATCCACTGCACCAATACTAGCTTTCCTTTTTAGTTTGTGTGTGTGTTTATATATATATAAATTGTAATATAAATAATTTAATATAACATTCTTATAATACTTAATATAATTTTACTTGTGATAAAATATATGAAAAAAATATTAAATGTAAATTTAATATTTTTTTTTATAATATTATTCTTCATATTTATATTTATATATCACAATATTATTATTATATAACTAAATATTATTTTAAAAATATTATTGTTTAAAAGAAAGTGAAGTATCTATTTATTACAATTGGAAAGAAAAGGAATTAATCCATTAATAACTAATAAATAATAACTTATATCATGTTTAATTATATTAATTTTTTCAAAGAAAAAATTGTAATTTTATTCAACTTGTAATAAGCAACAAAATTACATATTATATATATTACAAGAATTTGGTAAGATAATCCTTCTCACTTATGAGAGATGAGAAGGGAAAAAAATTATAAAACATTACTTAACAATTTCAAAGTTAAGTGTGATAATAATTAATTAACTTCTCTTTTTTTACCTTTTTTTTTCTTCTAGACCTATTGCAGAGCCCTTGAATTATGGTCCCTTAGGACCATTTCGAATTCATTTCCTAATGCCTATAATGAAGTTTCTTTGTCTGATCTTGAGCTCTCTTTATACCTCCTT
This sequence comes from Pinus tabuliformis, assembly GCA_031772625.1. Taxonomy (NCBI): domain Eukaryota; kingdom Viridiplantae; phylum Streptophyta; class Pinopsida; order Pinales; family Pinaceae; genus Pinus; species Pinus tabuliformis. Next base: position 1,106,643,242 of record CM062804.1, on the reverse strand, counting down.
TCCCATTTTCATTGCATGCCTCCTTTTTCTGTTGTTTTAAAGCTTGGATCTCTTCTCGTTCGATACCCTGCTTCATGTGGGTCATGTTGTATTTCTGATTCGAAGCATCGTCGTCTGCTTTGTTTGTAGGGATATAAGTGGCTTCTTCTTCTTCCTTTTATGAGAGGTAGGGATCTAAAGGCTGTCATCCTTTTGTTTTTTTGGTCTACCCCATTTTAATTTTTGGTATCTTTCTTCCCTATGGGCATGTGTTCTATAGGTGTCCAGTTTTGTAACAGATTTGGCATATGAATGATTTATTTTCATAATCTAACAATTCGGCCCAGTGAACAGTTTCGTGTTTCAGCTAAATAAGATTTGGGAGACTTTTTCTAAGGTCTATTTCAACACAAATTCTAGCAAAGGTAAAAATATCTTACTCCGTTCTTTTAAGGTCCATCTTTGTAATGGAGATCTTCCCACTAAAATTTTTATTGAAAATCTAAAACGTTTCCTTTCCTATATTTTCTTGTCTTTAAGCAAGATCAAAGAGGGGAAAACGAGGAGGAATTGCATAGAATTATAGAGCCCTCATGTACACTGGTATCTTCATTTCCATGGCCCCTAAATCAAACAACATAGGGCAAGCAAGAAAACTCGTGACAAATAATTTGGGTGTCGGCCTAGAACCTGAACTAGAGCATCAATCATTAGGGCACATTGATAGACTTTGTACCATGTCTTCGAATACGCTGTGAACGTAAGAGAAAGGAGAAACTGGTGAAAATATCCATCAATCATTTGTGGGGGCCTTTGGCCATCTATTATAGACGATCAAACATTCCTCATAAAATTGAACCCAGAGCCATCAATTTCCATCGTCGAGGTCATAGATGGGCTTAACATTTTCTTTCCTATGCCTACCTTTCATGTGTATCTCGATCTCATGGTCTGTGATGACACCATCTAAAAATATGTAGGAAAGAAAATCCCTAGTGCATGCCCAAAATCCATTCTCGTCCTCCCTCAAACCTTGATAACCAAGTCAATTACGTTGTTGGGTGTTTCTCAATGTTTCTGGATGTGGTTCATGAACTTCGAAGATAAAAAACCACCATGTCTACTGAAACATTGTTATGGGTAGATCCACTTGAAGGAGTCACTTCCCCTTGGCTCATTAATCGAGCCTAAGCCTGAGAGTATGAAAAGAAATTGACCCAATAACCTCTCAATAACAAAAATATTTAACAACAAAAACTCAACCATTCAAACTAACCATCAAATTTTTGTTTATTTTTTTACTATTATTATTAGTATGAAGTTTTTCAATTTTAATTTATAAATGAATAAAATCTTTATTTTTCTTTATTCTTTTATTTATTAATTAATCTTCTTTAAAATTGACAATTTATAATTAATTAATTATCAACTTATAATTAAAGTAATCAGCTCGTCATTATTATTTAAAAAAAACACACTTAAAATAAACTTTTTCTCTTAAAATAATTGCTAAAGTTTAACATGCCACGGACATATTTCTTTATTTCTTTATGTCCTGTAAAAATAAATTCTTCTCCAATCATTCATATATATATTCATTCACTAAAAAAAATTAATTTCAGAGAAATCATTTACTTTTATCAATACTTATGATAATCCTTTTGTATATATAATTAAATGATTACGATTTATTTTTTTACTTAAAAAGCTAACCAAATATTTTAGAATTCATAATTATGATGATAACTTCTCTGGATTAACCAGAACAATGTTTTAGGGGTGAACTGTGGTTCATTATCAATGGTTTATCATCAGATTTTGCTGGTGAACCACAGTTAAAGGTAACCATAGTTGAGGATTCTAAACGTCGATGCCTAAAAGAATATTGTGATTAATCCAAAATTTTTTTATCATAATCACTAACAAAATCATTAAATTATATTTTAACAATTAAATTAAAATAACCATAAATCTTTTAAAATAACCATGGATAAACATACCTATTTTCATATTTTGATTCAAACTTATTGTTCTTAAAAAAATAATAAATTATTAAAATAAAATAAAAATCTAAACTTATCATTACCGGCTCCCTCCATTTTGGCAACTTACAAAATTTCATTGACTCTTTTCAACCGAGCCCATGAGCGACGGACAGCCTTTGTAAGTAGACAAATATATCTCACCAAATATCACAAGAAATTAATCCATCGATTGAAATGCAGTGCAAAATTGTAATTTCAAAATGAAATGCTATTAATTGAATACACTCTTCTACCTTCGCTGCCGTTGCAATGATCTTCCTCAATTCCACGTAATCTGCGGCTGAATATGCGCACAGATTCCCAAGAATTCTGGCTACATGAAAACCCTGAATTGGGTCGTCCAGCACAGAGATCAGGCTCGCGACCCAATTCCCGTGATTCCGCAGCTTGAGGCTCATCATTCTTCTGCAATTTTGTTTTTTTTCGAGTGAAAGCAGAGTGAGGGCTTCTCCTGCCTTGCTCAGGAGCTCCCTCATTTCATCATCGCCCGGTCCCCTTGTAATATTAATTTTAATATTAATCCTCTCAATGTAAAACGCAGAGAAGGGACTACGCAAAACGCCGCCGATGCTCTCTCGGCCCTCTTTCGTCGAGAGCAAGACTCGTCAATGTGTCTATGGTCAGTATTTACACACCATGGGTCGTTACTTCTCTGTAATGAAGAACCTTTCTTAGATTGCTTATGGCGAAGCCTATCTTGAGTTTAAATATCGGATGAGCCATTATTCTCGTAGAGATTACAATGATATTTGTTCTTTTGGCTTGGAAATGGTTACATAATAGATCGTATTAATATAACTCAATAAAATTTAAATTTATAGACATAAGTGAAAATTAAATTTGTCAGAATATTAATCAGGACGACATCACATCGATAATTGTTTAGACAGCATCGATTACTGTTCAGACGAGGTCGATCACTGTTCAGTAGTCTGCTAGAGTCAGCAGGTGATAAATCTTATTCGGCCAGTCACTGTCCAATCTGTGTATAAATTACAACCTTTAGTAATGAAATTTGTAAGCTTTCAGTGCTGAGTGTTTTCTTTGATATGGATACCATAGCGAGGGTGTGAGGGTTTGCTGGTGTAGAGGATGTAGTAGTGAGGCTGTGTGAAGCCTGAGTGAGACCTGAGGGTCACAGTAGTGAAGTCGTTGTTGTTGTGAAAGTTGCATCGAAAGTGTGGTGAAGGCTCGGTTGTGTGCATTGAGATTTGTGGAGAGAGTCCGTTGAGCCGAGCGTGATTCCTGATGTGGATATTGTTGTGTGAAAGCAGCGTAGTTACTTGTAGCTGTTCTGTTCAAGCCTGAAGCAATTTTGTTCCAGTTGACAGCGTTGGGTTTTCTATGGTATTACCAGCAGCTAGCGTGAAAATCATGAAAGTAATTCGTTGGAGCACGGTGCCTTCCATCGTTTTGCCATGGTGCCTTTCATCATTTTTCCACGGTGCCTTCCATTGTTTTACTTTAAAAGTTTGAAGTTATTATTAGAACAAAAAATGTTGTTGGAAGGCAACTAAAAGTTTGAGTTTGTATTTATGGAGATAGAGGGTGTTTTAAATGTTTGATTTTCTTTTAAGTGATAAGAAGAATTAAAAAGGGGGGAGTTTTTTTTATGTGAAGTTTATCGTGAGTGATAAGTGTTTTACGTATTTTCTTTTTTTTTAGTTAGTAAAGATTTTTATGGTGCATAAGAGATGAATGTTTTTTAGGGATTATTTGGTATTTGAATATTTGGCTTTACATATGGTGGATTTGATTGTATTTTGTTGATTGGAGAAAGGTTTTTTTATCATTATGGCAAATGTGTTGGCCGATACTTACTTGAATGAATCCACCAAACTTGATGGAGGAAATTATGTGAATTGGAAATTCATGTTGCTCACTATTTTATAAGGCTATAATTTGTGGTCCATTGTGAGTGGGGATGAGCCCAAACCCACTGTTGCAGCTTCTATTTCAGATTGGGAGAAACTAGAGACGAAAGCAAAAGTGTTGTTACATATGTCCGTAAATGACAACATTATTTCTCACATAAGAGATTGCAAGACACCAAAGGAAACATGGGATATGCTAAAGGGTTTGTATGAAACAACAAATACAAATTGGATTTTTTTTTGAAGACTAATATTTTATCTCTAAAAATGGAAGAAAATGAAAATATAAGAAATTTCATATCTTGTGTCAAAGATTTAAGTGATAAGTTAGGAGATATTGGTGAAAAGGTGTCTAGTACTAAAACAAGGATGAAAAGCTTTAATTTGAACTCCAGTAGTTCAAATTTGGCGTTGGTAGCCAAGGGTAAACATCCATACAAAGGCAAGCCATGCAACAAGAACAAAGGAGGCAAGTTTCAAGAAAAACAAAAAGGTATAACACAATCTAGATTTCCAACCCATGATAAGAGGAATGATGATTGTTATTATTGTGGCAAACTTGGGCATCATTCTAATGATTTCTATAAAAGGCAACATAATGACTCCACGCAAAGGAAAAAAAGGCATAATGGAAATTTTGTGGACAAAAACACCTCAATCAATGATGGATTTAAAAATCTTAAATTGTTTGTTTTTTATGCTGCATTGTCTGTGGAAAATGATGATGTGAATGCTTGGTTCATTGATTCTGGTGCATCACTCCATATAGCTTGTATTAAGGATTGGTTTGATGAATATTATGAAAACATTGATGGAACATATGTTTATGTAGGAGATAATAGATCACTTAAAGTTCAAGGTTATGGAGTAATAGGTGTGAATTTTCCTAATGGACAAGAGAGACAGATACATAATGTGATGTACGTTCTTGGTATCAGAAAGAATTTAATTTCTATTTCTACTATTTCTGACCAAGATTTGAAGGTGGAATTTGGTAAACCATAGTGTGTAGTGAGATACATTCAAATCACTACAAGGTTATTTCCACAGGTACTTGAGTTGGAGACTTGTATAAGTTGGATGTGACCAGGAAAAGTCATCAAGCATTGGCATCTAAAGTCATCAAGCATTGGCATCTACAACAATATTAACGATAGAGTTATCGCATCAAAAGTATGGACATCTAAATCACAATGATTTAATGATAATTCAAAAGAACAAAATGGTTGAAGGTCTTCCCATTTCGAAGAATGATCATGTTGAATGTGAAGCATGTGTACTTGGCAAGCAACATAGGGAGGAATTTCCCATACATAAAGAAAAAAGGCAGAGGGAAATACTTGAATTAATTCATATTGATGTATGTAGACCTATGCAAACTAGATCTATTGGTGGAGCATGGTATTTCCTTATTTTTGTGGATGATAGATCTACGTATACATGGGTCTATTTCATAAGAAAGAAGAGTTATGTTTTTGAGTACTTTAAAGAGTTTAAGAGTATGGTGGAAAAAAAAACTCGCAATTGCATCAAATTTCTGAGATCTGATCAGGGCGGAGAATATAAATTAGGAGAATTTAATCAATATTGTAAAAGAAATGGGATTCTACAACAATTTACAGTGCCACATACACCTCAACAAAATGGATTTGTTGAGAGGAAAAGCATCACACTAGTTGAATGTGCATGTAGTATGCTTCAAGATAAAAATATCTTTAATGGTTTTTGGGCTGAAGCTATTAATACTGTTGTTTATTTGAAAATAGGAGTCCAACCAAAATTATAGAGCTTAAAGAGGCCTTTTGAATAATTTTATGGGTATAGACCAAAAGTGAGTCATTTAGGAGTTTTTTGTTGCAAGGAATTTGTTGATATTCCAAAAGATGAAAGAAGAAAACTTGATGCAAATTCAATTAAGTTCATATTTATTGGTTATTGTGATGATCAGAAAGCATACAAGTTGTTTGATCCCAGTACTCATAGATTGCTTGCAAGTAGGGATGTGGTGTTTCATGAGAATGAAAATGAAGGTGATAAAATGAATAATATTGGTGTATGGCATGATATTGATGATTGTGTAAAATTAGATACAAGTGTGGAATAGGAACAAGTACAGGTTCAAGAGCGAGCATCAAACAACCATGACACTCCAAGAAGAGGAGAGGAGACTCCACAAAGCAGAACGAAAGATGAAAGCAGTAAAAATCCAAGAAGGTCACCACGTCAAAGTCAGGTGCCTATAAGGTATAAAGATTATGCATTAATGTCTCTTGTTATGAATGTTGTAGAACCTTCAACCTATGAGGAAGATAAATAATATGAAGAATGGAGAGATGCAATGAATGAAGAGTAGAACTCTATAATGAAGAATGACACATGAGAATTAATAACATTTCCTAAAAACAAACTTCCCATAGGATGCAAATGGATGTATAAGTCCAAGTTTAATGTTGATGGAAATATTGATAAGCATAAAGCTAGATTGGTTGCAAAAGGATATTCAAAAAAGGAGGGAATTGATTATGAAGATACTTTTGCACCTATAGATAAGTTGAATACAATTAAAATTAGGATTGCATTAAGTACAAAATATACTTGGAAAATGCATCAGTTAGATGTCAAATTTGCATTTTTGAATGGTGAGTTAAAAGGAGAAGTTTATTTGGTTTAGCCTGAAGGGTTTGTAAGACAAGGACAAGATCATTTAGTTTGCAGGTTAAAGAAAGCTTTATATGGTTTCAAACAAGAACCAAGATCTTGATATGTGAAAATTGATTCTTTCTTTTATGAGAAGAAAAAATGATCCTAACTTGTACATCAAGGAAGAAGAAGGGGGGAATGTTTTTTGATATCTATATGTTGATGATATTATCATAACAGGAAATGCATGCAAGTTAATTGAAGAAATCAAAATTCAATTTTCACATGTATTTGAGATGAAGGATCTTGGTGAATTGCATTACTATTTATGTCTTGAAGTTTGGGTGGAATCTGGTAAGACGTTAATCACAAGAAGAAAATATACAAGGGAAAACCTTAAAAGGTTCAATATGATTGATTGCAAGACAATATCTACTCCTTTAGAACAGAGTGTGAAATTGTGCAGTGATGATGGAACCAAAGAGGTGAATGGAACCTTATATCATCAACTGGTGGGAAGTCTAAACTATTTCACCACTACTTAGTCGGATATAGCATATTATATCAACATACTTAGTCAGTTCATGGCTAAGACTTATGAAAGCCACTGGAAAGCATCAAATAAATTCCTTCGATATTTGAAAGGAACAATTAATTTTAGTATTATGTATACTGATGAATTTGATGTTGAGTTGGCAGGTTATTCTGATTTTGACTAGGTTGGAAATCCAGATTACAGGAAATTTATTACTGGATACATGTTCAATATCGGTTGATGACCAATATCATGGAGTAGGAAGAAACAACCAACTATTCCCTTGTCATCCACTGAAGTTGAGTATAAAGCATTATGCAATGCTACCTGTGAAGCAATATGGTTTAAAAGGATACTTGAAGATGTTGAAGAAACATAACAAGCATCTATAATAATCAGATATGACAATCAAAGTGTTAGGAAATTATATATTATGGAGTAATGGAACACATAAAATATTGCAGAAATATAAACATAGAAAACGCACAAAACAAGAGAGACACAGATATACGTGGTTCACCCAGTTTGGGCTACGTCCACCCCAAACAGCTAGTCCTTCCTTTATATTATCCAGCAAAATGAAGAGACACAACCTACAGCAAATCCGTTGTAATATCCTCTGTTTTCTCTCACAGTCTCACCTCTATGTTTCTCGCTCACAGAATACACATCTATTTCACAGCCTCAAATACAATACCCTCTTAAAAAGAGAGGGGTTGCCTTCTAGGGCAAAAAAACCCTAAACTAAACATAAGTTCTACTGTCAGATCATCCACCTAATGAACGGCCGAGATTGACTAGAAATTACTATACTTTTACAAGGCAATTTTACATTTGTTTTTAGCTTCAAGGGCACTGCCCCCGAGCCCCCGTCGGGGGACCGCTGGCCCCCGAACCCCCCAGCAGGGGGGATCGGCCCCCCCGGACCCCCGCGGGGGGGACAAGTCCCCCCCGCACCTCCCCCATGTGGAGGAGTGTACAATACTTCCTGGGGTATACATTCGGCTAAAACAAAGACCTTTGAACAATCATGCTACACACACAACAATCTCCCACTTGGAGAATGATTGTAGCAACTCCACTGCTGCTTCATTTGCTGGACAATGACTCATCTTTGGACCTGGTTGTTTCTCATCTTCATCGTCATCCCTGAAGACCAATTGAAACTAAGCATATTCTCAGTTTCTCCCCAGTTACAACTTTTGTTAGCATATTTGCAGGATTCTGGCTAGTGTGTATCTTTTCCAGCTTCAACTCGCCATCTTCCAACACTGATCATATGAAATGGTACTTGGGTTGTATGTGTTTAGTCCTAGAATAAAATGCTGAGTTCTTTGAAAGATGAATGACACTTTGGCTATCACTGTATAATGTGCCCAGATCATGCTCCTTACCCAATTCACCCATAAACCTTTGTAACCAAATCATTTCTTTACTAGCCTCTGTAGCAGCAACATACTCTGCTTCTGTTGTTGAAAGTGCAAAAACACTTTGGATTTTTGAAATCCAACTGACAGTTGTTCCACCAATAGTAAATACATATCCTGAAGTGCTCCTCCTGTTAGCCCTGTCACCTGCCGTATCTGCATCAACATATCCCTGTAGAGAAATGTTTGCACCACCAAAGCATAATGCTTGATTTGTGGTACCTTTCAAATATCTGAGAATCCATTTCACTGCCATCCAATGTTCCTTTCCTGGATTGTTCATGTACCTACTTACAACTCCCACTGCATGTGCAATATCAGGCCTTGTGCAGACCATTGCATACATTAAGCTTCCAATTGCTGATGCATATGGAACTTTAGACATATAATCCATGTCTTCTTGGGTCTTTGGGCACATTCCCTTACTAAGTTTGAAATGGCTAGCAAAAGGTGTACTAACTGGTTTTGCATTGTGCATATTAAATCTTTCCAACACCTTTTGTATGTACTCATTCTGAGACAATGTTAATTTGCGATTTGTCTTGTCTCTAGTGATTCTCATACCAAGGATTTGTTTTGCAGCTCCCAAATCCTTCATTGCAAATGAATTTGCCAAATTTCTTTTGAGTACATTTATTTCTTGCATGTTAGATCCTGCAACAAGCATGTCATCCACATACAATAACAATATAATATAGCTGCCATCATTTTGCTTTTTTAGATAAACACAATGAGCAGAGTGACATCTAGTATAACCTTGTTCAGACATAAACTTGTCAAATTTTAGATACCACTGCCTTGGAGCCTGTTTTAAGCCATACAAGCTCTTCTTCAACCTGCACACTAGTTTCTCCTTCCCTTTCACCTCATATCCTTGTGGCTGCTGCATATATATCTCTTCCTCCAAATCCCCATGGAGAAAGGCTGTCTTTACTTCTAACTGCTCAAGATGCAAATCTTCAGCTGCTACAAGACTTAAAATATTTCTGATTGAAGTCATTTTAACAACAGGAGAAAATATTTCATCAAAATCAATACCTTTCTTCGGTGTAAACCCCTTCACCACAAGTCTATCTTTGTACCTCTGTTTTCCTCCATCTTCTTCCTTCAGCCTGTAAACCCATTTATTCTTCAATGTATTTTTTCCTGCAGGCAACCTGACTAAATCCCAAGTCTAGTTATGCATTAAGGAGTCCATCTCTTCTTCCATGGCTACCTCCCAATTCTTCCTGCTTTCAACCTGCATTACTTCTTCATAATATTCGGGTTCACTAGAATCAGTCAACAATAAATAATATAATGAAGGAGAGTATCGTTCAGGGGGTCTACTTATCCTGGTAGATCTTCTAACACCACTTTCAGGTGTTTGGGGTGCCTGTTGCTATTGTGGTGGTTGTTGTTGTTGATTATTATTATTTTCAGACACCTTTACCTTTTCAGTGATTTCATCAAGAACTGCATATTCCTTGTTTTATTTTTCCTGTTTCTTTTCTTGCAACTGATTCTTATACAAGACCTTTTCATTGAATATTACATCTCTGCTCCTAATGATTTTGTGATTTTCGTAATCATATAAGCGATAACCAAAATCATTAACACCATATCCAATAAATGTACATTTCTTTGACTTTTCCTCAAGCTTTGTTCTATTTTCTTTATCAATATGGACAAAGGCCTCACAACCAAAAGGCTTTAAAAAAGAGTAGTTTACCTTTTTACCTGTCCATGCTTCCTCCGGAACACCACCATCCAAGGAACTTGAAGGCCCTCTGTTTATTAGATAAACAGCAGTATCTACAGCATCTGCCCAAAACTGTAAAGGCAATCCTGCATGCAATCTCATGCACCTTGCACGTTCCATGATTGTTCTGTTCATCCTTTTTGACACACCATTTTCTTGTGGTGTTCTTGGAACTGTCTTCTCTCTGCGAATTCCATGTTCTGAACAGTACCTATCAAACTCTTTGCTGCAATATTCACCTCCATTTTCTGATATAAGACACTTCAATTTCTTTCCTGTCTCAATCTCAACCAAAGCTTTCCATTTCTTGAAAGTATCAAATACATCAGATTTATTCTTAATACAATAAATCCAAGTTTTTCTAGTTGCATCATCAATAAAAGTAACATAATAACGAGAGCCACCGAGAGATGATACCTGAGCAGATCCCCATACATCTGTATGCACAAACTCTAATTTTTCATTCTTCTTTTCTTTCCCAACTCTGAGAAATCTGACTCTCTTTTGTATTCCATAAATGCAATTCTCACAGAAGTCCAAATCAACATTCTTCAAACCCGGCAACAAATTCCTTGAGTGAAGAATCTTCATCCCCTTTCCACTCATGTGTCCGAGCCTATGATGCCATAATGCTGCATTTGCTCCTTTGGAAGTTAAAGCATTAACAGAGTTAGAAATACCATTGCATAAATACAATGTACCAACCTATTCCCCTTTTGCTATTACCAGGGCTCCTTTGGTGACCTTCCAAGCTTTATCTGTGAAAGTTGTCACGCAACCTTCACCGCCTAGTTGCCCTATTGAAATCAGATTTTTCTTTAGATTTGGAACATGCCTTACCTCCTTTAATAGCCATTGGTTTCCATTCTGCTGTTTTACAAGAACCTTACCCATTCCAACGATTTTACAGAGTTTATCATCACCCAGACGAACTTGTCCAAAATCTCCTTGAACATAGTCATGAAAGTATTTCTTATCAGGTGTGGCATGGAATGAAGCCCCTGAATCTACCACCCAGGAATCAGTAATATTTGCGAAAGAAAGAATCAAAGCATTTTGTAACACCTCACCTGTCACATTTGCTTCATGATTGTTTTCTTGCTGTGCATCTCCTTCTTTTCCCTTCCGAGATCCACAGTCTTTCTTTAGGTGTCCTTTCTTTCCACATTTCCAGCACACTATCCCCGATCTGGACTTGGATCTGCCTTTCCTTGATTTACTGCGATATCCTGAGCTCTTTCATCTTTCCATTTTTCTTCCTCTAGACTCTGCACTCAAAGCATTTCCCAATGTCTCACCGGAGCTTTTCCATCGCATTTCCTCGCTAAGGATAGCACCGACAACATCATCAAACTTTAAATTACTAGATCCAGAAACAGAGTTACTAATGGCCATTACCAAACCATTCCAACTTTCTGGTAATGAGCACAAGAATAACAGAGCTCTAACTTCATCATCAAAGTTTACCCCTACAGAACTTAACTGACTTGTAACTGTATTAAAATCATTTAAATGGTTTGCAACAGATCCACCTTCCGACATATTCATATTAAATAACCGTTTCATAAGAAATACCTTGTTTGAGGCCGAGGGTTTTTCATATAGTTTCGACAACGTCTGCATCAAACCCTTTGTTTTGGTTTCCTTCGAAATGTTGAAGGCAACTAACGTAGCAAGGCACAACCGTATTGTTCCGAGTGCCTTTCTATCAAGAAGGTTCCATTCTTCGTCTTTCATACCTGTCGGCATCTTTGCGTTTCCGCCCAATGGTAGGTATAGATCTTTCTGATACAGATAATCTTCCATCTGCATCTTCCACAGCGAGAAGTTTTGGCAGTTAAATTTCTCGACCCTAAACTTACCATCTTCCGCCATTGCTCCCACTCGAACCAGGAACCCTTATTTCCTGCGAGTTTATCATCCAAATAGACCTTCGGCTCTGATACCAGTTGTTAGGAAATTATATATTACGGAGCAATGGAACACTTAAAATATTTCAGAAATATAAACACAGAAAACGGACAAAACAAGAGACACACAGATATATGTGGTTCACCCAGTTTGGGCTACGTCCACCCCGAAAAGCCAGTCCTTCCTTTATATTATCCAACAAAATGAAGAGACACAACCTACATCAAATCCACTGTAATATCCTCTGTTTTCTCTCATAGTCTCACCTCTCTATTTCTCGCTTACGGAATACACATCTATTTCATAGCCTCAAATACAATACCCTCATACAAAGAGAGGGGTTGCCTTCTAGGGAAAAAAAACCCTAAACTAAACATAAGTTCTACCGTCAGATCATCCGCCTAATGAACGGCCCAGATTGACTAGAAATTACTATACTTTTACAAGGCAATTTTACATTTGTTTTTAGCTTCAAGGGCGCTGCCCCTGAGCCCTCGCCGGGGGACTGCTAGCCCCCGGACCCCCCAGCCGGGGGGGATCGGCCCCCCCGGACCCCCGCGGGGGGGACAAGTCCCCCCCACACCCCCCCGTGTGGAGGGGTGTACAAGACTTCTTGGGGTATACATCCGGCTGAAACAACGACCTTTGAACAATCATGCTCCACACACAACACAAAGCACTATCAAATTGGAAAACAATCCTATATATCATGCAAGGACAAAATACATTGACACACAACATCATTTTGTAAGAGAAAAAGTGCAATCAAAAGAAATTGACTTATCATATTGTAATACAAATGAAAATGTGGTTGACATATTCAACAAGCCTCTTGGAACGACTAAATTTTAAATGTGTAGAAGTAAGTTGTCCGTTGTAGAAAATCCAAATTATGTTGTAATCCTAGCTAAAACTTAGACCAATAGGCAAGTTAACATGTAGGTCACGTTTAAGGGGAGGTATCAGGATATAAATCACAATGTCGTTGATCAGTGTTCAGATGGTGTCGATCACTGTTCAGTAGCCAACATAGATGGTTAGAGTCTGCAGGTCATAAATCTCATTCAACACAGTTACTGTTCAATCTGTAGTTGACACTGTATATAAATTTCAACCTTTAGTAATGAAATTTGTAAATTTTGAGTGCTGAGCTTTTTCTCTAATAAAATTCACATTTCCTTTCTGACTTAAATATCACACCAAAACTGATTGAACTAACTAGAACTCCTATTATATGATTAGGTGATTTTTAGGCTCTATATTTACATAAATAGCCTAAAAATCATTCACACATTTGAAAAGGACATAAAATTGTTTGGTTGGACAATGAATTTACCAGTGTATTTCAATCTCATAGTACATAGATGAATTCATATTCTAGGATGGAAGATGGGATTGGTACGATCTTCTTAACGATGGATTTAAGTTTTATATCTAAAGAAGTAGCACTCAAGTTTTTCTTCTAATATTATTGGGGTTATTTAGAATTATTGATTTGTGAGTTAGTGATTTTATTTTAGCAAGATTGATTCTCTATGTTGGTGTATACAATTCCACTTAGTTATTCAAAGTTGTATCTAGAATCTAGAGATACGTTAGTTCAATATATCCATCAAGGTTGAATAATTCCTTTCTCCCCCACCCACACTTGCCATCATTTTTAATAAATATTAATTAAGATATATTAAAATTGTAATATTAATATTTTAATATAATAAAGATATTTGATTTCACATTTTTGTGATCCATAATGATATTTGAAACTGTTTTTCAGATACATCGTAAGAATAAACCACATTAGATGATTCGAAATATCAACCAACAAATAATGATATGATTAATTAAAAAACAATGTCTAATAATAAAAATATATGAAAATTATAATAATTAATATTTTAATATTGATAAAATAATTAAATTTTATTTTAATAATATTTTTTTTTATATTTATATTTTAATTTTTATATCACATTATTATTATTAATGTATAATTTCATATTATTTTAAAAGTATTATTATTTACAAAAATTAAGAAACATCCATTTATTACAATTTGAGAGGAAATAAATTAAATCAATAATAATTAATAATTAATATCAAGTTAAAATATATTATTTTAAATAATATTATCAGGAAGTTGTTTACTTTAATTTATTACAACACTGTAAGTGTTACTACAATAGGTAAGTTAACAATTGTAATTATTTTTATCTTCTATTTATTTATTTTTATTTTTTTTAAAGGTGAAAATTATATTCTAATTTAATCACGAACCTATAATTAAAATAATAAAATTTTCATTATTATATAAAAAAAATTAGAATGATCCATTACTAACAAAACCACATCAATAAATGCAATTGATAAACACCAAGCCACATTTATTAATATTTATATTAATAATAATAACAATTATTACAATAATAAAATTATTATTAAAATAATTATGATTCAAAAAATTATAATTATACTCTTAATGATAATGATAATAATTATAATTATTAGTAGATTATTTTTATACTTATAATTAGAATTAGAATTAAAATAATTAGCATAATTATTAATAATCAAATATGACATACTGAGACAATCTATGTTACAATGTGACATTAGACCATAGTTGAGAATAATTATAAACCCAAAAGATTTATAATAAACACTAGGATTAATATTATAAACTCTATGAATAATATTATAACCTAGGAATATGGAACTCTAGATTAATAAACTCAAGTGATTCGTATTATAAACATAAGGGACTAATAAACCCAAGGGATTCTAAAGCCAACAAATTAATATTATAAATCCAAGGTATATAAAACCTAAGATAAGTATTATAAACCCTAAAATAAACATGTTTGACCATGGTTGATTTTCATATTAATACAATCTTTGTCACAATGTGACATTGGACCATGGTTGACCATGATTGATTTTCATATTGAGACAATATTTGTCACAATACGATGTTGGACTATGGTTGACCATGATTGATTTTAATATTGAGACAATATTAGCCACAATGCGACGTTGGACTATGGTTGACCATGGTTGAATGTCATATTCATAAAATCTTTGTCACAATGTGATGTTGGACCATGGTTGACCGTGGATGACCATGGGTGTCACAATGTGACTTTGGACTAAGAGACAATATTTGTCACAATGTGACCATGGTTGGCTATGATTGACCATGGTTTACCATGGTTGATTTACATTTTGAAACAATATTTGTCACATTGTGATGTTATAACATGGTTGATTTTCATATTGAGACAATCTTTTTCACAATGTGACGGTGGACCATTATTGACCATGGTTAACCATGATTGACCATTATTAGCCATGGTCGACCATGTTTGACCAATGTTTAAGATGATTGACCATGATTGACCATGCTTGATTTTCATCTTGATAAAATATTATGATAAGCCTAAAGATAAATATTATAAACCAAGGTATATAAACCCTATGATAAATATTATAAATGGTAAAATAAACATATTTAACCATGTTTGAGACAATCGATGCCACAATCTGATGTTGGACCATGGTTAACTATGATTATAAACTCAAGGGATTTATATAAACCCTAGCATTAACATTATAAACCCTATGAATAATATTATATTCTAGGAACATAAACCCTTAGATTAATAAACCCAAGGGATTCATATTATAGATCCAAGGGATTAATACTAAAACCCCAAGGGATTATAAACCCAAAGGAATAATATTAAACCCAAGGGATGCATATTATAGACCCAAGGGATTAATACTAAAGCCCCAAGTGATTATAAAACCAAGGGAATAATATTAAACCCAAGGGATTGATATTAAACCCTAGAATTATATTATATAACCTACGAATAATATTATACCCTAGGAACGTGAACCCCCCGATTGATAAACCCAAGGGACTAATAAATCCAAGGGATTAATACAAAAATAGAAGAGATTATAAATCCAAGGAATAATGCTAAACAGAAGGAATTAATATTATAAACCTAAGGTATACAATCCACAAGATAAATATTATAAACCCTAAAATAAACATGGTTGACCATGGAAGTAATACTAAAACCCCAAGGGATTATCAACCCAAGGGAATAACATTATACCCAAGTAATATGAACCCTTATATTAATAAACCCAAGGGATTGATATTATAAAACGAAGGGAATAATAAACCTAAGGGATTAATATAAAACACAAAGGTATTATAAACCCAAAGGAATAATCGATGCAAGGGATTAATATCATAAACTTAAGGTATACAAACCCTAAGATAAATATTATAAACCCTAAAATAAACATGGTTGACCATGGTTGATTTTTATATTAGAACAAAATTTGTTACAATGCAATGTTGGGCCATGGTTAACCATGATGGATTTTCATATTAAGACAATCTTTGTCACAATGCAACATTAGACCATGGTTGACCATGGTTGGTTTACATATTGAGACAATCTTTGTCACAACATGGTGTTGGACCATGGTTGACCATAGTTGTCACAATGTGACGTTGGACCAAGAGACAATATTTGTCACAATGGAACATGATTATTGACCAAGGGATCAATAATATAAAACCAAGGAATTAATAATATAAACCCAAGGGATTTTTTATATTTAAACCCAACAAATAAAAAAACCCTAAGGATTAATATTATAAACCTAAGGGGTTGTTAATATTATAAGCCCAAGAGATTGTTAATATTATAAACCTACGGGACCAATATTACAAAATCCAATATTGAAACTCAAATATTAAAAGCCAATAATAAAATCTCAATATTAAGACCAAACATGGTCAACAAACCTAGTAAATGTGGATGACAAATTTTACAATGTAATCGTGCAATGTTGGATTAGTTGTAATGCAATGTAACATTAAAACCCAAATATTTAAAACAAGGTCATCAAACATATAAGGGTCGTAATATTAACATTTAAAAACCTAATCTTAAACCATAATATTAAAATGCAACATTAAAACCCCAATATTAAAACCAAACATAATCAACAACTATAGTAAATGTGGTTCACTAGTTTTGTAATCTCACATTGTGACATTGATAAATTGCAATTTAATGTAACAATAAACCCAAATATAAAAACCCAATGTTAAAAGCGAACATTAAAACCCCAATATGAAATATGAATATTTAAAATGAACATAGTAAACAACTTTAGTAAATTCTCGTTGTGACGTTGGATAAATTGCAATGTAATTTAACATTAAAACCGAAATATTAAAACCAAGTTTATTAAACATTAACATGGTTTATATAAATATATTAAAATATAAATATGAAAACCCAACATTAAAACTCAACATTATAAATGCAAGGGATTATTGATATTATAAACCCAAGGAATAAAAAAACTCAAATGATTAATATTATAAATGCAAGGGATTATAAACCCAAGGGAATAATATTAAACCCTAATATTAATATTATAGTCTCAAGGGAGTATAAATCTAAGGAAATGATATTAAACCCTAGAATTAACTTTATAAACCCTAGGATTGGAATTATAAACCCCATGGATTAATAATCCCTCGGGATTATTAATAATATAAACTCAACACATTAACAGACCCAAAGGATTATTGATATTATAGACCCAAGGAATCAAAACACCTAAAGGATTAATATTATAAACCCAAGTGATTATAAATATTAAAAACCCAAGGGATAAATATTACAAAACCCAATATTGAAACAAAAATATTAAAAGTCAATAAAAAGACCTCAATATTAAAGCGAGACATAATCAAAAACCTTAGTAAATGTAGTTGACAATTTCTGCAATGTAGCAGTGATATGTTGGATTATTACAATGTAATGTATTAAAACCCAAATAATGAAACCAAGGTCATTAAACACATAAGTGTCTTAATATTAACATATTAAAACCCTAATCTCAAAACTTAATATTGAAACCCTAATATTAAAAGAAAATATTGAAACCAAAAAATCCCAATATTTAAACCAAACATAGTCAAGAACAATAGTAAATGTGGTTCACTAGTTTTGTAATGTCACATTGTGACGTTGGATAAATTGCAATGTATGTTGGCATTATTGTCATTGATGGCATAGGAGTAGCACAAGACTAGCAAGGCAAGGAGCAGCAACAAGGTATGCAAAAGCATGGCAAAGGAGCAGCACAAGGAACAACAAGAAAAGGAGAAGCAACAAGGTACCCAGAATCATGACAAAGGAGCATCAAAAGGAACAAAAAGCAAAGGAGCAGCAAGGTATATAGGAGAAAGGGAAAAAGGAACAACATATACATTGATGGTTTCGTAGAACATTTATGTTGCCATGTTGATGGCTTGATGCTTGGATAATGTTGCAGATATGTTTAATGAAGAATTTGTGGTGACACTAATTTGTTGGTAAGCTGAATTGTTGTGATGCAAAGGCAAGACTCCATGATAGGAAAGGCAAGACTCCATGAAAACAAAGGCAAGACTCCATGACAGCAAAGGAAAGATTCCATGACAGCAAAACAAGATAAGACTCGAGAAGGTTGAGGCATTGGAGTGAAGAAAAGATAAATTTAAACATATATATGGTTCTGGATAGTGAATGTTGCATACATATGCTTGCATTATATTCATATTTTATGTGCATATTGTTTACATTGGAGAATGCTTGCATGTGTTGTGGTGGTATAATGTTGTTTTTGGCACTATGTTGATATTGAGGCACCTAGTCATTATATATGTTTGAAATAATATGTGGCGGAGCACTTATTTATTTTATAATATTCAAAATATGACAGTTTGGAAACAAATGAGTGGAAGCAAAAGAGTCAAGCCTATTCACTTCATATTCCTATGTGGAATACAAACAACCATCAGATTATATTTATTAAAGGTTGATTTTGGAGGGAAAGTAGTTGTTATAGAGTGGGAGAATGAGTGAAAATTGATTGAGGTATTATGCATTAGATACCTGACACATATGAAGCTAATGTGAAGCATATTTGAAGGGAATAAGAGGCGGAAATGAAGATGTAGATATGTAGAATTTATGACTAGGTAAACCAGCACATTGTTGTTCCTTGTCTGCATTAGGAGATTATGGTCTCCTTTCAAGTGGTGGCTTGATAAACATCAGGTTGGAGCTTGTTGAGGCAGGAGCCTCCTGTGGTTTGTAGCTTACAAAAAACATATGGGAGTTGGAGCTTCCTCGCATGTTGCAACTTGCAGAAAATTGAGGTAGCAGCCTCCTGTAGGTTGGAGCCTAAAAAAATTAGATGTAATAAGAAGTAGGAGCTTTCCTTTGAATGACAAAAATAATAAAATCATGGTTTTCTCCCTTTATGGGTTTCCACATATATTTGGTGTCAACATGTGCTGTTATTATGTGTTCATGTGATTTTTTGGTCGGATTATTAATTTTTGTTCACATATTCATTCCGTTGGTCATTATTTGTTAAGCTTCTCATGTAATGTTTCATTTAATGAGTTTAAATAAAAGAATTCTAATGTCCATTAATATGATAAACTGATTCACCACCCCCCCCCCCCCCACCCCCCATTTTAGTCAAGTTTTCATTAATTGGTATCAGAGTTGGTTCCTTTTGTATAATCCTAACAGCTTGAAGGTAGATCTAGTTAAGTCATGGACTATCAAAGTGTACATGTGATGAGTACAACAAACTTTCATGAATGGAGAGATAAGGTAAGATCTGAAGTGATATCTTATGGACCTGGTGTATGGAAACTAGTATGTGATGGATACTACAAAGATTCTCCCTCTTTGTAAGAACAACAGTGGAATTCTAAAGCATAATGTGTCATGTATAACAATCTTCATAATAAGGATCTTGATACAATCATAGATTTAACTTCTACAAAAGAAATCTAAGATAGATTGAAACTCATGCGTGGAGAGGCTAGAAACAATACTGCAGAGAAAGAAAAGAGAAAGAGGAAGGAGGAAAAACCTTTTCAAAAGGAAAGTGTTTAGTTAAATGAAATCTCTACCTGTGTGAATGTACATGACCCTCATGAAGAAAAGACAGATGAAAATCAAGCTAGGCTTGACTTATCATTAGCTAGTTTTGAAAGATTGAAGAATGAAAACAAAGATTTGAAGAACTGGTGTGGATATGTGATGAGAAATAGCATGAGTACAAGGAATAAATTTTCAACCTAGAGACACAACTTGAAGAAGCGAGGAGACTAGAAGAGGTGATGAGCAGTAAATTCAAGGAGAGAGACCTACATCGTAAAATATTAGAAGTTGAGGTTGATTCAGCTAGAAGTAAGTTAGAATAAAAGAATAGGCTTTGTAAGCAGCTAGAAGAGGACCTTTCCTCCATGAAGAACTCAACAAAGGCAACCATTAAAGATGATAATGAAGCAGCTCTAAAAGGACCTATAGAAGAAGAGTCTAACAACATCATGTTTTGTAAAGAAAACAATAACAAGAAACAATATCAAAATCCAATGAATGAGCTGAACAAGTTCAGAAGATCTCAAAGGATATTCTTTTCTCGTGGGAAAAACATCACATGATTTTCTTTCCATGAACATGGACATGTGGCAACAGATTGTAAGAACAAGAAGATTAAGACTATTTAACAAAACATGCAATAAAAAAGAAGGTAATATCCAGCAAGCAAATAAAGGACAACACCAGCAACTAGGTACATAAACTCTTTCTATGGTTATTGTTATATTTGTCATGAATTTGGACATAAAGCAGTTGAATGCAAAGTGTATATGAAGAAAAACATGAACGCAAAAATAAACACACAATTTTCTCTATTTTTTTGCCACACAAGATGTTTTGTGTGTAATAATCTTGGCCATAGAGCCAAGGATTGTAAGCTGCCATATATTCTAAAGAACACTAGACAGAAGATGGAATCAACTACAAGAAGAGAAAAATATGAGAGAAATGAAAACAAGAGAAAGCAGTGTACAAAAGTGTGGAATAGGAAGAGAAAGGAGCAACTTGTTACTTCAATGACACAATGAATGCATCATGGTTTCAGGGGGAGCTTTTCTACAAACCAAGGCAGTCATCCATTCAGTGCTAAATGAGAAACAACATCCCAGGGGAGAGCATCCCATAAAATGTTCTCATCAAAGCCGCCAAAAAGAGCTCCTTGGAATATGAATAAGGAATAAACATAGGGTGGGAGCCCTCCTTAAGCAATGAAGTGTCTTTGCAATAAAATCTTGATTATGTTCAATTGCATTTCAAAATGAAAGGTGTAAATCAACCCATATATTCTTAAGTTTTCATTCTAGCAAAAACATTACATAGGAAAAGTCATAGAGACTAGACAATTTCTTCATATCCATAATTATTAATTTAGTTCTTTCTTCTAGAAGCTAAGTGTTGAATTAAAGCAAAGTGGGTTTGTTAACAATGAGATATACAGTCAAAATACTATTTGGTTGACTCAATTTCCTCGACCATGCAATGTCTACGTGGTTAACTTCTCTTAGTGAAGAATAAAACATCAATATGGATGTTGAATGACCTATATTGGGAGCAATTGTTGAAAGGTCGGGAATCACACAGATTTGATCAAATAAGGCTTCTAGAAACTCCATAAACATTGATAAAGGCTTCTGAAGATAACATACATTCTCTGCATAAAGGATCAAAAAGAAAAAAGGAATATGTTTGGTTCTTCTTGTTAGAAAATTACATATTACAGGGCAATGGAACACATAAAATATTGCAGAAATAAAACATAGAAAACACATAAAACAAGAGAGACACAGATATACGTCATTCACCCAATTTGGGCTATGTCCACGGAGAAACAACCAATCCTTCCTTTTATATTATCCAGCATAATGAAGAGATACAACCTACAACAGATCTGTTGTAATTCCCTCTTCGCTCTCACACAATCTCCTTTGTCTTTCTTGCTCATAATACACATCTACATAACCGTAATACAATTCCCTCATATATAGCGAGGGGTTTCCATCTAGGGGAAAAACCCCTAAATTAAATATAACTTCTATCATCATATTTTCGCTTAATGAGCGACCCAGATTGACTACGAAATTACAACATTTTACAAGGCAATTTTACATCTATTTTTAGCTCTAGGGGTGTTTCCCCCAATCCCCCTCCAGGGGGGATCCTAAATATTGTTTCCACCCCCCTGGACCCCCCTTGTAGTGCAAATAATGGGCGGTTTTTCCGCCACATTAGAAAATGGAGTCCAATGCGGCGATACCTCTAAATAAAGAAGATAATCAGACCCCACACCCAAGACTACTCAACCCTTCTTACAAGAAATAAAACTAATTTTAAGATGTACTTCAGACTTAAGAAAACTCACAAGGTATATAAACGTGTGATATGCCAATTTTCAACATTACAAAATTAGTGGCAATATTCACACCTTGAGAGTAAAAAACTATGAAGTGTTTTAAACATACCAAGATTGTTGTATCTAGAGAATGAGACCCAAATATGTTTGCAATTGCTTTGCACAAGGCGTTTAGGGTTTTTGATAGAAAACACAGATCGAAGACTACGGTATGTAAGGAGTTAGAGTAATGGAGGAAAAAAACCCTCAGATTTATTGAGGAAGAAGCTATGAATCTTGGGACTTAAGAAAATATGAAGCTTTAGTTGATGTTGTGAAGTATCAAGTTAATAAATTCCTTCATATAAATTAATGGATACATTGATGTCCGTGTGAGTGCAAATGTTGAAATTATTTTGCATCTAGAATTTACATTGATACTTACAAAAATCATTAAACAATCATGAGCATTGATCAACAACTATTGTTAGGCACATTGAAATGAAGGTTAAGCGTTACAAAATCTGGACACTAGAGTGTTATACCAAAAAATTGATATGTGGTCGGTACCAGTCAATCAATGTAGATGTGTGAATCTATGGCATAAGACCTGAAGAAACGATTTAAGGAAATTAACTCAAAGGAGCATTGAATGGAACATTACCTAAATAAAGAACGTTGCATAATCAATGAATGATAGTATCGAGTATAACAGTGGACTAGCATGAATGGTATGACAGTGACATGCATTACAATTTAGTGAATTCGACGTGCCTTGAGACATCGAGTAGCAGATTTGAAGTTTTACAAATCATGCAGACTTGAGGAGTAAATTATTACAATGGCAGTGTTTACGTAGAGCTGCAAACCCAGAGGAGTTACACAGTGGTGCTGAAGCACGCTTATTACAATTTACCTGTCAAAGAGCAGATAATTGGAGTAGCTTTCACATGGCAGCATTATTATAAACACTGATGGTGCGTTACATTGATATATGTGGGAAATGCATGACATTAATACTGCGTTATTAATTCATGTGAATAATATGATAACTCATGCATGGATATATTGATATTACAGAGGATACTACCATGGATATAATGTGCTATAATCATATCGACGTTGGCATATTATATGAAGTGGTGTTATATTGGAAATGGAATTTATATATTAATATATGTTGTGACATATTGTGCTAATACATATTTTACATGGAGTATGTAGCAACATTTACATGAGAATAAAGAGCTCTTACTTGGAGGCCAAGACACTCAAACTTGGGTTGGAAATCAGAGCATTGAGTCACATTGTGAATGGCTTGAAGGCAAATAAGCAAGGATGTGTGATGGTAATGTTATTGAATTATAGGAAAAGCGATTGTCAGATTCTATGATAAACACAGGGATATAAATACTTTTTGTATCAACATCAAGTCTAGTTTTCATCAATTGGAATATCAGAGAGTCATCAAGTCCAGTTTTCATCAATTGGAATATCAGAGAGTCGTGTTGGTGGTATATGGAGTGTCTAGTTTTCATGCATGGCACGTTGATATATGGAGTGTCGATATGAATTGACTATGGAGCGTCGTGTTGGAGTTATTTATATTGTTGAAGTGGACAACTGAAGCACCTCAAATTGATTTACATTTGGTTACCTGAGGAGAATAATATGAGATCGTTGCCAAATGAATTTTGTCAGTTGTCATCTTTGAAGCATTTTGAGTTAATAAATGCTTGGAAAATGAAGTCACTGGCGGATTTAATTGGAAATTTGGTCAACCTCGAACACCTAAATCTGTCATGCTCGCGCAGTTTGGAGAGGCTTCCAAATTCCTTCGAGGATTTAATTAGCCTTAAATATCTTGATCTAATAGGTAGCGATAATTTAATTATCTCAGCAAAAACCCATGGAAATATCTTGGAAAGGCTAGCTAAAAGGGTGGTGTGGTCAGTGGAATTGGCCACGTACGACCACAACGTTCTATTGTTTCAACGCTCTTCCAACAACGTTCATTTAAATTGGTATTGAGATCTCCAAAAGTGACCACGCATGATTATATAATCCTTGGCATTCTCACTTTCTTTCTAATTAGGTTCTTGGCAATATTGATTTGGAAAATGCATTGTTACTGCTCCAACAAAATGAAACCAAGAGGTGGAAGATGATATGATTGGCATCGACGCATCCCTTGCAAATGCCTTTCGACTCATTCTATTGCACAAGAAAGTTGTTAGGTCTTGTTTCAACGTTCATATTAAAGTATTGACATGTGTTGGTAGCGTCATATGCTGGAAGGAAGGTCGTTAACGCAGGAGTAAAACACATGGCAGATAATCAAATTTGGTGTTATATATCGACAAATATTTGACAGCTTGCAAAATTGTATCACTCCCGCATGATCTAAAGTGATTGAAGGGAATATTATCGAATTTTTAGCCTTGCATGCTCCAAGTATGTTAAAAGAATAATTATAATTATTATTTTTTTGTGTTGCAGATTGACTATTACAGGTATAATTAATTATTGTTCGAATCTGGCGAAATCCTTGATATCTCAGCGCTCTGTATAGCTTCCTTGTGTGTGGGTTCTCTTCATACACAGATGAATTCACTATATGGCCATGAACTTGTGCATCTTATGAAGGAGAATCCTCAACAACGTTTCCTTCTTGATTGCTTCAGTGTGGTTGCTCGATCCTAGTAGTGGTGGTGGATATGTGTAAGGGAGTTCAATACTTGAATGAAATTAAAGATTTTGTGGTTGTTGCATTCCAATTCTAAGGAAGGTCCTCTTGCAAAAGAAAAGATACGAGGTATTTTCTTTGAGGTTTGTGACGTGGTTTTTCACAATGATGTCATCCATAGAGGAGGTGGCCATATTATCCCAACGACCATAAGGGTTATGTATGCATCTCATCATACTACCAAACCACGACTTCTTGAGCCAGTATATCTTGTTGAGATTCAAGCTCCTAAGAATGCCCTTGGTGGTACTTATGGTGTGTTGAACCAGAAAAGAGGCCATGTTTTCGAAGAAGTGTAGAGGCTAGGAACTCCACTATTGTTGAATCATTTGGATTCTCAAGTACTCTTCGTGCTGCAACTTTTGACCACGCTTTCCCTCAATGTGTGTTTGAACACTGGGATATGGTGGATATGATCCATTGGAATCTGGTTCCCAAGCTAGGAAGCTTATGACTGATATCCGTAAGAGGAAGGGTCTTAAGGAGAGTATGATTCCCTCATCAGAGTACAAAGACAAGTTGTAGAGCTTTGTTATGTTTACATGTTGGATGCTATCAAGATTGTCGAATCTCCCTGAGTATTAAAACACAGTTTTGTGTGCTAGGACTAGTTAAATTTATGTTATTCATCAATTTGTATTGGTATCAAAAACATTATGCAATGCCAGCAACATGATATATGGATTCATGACACCTTGTTGTATCTAGTGTCTAGTACCCTATAGGATATCAAGGGGTAGTAATGGGTCCAGCCACACTGCCTACTGGACATGGTTCTGTTGGACCAAAAATGGTTATTTGGCTTTAACATGGTACGTAGGTTGTCAATTTTATTGATGATCTCACTCCTAATGATCTTAAATGGGCTGGGATTTTATATAAACATGTCCTAAGAGAATTAAAGTACATTTTTGTCGAAAATATTAGGAATCCTCACTCATGTAAAATTCTAATTTCTCAAATTAAGGATGTTGTTAAAAACTCTTGAATATAGATCTATTGTCTTGGGGACTCGAGCTTTTAAAGTTGCTACAAGCCAACATCTCAAACACACATTCAAGAAAAATTTTTAGTTGTGTTTAAGCCTTTGTTGATGCCTTATTGTTGGTACTCAAGACTTTGGAAGAAAATATGAATTATTGGTTTAAATCATCATACATGAGAGTCTTATTCCTGCTTTAATATGTTTCTTTAAAATGGCTTTAATACTATCATTTGGTATTAAATATGCTACATTTTTTTAATATCAAGCAGTGCTCAATATAATGCATTTCTCATGCATACCAGGTTTTCCTTACAAAGTGTTCTCTTAATAGTATTCTTGATTTCTGAATGTTCTCACAACAATACCTTGCACCTCTCTTACAATGTTTATATGTCATATAGAGCAGCGTTCACTTTGGAGTAGCATTCATTCAATATGGAGGAGCCCTAATAAGCCATCTGAAGTTGCATTCATTTAATTATAGTGTCAACATTGTTTATGTAGAACAATACGTTGGAGGTTATAAAGTATTAATGTAATGATGACAACTACACCGAGGAATATTTTACGGGCTATAAGCCATTTGTAACCCCCTTTCCATTGATGTCAAAGGGGGAGGTAATAAGAGGAAGGAAGACACTACTCAAAATGAAAGGAGGAGGACAAGTGTGTTGCCATATATTGTTGGCATTATTGTCATTGATGGCAAAGGAGTAGCACAAGACCAGCAAGGCAAGACATAGGAGTAGCACAAGCCCAACAAGGCAAGGAGCAGCAACAAGGTATGCATAAGCATGGCAAAGGAGCAGCACAAGGAACAACAAGCAAAGGAGCAACAAGGTATGCAAGAGCAAGGGACAAAGGAGCAACAGATACATTGATGGTTTAGTAGAACATTGATTTTGGCATGTTGATGGCTTAATGCTTGGATAATGTTGTAGATATTGTTTAATGAAGAATTTGTGGTGACACTAATTTGTTGATAGGCCAAATTGTTGTGCTGCAAAGGCAAGAGTCAATGATAGGAAAGGCAAGACTCCATGATAGCAAAGGAAAGACTCCATGACAACAAAGGCAAGATTCCATGATAGAAAAACAAGAAAAGACTCATGGAGGTTGAGGCAATGGCATGAAAAAATGATGAATATGAAAAAATAGATGGTTGTGGAGAGTGAATGTTTCATACATATGCTTGCATTATTTTCATAATAATGTTGTGTGCGTATTGTTTACATTGGAGAATGATTGCATTTGTTGTGGTGGTATAATGTTTTTTTTAGAATTATGTTGATATTGAGGAACCTAATCATTATAGATGGCTGAAATAATATGTGGTGGAGCAATTATTTATTTTATAATATTCAAAATATGAAGAGTTTGGAAATGAATGCGTGGAAGGCAAATTTTCAAGCCTATTCACTTCACATTCCAATGTGGAATACAAAAAACCATCAAATTATCTTTATAAAGGATGTGATTTTGGAGGTAAAGTAGTGCTTAGAGAGTGGGAGAATGAGTGAAATGGATTTAAGTATTATGCATTAGTTACCTGGCACATATGATAATGTGAAGCAGATTTGAAGGGACTAAGAGGCAGAAATGAAGATGGAGATATGCATAATTTATGGCCAAGTAAACCAACACATTATTGTTGCTTGTTTGCATCAGGGAATTATGGTCTCCTTTCAAGTAGTGGCTTCAAAAACATCAGGTTGGAGCCTGTTGAGGTAGGAGCCTCCTGTGGGTTGTAGCCTACATAAAACATATTGCAGTTGGTGTAGAAATTCCCACTGTAGATCAACAGATTATGCAATATACTAAAGAAAAATACAAGATCTACTTCTACAACAAACTTTGTGGAAGCTTAATTGAATATGAGCATGATCAATGAGAACACATATAACTGAGAATGAGAAATCAATCACACATAACACAGAAGAAATAACCCCGGGAAAGCCTCAGCCTAAAACCCCAATCTATGTATTATCATACAAGTGGAAAATATGTTCAGATTACGAAAAGAATCATCTCTCAAGCTATCATGCTCTCTTTGCAATCAAACAATATTTCTCATAGACAGTCAAAAGCTCTCACAACCTTCTCATCTACCCTCCAAGCCTCCTACTTCCTTGTGTAGTTTTCCTGGGGTCTAGTGCTTCCACTTGTGTGAATTTCCACCTCACACTGCGCACTTGGCTCACAAATAATTGCACCAACCTAAAGGAGATAATTCCTTCTACATGGATGAGTTTCCTATATAGGAAAATTCCCCCAAATAATAGTACATTATCCCTTCCTCTGATCTCAACTGGGTCTCTAACTGAATTGACATGCATGAGTTATTTATGAGAGAATATTCAGTTATCTGAAGTACACTAGTTACATGCATGCAAGCATTAACTAACTGAACTCACAATTAATTCAACAAACTGTTTGAATTAATCTAACTGGAATTAACTCAGTTAACTGAGCTAACTAATTACAACTCAAATTACAACTCATCCTTATCTCTTTAACTAAGGGATAAATTCATCAATTAATGGAGAAATTGTTGCTTGTCTTCACAAAGACTTCATGTTTGATTTTCTACAACTAATTAACTCAAGATGAATTCATTAATTAATTTACAAACAGCTGCTAAGATCAAATTCGAGTTTTAATTCTCAATTTTAGCTTAGGGACTAACTAAAATTGGAATCTATCTCGAAATGCTATTTATAGTGATGCTATTTTTACCACTTCCATTTTTCATTCCTTGTTACTATGTCCAACACTAGTACCTGAAATGATATTTATAGCAATGTTATTTTTAGCATTTCTATTTTTAGAATTTCTTGTTGCTATTTTCAACACTCTCTCTCAAAAATAAAGGCATTCAACTCGAACTCGATCCCAAACCTTTGGAATTTTCTGCATGGAACACTTCTCCCTAGTGTTGTTGCTCCAGCAACTCTAGAAACAAAAAAATTCTCCCAACTGACCTCCCTGTTGGGCTAGAAACATCCTCTGATGTTGAAGCTTCTTCTACCACATAGAAGTGCTCCCTCTATGACATCTGAGCTACTACAACATTCCATGCATCTTGCACCATTGCACACCTCTCTGTGCCATCCTAAACTGGTGCAACACTCATGTGCCTCTCACATTGTTGTAGCCTACTAGCTCTACACTGTCTTGGGATTCTTGAACTGTAGCTCTCTCTGTTGTTCCATCCGCATCTATCTCTACCCACTTAGCTAGTCATGCTACTCCTCGTTTGGGCTCCCGTAGCAAGGTCTAATCAAAGAGGTTGGGTACCTCAATGATCCTGCCCCTATTCCAGTCTTCGTGGGACTGTCACTTCACATCGCCCCACCTCCTACCTAGAGGTATGGATGCATGTGCTCCCTTTGCCCACTTGGCTCGAAATTTCCCCCTATTGGAGGTCTCTACATGGGTGGATGCCTCCACTTGATCTCCTCTCGGCTTTTCCAGTCGTGGCTGCTCCAAAACCTCCTGAAGCTACTTCACCAATTGTGGCTCCTCCACAATTGTATGAGACTTCTTCTGGCGGTGCATGTTGAGAGGTAATGTACTCTCCCTCTCAACCACCAAGTCCCTAACCTTTGCCTTGCTCCTGAAGGCTTTGCATGCATCTTGTACCTCAAGATGATACAAGTTCTTAGCTAGCACACCAATATGTTTCATCTTTCCCGCCATCACAAATTTTTTTGGAAAAAGAGTTGATTTTAAATCAACGATATCTCCTTCATTTTAACTTTGATTCAGCCGATTTTTTTTTTTTGAATCTGGGTATTTTTTCACAAGGAATCTAGATATGCTATTTGTTTCTGAAAATTTTGCACAAAATTTTTCATATATTCTCTGTGAACTCACGGCCCAAATTTTTTTACTTCGATTTCTCTTCTTCATATACCGTTCACAGCTCTGATCACCTTTGCTCTGATACCATGTAGAAATTCCCACTGTAGATCAACAGATTATGCAATATACTAGCGCCAAATACAATATCTACTTCTACAACAAACTTTGCAGAAGCTTAATCGAATATGAGCAAGATTAATGAGAACACATATAACTGAGAATGAGAAATCAATCACACATAACACAGAAGAAATAACCCGGGGAAAGCCTCGGCCTAAAACCCCAATCTCTGTATTATCATAAAAGTGGAAATATGTTTAGATTAAAAAAAAATCAGCTCCCAAACTATCCTGCTCTCTCAACAATCAAACAATACTGCTCATAAACAGTCAAAGGCTCTCATAACCTTCTCCTCTACCTTCCAAGCCTCCTGTTTCCTTACGCAGTTTTTCCCGGGGTCCAGTGCTTCCACTTGTGTGAATTTCCACCTCACACTGCTCACTTGGCTCAAAAATAACTGCACAAACCTGAAGGAGATAATTCCTTCTGCTTTGTCAAACTAGGCAGTAACTCCTAAAAATCAATTTGTTCATATTCATTCAGGTTGGTCTTTACTATATACATGAGGGAGAGACTGTTCACTTCATCTCCCAGTGATTATTCATATTTCTTATTATTTATTTACATCAGTTATACTTATTTACCAAATCTTGATGATAAGGTGTCAACATTCCCCCCCTTAATTTGAAGGGATGTTGGTGAGTCCAAGCATCATTCTGAATCATTCAATCTTTTCTCTTCCAAGCACTTTGGTCAAGATGTCTGCAATTTTCTCATTAGTGGAACAATGGTGGAGATGGATTGTTTTGGCCTCAACATGATGTCGAATTAGATGATATTTAGTATTGATGTGCTTCGTTCGATCATGGAACTTTGGGTTCTTGGCCAACTTTATTGCCAAGGTATTGTCAATCATGAGTGGAGTCGATTGTACTTGTTTTACCTGCAAATCTTCAAGAATTTTCCTGAGCCACACAATTTCTTTTGTTGCCTCAGCTGCTGCCACATATTCTGCTTCTGTTGTGGAATTTTTTGGAACTGATTGTTTGTGTGATCTCGAGGAGAAAACTCCTGATCCAAGACTCATAGCATAACCTGAAGTAGATACCCCAGTTTCTTTATCTCCATCAAAGTCTGAATTAGAGTATCCAATCAAGCTGAAGTCGTCCACTTGTGTATACTTGATTCCAAAGTCTTAAGTTCCCTTCAAGTACCTTAGAACTCTTTTTGCAACAGACCAATGTCCCTCACAAGGCTTTTGCATAAACTTGGAGAGGATTCCAACAACAAATGAAATGTATGGTCTGGTAGTAGTTAGGTAGTTGAGACTTCCTACAAGCTGTCTATACTTTGTTGCATTCGCAAATGCTTTTCCTTCAATGGATGTGAGCTTTAAGTTTTGTTCCATTGGAGTAGTAAGATGATTGCATTCTGTCATGCCATACCTATTCAACAGATCTCCAATGCACTTCTTTTGATAAAGGAATATGGATTGCGGATGTTGAGTTACTTCAATACCAAGATAGTAATGAAAGTAGCCCAAATCAGTCAATTCAAAACCTTTCCTCAATTCCTTCTTTATGGATGCAATGTAGCTTTCATTGTTCCCTGTCATCAAAAGATCATCTACATATACCACAAGATATATAACTATTTTGGCAACTTACTAGACAAATAAAGTTGCATCATCAAGATCATAATGTTTGAAATTGAGTTTCAGAAGATGTTCAATTAGTTTTCGTACGAGGCTCACAGTGCTTGTTTGACGCCATACAAGGATTTCACGAGTTTGCATACTTTATGTTCATGTACTTTCATAGCAAATCCTTTAGGCTGGGACATAAAAAAATTCTATTTTAGATCTCCATTCAAGAAAGCAGTTTTTACATCCATTTGATGGACTTTCCAACCGTTCTAAGCTGCTAGGGCAAAGAGTGTCTAGATGGTAGCCCATTTGCTGTGGGGGAAAGTCTCCTCATAACTGACCCCTTCCTTTTGTGCAAAACCTTTTGCCACAAGCCTGGCTTTGTGCTTGTCAAGTGAGCCATCTACTTTATACTTGTTTTTGTAGACCCACTTGCAGCCAATTGGTTTGGTTCCTAATGGAGGATCAACCATCTTCGAAGTTCCATTCTTTATGAGGGCATCATACTCCTTTTGCATCGCTTCTTTCCATTCATCATGAGAAGCAGCTTCTTTGAAGGAAGTTGGTTCGAAATCTGTAGACAAATTCAATTCACAATCATAAGAAACATCCATATCAACAGGTGAATCAGAGTCATCTACATCACCTCCATTTTGCTGGTTTGAATTTCTAGTTACTGTCTTTCCAACTTCATCGGGATGAACACTTTCAAGTGTCTTTGTCAGCCACTTTGGGGGACCTTTCTCATATCGTCTAGGTTGCTCCGTTGATTGATTTGGGACTGAATCAAGATCGAGTCTCCCAATTCTATCAATCACATCACTTAAAGTATCATCCGTTGTTGGAGTTTCATGCGGGGGAGAGAGTTCTTCAGAAGAAGATTCCACAGGTTGATCTAGTATAGGAATCCCCCCTTCAAGATGTGGAATCTGAGTATCAAATTCTTGAAATGATTTTGCATTTGCAAATTTATCCAAGCGATCAAGTTGCCTCTCAACAACATTGTCAGTTTTTGATGTTTCAAGAAAGATTATATCTCTAGATACAACAAAATTTTTATTGACTACATCATAGAGACAGTATGCTTTGGAGGTGTTTGAATACCCCAGGAAGATACACTTACGACTTCTTGCACCAAGTTTGTTTCTATGTACCTTTGGTATCAAGGCATAATAGGTGGAACCAAAGACCCTCAGATGATTTACCAAAGGAATGTGCCCATAACACATTTCATAGGGAGTCTTATTTTTTATAGCATTAGATGGACATCTATTTTTTATATATACAGCACATAGAACTGCATCAACCCAGAACATCAATTTTACATTTTTGAAAAGCATCATGGAGCGTACCATATTTAAGATTGTCCTATTAATTATTTCAGCTAGACTGTTCTGTTGGGGATTATAAGGCACAGTTGTTTGACGTTTGATCCCATGTTGGCGAATATAGTTTTCAAATTCATTTGAAGTGTATTCTTTTCCATTATCAGTGCAAATAGATCCAATATGAGATTGTGCATCATTTTCAATCCATTTATGAAAGTTATTGAATGTTTGAAAAGCATCATATTTGTTCTTCAATAAATAAACCCAACAAATTCTAGTGTAGTCATCAATAAATGTCATCATATATTTGTTTCCATTTGCAGAAGGAACATGAATTGGACCACATAAATCTGAATGAATGATTTCAAGATTTCTATGTGCTCTTGAATGTGAATCATGAAAATACTGTTTGATGTGCTTTCCTAGAATGCAAG
The DNA here is from genome assembly GCA_031772625.1 of Pinus tabuliformis. Classification (NCBI taxonomy): domain Eukaryota; kingdom Viridiplantae; phylum Streptophyta; class Pinopsida; order Pinales; family Pinaceae; genus Pinus; species Pinus tabuliformis. The sequence continues at coordinate 1,106,609,717 of CM062804.1, read as the reverse complement.
AATCACATTACTTAAGTTTCCTAGAATTGTAGGCAAACTAGCAACACCATTTTTCTTCAACAAGTAGAGGTTGTCATAGTTCAAATGTCCAATTCTAGCATGCCATAATAAACTTGATGGAAGTGTACCATCTTCATAATGAGAATTGTATGAGAATTGTTGTGCACGAGCAGAGGTACCTTGCAGCTTGAGAAGCCTTTCTTCTTTTATTCCCCTCATGACAAGTGAGTGGTCAAATGCTTTTCTCACCTCAAGCTTGTCATCACACATATGAATGGAGTGACCTTGTTGGTGGATGTGGACTAAGGACAACAAGTTTCTCTTCATCTATGGGAGATATAGAACATGATGCATAAGAAAGTATGGAAGACGAGGCAATTTAAGCCTGATTGTGCCAAGCCCTGATGGCTTGATTTTTTATTGGTTTGCAGAGTATATTTCTCCATCAACATTGTCAGTAATTCTTCAAAAAAATCTTTTTTATGAGTCATGTGGCAAGTTTCTCCTGAATCAAGCAACCAATCATTTTTCCAAGAAGCAAGTGAAGCATTAAATAAATCTTCATTTACTTCGATATTACATTGTGCCACAACATAATGAGCGGATTCAGGTGCTTTACCTTTGTCTTTGTCATTAGTTTTACATTTGTGTTCGTTTCTTTGCTGCTCAATTTTGTCCCAAGGTAAATTGCATGTGGAGGCATCATGTGATCCATTTCTTTTGTAGAATATGCAATTCAAATATGCCTTATCTCCTTGAGAGTGTATGCCCCCCTGCCTCAAAAATATCTTCCTCTTCCTCTTCGACCACCTCTTCCTCTGGAAGAATATTGGGCAAGATTCTTTTCTTTATGAGCAAGGCACATAGCCTCTTCAGAAGATTCAGGGGTTGTCTTCTTTCCAAATGCTTTCTCTCTTTGAGAAAAAATTTTCACAAGAGAGTCAAAGGTAATATCTTTGAGATTTCCATTTGCTTGCAATGACTCAAGATAATTGGAGTAAGTAGGATAAAGTACCTTGAGAAAAGCGATCAGATGAATATCCAATTCAACCTTAGTGGCTTTGATATCATGCATTATAGATTTTACTTCGGACGCAAGAGCAAGAGGATCATTATTTTGTAATTCAAGAGTGAAGAGTTTAATCATGAGATGAACAACTTCAAGTTCAGAATGTGAGTCATAGAATTCTTTCAGCTTTTGTAAGGCTTTGAAAGCAGTTGAAAATGGTGAAATATGGTGACTCACCTCTTCACTTACAGATGCTGCAATTAATGCATAGGCTTTGCTGTTCCTATTTTCCCAAATGGTGAACTCTTTGTCTGAGGTAGGTTGTTCTAGCTCTTTATCTTCGTCTCCAACACACACTCCCTTCCACAACTCATTGAAAATGAGGGTGTGTTTTATCATTCGGGACAACTCAGGATAGTTCTCCTCGCCAGTGAGAACTATTCCCACAATAGATATGATTGAATGCATTAGAAAATCAATGTATTGTAAAAAATTACTTCTGGCAATATACTGTAAAACAATTGTACTTCTGGTGGAAAACTCTGTTTAACTTTTGAGAAAAAAAATGAGGGATAATATATCAGAGTTATTAACTGGGGGAGGGGGTTATGTAGTGGAGGGAGTATTCAAATAACAGTGTATTAAAACAGTAGTGTATATTAAAACCAACAGTCTTAAATATGAACAACATATGGCATATGGCAGCGCGGTATTACCACTATGGATAGAATAGGCAGTGTTATGTATTAAAATGAACAACATATGGCATATGGCAGTGCGGTATTACGAGTATAGATAGAATAGGCAGCGTGCATGTATGTGAAACACTGTATATGAAAACAACGTTATACCAGAAAACGAAACAGTGTATATGACATTGGAAATGTATATACTTTTATTGCACATCTCCATCAATAAAATTAAACATAAATATCAGCTTTCAAACACATCAATTTCAAATGACCACGTATAAAAGAAACGCAGTGCGGAGGGAGGCCATCATGTTTCCACTGCACACAAGGGGAGTCTGGTTCAATATCAGGTGTGGCCTCTGAGCCACGATCAAAAAACAAGAGCTGCCATCACCACCATAGCCACCAGCAATTCCATTCCAGCAAGTCGGACCAACGAAAGAGAAACATGCGTTACTATAGTTCTGAGTTTTGGGCAACAACCATTCTAGATACAGTTGTTTGAGCTCTCTTAATAGAGTTGTAAAGATGTTGGCAGTGGGTCGGAAGGATGAAAAGAATGAGCAAGCTCTAAAAAATCACGTTGGTCACCCCTAAACAGGCAGAGATTGCGCATTTACACTTCTTGGCTCTCCTATCACTCATGCCTAGTATCCATATGTAACTGGTACATCAGTATTGGGTATTAAGTATAAATATGGAGTTTTGTGATATCTTTGAGCATAACGCCTTGGAGGGCGGACTATTCAGAGATAATAAAACGTATATGACACTGTATGGACAGTTGGAGCAGGCTTCAGGTAGCGTATTATATGGGCAACTTATTATATGGGAAACTGAATTGGAGGATGGGCAGCATATTATATTATACCATGTCAGAGCAGAGGTGTGAATTCTACAAAATAGGCATAACATAGGCATGAAACTGTGATCCAGGTGGATGTTGGTGGCCACGCACCTATCCCATTTGGACCCCCACAACTGTCTCTTTCAGTTTTTCTGTTTCCTTAATTATAGCACAGTTTACTATTTTTAGCAGTTTTTCGGGTCCTAAACTTCCGAAGCTGTTTTGAGGCCCTAAACGACGTTTTTTGGAAAATCCACCACCTTTTCATCTAAAAATCGTCTTTGTTGTCGTAGTCCTCGGAGAGATCTTTCCAACGGGCTATCATGCACGTCAAACGGAGATAGTACGACCAATTCGCGACCCCAGGAAGTTGATGTACCAACTTACCCAAAAACGGGGCCCACAATTTGGCGTTTCATCTTCTAGGGTTAGGTTTTGGAATGTGAAGGGGTTTTCCATTGTTTCTCAACAATAAATAGGCCCTCGAGCCTCTTTGTAACATAGTTGTTGGAGAATAGTTTAGAGGCATTTAGCCGACACATCTCTTCTCAGAGATAAGCTACCATCCCCCTAGCTGGGTTATTTCCATTTCTATTTGTAAGCATATTTCTGTATTTTACATCAATGAAATGAAGTATTATTTCCGATGCATATTTTTCTTTATGGTTATCTCTGTATTTTATTGTGTTCCTGTTTAAATCCGGATCAAACTGACACCAGGAGTTACATAAGAGCTGATTTTGGGAGCTGGCTGTAGAACTGTAAAAAGGGTCTCTTTCACCTCTAATTACCTCACATTAATATGTCAATCTGGGAGCGTTTTTTTATTTCAAAGAGTGTCTCAGTTTGAGACTATCATTTGCCAGAGTAATGCTAGTAGTACAGTGTTCAAAAATACAAGAGTAAACGGATGCTTGTTTACGACTTAACTACTTCAAAAGAGTAAATCACACACTCAAAAGACTAAGCAACTTATCAGTCAAGGGTTCAGTAGTGATAACCCATCCCTTTGGAAACTGATGGAAAAGGAAATCAGAGAACAGATCATGGATCTGGGAGCCAGACAGTAAATTCCAAGGCTCACTACAGCCTTAGATCGTCTCCCACACCAAAATAACAAATGCCAGTAAATGGAACGACAGATAAGAAAATGGAACAGCAAATAAGAAATCGAACAACAAGTCTGTAATGGAACAACAATTCTTAAATGGAACAGCAGCTAAGAAATAGAACAGCAACTAAGTCTCACAAGCAGTAACAAACTTAATCTATCAAATCAAATGCATTAATCATAATCAAACGACAATCTTTCACTCTTAAGGTAGATCGAACAACACACACCAATGGAACAACACTGATTACTGATAAGTTATGGAACAACGATTGGAAGCCATATATGCAAACAACACACTTAAATAGTAATCTAATCTAAGCATCAATCTCAGTTAGAAGGAATATGACTGTGTTTCAAAATAGAATAGCATCGTCCATCAATTCAACAATCGTAAAGAACATAACTCCCAAGATGAATTCTGTAACGTGAATGTACAACACAAGAGCTCTGTAATGGAATAGTAACAGTATTCTGTTGAGACTAATAATATTATATCAACTCTGAAAAGAATAGTAATATGATGCAGAGTCAATACAATAGTTTTGTCTGTGGAAACCTTAATGAATTAAACATAACAGAGCAAGTGATGTAAACTTATAAAACACATCAGATTACCAAATAATGACGATAAGCAAACCACGCATAAACCAACGTAATAATACAGGAGCAAGTTTCCTCCAGGGCTGGGCCCTTAGCATCTAGGGGTACACCGCTTGAGGTTAATCTAGACTCAGAGATGAAGTAATCACCAAGTTTGTATTAATGCATAAAGAAAAATTACAATAAACTAGTTCTTATCGAGACTCGATGATCAAAGTTTTGATCTTAAAAGAAATTACATAAAAACATAATCATGTCTAACTCTCTCTCGAGCTAACAGTGTTGTCCCTTTTATAAGGGTGATGGCAGAGATGTCTAAGTGCAAAAATAGATAAAACAACGATCCCTCAGGATCAAGGATCCTGAGGGATTCGCCGAACCGTTAATCCTCAATCATTTCTTTTCTCTCCTGCACCGAGCTGGTATCTCCACCTCCTTTTCTGGGCCGATTCGCTTTGATTTGCTTTGCCTTGTTTGCATTCGGTCTCCCGTCAAAGGGACAGCGGTTATCTCGTCCTCATCCTTCCCTCTGGAATGGTGTTAGGGTCCCACCCTAACCCCCTTATTTATGTCTTGGGATCACGTCATAGTCAAGAGTCAATAAAGCCCATATTAATATTTGTAAGTGGTTAACCCGCAATTAATAACCGGACCACAGTTAGTTGCAAATGGGCGGAAGTATTAGATAGATGGTAAATAGGCGGTAGTATTAGATAGATGGTATTAATAAAACCCACGATATTGGCTCGTGGTATTGCATGTATGAGTCATATATAAAGGATAGAGACTCCCTGCGAGGAGCATTGTGTCTTGTGTTGTATTCGAGCTCTGCTCTATTGGAGGTTGCCCCCTCGAAGAGGCCTGTGAACATTTCTCTCTGAATAATAAAATCATTGCTATTCTGTGTTCTGGGTATATTGTCTTCACATATTTTGTGTTCTCGGTATCTTTTCTTCGCTTGGGTATTGATTTGCAGGTTAAGAGCATAACAAGTGGTATCAGAGCACTTTCCAGGGCTCGGTGGGATCTCCAAATTTTAGCAAATTTTTTTTAGGCTAGAGACGTGTTCCGGCGTCTTTAAACCACGGGATCTATCGTTAAGCGCATAAACTTGCGGATTTGGGGAGGCATGCACGCAGGAAATACAAGAGGTGGTCACGTCTGTTGGACTCCCTTGTAACCCCTGTGGGTACCCCTTCGAGTAGTATCGCATTAGACAGAACCGCGCACGGACTGTCTTCCACGTACCCTTTGGGTATATAGGAAGCCCCCTAGCTCCCTTGAAACCTCGCCATAGATAAACCTTCGGCCGTCTTGTTGCTACAGTACAACGAGAACAGCACTCGGAGAGATTACTCGCCCATACGATAGGGTAGTCGGGTTGTACGGCTAAGGGTACGGTCGATCCTCCTTAGTTAGAGCCCTGAAACATCGGGCCGAGTACTACTGTCAGACCCTTATGTATATTGCGATATGTAGCACCTGACACTCCCCAAGACCATAGTTCCATTTCTATCGGGGGATCACACATCATCTATTCCAGATCAGCAGCAACAGTTGTTCCACCATTCAGATCTCTCAGATCCACCAGATCGGATATTCCAGATCAGCAGCAGCAGTTGTTCCACCATTCAGATCTCTCAGATCCACCAGATCGGATATTCCAGATCAGCAGTAGCAGTTGTTCCACCATTCAGATATCTCAGATCCACCAGATCGGAGTAGTTGCGAAGGGTTCCTGTACCTGGATATGATTTTCGCAGGACTTTTGGCGGCATTGACAGTTTGAGGATTTGGCGGCTGCAGTATTGATCAGGAAGGAGTAAACTCCGTTAGGAGTGAGATCTTCCGGGGCGCTTATTGGTGACCTAGCCCATCAGTATCAGGATGACGAGCTGAGCAAGGTGGTACCATTCAATTTCTTAGTAAAAATTTTTAGGCGGTCCCAATTTTTCATCAGGTTGGTGTATGGTAGAAACTCGCGCTCAAGCGATGGCCAATGAAAGGATCGACAAAATTGAAAACTATGTCAACTCCCTCCAAACTGCGGTGGACAAGATAGAACTTAACCTTCAAGGAATGAGTGACCACATAGAACTTGAGCTTAAAGGAATGAGTAGCCAGATACAGGAGGCATTCTCAAAGGGCAAGAAGCCAGCCCACGAGGAGGCGTATAATGGCCATGAATACCATGAGGGTGAGTCTAGCCACTCTCCTCACGTTTGGCACTCCCATCCACCACCCAGTCAGCGACCTCCCAAGTTGGATATGCAGAAATTTGACGGTTCTCACACGTCCGCATGGCTAGCACAAATGGAGCAGTACTTCCAATTGAATCATAGTTCAAATGTCCAATTCTAGCATGCCATAATAAACTTGATGGAAGTGTACCATCTTCATAATGAGAATTGTATGAGAATTGTTGTGCACGAGTAGAGGTACCTTGCAGCTTGAGAAGCCTTTCTTCTTTTATTCCCCTCATGACAAGTGAGTGGTCAAATGCTTTTCTCACCTCAAGCTTGTCATCACACATATGAATGGAGTGACCTTGTTGGTGGATGTGGACTAAGGACAACAAGTTTCTCTTCATCTATGGGAGATATAGAACATGATGCATAAGAAAGTATGGAAGACGAGGCAATTTAAGCCTGATTGTGCCAAGCCCTGATGGCTTGATTTTTTATTGGTTTGCACAGTATATTTCTCCATCAACATTGTCAGTAATTCTTCAAAAAAATCTTTTTTATGAGTCATGTGGCAAGTTTCTTCTGAATCAAGCAACCAATCATTTTTCCAAGAAGCAAGTGAAGCATTAAATAAATCTTCATTTACTTTGATATTACATTGTGCCACAACATAATGAGCGGATTCAGGTGCTTTACCTTTGTCTTTGTCATTAGTTTTACATTTGCGTTCGTTTCTTTGCTGCTCAATTTTGTCCCAAGGTAAATTGCATGTGGAGGCATCATGTGATCCATTTCTTTTGTAGAATATGCAATTCAAATATGCCTTATCTCCTTGAGAGTGTATGCCCCCCTGCCTCTAAAATATCTTCCTCTTCCTCTTCGACCACCTCTTCCTCTGGAAGAATATTGGGCAAGATTCTTTTCTTTATGAGCAAGGCACATAGCCTCTTCAGAAGATTCAGGGGTTGTCTTCTTTCCAAATTCTTTCTCTCTTTGAGAAAATTTTTTCACAAGAGAGTCAAAGGTAATATCTTTGAGATTTCCATTTGCTTGCAATGACTCAAGATAATTGGAGTAAGTAGGATAAAGTACCTTGAGAAAAGCGATAAGATGAATATCCAATTCAACCTTAGTGGCTTTGATATCATGCATTATAGATTTTACTTCGGACGCAAGAGCAAGAGGATCATTATTTTGTAATTCAAGAGTGAAGAGTTTAATCATGAGATGAACAACTTCAAGTTCAGAATGTAAGTCATAGAATTCTTTCAGCTTTTGTAAGGCTTTGAAAGCAGTTGAAAATGGTGAAATATGGTGACTCACCTCTTCACTTAGAGATGCTGCAATTAATGCATAGGCTTTGCTGTTCCTATTTTCCCAAATGGTGAACTCTTTGTCTGAGGTAGGTTGTTCTAGCTCTTTATCTTCGTCTCCAACACACACTCCCTTCCACAACTCATTGAAAATGAGGGTGTGTTTTATCATTCGGGACAACTCAGGATAGTTCTCCTCACCAGTGAGAACTATTCCCACAATAGATATGATTGAATGCATTGTAAAATCAGTGTATTGTAAAAAAATACTTCTGGCAATATACTGTAAAACAATTGTACTTCTGGTGGAAAACTCTGTTTAACTTTTGAGAAAAAAAAATGAGGGATAATATATCAGAGTTATTAACTGGGGGAGGGGGTTATGTAGTGGAGGGAGTATTCAAATAACAGTGTATTAAAACAGTAGTGTATATTAAAACCAGCAGTCTTAAATATGAACAACATATGGCATATGGCAGCGCGGTATTACCACTATGGATAGAATAGGCAGTGTTATATATTAAAATGAACAACATATGGCATATGGCAGTGCGGTATTACGAGTATAGATAGAATAGGCAGCGTGCATGTATGTGAAACACTGTATATGAAAACAACGTTATACCAGACAACGAAATAGTGTATATGACATTGGAAATGTATATACTTTTATTGCACATCTCCGTCAATAAAAGTAAACATAAATATCAGCTTTCAAACACATCAATTTCAAATGACCACGTATAAAAGAAACGCAGTGCGGAGGGAGGCCATCATGTTTCCACTGCACACAAGGGGAGTTTGGTTCAATATCAGGTGTGGCCCTTGAGCCACGATCAAAAAACAAGAGCTGCCATCACCACCATAGCCACCAGCAATTCCATTCCAGCAAGTCGGACCAACGAAAGAGAAACATGCGTTACTATAGTTCTGAGTTTTGGGCAACAACCATTCTAGATACAGTTGTTTGAGCTCTCTTAATAGAGTTGTAAAGATGTTGGTAGTGGGTCGGAAGGATGAAAAGAATGAGCAAGCTCTAAAAAATCACGTTGGTCACCCCTAAACAGGCAGAGATTGCGCATTTACACTTCTTGGCTCTCCTATCACTCATGCCTAGTATCCATATGTAACTGGCAAATCAGTATTGGGTATTAAGTATAAATATGGAGTTTTGTGATATCTCTGAGCATAACGCCTTGGAGGGCGGACTATTCAGAGATAATAAAACGTATATGACACTGTATGGACAGTTGGAGCAGGCTTCAGGCAGCGTATTATATGGGCAGCTTATTATATGGGAAACTGAATTGGAGGATGGGCAGCATATTATATTATACCATGTCAGAGCAGAGGTGTGAATTCTACAAAATAGGCATAACATAGGCATGAAACTGTGATCCAGGTGGATGTTGGTGGCCACGCACCTATCCCATTTGGACCCCCACAACTGTCTCTTTCAGTTTTTCTGTTTCCTTAATTATAGCACAGTTTACTATTTTTAGCAGTTTTTCGAGTCCTAAACTTTCGGAGCTGTTTTGAGGCCCTAAACGACGTTTTTTGGAAAATCCACCACTTCTTTATCTAAAAATCTTCTTTTTTGTCGTAGTCCTCGGAGAGATCTTTCCAACGGGCTATCATGCACGTCAAACGGAGATAGTACGACCAATTCGCGACCCCAGGAAGTTGATGTACCAACTTACCCAAAAACGGGGCCCACAATTTGGCGTTTCATCTTCTAGGGTTAGGTTTTGGAATGTGAAGGGGTTTTCCATTGTTTCTCAACAATAAATAGGCCCTCGAGCCTCATTGTAACATAGTTGTTGGAGAACAGTTTAGAGGCATGTAGCCGACACATCTCTTCTCAGAGATAAGCTACCATCCCCCTAGCTGGGTTATTTCCATTTCTATTTGTAAGCATATTTCTGTATTTTACATCAATGAAATGAAGTATTATTTCCGATGCATATTTTTCTTTATGGTTATCTCTGTATTTTATTGTGTTCCTGTTTAAATCCGGATCAAACTGACACCAGGAGTTACATAAGAGCTGATTTTGGGAGCTGGCTGTAGAACTGTAAAAAGGGTCTCTTTCACCTCTAATTACCTCACATTAATATGTCAATCTAGGAGCGTTTTTTTATTTCAAAGAGTGTCTCAGTTTGAGACTATCATTTGCCAGAGTAATGCTAGTAGTACAGTGTTCAAAAATACAAGAGTAAACGGATGCTTGTTTACGACTTAACTACTTCAAAAGAGTAAATCACACAATCAAAAGACTAAGCAACTTATCAGTCAAGGGTTCAGTAGTGATAACCCATCCCTTTGGAAACTGATGGAAAAGGAAATCAGAGAACAGATCATGGATCTGGGAGCCAGACAGTAAATTCCAAGGCTCACTACAGCCTTAGATCGTCTCCCACACCAAAATAACAAATGCCAGTAAATGGAACGACAGATAAGAAAATGGAACAACGAATAAGAAATCGAACAACAAGTTTGTAATGGAACAACAATTCTTAAATGGAACAGTAGCTAAGAAATAGAACAGCAACTAAGTCTCACAAGCAGTAACAAACTTAATATATCAAATCAAATGCATTAATCATAATCAAACGACAATCTTTCACTCTTAAGGTAGATCGAACAACACACACCAATGGAACAACACTGATTACTGATAAGTTATGGAACAACGCTTGAAAGCCATATACGCACACAACACACTTAAATAGTAATCTGATCTAAGCATCAATCTCAGTTAGAAGGAATATGACTGTGTTTCAAAATAGAATAGCATTGTTCATCAATTCAACAATCGTAAAGAACATAACTCCCAAGATGAATTCTGTAACGTGAATGTACAGCACAAAAGCTCTGTAATGGAATAGTAACAGTATTCTGTTGAGACTAATAATATTATATCAACTCTGAAAAGAATAGTAATATGATGCAGAGTCAATACAATATTTTTGTCTGTGGAAACCTTAATGAATTAAACATAACAGAGCATGTGATGTAAACTTATAAAACACATCAGAGTACCAAATAATGACGATAAGCAAACCACGCATAAACCAACGTAATAATACAGGAGCAAGTTTCCTCCAGGGCTGGGCCCTTAGCATCTAGGGGTACACCGCTTGAGGTTAATCTAGACTCAGAGATGAAGTAATCACCAAGTTTGTATTAATGCATAAAGAAAAATTACAATAAACTAGTTCTTATCGAGACTCGATGATCAAAGTTTTGATCTTAAAAGAAATTACATAAAAACATAATCATGTCTAACTCTCTCTCGAGCTAACAGTGTTGTCCCTTTAATAAGGGTGATGGCAGAGATGTCTAAGTGCAAAAATAGATAAAACAACGATCCCTTAGGATCAAGGATCCTGAGGGATTCGCCGAACCGTTAATCCTCAATCATTTCTTTTCTCTCCTGCACCGAGCTGGTATCTCCACCTCCCTTTCTCGGCCGATTCGCTTTGATTTGCTTTGCCTTGTTTGCATTCGGTCTCCCGTCAAAGGGACAGCGGTTATCTCGTCCTCATCCTTCCCTCTGGAATGGTGTTAGGGTCCCACCCTAACCCCCTTATTTATGTCTTGGGATCATGTCATAGTCAAGAGTCAATAAAGCCCATATTAATATTTGTAAGTGGTTAACCCGCAATTAATAACGGGACCACAGTTAGTTGCAAATGGGCGGAAGTATTAGATAGATGGTAAATAGGCGGTAGTATTAGATAGATGGTATTAATAAAACCCACGATATTGGCTCGTGGTATTGCATGTATGAGTCATATATAAAGGATAGAGACTCCCTGCGAGGAGCATTGTGTCTTGTGTTGTATTCGAGCTCTGCTCTATTGGAGGTTGCCCCCTCGAAGAGGCCTGTGAACATTTCTCTCTGAATAATAAAATCATTGCTATTCTATGTTCTGGGTATATTTTCTTCACATATTTTGTGTTCTTGGTATCTTTTCTTCGCTTGGGTATTGATTTGCAGGTTAAGAGCATAACAAGTGGTATCAGAGCACTTTCCAGGGCTTGGTGGGATCTCCAAATTTTAGCAAATTTTTTTTAGGCTAGAGACGTGTTCCGGCGTCTTTAAACCACGGGATCTATCGTTAAGCGCATAAACCTGTGGATTTGGGGAGGCATGCACGCAGGAAATACAAGAGGTGGTCACGTCTGTTGGACTCCCTTGTAACCCCTGTGGGTACCCCTTCGAGTAGTAGCGCATTAGACAGAACCGCGCACGGACTGTCTTCCACGTACCCTTTGGGTATATAGGAAGCCCCCTAGCTCCCTTGAAACCTCGCCATAGATAAACCTTCGGCCGTCTTGTTGCTACAGTACACCGAGAACAGCACTCGGAGAGATTACTCGCCCGTATGATAGGGTAGTCGGGTTGTACGGCTAAGGGTACGGTCGATCCTCCTTAGTTAGAGCCCTGAAACATCGGGCCGAGTACTACTGTCAGACCCTTATGTATATTGCGATATGTAGCACCTGACACTCCCCAAGACCATAGTTCCCTTTCTATCGGGGGATCACACATCATCTATTCCAGATCAGCAGCAGCAGTTGTTCCACCATTCAGATCTCTCAGATCCACCAGATTGGATATTCCAGATCAGCAGCAGCAGTTGTTCCACCATTCAGATCTCTCAGATCCACCAGATCGGATATTCCAGATCAGCAGCAGCAGTTGTTCCACCATTCAGATATCTCAGATCCACCAGATCGGAGCAGTTGCGAAGGGTTCCTGTACCTGGATATGATTTTCGCAGGACTTTTGGCGGCATTGACAGTTTGAGGATTTGGCGGCTGCAGTATTGATCAGGAAGGAGTAAAACTCCGTTAGGAGTGAGATCTTCCGGGGCGCTTATTGGTGACCTAGCCCATCAGTATCAGGACGACGAGCTGAGCAAGGTGGTACCATTCAATTTCTTAGTAAAAATTTTTAGGCGGTCCCAATTTTTCATCAGGTTGGTGTATGGTAGAAACTCGCGCTCAAGCGATGGCCAATGAAAGGATCGACAAAATTGAAAACTATGTCAACTCCCTCCAAACTGCGGTGGACAAGATAACACTTAACCTTCAAGGAATGAGTGACCACATAGAACTTGAGCTTAAAGGAATGAGTAACCAGATACAGGAGGCATTCTCAAAGGGCAAGAAGCCAGCCCACGAGGAGGCGTATAATGGCCATGAATACCATGAGGGTGAGTCTAGCCACTCTCCTCACGTTTGGCATTCCCATCCACCACCCAGTCAGCGACCTCCCAAGTTGGATATGCAGAAATTTGACGGTTCTCACACGTCCGCATGGCTAGCACAAATGGAGCAGTACTTCCAATTGAATCATATCACAGATGAGGGGACTAAGCTTATGGTTGGCACCATGTACTTGGACAATGAACGATGGAAATGGAAGGAATGGCATCAGCGTTGCAATGGACATTTTCAGAATTGGGCCCAATTTGCCAAAACTCTTCGCAGTCGCTTTGAACAGGAAGACTCTTTTTTGGGGCGTCTCACTAAGCTCCGACAGACGGGTACAGTGGAGGAATATATTACTGCTTTTGAAGCCTTAGCCTTCCGCACTAAGGATCTCACAGATGAGTTCTACATGGAATGCTTTATCAGCGGTCTTAAAGAAGCCATCAAAGCTCAGGTTCTACTCCACCACCCTCCCACATGGACAGAGGCTTGCCAGGTAGCCCGTAAGGTTGAACGAGCATTAACAGCCCAATCCAGCCACCCCAACTTCCCCGCTAAAGGTCGTCCCTCACAGGCTCCCAATATGACTCAGACACTTAAGATTCAAAAGGTGTCACCTGCGGAAATGGCCGAAAGAAGGAAGCAAGGACTATGTTACTACTGTGATGAAAAATATTCCCCTGGTCATAAATGCAAAGAGCACAAGTTTTTTCAAATAGATGCCACTGACTACAGCTCCACAGAAGAAGATCCACCACTTGAGGAACCGAAGGTGATAGAAGAAGATAACCAACAAGAGACTGTATCTGATGAACCAATTATTTCGCTGAATGCATTGGCAGGAATTTCCTCCCCTCAAACTCTCAAAATCAGGGGTTTTCTTAAACATCTCCCAGTAATAGTCTTGATTGATAGTGGAAGTACCCATAATTTCATCCACCAAAAGATCGCTGAAGCAGCACATTGTTTCGTCCGGGCAGTTTCTAACTTCCAAGTCCAGATTGCAGATGGGGGCACAATGAAATGTGAAGGTCGCTGTGAAAATGTCAAAATTCAAATGGGGGATTATCAATTGAAAACCCACATGTTTGCAATACACATGGGGGGTTGCGACATTGTCCTTGGCACGGAATGGCTCCGCACTCTTGGGCCAATCACAATGGATTTCCAGGAGTTATATATGAGTTTTAAGCAGAACAACTCCACACATACCCTCCGTGGACTACAGGCGGGAGCCCCCTCTATCATCAGCTCGCATAGGATGGAAAAATTGTTAAAAAAGGGCCATCATGGAGTGGTAGCTCAATTTAATGCCATCCAGGTAGTCGACACCATGCCCCAGCCAATTCATCCTGAGATGCAACAGATTTTAAATAAACATCGGATTGTCTTTGACAAGCCTCATGAGCTTCCACCCTCGCGAGGGGAACATGATCATAGCATCACATTGGTTCCAGGGGCTCAACCCCCAAATGTGAGGCCATACAGATATCCGTTCACCCAAAAGAATGAAATAAAAAAAATCATCAAGGAATTGTTGGAAGCAGGTGTCATTCGTCCCAGCATTAGTCCTTATTCATCTCCAGTGGTCATGGTCCTCAAGAAAGATGGGGAGTGGCGGATGTGTCGAGACTTCAGGGCCCTCAATAAGTTAACAGTCAAATATAAATTTCCCATCCCAGTGGTTGACGATTTGCTGGACGAACTCAATGGGGCACAATTCTTCACTAAGTTGGATCTTTGCTCAGGCTACCACCAAATTCGCATGAAGGAAGTCGACATTCCCAAGACAGCTTTCAGAACTCACGAAGGCCATTATGAGTTCCTGGTCATGCCATTTGGTCTCTGTAATGCCCCCTCTACTTTTCAGAGCCTTATGAATCACCTCCTCAAACCATATCTCAGAAAATTTGTCCTTGTCTTCTTCGATGACATCCTCATCTATAGTGGCACTTGGGCGGCACATCTTCAGCATGTAGATCTACTCTTGCAACTGCTCCGCACGCATAAATTATTTGTCAAGATGTCTAAGTGTGCGTTTGGCATGGAAGAAGTTGAGTATTTGGGCCACATTGTGGGGTGTGAGGGTGTCAAGGTGGACCCAAAAAAAATCCAGGCAATGCAAGAATGGCCTCAACCTAAGACCTTGAAAAGCTTGAGAGGATTTTTGGGTCTCACAGGCTATTATCGTAAATTTGTCCGCAACTATGGCCGCATAGCGAAGCCCCTAACGCAACTCCTAAAGAAAAATTCCTTCTTCTGGAATGAGGAAGCACAACAGGCATTTACCGCTCTAAAAACCGCCATGTGTTCCACTCCTGTCTTAGCACTACCGGACTTCACCAAATCATTTGTCATTGAATGTGATGCTTCGGGAACAGGTATTGGAGCGGTCTTAATGCAGGAAGGGCGACCATTGGCCTTCACCAGCCAACAACTAAGTGGGAAGAATCTGGGCCAATATACCTACGAGAAGGAAATGATGGCCATCTTACATGCAGTCGAGACCTGGAGACCTTACTTGTTAGGGCGACGTTTCCAAATCCGCACAGATCATCACAGTCTTAAATATTTTTTGGAGCAATGCCTCTCTTCCCCTCAACAAAATAAATGGTTAGCCAAAATGCTGGGATATGATTATGAGATCATTTACAAGAAAGGGAAAGACAACAGGGTAGCAGATGCATTGTCGCGCCAATTTGAGGAGGAAAGTACTCTGCTCGCAATTTCCCTCCCCATTCCAGACTGGATTGAAGAGGCTCGCAGGGAATGGTTTTCACATCCAGGGCTCTCAAAACTCATTTCTCAATTGCAGGCAAATCCTAATTCCAGCAAGGGCTACTCGTGGCAGAATGATATTCTTCGCTACAAGGACAGAGTCGTAATATCACCAACATCCACCCTCAAAAGTCGCATTTTGGCAGAATTGCACTCATCTCCCATTGCAGGACATTCGGGCTTTCAGAAGACGTATGCTCGCGCCAGAAGATCATTTTTTTGGACCGGCATGAAACAGGACATCCTTACTTTCGTAGCAGAATGTGACATCTGTCAACGCCACAAAGGGGAAACCGTCAACACACCAGGCACATTACAACCATTGCCCATTCCGGCGTCAATTTGGACAGAGGTTTCCATGGATTTCATTACAGGTCTTCCAAAGTCTGGGAACAAGTCAGTCATCATGGTGGTTGTGGACCGACTATCAAAGTATGCTCATTTTTGTGCCCTACCCCACCCATTTACACCAACCTTGGTTGCTCAAACTTTCATGGATCAGATCTTCAAATTGCATGGCATGCCCACTTCTATTGTATCCGACCGTGACCCAATCTTCACCAGTAATTTTTGGCAGGAGCTCTTCAGAATAAAAGGCACTCAACTCAAACTCAGTACTTCATATCATCCGCAAATAGATGGTCAAACCGAAGCCGTCAACAAATGTCTAGAAACCTACCTTAGGTGTTTCACTTCAGAAAAGCAACACCTTTGGGTACAGTGGTTACCTCTGGCGGAGTGGTGGTATAACACCAACTATCATGCCACCACCAAAATGACTCCCTATGAAGCAGTCTATGGACAACTTCCGCCTTCCCCTACTTCTTATCTCTCGGGGTGCTCCAAAGTACAAGTCGTGGATCAACTCCTACAACACCGCGCAACCATGCTTGCCCATCTGCGCGAGAATCTTCATCAAGCTCAGAACCATATGAAGCAACAGGCTGACCAACATCGCTCGGAGCGCCAATTTCAAGAAGGGGATCAGGTCTTTTTGAGGTTGCAACCATATAAGCAAACATCACTCAAAGACAAGGGTTGTCAAAAGCTCTCCCCAAAATTCTATGGACCATACCAAGTACTTCAACGCATTGGAGAAGTGGCTTACAAGTTGGCTTTGCCACCTACAGCAAAAATCCACCCAGTTTTCCATGTATCGTGCCTCAAGAAAGTGATTGGGAACAATTGCCGAGTTCAAACCAGTCTACCTGAATTGGACGAAGAAGGGTCAATCTGGCTTCAACCTGAACAGGTTCTAGACACAAGAGACAAGCACCTGCGCGGCCGCATGATTAAGGAGGTCCTCGTCAAATGGAAAGACACCTCTCCGGAGGATGCAACTTGGGAACCAGCCACTATTCTTCAGTAGTTTCCGCAGCTTCAGCCTTGAGGACAAGGCTAGTCTTAAGGGGGAGGGCATGTTAGGGTCCCACCCTAACCCCCTTCTTTATGTCTTGGGATCACGTCATAGTCAAGAGTCAATAAAGCCCATATTAATATTTGTAAGTGGTTAACCCGCAATTAATAACGGGACCACAGTTAGTTGCAAATGGGCGGAAGTATTAGATAGATGGCAAATAGGCGGTAGTATTAGATAGATGGTATTAATAAAACCCACGATATTGGCTCGTGGTATTGCATGTATGAGTCATATATAAAGGATAGAGACTCCCTGCGAGGAGCATTGTGTCTTGTGTTGTATTCGAGCTCTGCTCTATTGGAGGTTGCCCCCTCGAAGAGGCCTGTGAAAATTTCTCTCTGAATAATAAAATCATTGCTATTCTGTGTTCTGGGTATATTTTCTTCGCATATTTTGTGTTCTCGGTATCTTTTCTTCGCTTGGGTATTGATTTGCAGGTTAAGAGCATAACAAATGGAAACTTCTCGTTTTCACTCCTCCCTGCATAAGGAAATGAAAATTGTCAGCGTTTTAGTTTTGCATAATAATCTCACATGTTTCGTTATAATCCTTTATCGTTTTCCAAGTTCAAGATGCAAAAAGGTGTGCAAGTTCTACTGAAAAGATACTGAAATAATCATCAAAAACATACTTTTTTTAGTACTCCACACACCCCCCTGCTTACCCTGTTTCATGCCCTCATGAAAACGTTGTAGTTGACATGCAAGGCAATGAGAGAATACGCTGGAGATGTAATCTCATGTGGAGGCCTACAGCCATGATGAGTAACTAGGTAGTCAAAGAAATGGCCTATATGACCCTCGGGCATCTCATACAGGGCTTGGTATCCGGGTGCATGGTGTCAAATAATTGGACTCTGGAACCTATATTCTAACCAGGATGGCCCTGCCCTCAAAATGATTTCGCCATAAAGGTGCAAACAGCTGGCAGCTAATTTGAAATTTTCATACTTAAACGGTTCCTTGAGCTGGATATTCGGATTAGATATTTGATACCGAAATTTAGTTGCATCAATGGCAAGGTCTTTTATAGAAGAAAAGTATTCTAATCCTGTTCGAATGAGTGCCTCATGCATGGGTCCTAATGTTTCAATTATACCCGGAGTCTTCATGAGGTTTCTATGTGCTTTCCACAACTGAACTGGGTTCCTAGGCTCAGCCCTTACCCACAAATCTAAGTTGTTTTCTTGCCTCTGGAAAGTATTATAGGCTTTAAGCCATTTAATCTGATTAACCCCAAATGAGATGAATGCCTGCAATTGGATGTCTCCAACAAAAGGGCCAGGGTTCAGCTCGGTTTCCTGGTCTAGTACAAGGTTATGTAAATAGAACTCACACAGCAATCTTTGGACTTTTACCCCGTAGTGCTTACAGTAGTCTATAAAATCATTGACAGTGTTAATTTGTATGGGAGCACCTGCTTTAAAAGCTTTTATTTTTAATTGCAAATACCGTTCCAGTAGAAACGGGGCATAATTCTTGGCAGGGGCTCTACATGCTAAGACATCATTGTATAAAGAACACAAGGTATCCATCTGCTTGATAACAATATCTAGCCTACGAGTTACCTTTGCGACTTTCTCTTGTTCCTTCTGCCAACCTTCAAAAGCCTGGCTTTTGGATTGATTGATGTTCCTAAGCTGCTGCTATAGCTCTTCATACTTTTCGCGAGGGACCGTTTGCTCTCTAAACTTTTCTGCTTCTTGCTGAGCTTGCTTCAACCCCTTTCGCAGGGTTACTGTTTTTGGATCTCTTCTCCATGCAGCAGTGGAGGCCGGGAGTTTTACCTGGACTTTCCTATTGCGTTGCTTTGAGTTCAGAACCCTTATCACTCCTGAAGGTGGTGCCTCCGTCTAAATTTCCTTATCACAGGTCATCATGTCATCCATTTCTATTTTAACATGAATATCAGTCTGTTGTTGTTCCTTTTCAATTGGAACAGCAGTCTGTTCGTCAGCATCATTTTGAACAACAGCTTTATTTTCGACAGGGTTTTGAACATCAGGATGAATTCTGATCCTCCGCCCCTTTACCTTGTGGGGTTTTGCTGGAGTGGTCACCTTTTTCCTTCCTGAAGTCCTTTTTACCCTTTGCCTTGCTTTCAGGATCCTAATCTGCTAGTGGAGCTGGACTATTATGTTCAATAATCTCTGTTGTTCCTTTCGCAGTTCTTTGATTTCCAAAATTTCCTTAGAATGAACAACAGGGTGTTCACTGTGGTTTGGACTGTGACTAGTCCCCGGATCTTCCTTCTGGGGTGTTTCTTCATTGTTCTGCTCTGGCTGTTCTGGGCAGGAACCCTAACTGGTTCTGTCATTTCTTGGGCGACTTCTCTTTCTGCCCTCGCTTCCTCTGGAATTTCTTCCGGTGTCTTCTGGTTAGGAACAGATTGTTCCTGTTCAGTATCTCCTATCGTTTCTCTATCATGAGCAGACAGATTCTCTTCTTCTGCCTTCTTTGCATGTGTTTCTTCAGGTGAATTTTCCTCCTGGGGTTTCGTTTCATCATGGAGGTCTGATGGGCTGAAAGGTTGGCCATATTCGCCCATATTGGCTAAGACTTCAGCCAATTCATCTTCTCCCACTGGGTCCTGCAATGGGCTACCTTCCTATTGTTCCATTTCCTCCTCCTGCTCAGATTTCTCGGCTTCTGTTTCAGAATGCTCGGCTCCTTCTTCATTTTCTTCTTCGGATTGCTCGGCCTCCTCTTCAGATTGCTCGGCCTCTTCTTTCTCTTCTCCTTCAGATTACTCGGCCTCTTCTTCTGGCCGTGAGGGTTGCTCATCTTCAATTTCTACTGGTCGGCTAGTGTTTTCCTAGAGCTTCTCCAGCCTCCCTCGTATTCGTGCTAACCGGACTGATTTCTTGCGTTTTTCTGGTTGTTCGGGTGTACCAGTGGCATGCTTACACTTTGGCAATTCCTTTCATTTTTTGCGACGCTCGGATGTACTGGTGGCATGTTTCTGTTTTGCTAATTCTTTGAATTTTTCTAGACGCTTTGGTGTACTAGTGGCATGGTTACGTTTTGAGGATGGTGCTGTCAACCCCCCATCTATCATGGCAATTAGCTCTTCCCATTTGCTCTGCTGCTGGGTGAGGCTATGACTGACAATTAACCGAATCAACCCATGATGACTAACAACTGACTCTACATGCTGTGCCTTTTTTATGCTCCGTGCAACGTCATGAAATAATGAATTCAAAAATGTAGGTAAATTTACAGAGCATTTATGCTTTAGAACAGCTAAGAGTTTAAGATGTTGTGGTCTTACCACGTCTTTTCTGCCTTCACAGGTGATGTAGCCTTGAACGGTCCTTGCCAATTCTGCCCAGGGCTCTCCTAGCGTTGTTGGCAAAACTCCCTTTCCTTTAATTGCCAAGCTCTGGCCTTCGTCCTAGAAGATTTCTATAATCTTCTGCAATCTCTCCTTTTTTAACGTCCATACAGGTTTGGTGGCTGGTAGTCTCGAGACTTCTGTGATTATGTCATCGGTGACTGTTATATGTCTCCCCCTCACTGTGGAGTAATCCTCTTGCAAATTCTACAGGAATTCAATTGCCACTGTCTCGTTAGACTCCTGCAAGTAGTTGAGATAAGTCAGCCACCCTGCTCTTGCCAGGATTTCCCGGGCAACAGCGGAGATTGTCAACACCTGCGGTTCCCTCCAGATCGATCTTCCTCCCATGGTTTCACTGTAAATTCTCAATGGAATGGCAGTTGTTCGTGTTGTTTGAAACACAGAGAGGCTAATAGACGCAAGACTTGTTCAAAAAACACAGTATACCATAGAAATGGCTTATGAACAAAAATTCGTGCAGAAAAATAAAAATAGCATGTCGTTGAGCCATGCGATACCCTAGTACACAACTTTCCCGAATAGTGAGCTGACACGTAATCCAGGGAATAATGAGGTTAACCCCCCCGCAATGTGATAGGCTGTCCCAGCCGTCAAATAAAGGAGCAGCGCTCATTCTGAAACAGAGTCATAAAGGAACAATGTATATAAATATGCCATGTTTACAAAAACAATGAATTACCGAAATCGAGGCGTAGAGTTATATCGCTTATTACATAAGAGGCTGCTGTGATATGATGTGAGGCTGGGAGGATAAGACATCTGTCATACTTCCTAAATCTCCTGCGGTCATTGTCAATTACTCTGCCATGATTGGTGATAATAAATTTACATGCGTTATATATTTTGGGGAATGATATATGATTAATTACTAAGGTATAAGAAACAAAAGGGTGTTAATAACTCACCTATTGGTGTAAATAATGTGACTTCGATACCATTAACAGTGCTCTGTTGCTGACAGGTGTCCATAACCTTGGCAGAGTTGTTTATTTCACCCATGGAACCATGATCCTTTGTGTATACTTAGGGAATGTAATGTCAAAATGTAGGCCATTATGCTGTCTTGGTGACTAGTTAACCATAATTCCATTCACAAGGAAGGAGCGAAAAGTGGGCAGGCTGGCTCGTGATGAGACCTCCTGTTCCAAGGGTTGTTTATTTGATATACCCTTTGAACCATATCCCTGCTGTGGTGGCCATAGTGGGAATGCCACTTCGCTTTCGTCCTCATGATCATGGTAGGTTGGCTCTTGATGAGACCCCCTATCCTGCATTTTGACAACTTATAAATCATGTTTACTTTTTTCTTTTTCATAAAGTACTTCCCTTATTTGTACACAAGGGGTGGTTCAACACTCCTTAAGAGTAGGAATGGTGGAAGAAGTCTTAACATCTCAATAGGATGATATAAACCCTTTGCTCTTATTCCTAAATAATAATCAAAGAGGATTAAAAAAAAGAGTCGTCATGATAAAGATGAACAATCATAGCAGAATTAGTAGAACAATGACAACAAAAGATGATAAATAAGTGTGTCCTTCCTTTTTTCCTCTTACCAATACAGAGCTTTATAGAGATAGCGATTTATGATTCGCTGATTTCAGTATGTTATGATTTTGTATCCATTGCATAAGTGCATAGCTGTATTCTAAAAGACTTGAAAGAACAGGGGCAATAAGCATCCTTAATTTAGATTAGCAAAAGGAACAAGTTGTTTCATAGGGAGGGAAAAAGCATGCAAGTGGTGTTCCTTTTGGAAAAAGGGCTAATAAGAGACCTCAAATAGCAAAAAAATGCAAATGTCGTTCCTTTGAAAAAGGAATAGCAGAACACACAGATGTTGTTCCTTTGGAAAAGGAACAACAGAACATTCCAATGTCGTTTCTTTGCAAAAGGAACAATAGAATATTCTAATGACATTCCTTTGAAAAAGGAACAGTAGAATAAAAAATGTTGTGTCTTTGGAAAAGGAATAGCAAACACACGGAAATGTCGTTCCTTTTGAAAAAGGAACAACAACAACTAAAAATGTTGTTCATTTGAAAAAGGAACAACAAAAGATGCAAGAAATGCCATTCCTTTGGAAAAGGAACAACAAAAATAAAAAATGTTGTTCCTTTGGAAAAGAAACAATGAAACATACAAAAATGTCGTTCCTTTGGAAAAGGAACAACGAAAATCGAACATGCTGTTCCTTTGGAAAAGGAACAGCAAAACACGCAGATATGCCGTTCCTTTGAAAAAGGAACAGCAGAAATCGACATGCTGTTCCTTTAGAAAAGGAACAACAAAACAAGCAAATGTCGTTCCTTTGGAAAAGGAACAGTGAAAATCAAGAATGTTGTTCCTTTGGAAAAGGAACAGTAGAAACACACAAATGCCATTCCTTTGGAAAAGGAACGACAAAAATCGAAAATGTTGTTCCTTTGGAAAAGGAACAGCAGGACACGAAAAAATAAAGAAAAAGATCCAAATTACAACGAGATGATGGCTGATCCAAAGGGATTTGCTTTTTTTGAAAAGGAACAGTCAGAAGAAAATGCTATTCTTTTTGAAAAAGGAACAACAAAACATGACAGCAAAACATTAATTCAAAAATATTTACAAAAAAAATGATTCAAAAAAAGAACTTATGTACAGACTGTAAAAAGAAATGAATTCCTTAATGAATTACAGGTGAGGAAGACTTCTCTTCCTCCCCCAAAATCTCCATATCAGAGTCTCGGCGTAGCTGCTGGTAGAAGGACTCTCGAGTGAGTGGTTTTCAATAGAGACGAACTCGGTGGCCATTTGCCTTGAAGGCATATCCAGAACCATCAATAGTGATCAGAGTAAGGGTTCCATTTTCATGTACCTTCTGGATTTTGTATGGTCCCAACCAACGAGTCTTGAGTTTCCCAAGGAAGTCCTGAAACCTGGAGTCATACAAAAGAGCCGAGTCTCCCTCGTGGAAGACTTTATTTTTAATGAGAGCATCATGCCATTTAGCTCGCTGCTATTGGATCAGGGTAGTGTTTTGAAGTGCAGAGAGCCTAATTTCATCTAACTCATTGATCTGCTGCAATCGATTAATCTGTGCCTCGGTTAGATCTAAGCCAACTTCCAGTGCTATACGCAATGTTTGGATTTCAAATTCTATGGGAAAAATGGGTTGTTTTCCAAACACTAATTGATAAGGTGAGTAACCAGTGGTGCTTCTCCATGCTGTTCTGTAATCCCACAGTGCTTCAGGTAGTCTGGCAGCCCAATCACATCTATGTGACGCAATGGTTTTCGTTAGAATTGCTTCTATTATTTTATTGTTGATTTCTACTTGTCCATTCGCCTGTGGGTGGTGTGGAGTAGTGATTTTATGCTGGACATGATAATTTTTGAGTGTTGCAGCTATTCTGTTCCCAACAAACTGTGGTCCACCATCTGTAATTATTTCTCTTGGAAGGCCATAACGTACAAATAGATGGAACAGAACTGTATGACAAAGTCCTCTGTAGCTCTAGGCAATGCTGCTGCTTCAACCCACTTGGTGACATATTCTGTTGCCACCAAAATATATGTTTTCTGGTTTGATTATGGGTTGATAGGTCCAACGAAATTAAGAGCCCACCCCTCGAGTGGTTCAATGACCAAATGTGGTTTCAGAGGCATCTCATTAGACTGACCAGGGCGTCCTGCTCGCTGGCAGCTGTCACAGGCTTGGACAAATTTTTTTGCATCTTTGAAAATTGTGGGCCAATAATACCCTGTCTGCAGCACTTTATGTCCAGTTCTGCGCTTAGCAAAATGTCCACCACATGGTCCATCATGACAGGCTTTTAAAATGTCAAAGATTTCATCTTCTCGAATGCATCTCCTGATATGCATGTCTGCTCCTATGTGAAACAAATAGCTCCCAATCCACGAGAATCGAGCACTCTTCTCAACAATCTGTTTCCTCTCATTAGGGGTTAGATGTTTCGGTAGTTTACCTACTGCTAGGTAATTGGCAACATCAGCATACCAGGGTGTTTGAATAGCAACAACAAACATATGCTCGTCTGGGAATTGATCTTCAACTGATGCTGCATCGATTGGCTTTGGCATTCTTGAGAGAAAATATGCTACAAGATTTTCTTTTCCGGGTCGATCCTTGATTGTAATATCAAATTCTTGCAATAAAATCAGCCATCTAGTTATTCTGCCATTTGTGATAGGCTTATTTTCTAGATATTTTATGGCAGAATGATCTGTATACAAGATGACAGGATATCCAGTAATGTAATGCCTAAACTTATTGACAGCATGTATTATAGCTAGGAATTATTTTTTAGTAACAGTGTAATTTAATTCATCCGGGGATAAATTTTTGCTGATTTAATAAATTGCATATGGATTTTTATCCTCTTCTTGCCCAAGGACTACTCCAATGGCTGTATGTGAGGCATCAAATGATATCTGGAATGGCAAATCCCAATTTGGTCCTCAAAGGACTGGGGCTATGGATATGAGCTTCTTCAGATCCTTGAAGGCACGTTCACATTTTTCTGTCCAAAGAAAATTAGCGTTACCAGTTAGTGCATATAGAGGTGCAGCAATGTGCGAATAATGTTCTATAAATCGCCTATAATAACCAGAAAATCCAAGAAAAATGCGTACCTCTGTTTGAGTGGTAGGAGTGGGAATAAGAAAAAGTATTTGGATTTTGGCTAGGTCTACCTGAATGCTAGCTGCTGAAATATAGTGTCCTAGGATAATTCCTTCAGTCATCATCATATAACATTTTTCGTGGCTTAAACAAAGCCTGGTAGCAATGCAGTGTTGTAGGACTTTCTCTAGGGTGTCCAATGCTGGATCGAAATCATCTCCATATGGTGTAAAGTCATCCATGTATACTTCAAGTCCATCATTTATTAAATCTGCAAAAATACTAAGGATAGCCCTTTGGAATGTGGCAGGAGCATTGCATAAGCCAAAAGGTAGAACTCGGAAGGCAAATGTTCCCCAAGGACAAGTAAAAGTAGTTTTTTCTTGGTTTTCAGGGGCAATCTGAATCTAATTGTATCCACTGAAGCCATCCAGGAAAGAAAAGAATTTATTTCCTGCTAAAGTGTCTAATAATTGGTCGATGAATGGGAGAGAAAAGTGGTCTTTTTGTTTTGCTTTATTTAGCTCCCTGTAGTCCATGCAGATTCTCCATTTCCCATTCTTTTTTGGTACCACCATAAGTGGAGAGACCCATTTACTATCAGAGATAGGATAGATAAAATTGACATCTAAAAGTTTTTGAAGTTCAGCTTTTACCACATCTTTTAGATGAGTATTAAGTCTCCTTTGAGGTTGACGAACAGGTCTGACATCCTTTTCTATATAAATGTGGTGTGTACATAATTGGGGGTCAATTCCTTTCATATCAGGGTAATCCCATGCAAATGATTCTTTATATTTTCTTAACAAATGGATGAGCTTCATTTCTTGTTCAAGTGTGAGGTTGGCATTAATATTTAAGGTTTTGCCCAGTTCAATTTCCACAATTTTACTATTTGCAACAGAAGTAACAGGTATTGTTTGATCATGTGTGTCTTTCAAAGGATCTTCTTCTAATTCATTATCAAATGCTGCTTCTATCATGTGGCACTGTGTGCAGGATCTAGATTCAGTTTGACTAATGAAATTATTAATGGCATCATCTTCTGTTTGATCTTTAAAATCAAGTGCCTCCTGTATAGTTAATGGAGATCTAATGTTATCAGTAAGGTATGATACAGGGTGCTTATTAGTTTTGATTATTGTGACACTTGGCTGTGCTGGAGGATATAGAACTAAATTCTTGATATTTGGTCCTTTGGTTATGGTCATATTTCCTTGCCGGCAGCCAATGTAAGCATCGGCAGTGGCAAGCCAAGGTCTACCTAAAATCAGCGGGTGTCCATCAAGTCGGGTTTTGGGATTTATTATCAGGAAATCGGTTGGATATTCCCATGACATCATGTAGAGTACCCTCCGGCCTAACCACAGATCGATCGGCCAATTCTAGCAAGGTAGAGGTGGGTCCTACAGATGTAATGCCTAGCTTTTGGCAAGTAGTGGTTGTCAAGATATTAATTGCAGCTCCTAGATCAACTACGGCATTAGACAGGGTCTGTCCATAAATTTGGACAGTTACAATTGGATTTCCTGGGTCTTCATATTTAATGGGTGTTTCTTTTCCTATTAGTAAGTCAGATAAAGTGCCGACTACTTGGACTCTTGGATTATTTGTTGCATTCCTCCTTGGTTTCTTTATGCACAATTCTTTGATAGTTTTTGCGTATATGGGGATGTCTTGAATGGCTTGGAGGAATGGAATTTTTATGTACAGTATTCTATAGGTCGATGTATGACTAATCATTCTGGGAACGGGGGAGAAGATGTGGTTGCTTGATTATGAGTTTGTTGTTTATTCACATCCTCTTGTTGTGACAGCTGTTCTCTTGGTAACTGATCTTCAATCTGCACTGTCTTATCTCCCTCGGTTTCAGTAATACGCCCAGATCTTAACTGAAGATCATTGCACTCCCTTAGATCGGCTCCTATTTCTGGTGTTTCTATAATTTGGAGAGATTGAACTGGTCTGTTATTTGGATTGGGGTTGGGTTGGGCTGGGAGTTGCGGTCTCAGATTAGACTGGGGATTTTGTTGTAAGGCTGGCAGTGTAGGTTGAGGGAGCGGAATAGTTCCTACTGGTTGATGCATCGGTCTATGCCAGTTTGACTGCCAGGCTGAACTTTGTGAAGTATGGGGAGTCCATTGTGGTGGATATGAGTTACCTTGCCAATATGGTGGAGTATAAGGAAAATTCGGCCAACCAGATTGGCTTGCTTGATTCAGCCACGAGTTTGAAGAAGGAAATGACCGTGGTGACCAATTTGGAAACGGGGGTTGGGATTGACTTTGCCACATACTATATTGTTGAGCATTATAATGTGGAGTCTGAAAAGAAGAAGTTGGGTCTGAAAACATACCATATTGTCTCGGCTGCCACTGACGGCGCTTGTTGAGTAAATACACCGATTCTAGTTCTTCTTCCGCTTCCTTATATACCGCTTTCAATCCAGGAAGTGAGGGGCAGCTCTCCGTAAGGTGATCTTTTGTACAGATGGTGCATGTTTGGACTGTATCCAATGGACACTCCTTGTGACTATGCTTTTTCTTGCATCGAGGACAAAAGATCGCCAAATTCAGTTCTGCCTCCATTTGCTTCTGTTTGGCCTGCATAATATCAAGTTGTGTAGTTAGTGTCCCTAGAATATCCGTTTTAAAATTTTCCAATAAATTTCCAATTTCTACACGCATTACTCCTTCTATTGAAATTTTATTATCTCTTACAAACCGATCATGTTCTGCAGGTTTTACTCTTGTGCTGCCTGTCGAGCTCTTGATACATAAATCAATAATGTCAGCAAAATTTTCTTGATAAATATCCCCTTTTCCCATAATGTTTAATGTTTCAATCCATTGTTCCTTCATGCCCCTTATCAATACTGTTTTTAACACATCATCAGGTAAAGGTAGTGATGCATAAGGAGATATTTGTAGATGATATTGGAAACGTTCCACATACTCCTCTAATGTTTCATTCGGTCTAGCTGTCATCTGGAATATTTCATCCTTTAGTTCTCTAGACCTGCAATAATCCTGATATTTTTTCAGGAAAGATTCTTTCATTTGATCCCAGTTATTTATAACCCTGCCACCTAATCCCATAAACCATCTTAAAGCAGCCCCTTTTAATGTAGAGGGAAATAATTTCAGTTTTTGGGGGTCGGTGGTGTAATCATATCCCCTGCACAACACATCAAATTGAAATAAAAATGCATCCGGATCTTCTGATGTAAGACCGTGAAATGTAGGGATATGTTGAAGAGGGATTACTTTCATAGGTGCATTTGTTGTAGAATGCACTATAGGGTATTGTAATGTAGAGGTTTGAGTGTTTGGCTGATTTTGAGCCATAGGGTCGAATATATGCCAATAGCCTTCTGGGATATCTAGGAGGGTATTCCTAGGTTGAGAGGGAATGGCTTTGACAGGAACAGTTTTAATAGCACTTCCTCTATCTGGGATAATGAGAATGCCTGATGTCTGAGGAGATTGGGTTTCTTCAACAATGATTTTTGTAGCACTTCCCTTGTCTGGGCTGTTTAATGGCTGTGTTGTTCCAATAGGAGATCTTGGTTCCTCAGTTTCCCCTGTTTCTCCTTCTCCTTCACAAAGATTGCTGAAATTCCCTTCCTGCAATAGTTCTGGAGTAGAATTTTCAATTTCTTGAAAGTCCTGCTCTTCAGTTTGACTATGCACCTCAGCAAAGGCTACAGATGGTGATCCTGTGGCCTGAAGGGAACTAGTAGGCTATTTAGAAATGATTTTCCTAGGTCCTACTGATGGCTGAGATTCTGCTTTCTTGTAGATTTCGTCTATAAAGGTTGTTCGGCCAAGGGTCACTGGCCCCTTAGCTTTTTCTAGCTTGGGTAGAGGTTTGGTATTTTTTTCTGTTTTTTTCTGCTTAGTCATGCACTCAAATTAACTACTAAATTCTATTCAAACAAAGCAACAACAAATCTGTTAGGAAAGCGGACAGAGGAGTAGGGCTTTTACATGCTCCGTACGTAGGTTCTTACCTTCCGTTTTTAAAATCCAACTCTTCCCTAGTAGGTTCATACACTACTCTAAATAAAAGGACAAATGGCTACACTCTTTCCCTGGCAACGACCCCAAAATGTAGAGCTATAAAAAGGGTCACTTTCACCGCTAATTACCTCACATTAATATGTCAATCCGGGAGTGTTTTGTTATTTCAAAGAGTGTCTCAGTCTGAGGCTATCATTTGCCAGAGTAATTCTAGTAGTACAGTGTTCAGAAATACAAGAGTAAACAGATGCTTGTTTTCGGCTTAACTACTTCAAAAGAGTAAATCACACAATCAAAAGACTAAGCAACTTATCAGTCAAGGGTTCAGTAGCGATAACCCATCCCTTGAGAAACTGATGGAAAAGGAAATCAGAGAACAGATCGTGGATCTGGGAGCCAGACAGTAAATGCCAAGGCTCACTACAGCCTTAGATCATCTCCCACACCAAAATAACAAATGCCAGTAAATGGAACGACATATAAGAAAATGGAACAGCAAATAAGTAATCGAACAACAAGTTTGTAATGGAACAACAATTCTTAAATGGAACAACAACTAAGAAATAGAACAACAACTAAGTCTCATAAGCAGTAACAAACTTAATCTATCAAATAAATTGCATTAATCGTAATTGAACGACAATCTTTCACTCTTAAGGCAGATCGAACAACACACACCAATGGAACAACACTGATTACTGATAAGTTATGGAACAGTGCTTGAAAGCCATATACGCACACAGCACACTTAAATAGTAATCTGATCTAAGCATCAATCTCAGTTAGAATGAATACGACTGTGTTTCAAAATAGAACAACATTGTTCATCAATTCAACAATCGTAAATAACATAACTCCCAAGATGAATTCCCTAACATGAATGTACAACACAAGAGCTTTGTAATGGAATAGTAACAGTATTCTGTTGAGACTAATAATATTAGATCAACTCTGAAAAGAACAGTAATATGATGCAGAGTCAATACAATAGTTCTGTCCATGGAAACCTTAACGAATTAAACATAACAGAGCATGTGATGTAAACTTATAAAACACATCAGATTACCAAATAATGACGATAAGCAAACCACGCATAAACCAACGTAATAATACAGGAGCAAGTGTCCTCCAGGGCCAGGCCCTTAGCCTCCAAGGGTACGCTGCTTAAGGTTAATCCAGACCTAGAGATGAAGTAATCACCAAGTTTGTATTAATGCATAAAGCAAAATTAAAATAAACCAGTTCTTATCGAGACTCAATGATCAAAGTTTTGATCTTAAAAGAAATTACATAAAAACATAATCATGTCTAACTCTCTCTCGAGCTAAGAGTGTTATCCCTTTTATAAGGGCGATGACGAAGATGTCTAAGTGCAAAAATAGATAAAACATCGATCCCTTAGGATCAAGAATCCTGAGGGATTCCCCGAACCGTTAATCCTCGATCATTTCTTTTCTCTCCTGCGCCGAGTTGGTATCTCCACCTCCTTTTCTGGGCCAATTCGCTTTGATTTGCTTTTCCTTGTTTGCATTCGGTCTCCCGTCAAAGGGACAACTGTTATCTCGTCCTTGTCCTTCCCTATGGAACGACAACTTCTAGTTTTCACTCCTCCCTGCATAAGGAAATGACAATTGTCAGCATTTTAGTTTTGCATATTAATCTCACATGTTTCGTTATAATCCTTTATCGTTTTCCAAGTTCAAGATGCAAAAAGGTGTGCAAGTTCTACTAAAAATATACTGAAATAATCATCAAAAACATACCTTTTTTATTACTCCACACTGGCTTTGATAATATGTCAGACCAGGTAGTA
Organism: Pinus tabuliformis; assembly: GCA_031772625.1. Taxonomy (NCBI): domain Eukaryota; kingdom Viridiplantae; phylum Streptophyta; class Pinopsida; order Pinales; family Pinaceae; genus Pinus; species Pinus tabuliformis. The sequence continues at coordinate 1,106,578,722 of CM062804.1, read as the reverse complement.
GCTCCTCAAAATCAATTTGTTCATATTCATTCAGGTTGGTATTTACTATATACATGAGAGAGAGACTATTCACTTCATTTCCTGGTGACTATTCATATTTCTTATTATTTATTTACATCAGTTACACTTATTTACCCAATCTTGATGATTACGTGTCAACATGCATGGATGAGTTTCCTATTTAGGAAAAATCCTCCAACTGATAGTACAGTGTCCCTTCCTCTGATCTCAACTGGGTCTCTGACTGAACTGACATGCATGAGTTATTTATGAGAGAATATTCAGTTATCTCAAGTACACTAGTTACATGCACGCAAGCATTAACTAACTAAACTCACAATTAATTCAACAAATTGTTTGAATTAATCTAACTGGACTTAACTCAATTAACTGAGATAACTAATTACAACTCATCCTCATCTCTTTAAATAAGGGATAAATTCCTCAATTAATGGAGAAACTGTTGCATGTCTTCACAAAGACTTCATGTTTGATTTTATACAACTAATTAACTGAAGATGAATTAATTAATTAATTTACAAACATCTGCTAAGATCAAATTCGAATTTTACTTCTCAAATTTAGTTCAAGGACAAACTAAAATTGGAATCTATCCCGAAATGCTATTTATAACACTTCCATTTTTCATTCCTTGTTTCTATGTCCAACACTGGTACCTGAAAGGCTATTTATAGCAATGCTATTTTTAGCATTTCTTGTTTCTATTTTCAATGGTTGGAGCTTCCTTACATGTTGTAGCTTGCAGAAAATTGAGGTAGCTTTCCTTTGCATCACAACAATAATAAATCGTGGTTTATCCCTTTATGGGTTTCCACATATATCTAGTGTCAATATGTGTTGTTATTATGTGTTCATGTGATGTTTTGGTTTGCTTATTACTTGTTCACATGTTCAATCTAATGGTCATTATTTGTTAAGTTGCTCATGTAATCTTTCAGTGAATGAGTTGAAAGAAAAGAATTTTAATGTCCATAAATATGCTAAATTGATTCACCCCCCCCTCAGTTGAGTCAAGTTTCCATCAGCCATAGAATTAATCACCGCCCTTCCAGCCTGCATCATCCAAGAGATCAATGCAATGTCGATCTGCCCGCTATGTTGTTTGAAGGAAAAGAAGAAGTGGTTCTCATTCTCGGTATTAGGGTTGATAGGGACTGACCTCTTCTTAAGACTCCTCTGGCCGGAAACGTTAAGCGCCCTCAACATTAACTAATTTTGCACTGTCAAATATGTAATTCGACAGTCAAGTTTCCATTAGCCATAGAATTAATCACCGCCGTTCGAGCCTGCATCATCTAGGAGATCAACACAATGTTGATCTGCCCGCTATGCTATTTGAAGGAAAAGAAGAAGTGGTTCTCATTCTCGGTATTAGGGTTGATAGGGACTGACCTCTTCTTAAGACTCCTCTGGCCAGAAATTTTAAGTGCACTAAACATTAACTAATTTTGCACTATCAAATATGTAATTCGACAGTCTGAAACACCGAACATTTCAGTGCAATGCAATGAAGGAATGTTTTCAAAACTTAAAAAAAAGTGATCATAGCGCCCTTTCTTGACCTCTTTTCAGAGCAAAGCTAGATAATTGCAAAGCTTATTACGCTATGACTCTGTATGACTCTGCAAATCCTGCAAACCATTCGTAGAAACACAATCTCAAACTATAAAAGAGCTTGAAACACAATGATAAAACGATCAAACGAAAACCTAACTTATTCCCTTACCAACTCTAGCCTTAACTTATCAAACGAAAACCTAACTTATTCCCTTAACTTATGGAATCAGTAGAATACATTTGTAGGAGGTAAGATGATGTCGTCGAAGTCTAAGTATGTGGTTTCGCAGAAGCTTGATTATGCAGAAACCATGGAACAATGAAGGTGTCAATTTTAGTAGAATATTAGGGTGGTTGTTGGGTGCACCAATAACAAATCTAGAAGCATACCGAGAAGAACAGGGAGTTGCAGAGCCCCGATTCTATAGATCTGTAAGCAACATGAGCTCCATACCCATAACTGGGTTACCCAGTGATGTAATGCAACATGTTAAGAGCCAACCTTCACTATGGAACATGCTTCACAATAAGCCCTATGCCTGCTAAAGGCCCTTCAGTAAAGACAAATAGGCAGACCCAATGCTTCTCATCATCTTTCATGCGAGCCAAAGTACTTCATGCATTATATATGTGCATGAACTCGTAGATGGATTCATTATTAGAGGCAGAGGCACGAAGCCATAGTTTGACTTTTCTCCAGCAACCATTCAACCACGACACTAATATTGGCCATAAGGGCCCCATGAGGGTGAAGGGCACAACTGTATCACAAATTTTTGGGATTTTTTTGAAGTTGAAGTAACTACATAATTAGATTGCAACACACATACCTTATGTGTAGGGAAAATAATGTATGGACACCCTCCAAACAAGCTTTCTTTGTCGAGGTTTTCAATAATATATAATTATGGCTCTAGCATTCTGTTTGAATAAACTATTGGCAATGATGGCATGGAAAAACAAATTCTAGACCGGGTTTCCCATGTGAATGGGACTTCTAAGAAGTGGGTAGTCCCCCTAGGAGGTTGTGGCGTAGTGGGAATAAGATTGAATGGAGGAGTAGAGGGCCTAATGGGGTAGTCAAATATAGGGGAACCATGAGGTTTACTGAATGAAACGAAGTTGTGCTAGTAATAGCCTCTATCGATCCATTGATCCATTGAGGATATGATATGGGTTTTCTACAAAACATTTCCCATCTGAGGTTGATAATAGTAACAATGATCTCCCATCTCAGGTTGATAGTAATAACATTGATGATGAAAGATGAAGGTAACATTATCGCAGTTGATGATGACCGGTCATGGATGTGGTGTTCGAGCTTCCCCCATACCTGGATAGAGGATGAAATAGACAAGTGGGATGTATGTAACTAGTGTGTGGCACATAGTTTTTTTTATCTCTAAACTAGTTATTTTAATTTAGTGTGTTTTTTAAAATTAATGTGTTATTTATTTTATTTATTCATTTCACTAAGGTAACAAATGCAACACAAATGATAATTCAATTTAGAAAAAATAAATAAATAAAATTAATAAGAAATAAATAAATAAATAAGAGGCACGCAAGGATTTCATGCAGTCCAGGTGTCTCGGTACTCATATTTGAGGAGAAATGACATCGTAAATCTTGTTGTAACCCATACATTTGTGACAGTTATGTAATTATGTAGTGTACGTATGTAACAATTACGTAATTATGCAATTCTAATTGTTGTGGCGGTTGGATTTGAAAAGACATGCACTGTGCTATATGTTCTCAGTTTTTGCTCAGTTTTTCAAAATGTATATGGCCCAAATAAATATCTAGGAAGCTAGGAGAAACTTGATCATTGCCTATTGATCCAAATTTCTTCTTCTTTTCTTTTATGAGATAAGAATACATAGAAACTCTATCCATTTCCAACTCAACTACACCCCCCATATATTCTTCCCTCCTCATATGGTCATGCCTCGAAACAAAAAACCTCTAGCTAGCACACGAGATAAGCTCACCAACTGCCAACCCTATTTCGTGAGACGACACCAAGAGAATATCCTACTCAAAATATTCTAACCCATCGTTGAATGATTTAGTATTATTGTGGAGATTTATGATTGACAAATTATGGGCAATTGTTAACCAGAGAATTAGATCTTTCTCAAAGTGTTGTTGCATTGATTTGTAATTATGGACTCTAATGAGGAGCAGAGTTTTTTCAGCTCCACCCATGCCGAAAACACCTACTTTGGACAGGGTGGAGGATTTTCTTTCCTTGTCATCAATTACCATAATTTTAAATCCTTTGCATAACTCATCTTGTCCTACTATACACGACCCTTGAATTCCTTGTTGTCTGTAACTTTTTCCAAGTCATAATCTCAAATAAACAAAGTGGTAATTGAGTTGGATACCTAAGTATCAACAACAATTGTAGTGTAGGTAGATCAGAGTGCCACTTATGTTCTTGGTGGTGGGGTTTATTCCTAAGAGAGGGGCTCCTTTGATTTGTACCGAGATAATATTCCAAGGCATTAATATAATTGGTTTATATTTTTCGTTTTGGGCAGGTCACAATTTCTATGTGCATGTTGGGAAATGGGCTCATCAAATGGAACTCCATTCAAAGGGCCATGAATGTTAAGCTCTTTTTTTTCCAAAAAGAAAAAACCAGGAAAAAGGAAAAACCAACATACTTTTTACTATTAAAAAATATGTTTACATTATCATAAATAACATTGTTATGCTCCATACACTCAAAATATACAACGAGTATTTTATGATGTTTGTTTATGTTTGTTTATATCCTTAAGGCAGAATAGGGGTCTTTTCGGTCAATTATAGGATCTTATAATAGAGGGGTTGTTGGGGGATTTATTGTATATGGCATAACAAGGTAATATTGATGCTTATTCCAATCCTATAAATTCTTTCTTATATTGTCTTGTGGTTGCATACCATTGCATTTGATTTACCTTACATTCTTTTTTTATTCTATAACTCCTAAGAGGAAGCTGTGATAATGGTTTGATTATTAGAATAGATTAATGTCAACAATTTGTATTTAACCAGCTTGTGTTTCTTCTATGCATTTGGTTCAACTTGTATCTGAGTTTTTTTATTACTAGTCGATAAGATCATAAATGTGTGGCATAGTTAGTGTGTTATATGCTCAGAGTCCAACAAGATGGTCTAGATTCCTCATTTTGCTGATGGCTTGACCTAAATTTTGTTTACCCCTTTACCATCTATACAATCACAAATAATCGCCACCTTCTTCCATTGTTCACGCTAGTTCCTACCTTATTAAGTCTTCAACCCTTTTCTTATGTAAATAATAAAAAATATTACCTCTCTCCCTCGTTCACATATCCTTCTAGATCGTGCCTTCCCAACTATTAAACCCTTTCAAATGTATAAAATCTCAAATAATCACCACCTTTTCCTCCTACACCCATTTCAGTTTTCCTCATGGCCTTTTATTTCCATGTCAGTGAGACCCACAAGCTTCCTTCTACGTAGGGTTTATGTTATCAAGATCATGGACTTTATTTTATACTTGGATGGCCAGTCAATGTAGTAAATAATGAGAAGCATTGTCATACCTTTAGACTGGACCTGTATTTTTTTGTGGTTGTTGGATCAACCATCACAATAAGTTGCTTTCTGTCTATTCTTATGGCTTTGTGTCTTGAATATCATTTGAATAAGCACTAACAATATTACATTTTGAATCGAATTTTTGGTTTAAAATTTTAGAAAATTTGCATGTAAAGATGAATGGTTTAACCTAGAAATGGAATTTGGTTACTCCACGACCCCGAGCCAGAGTGTGGGCTAGACCCTCTTCATTTTATACAAGATTTGTCACTTTTCTTTGGATGTTGGGTAAGTTTTATCCATACTCACAGAATGTAGCATCTGTACAACATAATTATAAAAAAGTTACATATCATTTTTATCTCCAGATTTTTGAAGTTTTGAGAGCCCTCCCAAAAATATATATTTCAGAGATAAAAATGAAATTAAAAATGCTTGTTTTAAATTAAAAAGTAGAGGTGGAAAGCAAATTTAAAATTATATCTATTTTATTTTTTAAATTATTTATGAATAATCAAAATTCTCCCTATATATATTCTATATTTTCTTTACTTTTTCCTATTTAAATTGATAACCTTTAAATACAAAGGTTTTTTAATAAAACAAGGAGGGTTGCGATGCAGCAAGTCCCTGCCACCAGATTTACATATCCCATTAGAAAGGTAGCATGCCCCAAAAGCTTGGGTATTTTGATATGATACAAAGGTGCTTGCTGCAACATTTCCAGCAGAACCTATTAAGCGATCGACATGTGGCCTTGGCACAGGTATACAAAGGTGCTCACTGCAACGTTTCCAACCTAACCTATTAAGCCATCGACATGTGGCCTTGGCACAGGTATACAAAGGTGCTCGCTGCAGCGTTTCCAACAGAACCTATTAAGCCATCGGCATGTGGCTAAAGCTCGTTAAAAAGCCAGTAGTCGTAGATAAATATTCATAGCTTATTCCTGCTATTCACATAGATATATAGAAGCATGAAAATAAGGACAATCAAAATCAAAGAGGCTCATTAATAAGAGTTGCACGGGAGCCTTGTTGTTACCTAATTGTTGCAGTAATGGATGTGTTGTCAGGCTTATGCTCCGGTTCTCTGATACGAGAGGTTTACGAAGAACCAGAGCATAATTCTTATGTGCTAATGCATTATATATCCTAGATAGTGAGTAGGATTCTTATGTGCCAGCACAGGCGTGAGGCATTAAATGATTTAGCCAAACCTCACGCTGACTCATTATTAATTCGATTGCGATCAATCGTATTTTCTTCCCATGCTCGCTGCATGGACCAAGAGGGAACAACAATGGAATAGTTGCTTGCTCGCATTAAGATATGTTGCGTAGAGTACGTAGTATCTAATGGAGATGGATGTTGATCCTATCACAGATTTATAGTGGTGTAAGAGCGAGTGTTTTAATAATAAGCTCTGTGTTGCAACTGTTTACGATGTGAAAGCGGTTTTAACAAGACCGCTATTGCTCTAATTCGGGTGGAGGGAGAATCTGCCATTGGTGAGACGGACCAGGATTTTATATGTGTCACTCTAGACTGGTGGCCACCAGAGAAATGTGATTATGGGACATGCAGTTGGCAGTACGCCTCCCTACTAAATTTAGTAAATGCTCTACCCTTCACCTTCAAGTTATTTTCCCGAGAACTTTTGTTCATGGTATATCCGCTGCCTCTGCAACTGGATGACAAGAAATCGGTGGGAATATCGAAGTGAGGTAAGTGAGTGAGTGCTAGTGTTAGTAGTAAGAGCAATGAGGAGAGAAATAATTTGGGATTTGGAATAGATGGAATCATTTTCAGGTTGCAATTGCAGACGTTGGAAAGGGCCATTCTGTAATTGAAATCAATATGTTGAAGTTTAAAAGCGCATGATGCTCGGGAAGTAAACAACTGGGAAATAAACAACCCTAGTCTGTTGAACTGGAGAAGGAAAGGAAAGGGCTACTCGAAATTACTGTCTTCAGTATGATGAAGTAAATTTTTACTTTCTTTGAATGCAAAATTGGTTATAATTTCTATCAATTCTTTGTCAAGTTCTTGAAAACCCACTGCTGGCAACCGCTGTGAAAGGTTAGGATAATGTATCAGTATTTGTTTTAATTGTGAACTATATCATCACTTGGTTCATATGAATTTGAGTATGATCATGCCTTAATTGCAGCTTTCCATCGGTTGAAGATAAGATTATGGATGCCTTCCCATGTCAAGATGGGATGTCTTGAATGCCTTTTTCAATAAAACAGGGTATGTTGTGAACTAACATCTGAACCATGGTTACTCTCAATGAAAGAGAACTTTCGAGTTCACATCAGATCTATCTTCACTGCATGAACACTATTTTGTTTCCTTGATGTGTTGGGTACTAGCATAGATTTAACCATAGAAAACAGGGTATGTTTTGAGTCCACATCTAAATAACCATAGAAAACAGGGTATGTTTTGAGTCCACATCTGAATAGCTAGCTTCACTACATGCTTGGTTGCTAGCTTCACTGCATGCTTGGTTGTTATTTTGTTTCCTTGATGTGTTAGGTACTATGATAGATTTAACCATAGAAAAATGGGTATGTTTTAAACCATTTTAACAACTGCAAGGTCATTCTTTCTTTCGTTGGATGTGTTAGGCACCAACATAGATTTAAGCATAGAAAATAGGGTACATTTTTATTTCACATTTGAACTATCTACAATGCATGGTTATTCTTGTTTTTGTTAGATGTATTAAGCATTAGCATCTAGATATAGCCTAGAAAGCACTGAGGACCCTAAGTCTATTAACCACTGAGGAGGGGAAACAAATGAAAATTTCAATCTGGTTTTAACTCTGTCATATTAAAAATTAAAATTGAAAACATACCTCTGAATCAGGACCAGTCCGCATATTCCCATACATTCTTACCTCATAGTTTCTTATATTTCTTATGGTTTTTACTCTTCATACTGTATAAAATACAATATATAAAGTACATGCATGTTATATATAAACTTTAAAGTGTTAGGTACCTATACTACTTGTTTAACCCCTTATTGTTATTAGTGCAACCACCTTATTATATTGTTGTGCCCATGTAGTCCCCATATTGTTATTATTCTGCCCTAGAGAAGCCCACTATTGTTATTGTTATGCCCTTACATTATTATTGTTATGTTGACTCTGATTATATTATGACGCCTTAGACTCCTATATATAGAAAGGAGGTCTTGTCATTTGTATCATCCAAGAATTGTTCATTTGTGTAATGTAAAGGAGGTTTCCCCCTCGAAGAGGTTGATTTCTAAGTTGTTGATCTATCTTTTCTATCTTTTTTTAAGCTAGTTTCATAACATTTGGTATTAGAGGTTTGGATTCTAGGGTTTCACTACTCCAAATTGGTCATCGTGGAATTGTTGATATAATGTGTTTTCTACGAAGTTTCAGAAGCTAAAAACAAAACCATTTGAGACGAAATCATTCTGAACCTCAGGTCGGAATTTTAGATCTTGTCTCACTACATTTTTGGAGATATGATCTAAGGAGGTTAGGGTTTTTGCAAGCTCCATAATTCCATCTCAAACAAGTCATTGTGGAATTTTCACTATAATATTTTTCTACGAAGGTTCAAACTCTACAATTAAAACTCATTTGAGCCAAAATCATTGTGAAGCTTGGACCTGGATTTCATATCTTGTTTATCTATAGTTTCAGAGATACAGTCCAAGAAATTTAGGTCTTCTACAGGCTCCTGAATTACATCCCAAACAGGTGACCTGGAGAAAATCGTCATAACTTTCTGTCTAAGCACTAGATTGAAATTTCGTAAATATATACAGAAAGAGGATGGACTGTACTTTTATCTATGTTGGCTTCAGGTCCAAAGGGCGAAACATTAACACATTGAACATCGTACAAGTTCTCTCCACTGAAAAAGTATATAAGCAGGTCATCTTGGGAGACTGTGCATAATTCTTTCTTGGAGATTCCAATTTAGATCAGATTGGTGGCATTGGAAAGAGGATGCAGAGGGATACTACAGATCATAATTTCATACCTTGGAGATCTGAAATTTCAGAGATACAACAGATTCAAGATCGAGCTACTAAAAGCAATAAAAAGAATGACTCGAATCAAGAAAATAGAAACACTTAGTAAGCAAAATTGGATGGAGGATTTGAAGAATGTGATCGAAGCTAAGATAAATAGTTTTATATGTGTCATGGAAGCTAATATCGATGGTAGGGAAGCAGATTTGAAGAAAGGCATGAAATATTTGAAGAAATACATGGAAGGTTTGAAGGAAGGTGGGACAAAGCTGCTACAAGAAATGCCTCCTAATGACGAAAAGGTAGTAGAGGAAACTCATGATGAGAAAAAAATAAATGTTAATCATGATTTCATAGAATCTAACATTGGATTGAAGACCCACCATATTCCAAAGATTGATATGAGGAAGTTTTATGGCAAGGATCCCATAACATGGATACTATAGATGGAGAAATATTTTGATCTACATGATGTGAAACTATTACAAAAGGTACGTATTGCATCTTTATATTTAGAACCGAATCAATTTTTATGGTATAAAGGGATTTGTTCTCGTAAACCACTTGTCACCTGGTCAATTTTCATGGAGGAAATGATATCACATTATGAGGATACACAGAGCAACACCTTCTTTAGCCAATTGATAAATCTCAAACAAAAGGGTTCAATGGTAGAGCACATTGAGGACTTCCAAAAATTGAATATAAGGTTAAATGATATTCCAGAGAAGTAGAGGATTAATGTCTTCATAGGGAATTTAAAGGATAAAATTCAACATGAGGTTCGCCTTTGGGAACCTAATTCATTGGAGAAGGCATATATGTTGGCAAGAAAAATTGAAAGAAAAATTATGGCAACAAGAAAGCCTACCACTCATAACTATAAATATGGAAGTGTTGTTGTTCCTAGCCTTTCACCACCTACAAGGTTAAGACCACAAAAATTGGAAGCAAAAAGAGCAAAAGGGCTTTGTTATAATTGTGATAGAAAATACACTAAAGGTCATAAGTGTGCTGAGAATAAATTAATTTACATAGATGGAGAAGAGGACCAAGAAAAGGAACAAGAAACGTCAAAAGAAGAGGATATACACCAGGAACCGATCCTAGAGAAAGAAGAAATGAATCTGACCATATATTTTAATGCATTAATAGGAATTACCACTCCTCAAACTCTCAAGATAGAAGGGAATATCAAGAATAAAAAGGTAACAATGTTGATTGATTCGGGTAGTACCCATAATTTTATTCATTGTAAGATAGCCAAGGAATTGAATTGCTTCCTATATCTAGCACCAGAGTGTCAAGTAATGGTTGCAAATGGAGGAACCATAAATTGCTCTAGAAAGTGCCATAATATCAAGCTATCCATGGGAGAATATGTCTTGAATAGTCCAATGCTTTCCATTCCAATGGGTGGTGCAGATGTTGTACTGGGAGTTCAATGGCTACAATCTTTCAGTACGATAGCTTTTAATTTTCAAGAACTTTTCTTGAATTTTTTTGGCAAGGAAAGGATTTTGAATTGAGGGGTATCACAGGGAAACCAGGAAATATAATTAGCTCTAACATAATGAAAACGCTTCTAAAGAAAGAACAACAGGGCAAAATTGCACAATTATGTTCACTATATGTACCCACATCAAAATCATCTATTTCTTTGTATATCCAAAAAGTTTTGGACAATCATTCCAAGGTATTTGAGACACCCAAAGGCCTCCCACCTATTCATGATCATGATCATGCTATTCATTTGATTCCAGGAAATGTTCCCCCACACATCAGGCCTTACAGATATCCATATGCCCAAAAGAGTGAAATTGAATGCAAGGTTGCAGAAATGCTAGAGGTGGGTATAATTCAACCTAGTCAAAGTTCTTTCTCTGCTCCAGTGGTATTGGTACACAAAAAGGATGGATCATGGAGCATGAGTCCGATTTATAGGGAACTCAACAAGCTTACTATTGAAATTAAATTTCTCATTCATGTCATTGATGAATTATTGGATGAATTACATGGAGCAATTTACTTCACCAAGATGGATCTTCATTCAGGATATCATCAAATCATAATGAAGATTGAATACATTCCAAAAACAACATTTAGAACTCATGAGGATCATTATGAATTTTTGGTCATGTATTTTGGCCTTACCAATGCACCTTCTAAATTTCAAGGTTTGATGAATTCCTTTTTCAAACCCTTAGAAAATTTGTGTTATTATTTTTTGATAATATATTAATCTACATAAAGTCTTGGAAGGATCATGTTCAACATGTTGACAAGGTTCTCAAACTATTGGAGGAGAAAAATTTATATGCAAAAATCTCTAATTGTTTCTTTGGAGTATAAGAGGTGGAATATTTGGGTACTCAGCTCATAATTCATCTTATCATCTTAAATCTGATGGGAAAACTATGATAGTGAACAAATGTTTGGAAGGATATATTCGTTGCTTTGTATATGATAAATAGACACAATGGGTCAAGTGGTTTCCTATAGCTGAATGGTGGTATAACACTTCCTTCCACACAACAGTAAAAATGACCCCATTTATGGCACTCAATGGATATCATGCACCATCCATCACATCATCTTTAAAATAAAATTCTAAGGTTCAAGTAGTGGAGGATCACATCGAACATCAACAACAAGTTCTCAAACTCTTAAATGATAACCTCACTTTGGCGCAGAATAGAATGAAACAACATGCAAATCAACATCGCAACGAAAGTAGTTTTGATGTAGGTGACTGGATATTTCTACGACTACAACCATAGAAACAAATGTCCCTCAAGAAAACTAAAAAGAATAATAAATTATCGCCAAAGTATTATGGTCCGTACAAGGTGTTACAAAAGATTGGTACTATGGTATACAAATTGGAGCTTCATACATCTTCCCGATTGCACCCAATTTTCCTTGTTTCATGCTTAAAGAAGGTTATAGGTGAGAAGCTCCTATTTCAAAAAATATTGTCAAACCTTGACAAGGAACAAAATATCATATTCGAACCTGAAGCAGTCATGGAAATAAGAACCCAACAGCTACGAAATCGATCCATTTCAGAGTATCTCATCAAGATGAAGAACTTACCCATTGAAGATTCCACATGGGAGGACAAGAATTTTATACAGAAGCATCCAAAACTACTCAAGCATTGAGGACAACAATTTTTTAAGGAGAGTGGCATGTTAGGTCCCTATGATACTAGTGTAACCCCTTATTGTTATTTGTGAAACCCCCTTATTATGTTGTTGTGCCCATGTAGTCCCCATATTGTTATTACTGTGCCCCAAAGAAGCACACTATTGTTATTGTTGTGCCCTTACATTATTATTGTTATATCGGCCCTGATTATATTATGACCCCTTGAACTCCTATATATAGAAAGGAGACCTTGTCATTTGTATCATCCAAGAATTGTTCATTTGTGTAATGTAAAGGAGGTTGCCCCCTCAAAGAGGTTGATTTCTAAGTTGTTGATCTATCTTTTCTATCTTTTTGTGAGCTGGTTTCATAACATAAACTACATCAATGCTACGTCTTATAGGTAAAATATTTACTATATTTACCTGATTTAATTATGATGCAGATTAAGAGTTACTGATATTTACTTGTGATGCAGATTAAGAGTCAGTTCTTCTGATTATTAGTCGAATAGCGTCAAAAGCGGAGGCTAGGTGTTGGGCCATCAATGTTGAAACGAAGGCTAGGTGTTGGGCCATCAATGTTAAAACAGATGTTGACACAGTGCCCATAATTTCATGTGTGTCTGGAAGTTCTTCCATAGAACTTCCATAGCAGTATGCAGTTGTTAGCACTATCAATGTTGAAGTAGTGTTGAACTTCCATAGCGGTATGCAGTTGTTAGCGCCATCAATGTTGAAGCAGTGTTGAAGTAGATATTCCATAGTGGTATGCAGTTGTTAGCGCCATCAATGTTGTTAGTGCCCATAAGTTCTGGAAGATGAATTGAAGCATTGCCGACAATCAACAATTGAAGCATTGCCTACAATCAACAAAAAGGCAACATCAACATATTAGTTTTTTGCATCGTTTAGAAGGCATGTGAGGCTTTCTTACCCAAGAAAGCGGTGCTTTCCCAAGAAGGCAGTGATCAGCCACGTAGTAGCAGATGATCAACCATGTAGTGGTAGCAGGTTGCCACTTGTTGGGACAAAGCTCACATTAGTGCCAGAGCAGCTTAGAAAATAGATACGCTCGGTCGCTCATGTCTCTGTCTCTGTATCTATTATGTATTCATATATTTCAATTACCATAAAAGAGTTGCCTGCCTGCATTCATCCAGCTTAGCGTAGGTAATTCATTCTTTTTAACATTTAATATTTTCAACTAATGCTAGCATTAGTTTACTTTGCGAAGCTAAATTTCCAAATGCCAAGCAAAAAGATGAATACAGTTGATGATTTTATCCTCCTACCTTGAGAAGAGGCCAAATAAGATGATCAAACTGATTCATTTTAAAAACTTTGGCTATTCGGAATAGTAACCTGTTATTTTTCACAATAATCAGTGTATTTAATGTTAAATTCCATCATTTCCATTACTATAGCCCCTCCCTTTCCTACGGCAGGGACTGAAAAGCATTGTCAAAATAAGTGCTTCCAACCTGTAGAATGGAAGATCTATCTAGCTATCCGTATAAAATTTATGAAATATGTACAATTTGAGTTTTACTTTTAATATTAGATTTTAGATTTATGTTTTAGGTTTAAGTTTAGGTTTTGGGACTTAGATTTAATTTATAAGTTTTAGATTTACTTTTAGTTTTTTTAAGTTTAAGTTTCACTTTTAATTTTATGTTTTATTAGATTTTTAGGTTTTAAGTTTTAAAATTAAATTCAATATTATATTTTATGTTTAGATTGAATTTTTAGATTTTAATTTTATGTTTTACAGGATTTTAGGTTTTAAGTTTTAAAACACTTCAAAATCACTACAATGGTATCATACTTCAATATCATATATATAATTCATCATAATATATATTTGATATAAATTTATTTGATATTGATCATGTATTTAGAGTTAAATATTTTAGTATTTTCTCTTTCTATTTTATATTTTTATTATTTTATATTATTTTTAGTTTTTTTTTTAACATTAATGAACACATTCCACTAGGCACAATGGTAACTTCATAGAAACGAATGCTACTATTTCACTTGGTAGAACTAATATTTCATAAATGCCACAAGGGCCAACATGTCTCCTAGACTTGAACCCACTCTACTTGGACACAAATCGTGAACCATATCACTTGAGCTAAGTTCCTTTGACATATTATCTCTATTGTTAAATAAATTATTAATTAATTAGTATTATTTCAGGGTCTATAATATTTATCTTAGGGTTTATATACCTTGGATTTAATATTATTCCATTGGGTTTATAATACCTTGGGGTTTTAGTATTAACCCCTTGGGTTTATAATATTAATCCCTTGGGTTTATTAATCTAAAGGTTCATACTCCTACGATGTAATATTATTCATAAGGTTTATAATATTAATCCTTGGGTTTAATATAAATCCCTTGGGTTTATAATCATGGTCAACCTTGGTCAATCATGCTTCAATGTCACATTGTGACAAAGATTGTCTCAATATGAAAATCAACCATCGTCAACCATTGTTAACTGTTGTCAACCATGGTCAACAATGGTAAACCATTGTCAACTATGGCTAATCATGGTCAAACGTGGTCCAATGTCATATTGTGGCAAAGAGTGTTTGAATATGAAAATCAAGCATGATCTACCATGGTCCAGCATCGCATTGTGACAAAGTTTGTTTCAATTTTAAAATCAACCATCGTAAAGCATGGCCAACCACATTTATTACTAGGTTTTAATATTTATCTTAGGGTTTATATACCTTTGGTTTATTATATTAATCCCTTGGGTTAAATATTATTCCCTTGGGTTTATAATTTCTTGGGGTTTTAGTATTAACCCCTTCGGTTTATTATTCTCTTGAGTTTATAATATCAATCCCTTGGGTTTATTAACTAAGGGTTCATATACCTAGGGTATAATATTATTCATAGGGTTTATAATATTAATCCTTGGGCTTAATATAAATCCATTGGATTTATAATCATGGTGAACCATGGAAAACCATTGTCCAATGTCACATTGTGACAAAGATTGTCTCAATATGAAAATCAACCATTGTCAACCATCTTAACCCATCGTCAACAATGGTAAACCATTGTCAACAATGATAAACCATTGTCAACCTTCGTCAACCATTTCCAACCATGGTCGAATGTCACATTGTGACAAATATTTTCTGAATATGAAAATCAACCATGGTCAACCATGGTCAACCATGGTATAATGTCGTATTGTGACAAAGATGATCTCAATATGAAAATCAACCGTGGTAAACCATGGTCAACCATGTTTATTTTAGCGTCAACTTTGGTCCACCTTGGTCAAACATGGTCAACCATGGTCAATCATGGTTAACCATGGTCCAATGTCATATTGTGACAAAGATTGTCTCAAAATGAAAATCAACCATAGTCAACCATGGTCCAACATCGCATTGTGAAAAAGATTGTCTCAATATGAAAATCAACCATGGTCAACCATGTTTATTTTAGGGTTCATAATATTTATCTTAGGTTTTATATACCTTGGGTTTAATATTATTCCTTTGGGTTTATAATCCCTTAAGGTTTTATTATTAACCCCTTTGGTTTATAATATCAATCCCTTGGGTTTATTAATCTAAGGGTTCATACTCCTATGATGTAATATTATTCATAAGGTTTATAATATTAATCCTTGGGTTTAATATAAATCCCTTTGGTTTATAATCATGGTCAACCTTGTTCAATCATGCTTCAGTGTCACACTATTACAAAGATTATCTCAATATGAAAATAAACCATTGTCAACCATCGTCAAACATGGTCAAGAATGGTAAACCATTGTCAACTATTTTCGACCATGGTCAACCATGGTCCAATGTCACATTGTGACAAAGATTGTCTCAATATGAAACTCAACCATATTCAACCATAATCAAAAGTCATACTATGGCAAATATTGTCTCCATATGAAAATAAACCGTGGTAAACCATAGTCAACCATGTTTATTTTATGGTTTATAATATTTATGATAAGGGTTATATTGATTCGGTCTATAATATTAATTCCTCGGGTTTGATATTATTTTGTTGGGTTTATAATCCATTTGGGTTTTAGTACTAACCCCTTGGGTTTATAGTATCAATCCCTTGGGTTTATTAATTTAAGGGTTCATATTCCTAGACAAAGATTGTCTCAATATGAAAATCAACCATGGTCAACCATTGTTAACTATTGTCAACCATCGTTAAATATGGCTAATCATGGTAAACCATGGTCCAATATCACATTGTGACAAAGATTGTCTCAATATGAAAATCAAGCATGGTCAACCATGATCCAACGTCACATTGTGAGAAAGTTTGTTAAAATAAACCATGGTAAAGCATGGAGAACCAAGTTTATTACTTGGTTTTAATATTTATCTTAGGGTTTATATACCTTCAGTTTATAATATTAATCCCTTGGGTTCAATATTATTCACTTGGGTTTATAATCCATTGGGGTTTTAGTATTAACCCCTTGGGTTTATTATTCTCTTGGGTTTATAATATCAATCCCTTGGGTTTATTAATCTAAGGGTTCATATACCTAGGGTATAATATTATTCATATGGTTAATATAAATCCATTGGGCTTATAATCATGGTAAACCATGGTAAACCATTTTCCAATGTCACATTGTGAAAATGATTGTCTCAATATGAAAATCAACCATTGTCAACCATCATAATCCATAGTCAATAATGGTAAACCATTGTCAACAATGATAAACCATTGTCAATTTTCATCAACCATTGTCAATCATGGTCAACCATGGTCCAATGTCACATTGCGACAAATATTGTCTCAATATGAAAATCAACCATGGTCTAACGTCGCATTATGACACAGATGATCTCAATATGAAAATCAACCATGGTCAACCATGTTTATTTTAGGGTTTATAATATTTATCTTAAGGTTTATATACCTTGGGTTTATAATATTAATCCCTTGGGATTTTAGTATTAATCCCTTCGATTTATTATTCCCTTGGGTTTATTAATTTAAGGGTTCATATTCTTAGGGTATAATATTATTCATTAGGTTTGTAATATTATTCCTTGGGTTTAATATAAATCCTTTGGTTTATAATCATGGTCAACCATAGTCCAACATCACATTGTGACAAAGATTATCTCAATATGAAAATCAACCATGGTCAACCATTGTCAACCATGGTCAACAATGGTAAACCATTGTCAACAATGGAAAACCATTGTGAGTCATCCTCAACCATTATCAACCATGGTCTAATGTCACATTATGACAAATATTATCTCAATATGAAAATCAACCATGGTTAACCATGGTCAACCATGGTCCAAAGTCGCATTGTGACAATGTTTGTCTCAATATGAAAATCAATCATGGTAAACAATTGTCAACCATGTTTATTTTAAGGTTTATAATATTTATCTTAGGGTTTATATACCTTGGTTCTATAATATTAATCCCTTGGGGTCTTAGTATTAACTCGGGTTTATTATTACATTCGGTTTATAATATCAATCCCTTAGGTTTATTAATCTGAGGGTTCATATACCTAAGGTATAATATTATTCATAGGGTTTATAACATTAATCCTTGGGTTTAGTATAAATCCCTTGGGTTTATAATTCCTTGGGTTTTTAGTACTAATCCCTTGGGTTTATTATTCACTTGGGTCTTTAATATCAATCCCTTGGGTATATTAATCTAAGGGTTCATATTCCTAGGGTATAATGTTATTCAATATGAAAATCAACCATGGTAAAGCATGACCAACCATGTTTATTATTGAGTTTTAATATTTATCTTAGGGTTTATATACCTTCAGTTTATAATATTAATCCCTTGGGTTCAATATTATTCCCTTGGGTTTATAATCCGTTGGGGTTTTATTATTAACCCCTTGGGTTTATTATTCTCTTGGGTTTATAATATCAATCCCTTGGGTTTATTAATCTAAGGCTTCATATACCTAGGGTATAATATTATTCATAGGGTTTATAATATTAATCCTTGGGTTTAATATAAATCCATTGGGTTTATAATCATGGTCAACCATGGTAAACCATTTTCCAATGTCACATTGTGATAAAGATTGTCTTAATATGAAAATCAACCATTGTCAACAATGATAAACCATTTTCAACCGTCATCTACCATTGTCAATCATGGTCAACCATGGTCCAATGTCACATTGTGACAAAGATTGTCTCAATATGAAAATCAACCATGGTCAACCATGGTCTAACATCGCATTGTGACAAAAATGGTCTCAATATGAAAATCAACCATGGTCAACCATGTTTATTTTAGGGTTTATAATATTTATCTTAAGGTTTATATACCTTGGGTTTATAATATTAATCCCTTGGGTTTATAATCTCTTGGGGTTTTAGTATTAACCCCTTCAGTTTATTATTCCCTTGGGTTTATAATATCAATCCCTTGGGTTTATTAATCTAAGGGTTCATATTCCTAGGGTATAATATTATTCATCAGGTTTGTAATATTAATCCTTTGGTTTAATATAAATCCTTTGGGTTTATAATCATGGTCAACCATGGTCCAATGTCACATTGTGACAAAGATTATCTCAATATGAAAATCAACCATGGTCAACCATTGTCAACCATGGTCAATAATGGTAAACCATTGTCAACAATGGAAAACCATTGTGAGTTGTCCTCAACCATTGTCAACCATGGTCCAATGTCACATTGTGAAAAAGATTGTCTCAATATGAAAATCAACCATGTTTAACCATGGTCAACCATGGTCCAAAGTCACATTGCGACAAAGTTTGTCTCAATATGAAAATCAACCATGGTAAACCATTGTTAACCATGTTTATTTTAGGGTTTATAATATTTATCTTAGGGTTTATATATCTTGGGTCTATAATATTAATCCCTTGGGGTTTTAGTATTAACTCGGTTTATTATTACATTGGTTTTATAATATCAATCCCTTGAGTTTATTAATCTAAGGGTTCATATACCTAGGGTATAATATTATTCATAGGGTTTATAATATTAATCCTTGGGTTTAATATAAATCCCTTGGGTTTATAATCATGGTCAACCATGGTCTCAATATGAAAATCAACCATGTTCAACCATTGTTAACCATCATCAACCCTAGTCAATCGCGGCCAACCATAGTCAATCATGGCCAACCATGGTCCAATGTCATATTGTGACAAATATTGTCTCCCTATGAAAATCAATTGTGGTCAACCATGGCCAAACGTCGCATTATGACAAAGATTGTCTCAATATGAAAATCAGCAATGGTAAACCATGGTCAGCCATGTTTATTTTAGGGTTTATAATATTTATCTTAGGGTTTATATACTTTGGGTTTATAATATTAATCCATTGGGTTTAATATTATTCCCTTGGGTTTATAATTCCTTGGGTTTTTAGTACTAATCCCTTGGGTTTATTATTCACTTGGGTTTTTAGTATCAATCCCTTAGGTATATTAATCTAAGGGTTCATATTCCTGGGGTATAATATTATTCATAGGGTTTATAATATTAGTCCCTTGGGTTCAATATAAATCTCTTGGGCTTATGGTTCAATATGAGTCCCTTGGGTTAAATATAAATCTCTTGGGGTTTAATATTTGGGTTTATAATATTGGGTTTAATATTAGGGTTTATAATAGTGGGTTTAATAACAAGGTTTAAAGTAATGGGTTTATAATATGAGGTTTTTAATATTAGATTTATAATATAGTGTGCTTAAGATATAGAGTTTAATATACATGGTTTATAATTATTAATAATCTCTTGGGTTTATTAATTTCTTAGGTTTATAATATTAATCATAAGGGTCTATAACATTAATCCCTTGAGTTGACTAATCACTTGAGTTTATAATACTAATAATCCCTTGGTTTTATAATATTAATAATCGTTTGGGTTTATAATATTAATCCCAAGAGTTTATGATATTAATCCCTTTTGTTTTTAATATTAATTCCTTAGGTTTATAATATTAATCCTTGGGTTTATTAATCCCTTGGGCTTATAATATTAATAATCCCTTGGATTTATAATATTAATCCAAAGGGTTCATAATTTAATCCCTTGGGTCTATAGTCTTAATCCCTTTGGGTTTATAATATTAATCACTTAGGCTTATTAAGCCTTTGCACTTATAATGTTAATAATACTTTGGGTTTATTAACCCCTTGGGTTTATAATATATTTTAATTTAATATATGATCTATGTATTGTTAATATTATTCATATACTCTTAATATATATATATATATATATATATATATATATATATCAACCACATTAATAATTATATATATATATAATTATAGGCATATATCAACCACATTAATAGTTATAAAATGTATCTTATTAATTAAAAGCTATATATATATATATATATATATATATATATATATATATATATATATATTTCACACTATAAATTAATTAACATATAACATAATAATAACAATTACTTATTATTAATAGTACTTATTTATCTCTCACTATTATGTTATGGTTTATATATATATATATATTATATATATTATAAAATATATATATATATATATATATATATATATAGCTTTTAATTAATAAGATACATTTTATAATTATTAATGTGGTTTTTATCATATATATATATATATATATAGCTTTTAATTAATAAGATACATTTTATAATTATTAATGTGGTTGATATATATATATATATATATATATAAACCATAACATAATAGTGAGAGATAAATAAGTACTATTAATAATAAGTAATTGTTATTATTATGTTATATGTTAATTAATTTATAGTGTGAAATATATATATATATATATATATATATATATATATATATAGCTTTTAATTAATAAGATACATTTTATAATTATTAATGTGGTTGATATATGCCTATTTGTGTATATCAACCACATTGGTAGATGTGGTTATACATGTGCTTTATATACGCTAATCTGCCTATATCAACCACATTAGTAAATGTGGTTGTGCTAGTTAAGTAAATATTCAATAATCCCAACAAAATCGAAATATTCAAATAATGCTACTAATGAGTTATTAATTAATTGCATTTAGATAAATTAATAAAATTTTTTAACTTCAAAATGGAGTTGTCTTTAGTGGGACTTTTTGGAAGCTTTTCCGATGGGTTTTTCTGGTCTAATTTCTCTAAGATCTAGTAGGAATTTATTGAAATCACAATTTTGATGGGTAATCTTTGCACAATCAAAGTGCCCTAAGGGTTTTTCAGCGTGTTGAATCCAGAAAATCTAAAAAGATCTAAAAAGTGGCACTAAAGACAACTCCCTTAAAAAAAATATTGAGCTGAGATAACCTAAGTGTCAATAAGGATTTTAACATTTTGTAAGATATTAATTTCTTTCCTTGACTCATTACGTTGGTTGATTTTAATATTTTGGGAGATATGGTTTTTTTTCCTTCTCTCATTAAGCTGGTTGATGCAGTAAATTACTTTTCTCATTATTCCTGTGTAGCTAGGCTTAACAAAATATAAATGTGTCTCCTATGCCCTCCCCATTATGTGAAGATGTTGTTACAATCATCATAAGCGAGTGTCTTGTCATAAAGGGGAGCCAACGAGGACTCTGAGCAACAAAGAGATGTGGTGTGAGAGGGAAGAAGTAGGTCATGTTCTTCTTTACTGTGTAATATTGTAAAAAGTTCATTGAATGTGGGTCGTCTACCAGAGATGTTTTGTGCTTGTGTCAGGGCTGAATGGAAACAAATTACGAGAGTCGAAATTACCCTTCTCATTTGAATACAATTCCTCCATTTTCTACTCCTTTAAAGGATCTCTGTAAACCAAATAATATACTGCATGTAGAGAGAATAATGTTGGAGGTACTACACACCTAGGACCTTCAATACTGGCACATGCAGACACTTAGTTAGAGAATTCACTGACATGCAAGGCTTCAACATTGGAATCTTCACCAGATTGGCATCTTTGACTGTCCATGCATGCATGGAACTACATGCAAGATTCTTTCTGCATGATTTACTCCCTGATTTGCTCCTCCTTTCACTCTGCAACTGGCTAGTTCTCTCCGGAACTTGTTGTAGGTGTCGAGTCCTCTCATTGATGACCACTATGGTGTGTTACCTTGGGATATTCACTGAGTGATGCATATTAGTTGACTATCATGTAGTATATCATGAGCATTGTAACTTATTTTCTGTTAATCAATAATTCTTTCTGTTCTTTCGATTTTTTTTAGTGTTTTTGCTCTGCAAAGCTGTGTGTTCAACCTTTACTAGCTAGATTCATCCGTGTAGGTTTTCTAACATATTTACATGGTATCAGAGCCCACAGGATGCTAGATAAAAGGCACACCAGTACTTTATTTTGCAGATATTACAGCTTGGAGATCAAAGATCGACAGAAAAATGGAGTTTCCCAAAGCATCAATCCTAACACTGTACAACTATCACGAATGGAAGGAACAAATGGCTCGATACCTTCATCAAAAAGCGTTGTACATTACCATGAAGTGGAACCCATTTTAGCCATAGAGAAATCCAAGTACTTCAACCGCATGGATGAGGCCCATGGATCCATATGCATGTGCATCTCCCCAGAGTTGCAGTTTCATCTATCTACTTGCAGTACTCCCAATGATATTTGGAAAAAGGTTGAAGAACTCTAAGGGAAACAGGATGAGATGAAATGACATTTTCTCGAAATGGAATTGCTCTCATTGGATCCATGGAATTATGACAGAATTCAAGACTTCTTCACCAAATATAATGATCTATTGTTGCAACTCAAGGGTTGTGGAATTGACAAATCCAAGGAGGAGAGTTGCCAAGTTCTCTCTATTATGTCAAAGCTCGGACCAGAATACTTCGTCTTTATGTCTGCATTTCATTCAGTATGGTTCGCAACAGGTGAATCCTACACTATGCCTTCTCTCAAAGTGTACATGGAGTCCCTCACTTTTGAGTAACATAAACTCATTGGCATGGGGAAAATCAAACCTCCAAAAGCGCATGCACTTGTTGTGCATGATGGAAGCCACAATAAAAATCATAGATCTTATTCAAATCAGAAAAATCAGTAGCAAAAAGACAAGGGAAAAGTGCATTCCCAACCAAAGAAGGAAGGGTACACCAAGCCCTTCAATGACTCCTCCAGCTCCAGAAATGAGAAAGGGAAGAAAGGAGACAAATGCACCTACTATCACTAAGGATTCCATTCAGAATCCTCTTGCACAAAGAAACAAATTGACCAAATGGAAGAAATCCTTCAGAATCATAGCCTTGGGGACCACATCCCTCAAGGCGCCAAGAAGAAAACTAAGGATCCACCACACGAGAAAGGTAACAATTTTCATGCTTTAGTTGTAATTTACTCTTCCCCTGATGCATGGATTATAGATTCTTGTGCATCACATAATATGGCTATTGCAAAGGAAGTCTATTCCTCTTTGGATGCATGCAAAAGACCTCCCATCCTCATGGAATATGACTCACCTATTGAGGTCACCAGAAAAGGTAGAGTGGAACTTTTACATGAAAGTTTTGAAAATGTACTTCATGTTCCAAAAATTTCAGTAAACCTACTTATAGTTTATCATATCACTCATTACGGAACCGGAAAGAGAGTGGAATTCACTCCATTTGTAGTGAACATATATGATCTACATAGTAGCTCCAAAATTGCAACCGGTGAGGTAAACAATGGAGCTAGACTGTATACATTTTCTGAATTATTGAATCTGAATCCTCCTTATTGCTTACACATGTTGATGATAATAGTAGGCTTTGGCATGAGAGGTTTGGTCACTTAAATTACAGGTATATGCAGCAGCTAAGAAAGCATGAGATGGTGGAAGGCTTGCCAAATATTAGTTTCTCCAAAGGAGTTTGTGAAGGTTGTGTCCTTGGAAAACATCCTAGAGAAAAGTTTGGCACTGGCAAGACTCACAGAGCATCCTCTCCTCTAGATCTCATCCATAGTGATCTAATGGGGCCTTTTCCTCATCCTTCCATCAACAAACCAAGGTATGTGCTTACATTTATTGATGATTTATTGTTGGCATTATGATACAGATTTGGAACAATGACATAGTTGTTGTCCTTGATAGCAACTCATACAGATGACAGATCATAGTTCAGGCTCATAGAATGAAGAAAGAGAGGTAGACACAGGTTCCCCATTGACCAAGCCACGTGTACACATGGGTTCGCAGACAAAAAGGTGTGTATAGCATACACACGCACTTTCACGGAAGGAAAGGCGTGTACATGTTGGAAATCACGGAAGAAAAGGCACGTACACGTTGGAAATCTTAGTTCTAGTCCGTGGTATTTGGTCCATGGTATTTGATCCATGGTATATCTTGTCCGAAGTGTTGACCCCGGGTATTTGGTCCAAGGTATTGATTCTAAGTGGTTTTGGACCATGGTATTGAGTAAGGCCTAAGACTATAAAAGGAGCAGAAGATCAATAGGCAAAGGCACTCAAGCATTGAATATCTAATGAAGATCAAGATCTAGAATACAAGTCATTGGGTTATGGTGCACAACTGGATCTAAATCAAGGATGAACTTGAGCACTTGATGAAGGATAAGTTCTATTGATGGGTCAAGATCTTAAAGCTTGAAGAGAAGTATCTTTGTTTTTATCTTTATTTGAATAACTGACGCATGTTGTAATCTGTAAATATAATGATCTGGGTATAACTGACGTCTAGAATGGTTGTAAAGTTTAAATCATCATTTGTAGATTTGTACACAGGTTCACTTTAGGAAAGGCACATATACACGTTCGTTCTGCATATCAAAACAACGTATATGCAGCTTCTCCTTGAGATAATAGCGTATCTACGCAGGTTCGACACATTGAAGTAGTGTATACCTAAAAAAATATGCTTTAGCTACTTCTGTTTGTTGTTACAGTGTTCTGGGTTCTGGTTACTATTATTGTATTCTAGTTACAACATTCTAATAAGTGATTGATTGATTTAGTTTTGGTTGGTGCAAAGGAGATTAGATGATGGAGATATAGTTGATGGTTGATTGATGTTATTAATGGATCCAGTCTGGAAATTTATAAAACGTGGTCCTTGGAAGAAAAGAGAAGGTTGTAGTCTTCTGTAGTCCTGCACCTACGTACTAGTAAACACAACAGCTAGTACAAGAGCTAGGGGATTGTAGCTCCCTTCCAGGAAAATCTAGAGAACGAAAGAAGGTTGTAGCCTTCTTCAGGTAGAAGCCTGCGTACTGGTATAAGTGTGCACCAGTACAAAAATTGTAAAAAGAAGTTTCTTATTAAAAGAAGATAGAGATGATTGCAGTAGGTGGTTTTCACCCACATTAGGTTTCCACCTTATATCTTGTGTTCATATGTGTGATTGTCTATTCTGTTTTACTACACCTGGTTACTGTTTATATGGTTCTGATGCACAGATTAAATATCAACTTATGATGAATTAACTAAGTAATAAGTTTTAAGAGTATACGCTAGTTGCCTTACATACATCTGCATATACATGCAAGTTTAATTAACTGAAGTAGTGTATATGAATCTGATTATGGAAATGAAATATTATTGACTTGCTAATATTGATTCACCCCCCTCCTCTCAGTATTATTTCCAACAATTGGTATCGGAGCAGGTCCTTCAAAAGAAGCTTGATCACTTGAAGGAAGATCTATCATCATGAGTAACTCCAAAAGAGAGGGATCCATTAGACCAACAATCTTTGATGGGAGCAACTTCGTTTATTGGAAGGTAAGAACCACAACCTATCTCCAATCTCTTGGAACAGATGTCTAGGAAATCGTGGAAGGAGGATATACATTTCCATCAGCAATTCCTACAGATACGGTAGGTAAAAAGAAATATGAAACCAATACCAAGGCTGTTAATACATTATTGGTGAGTTTGTCACAATCAGAATTTGTCAAATTTATGCAGCTCAAGACCACCAAAGAAATATGGGACAAGATCGTTCTAAGCTATGAAGGAGACAATCAAGTAAAACATGCAAAACTACAATCTCTTAGAATTCAATATGAAACTCTCAAAATGAACAATGATGAAAGTATAGATAATTACTTCTTATGTATAGATAAGATTGTTAATTGCATGAAGAACTTGGGTGAAGAGAAAAAAGAAGTTACCTTAGTTGAAAAGGTTTTAAGATCCTTGTCTACTAAGTTTGAATCAAAAGTTTATGCCATAGAAGAAAAGCAGGATCTTCAGAGTATCACTATGACACAGCTGCACGAAATCTTAACTGCTTTCGAAATGAGAAAAGGAGGTCCATCAGACATGAGACAAGCCACATTCAAAGATTCATGAAGAGAAGAACTCAATGAATCAGGAAATATTTCAGAAGAAGAGGAAGAAGCAAACTTTGTCAAGAACCTTCAACGGGGTTCTGGAAGATTCAGATGTAAGCTACCTTTCAAATGTTTTGCTTGTGGAAGAGTCAGACATTACGCTGCCAAATGTCCTCATAGAGATAAGCTTGATAAAGGTAAGGAATCAACAAAATGGAATAGGAAACAAAGTGTAAGTAAGAAGAGCTACTATACACATGAAGATAACGATGGTTGATCAAATAGTGATGAAGATAATAATGACTATAGACTTCGGATGGCTTTTGAAGATGATGATTTCTTGGATGCTTTAGATGAAGATGATCTTTAAGAAGAAATCTCTAAACTCAAAATCTATTTAGAAGAAAAGATGATTATAGATACTCTGACACTCCAACTTGATGAAAGAGAAAAACACAATGAAAAACTAGAATGTGAAATTTTGGGTCTAAGGAAAGATATTGAGAAAACAAAAGCTCTCAATTTCAGATTTGCTAAAGGATCAAAAACTTTAGATGAAATTATCAAAGTGAAGCATTCTCCTCTGAGAAAGACAGGTCTTGGATATATTGAAGCACAAAAGGCGTCAACCTCCACCAAAAGCTATCTTGATGCAGCAAAGAGTAGTGAACAGTTTGGTAATCGTCAACAAAGGCATCAAGTAGATCACCAAGTAAATCAGGTTCAATCTACTTCAAGGATGAAAAGAAGCTACAACCAACCTCAAGTAAATCATACTCAATCTACTTCAAGAATGAATGTCAATCACCAGGTCAATAGATTCGATAATCGTAGGAACTTCTTTAATGGCCAATGTTTTTCATGTCATAACTTTGGACACAAAGCTGCTCAATGTGTTGCTTACAAGACCATCATGGCTAGAGAAGCATGAAATCAAGCGAATGTGACAGGAATCATGAAAAGGACCTACAATAACTTTTCACCTCTTGAAAATGGAATGGGATGCTATATCTATAACAACTTTAGTCATGAAGATTCTGAATGCAGGAGTAAATTTTGACAAACATCTCAGAAGGAGCAAACTTCATTGAGTCCCAAAATATGGAGAAAGAAAGAACCACAAACAGAAATATGTGGTATAGCCTTGTATGCAGAAGGACAAGAAAATCAGTGGTACATCGATAGTGGATGCTCGAAACACATGACAGGTGATAAAGAAAAACTTCAGTCATATAATGCCTTAGAAAAGGAAAAGAAGGTCTCATTTGGAAATGACACTCCTGCGGTCATAAAAGGTAAAGGGTCTATTCTCTTAAAAGAAAAGGTTAAAGCTGGGAATGTTATGTATGTTGATGGTCTAAAGCACAACCTATTGAGTGTTAGTCAAATGTGTGATCAAGGAAATGAAGTAGTATTTTGATCAAATGGATGTGTTGTTCGTGAGCTTGACACAGGAGAAACAGTAATCAAAGGCATAAGAACTCCAAACAACCTATACATACTCAAGGGAGGACAACAACAGTGCTATCTAAGCAAAAATGATGAACACTGGCTATGGCACAGAAGATTGGGGCATTTAAGATTCCCTCAAATAAGGAAAGCATGCAAATTCCAGACTGTTCATGATCTTCCTTATATCAGCATTCCAGAAAATACAATATGCAAATCATGTCAATTTGGTAAGAAAACCAGATCACATTTCCCTAAGAAGGAAGGATCAACTAGTAGGCCTCTTGAACTTGTTCATACTAATTTATGTGGTCCATCAAGGAAAAAGTCAACTCCTAGAGAATAATACTTTATATTAATCATTTACGATTTTTCCAAAATGTGTTGGATAGGACTTCTAAAGAATAAAGATGAAGCATTTGAAAAGTTAAAAGCCTTCAAATATTTGGTTGAAAATGAATGAGATCGCAAAATCAAATGCCTTAGATCTGATCAAGGAGGGGAATTTACCTCGGATGAATTGAACATGGAATAAAAAGAGAATTCTCCACCGCAAGGACCCCTCAGCAAAACGGAGTGGTAGAAAGAATGAACATAACTGTTCAACAAATGGCTCGTGCCATGCTAGATGAGTCTGGAACTCCTACAACCTTCTGGGGTGAAGATGCATTTGCTGTTGTCACTATTCTCAAAAAAGCAAATGTTCGTGTAAACAAAACTCAAACTCCACATGAACTTTGGTATGGTAAGACTCCTACTGTAAAGTACTTCAAAGTTTTTTGAAGCAAATGTTACATCAAAAGGACTGATGAAAAACTTGGCAAGTTTTAACCTAGAGCAGATGAAGGCATTCTCCTTGGTTACTCTTCCTAGAGTAAAGGATATAAGTGTTATAATAAAAGACTTGGGAAAATTATTGAAAGCATTGATGTCGTGGTTGATGAAGCAGGAAAAAATCCAAAGAAGGTAAAAACCGAAGACTGTGGAGAAGATGAGGATTATCCTTCCACATCAAATCAGACTAATTCTGAAGAAGAAGAAACCAATGAAGCACCAGAAGAATAGATAACGGCAAAAGAAAAGACTCCATCAAGTATGTTGAGAAAAATCATCCAGAGACTCAAATTTTGGGACAAAAAGATGAAGGTGTGCAGACAAGAAGAACTATTATAGAAGCTTCAAGCTATCTAACATTGCTTTCCTCCATCAAACCTCAAAATGTAAATGAAGCATGCAAAGATGAATGTTGGGTCAAGGCCATGAGTGAAGAACTTGAGCAAATTGAAAAGAATAATACTTTGGAATTAGTTCCTAGACCTCATGATAAGAATATCATAGGAACCAAAAGGATATTTAAAAAAAAGCTGGATGAAAATGGTGAAGTTATCAGAAATAAGGCCAGAATTGTTTGTAAAGGATATGCTCAACAAGAACGTATATATTTTGGAGAAACTTTTGCACCTGTTGCTAGGCTTGAAGCCATAAGAATGTTCCTTTCTCTTGCTAGCTTTCAGAATTTCAAAGTATACCAAATGGATGTAAAATCTGCCTTTCTTAATGGAGACTTAGAAGAAGAAGTATATATTGAGCAACCAGATGGATTCATCCTTGGAAATTATCCAAAACTTGTATGCCGACTCAAAAAGGCTCTGTATGGTCTAAAACAAGCTCCAAGAGCCTGGTATTACCATCTTGACAAATACCTCCATCAACAAGGTTTTTCAAAAGGATCAACTGATAGCAATCTATATACAAATATTGATAATGAAAAATTGCTAATACTTGTTGTGTATGTTGATAATATCATTTTGGTAGCAATGAAGAAGCCATGAGTCAAAACTTTGCTTTGGTAATGCAGCAAGATTTTGAAATGTTCCTGCTTGGTGAGCTCACATATTTTCTCGACCTACAAGTTCAACAAAATAAAGATGGTATTTTTCTATCACAAACCAAGTATCTCAATCAGATCTTGAAAAAATACGGCATGGAAGATTCTAAACCAGTATGTACCCCCATAGTAACAGGATGCAGTCTCAGTTCAAATGATGAATCAACAGTAGTACATCAACCAACCAACAGATCCATGATTGGCAATTTGCTTTATCTAACAAGTACCTTTTGCACATGTTTCATTATCTACAGCTGAAGCAGAATATGTGGTTGTTGCATATTGTTGCACACAACTCCTTTGAATGATGCAAACATTGCAATACATTCAAATCACATGTACTCCACCCATCTCCATTCTATGTGATAATACAAGTGCAATCAGTATTTCAAAGAATCCAGTCATGCATTCCAAGACCAAGCACATACCCATCAAATATCATTTTCTACGTGAACAAGTGCTTGAACAAAAGGTCAAATTGGAGTATGTTCCCTCCAAAGAACAGGTTGCTGATATATTCACCAAACCACTACCCAGAGAGACATTTGAATATCTCAGACAAAAGCTGGGAGTAGCTGATGCATCATCTTGCTGTTAAAACTTATCTATTTCAGAGAAAAGTGGTTGTATGTGAGTTTCATGAAGTGTATCCGCGTACATACGCCGGTTGCTGTGGATACAGTCGCGTATATGTTGGTTTGAAGAAAAACAGTGGATGAAAGGAGTCTGATATGGGTCTGATAGTGATCATCTGGCACAGATTCAGGGGGAGCATATACTTATAGTAATGCATTGTTGGCATTATCTTAGAAGGTCTTGGTACAAATTCACAGTTGTTTTTTATTCAGGTGGAACAGGTTCAGGGGGAGATCATGGTTGCTGGTCTGGATGGTGATTGACAGATGTTGTTGATGATAGTTGCTGATAACTATCATTGTCTTGTTTTAGATATTTGGTATTTATGTCATGTATATATTTTATTGACAAGGTCATGAAATGACCTATTTTGTTTCCCCACTATGCATGGGATGGATGATGTAATGTTCTTGTTCTGACATGTATAATAATTTGGTATATACCCACTTGGTTGGGTGGATGAGTCAAACTTGGTATATCCCCACTTGGTTGGGAGATGGATGTATGTATGAGTCATTAGTGATAGGAAGGTCATTTATGATGTATGTATAGAATCAAATTTATTACCTTTCTTATATTCAAGGGGACCATGGACAACACACTTCAGCATATCAAAGAATTTAGCATGCATTCAGGGGGAGCATAACCCTTTGCCCTTGATGACAAAGGGGGCGAGTGACTTGGGGTTGCCATCAAGTCCAAAGAGGGAGATTGTTGGCATTATGATACATATTTTACACTATGACATAGGTGTTGTCCTTGATGGCAACTCATACAGATGACAGATCATAGTTTAGGCTCACAGAATCAAGAAAGAGAGGTATACACAGGTTCCCGATTGACCAAGCCACATGTACACGCGAGTTTGCAGACCAAAAGGCGCGTATAGTGTACACATTCACTTTCTCGAAAGGAAAGGTGCGTACATGTTGGAAATATTAGTTCTGGTCCATGGTATTTGGTCCATGGTATTTCTTGTCCGAAGTGTTGACCCCAGGTATTTGGTCCAAGGTATTGATTCTAAGTGGTTCTGGACCATGGTATTGAGTAAGGCCTAAGACTATAAAATGAGGAGAAGATCATTAGGAAAAGGCACTCAAGCATTGAATATCTAATGAAGAGCAAGATCTAGAATACAGGTCATTGGGTTATGGTGCATAGTTGGATCTGAATCAAGGATGAACCTGAGCGCTTGATGAAGGATAAGTTCTATTGATGGGTCAAGATCTTAAGGCTTGAAGAGAAGTATCTTTGTTTTGATATTTACCTAAATAACTAGTGCATGTTGTAATCTGTAAATATGATGATCTGGGTATAATTGATGTCTAGAATTGTTGTAAAGTTTAAATCATCATTTATAGATCTTTACGCAGGTTCACTTTAGAAAAGGCACCTATACACGTTGGTTCTGCATATCAAAACATTGTATATGCAGGTTCTCTTTGAGATAACAACGTATCTACACAGGTTTGACACATTGAAGTAGCGTATACCTAATAAAATATGCTTTAGCTACTTCTGTTTGCTGTTATAGTGTTCTGGGTTCTGGCTTGGGTTCTGGTTACTGTTACTGTATTCTGGTTACAACATTATGAGAAGTGATTGATTGATTCAGTTTTGGTTGGTGCAAAGGAGATTGGTTGATGCAGATATAGTTGATGGTTGATTGATGTTATTGATGGATCCAGTCTGAAAATTTATGAAACGTGGTCCCTGGAAGAAAAGAGAAGGTTGTAGCCTTCTGTAGGCCTGCACCTACGTACTAGTAAACACAACAACTAGTACAAGAGCTAGGGGGTTGTAGCTCCCTTCCAGGAAAAGCTGGAGAACGAGAGAGGGTTGTAACCTTCTACATGTAGAAGCCTGCGTACTGGTATAAGTCTGTACCAGTACAAAAATTGTAAAAAGAAGTTTCTTATTAAAAGAAGATAAAGACGATTACAGCAGGTGGTTTTCACCCACATTGGGTTTCCACCTTATATCTTGTGTTCATATGTGTGATTGTTTGTTCTGTTTTACTGCACTTGGTTACTGTTTATATGGTTCTAATGCATAGATTAAAGATTAACTTATGATGAATTAACTAAGTAATAAGTTTGAATAGTATACACTAGTTGCCTTACATACATTTGCGTATACACGCAAGTTTAATTAACTGAAGTAGTGTATATGAATCTGATTATGGAAATGAAATATTATTGACTTGCTAATACTGATTCACCCCCCCCCCCCCCTCAGTATTATTTCCAACAAGTTTCTCCAAAGGAGTTTGTGAAGGGTGTGTCCTTGGAAGACATCTTAGAGAAAAGTTTAACACTGGCAAGACTCACAAAGCATCCTCTCCTCTAGATCTCATCCATAGTGATCTAATGGGGCCTTTTCCTCATCCTTCCATCAACAAAGCAAGGTATGTGCTTACATTTATTGATGATTTCTCACGGTATACTTGGGTGTATCTTCTCAGGGCCAAATCTGAAGTTTTTGCGCACTTTGAAGATTTCAAAACAATAGTTGAGACACAATCAGAGAGAAAGATCAAAGCCCTCCGTACAGACAATGGGGGGGAATATGTTAACACAACACTTCAGAGCCTTTGCCTTGAGTCCAGCATACAGTTGCGACACATAGTTCCATACACTCCGCAGCAGAATGGAGTTGCTAAGAGAAAGAACTGATCTCTCAAAGAGATGGCTTCCTGCATGCTGCATGCTAAGTCACTACCTCATAAGTTATGGGCTGAAGCACTTAATTCTGCTAACTACATCTAGAACATATCTCCTCATAAGTCAAGGATCAGACCCCCTTTGAGGCTTGGAGCGGAACTAAACCAGAGGTCACCCACTTCCGTGTTTTTGGCTCCCGAGCATGGGCCAAGATCCCCTCTGAAAAGAGGAAAGCTTTTGATCCACAAAGCATTGAGTGCATCTTTGTTGGAAACCCTGATGGTGTGAAGGGATATCGACTGCTGATTTCCTCTGCGGACAGGCTCATCATTGAGTGAAGTGTCCAATTTGAGGGAAGTCTCTCGCATGCACCTCAATTGCCGCATGCAGAAACCTTTTATCTACCTCATGACCGCGCTGATGACTTGGTACACCTAGATGCTGATATAGAGCATGTAGATTTCGAGGTATAGAATGCAGAGAGAGTCTCCAGATACAAATTGATCCACATCCAAGCCCAGATCGGGCTTCCAGCAGTGAATCAACTTCCCCTGTCACAAATCAGAGAATAAGGAGCTTAAGTGAGATATATGCACAAGACCACCCAGCTGCTAGAAATGGTCTTGTGGGGGATAATTCTGATCCGCAGAGGACTATCTCAGAGTTTATTGAACCTCCTCTTGCCCTCACTGCCACTTAACCAATGCCATCCCGACATTGTCATTTGGTTCAGTCTTCTGATCCATAGTCTTATGCTGAGGCTGTTGTGCATTCCTCTTCGGAGTTCGCCATGGAGGAGGAGTACAACTCCCTCATCGAGAACCAGACCTGGGATCTGGTCCCCCTTCCTTCAAGAAGGAAACTTGTCCGATGCAAATGGATATATAAGACCAAGAGTGCTGCAAATGGGAAAATCACCAGATAGAAAGCCAGGCTAGTAGCCAAAGGCTTCGAGCAAGTGCATGGCATTGATTATGATGAGACCTTTGCTCCAGTAGCAAAGATGGATTCCATACACCTTACACTTTCCATTGCGTCTGCCCAGAAGTGGGAAGTACATCAGATGGATGTGAAGAATGCCTTTCTTCAAGGAGACATATCTGAGGAGATCTACATGGAGCAGCCACATGGTTTCATTCAAGATTCATATTTGATCTGCAAACTGAAGAAGTGTCTCTACGGCCTTAAGCAGGCCCCAAGAACTTGGTATGTGAAGATGGATTCTTTTCTCTTATCACAAAACTTTGAAAGATGTAAGTCTGATCCGAATGTTTACATGCTCAGGACACATGAGTCTCTTCTTATCTTAGTTTTGTATGTGGATGATCTCCTGATCACTGGTAGCTCGTCTTCAGCGATTGCTGCAGCCAAGAGGACCTTGCATAATAGGTTCTTGATGACGGACATGGGTCCATTACACTTCTTTCTTGGTCTTGAGATTGGCCAGGATGCCACAGGCATCAAACGTTCTCAGGCTAAGTATGCATGGGATCTCCTCAAGAGATTTCACATGATTGATTGCAAGCCAGCATCGAATCCTTTTCTGTCTAGGGTCCGCCTTGAGGATGGAGGTGACACTACCTTAGTTGACAGTACTCTCTACTGACAGCTAGTGGGGAGCTTACTGTACCTCACCCACTCCATACCAGATCCCTCATATGCAGTAGGGGCAGTTTCCAGATACATGTAGTAGCTGCATGAGCTTCACTGGAAAGCTGCCAAGCGCATCCTCCGATATGTTCAGGGCACCATCACCTTTGGGATTCACTATGCAACAGGCACTGCATTGAATCTCCTTGGTTTCACAGATTCTGATTGGGCGGGCAACAACATTGATCGCAATTCCACCTCTGGATATTTACTCAGTCTAGGGTCTGGCCCTATCTATTGTTCAAGCAAGAAGCAGGCTCCTATTGCTCTCTCTTCAGCTGAGGCCGAGTACAGAGGAGTAGTCAACATCACCATTCAGGCATTGTGGATACAACACTTTCTCACTGAGTTGGGCGTCCAGTTCCACTGGCCCATTGTCATATGGTATGACAACTAGCGCACTCTCAAATTTTGCAGGGATCCAGTACAACGACAGTGAACGAAGCACATAGAGATCCATATGCACTACATCAGAGACTTAGTACATCTTCGGGTCATTGATTTGTAGTTCTGTCCTTCAGTAGAACAGAATGCAGACATCTTCACCAAGACATTCACTAAGCATAAGTTTCACTCTCTATGCGATTGTCTTACAATGAAGGACACAGTTGCTTAGCAACTGTCTTTTCTTCCTTTTTTCTTTTGATTACATTGTATTTTGAGGTGGGGTTTTCCCACGAGGTTTTCCCTCTTTCCTCAATTTTAGTACAAGTTGCACTATATTTTGGGTGACCTTTGGCCTTAGTTACGAGGGCCCATTTTTTATTTTTCCCTATAGTGGTGTTCAAGGGGGGTGTTGGAGGTACTACACACGTAGGACCTTCATTACTGGCACATGCAGACACTTAGTTAGAGGATTCACTGACATGCAAGGCTTCAACATTTGAATCTTCACCAGATTGGTGCCTTTGATTGTCCATGCATGCATGGGACTACATGCAAGATCCTTTCTGCATGATTTACTCCCTGATTTGCTCCTCCTTTCACTCCGCAACTGGCTAGTTCTCTTCAGAACTTGTTGTAGGTGTTGAGTCCTCTAATGGATCACCACTATGGCACATTACCTTGGGATCTTCACCCAGTGATGCGTATTAGTTGACTCTCATGTAGTATATCATGAGCATTGTAACCTATTTTCTTTTAATCAATAATTCTTTTTGTTCTTTTGATTTTTTTAATGTTTTTCCTCTGCAAAGCTGTGTATTCAACATTTACTAACTAGATTCATTTGTACAAATTTTCTAACACATTTACAAATCAAAATGAAAATATCCGCTTCAAAATACAAAGAATATCTGAAAACATAACCTATTTCGTCTAGACGGCTATGCTACCATGTAATAAATCTCTAGATATTTTGAAAGGATTTAAAATTTTGATAACCATATAATCTCATACAAAATCTTATGTCGAGAGACGGTCTGTGTACCGTGGTTAAAACTATTAGCGTTCCAAAATTCCATTCAAGTATTGGGAAATTAAAAGTGAGTAACTATATAAAAAAGAGTTTTTCTAACTTCGGATTAATAAGGGTTTTTGGGATTGTTTCATTCTAGAATTTTCAAACAGCGAGTTCTCTTTTAATCAATCATTGTTTGAGTTTAAAAAATTCTTAATAGAGCTTTTCTGGTTTCAATAGTTAATAATAAAATGTTGCAAAACCTATTAGCTTATTGGAATAAATAATACACAAATCTCTTTATCATAAAGCATCTACGTTAATACTTATATTAGCGGAATTGCACAGTTCCTCCTACCTCTAATAGTGATATTGTTGCAGCGACTAAAACACTCACAGCTGAGGAACGGCACAGTGACTGAAACGTGACAATGGAGCACTACTATAGGGACCGATATCCTGACAAAGGAGTAATGGTATAGAGGTTAAATGCAAACACCATGAGATTAAGAAAATTAAAAGGTAATACAGCTCTCGAAACCTCTGATGGCACATAACCGAAACCTTAAGCGCGCTCAACACTAGCTAATTTTCCACTGTCAAATATGTAATTCGACAGTCTGAAACACCTAACATTCTAGTGCAATGCAATGAAGGGATGTTTTCAAAACTAAAAAATAGTGACCATACCACCCTTTCTCGACCTCTTTTCAGAGCAAGGATAGATAATTGCAGAGCTTGTTACGCTATGACTCTGCAAATCCTGCAAACCATTCGCAGAAACACATTCTCAAACTATACAAGAGCTTGAAACACCACGATCAAACGAAAACCTGACTTAATCCCTTACCAAGAACTCTACCCGAGACTGAATTCTC
Source organism: Pinus tabuliformis (assembly GCA_031772625.1). NCBI lineage: Eukaryota > Viridiplantae > Streptophyta > Pinopsida > Pinales > Pinaceae > Pinus > Pinus tabuliformis. Next base: position 1,106,541,483 of record CM062804.1, on the reverse strand, counting down.
TCAAAATGCATAATGTCCTGTTTTCTTTGGAACAGAGACCTGTACCTGCTTCATTAAAGTTCCCATGATGACTGCAGTCAAGGACAAGCTCCCAATCAAACTGTGGAGCTTGTTAGGCACCGACGAGCCTGCTGCATGCGGGCGTTCGAACCCTACTCTGTATTCAAACAAATTTGTTGGACAACGAATGTCATTTGCTTTTTCAAAATTAATTTGATTTGACATAGGGACGTGCGTCGACGCAACGCTCCATGCGGAAATCCAAAAGAGGAAGCGTTTCGTTTCAAATTAATTATGTTTGTGTAACGGAAAGGGCGTGGTGCAATGTGACCTCTCGTTCGGCTCTTCTAACGAAGGATATTTGCTACAGAAATCATCTGACTATGGATTAAAAACTAAAAACTAGCATTTGCACCTAATGTTGCAAAGGAAACGCCGTAAGGCATAGTGTGTGGAAGAATATTGAAATGTGAATGGGCTTTTGTGGGCTTTTTTGAAACCAAGGGTCGATGATTTTGAGTTTTAATTTGAGGAAGCCATGCCGAAAACCGTTTTTGGGGGTTAAAGTGGCTACGAAATGGAATGCAAGTAGGCATAAATATCCATTGAACTTGTTTAGAGACCTTTGTTTGTATTTGGTAAAAATTGAGTAGTTGAATGTGAAGGTAAACGAATGAATTCACGTGAACAACAACCAGGTATCCATATTGATTTGGATAGGGTTATTTAAGAAATCATTATTCAAACGGGAAATTAAATTAATATGAAGATATATTGAAAACATGTATTATATTCATTAAAATCAATTGATTTTGTTAACAAAATATGTTAAAACCCATTGACAATGAATTGGTTGTGAAGACATAAACTATCAAAATGGTATTTGATCTTGAAACTTCCTTTTTTAAGTTTCAAATGGAAAATACAAATAGTGAATTGTAACAAAAGAGGTTCGAGAAGCAATATAATATTCTAAAGAGCATTGTGCTTGTCATTCCATATTTGAAGTTGTATCAAAACATGTCGGAAGCATCGAAGACCTGAAGAAGCAGTAATGGACCTGCAAAATATTTATTTTGTTAGAATTAGTAATATGTAAATCAGTTGTGGAAATTTATTAGTAATACTTTGCAGGTGAGTTGTGTTAAAATGAATTTGGAAAGAATGGAAATGAAGTTACCTTTGCCATGGGGATTTATATATTGTTAGTGGAAGATGCATGGTGAATAATGGCATACTGAATACCATTGGAGATTTAAGCGTAGTTGGAGACATATTTTTTGCTTGCCATTCTACTTGTAGTTGCTTAGGTATGCTATTTCTGAGTCTATATGTCCTATTGCAAAACAAAGAAAATGTTAGAATGAGATGTATAGATAATATAAAGACATTCTAATATTTGCTTAGTGGAAGATGCATGGTGAATAATGGCATACTAAACACCATTGGAGATTTATGCGTAGTTGGAGACGCATATTTTTTGCTTGCCATTCTACTTGTAGTTGCTTAGGTATGCTATTTTTGAGTCCATATGTCCTGTTGCAAAACAAAGAAAATGTTAGAATGAGATGTATAGATAATATCAAGACATTCTAATATTTGCTTAATTATTAATGTTGATTAAATTTGGTTGTTGTTGAAATATATGAAAAGTATGTTATGAAATAGAATGAGGTAAATAAATGGAGGAAACCTTTTGGTCATGTTAAAATATGGGTTGGCGCAGATTATCTGGAGGCGGCATTGAACAGAGAATTTCTTCTGCGTGTTTTCTGCGAGCAATGTTTTTGTTGTCCTTCATTTTACTGTAACAATCGAAACTGAATGCAGGGCTAATCTGGAGATCTTGTAGAGAAGGTACTCTTGAAATTGCTGTGAATGTGAGACCTTGACGTTATGTTTCTCCTTTCTTTATGGGATAATGTAAAAGAGTAGTTCTTATGGAAGAGTCAGATATTTCTTAGGTCAATTTATAAAATTTCATAAGACCAACGAGGAGAGTAAAATCTTCAATTGCACCTGAACATGCGTAGACCTGTCAACAAAGGAATGCCTCATAGGGTTGACCTAAATTTTAAAGGATCTCAATGAACCCAGCCAGATGACTATGGAAGTACAATCTTCAAATGCAGACTCTACCAAGATGCAGGCCATCTAATGACTGCCTGCACAAGAAAGGTACAGCAAGTGGAAGGACATTCAGAGCCATAATAGATCTTCCATAGATGGCCTGTTGTGGGATCCAAAAAGTTGAGAGGACGAAAATAAGACCCGGTTAGTTTAGAAGACAACCAAAAGGAAAGGAACCAAAATTATAGAAACAACAGCTACAGAGAAGGCCCATGAGGAAGGAAGAAAACTCCTACAGACTCTCGAGTCTCAGCACAGGAGAAGACCACAATTGAGATCAGGAACCAGGAGAAGAAAACCAACCACAGCCGAATTTGTGAAAAAATGAAATGAAGAAGACCACAGAACATCAAGATCCCTTTGCCAAATCCTCGACAGTGAAAAGTGGATACAAAAATCGATTCAAACAAGGAGCAAAAAGCAATGTCTGGTTGGTGGATTTGTTTTCGCAGAATAGACAGCATCCTCTAACAGCAGTAAAGTTAAATCGCCAATCAAACAGGAATAAAGTCTAAATAATCAAGAAAGCATAAGATCCCTTTGCCAAATCCTCGACAGTGGAAAGTGGATACAAAAATCGATTCAAACAAGGAGCAAAAAGCAAGTGGAATGACATTCAGAGCCATAATAGATCTCTAAATCTTCAATTGCACCTGAACATGCGTAGAACTGTCAACAAAGGTATGCCTCATAGGGTTGACCTAAATTTGAAAGGATCTCAATGAACCCAGCCAGATGACTATGGAAGTACAATCTTCAAATGCAGACTCTGCCAAGATGCAGGCCGTCTAATCACTGCCTGCACAAGAAAGGTACAGGAAGTGGAAGGACATTCAGAGCCATAATAGATCTTCCATAGATGGCCTGCTGTGGGATCGAAAAAGTTGAGAGGACGAAAATAAGACCCGGTTAGTTTAGAAGACAACCAAAAGGAAAGGAACCAAAATTATAGAAACAACAGCTACAGAGAAGGCCCATGAAGAAGGAAGAAAACTCCTACAGACTCTCGAGTCTCAGCACAGGATAAGACCACAATTGAGATCAAGAACCAAGAGAAGAAAACCAACCACAACCGAATTTGTGAAAAAATGAAATGAAGAAGACCACAGAACATCAAGATCCCTTTGCCAAATCCTCGACAGTGGAAAGTGGATACAAAAATCGATTCAAACAAGGAGCAAAAAGCAATTTATGGTTGGTGGTTTTGTTTTAGCAGAATAGACAGCATCCTCTAACAGCAATAAAGTTAAATTGCCAATCAAACAGGAATAAAGTTTAAATAATCAAGAAAGCATATATATAACTGAATCAATTCAATTGGGAATTAATTTTGAATCAAAATTATAAGACTCTGTATCTACTCTGTGGCTAATGTACAATTGATGGCAGAGGATTTTCTATCATGGTCCATGGATGAAATACTACATTGGTTAAGTTAGAATGATTCCCCTTCAGTACAAAGTATAGACCAGAGATTTAAAATACAATTTAAAAACCTACATATTAGAGTGTTAAGATACAATGTTAACCCCATTAAGTGTGAAAGGCCACGTCCCCAAATTTTCCCAACTGGTACTGATAACTCCCAACCTTTTTAGAGAACGTAAAGCATCAATTCTTTTTGTTGGGGAAAGAAGCTACCCAATTTTCTTTTTGTTGGGGACAGAAACTACCCAATTTTTGCCCTTGCATGGGAGTGGGGTTGTGTTGCATGAAGGATTCTCAAGTAGAAACCAGACAAGAATGCACGAAAATCAACCCTAGGCTAGTTGTGGTAAACTCTCACCAATTCACAGCTAACCTTAGAAGAGGATCTTATCATGATACTAAATGAAGGATTATGCTTTTAAAAAATCTTAAGTAGCTATGAAAAAGATTAATGAGAACACAGTTCTACTTTATTCTTCTAAAAATCCTTATCAGGCTAAGCGAATATACTTCTAATTTATGCATTTCAATCAACCATCAACCGACATTACCCTTGGACATATCCCAGCTCGATGTGGTGTCCACTGAATGTGCTTTGGCAATGCCAATTCTCCAACTAATCAAGGATGACATCATGACATTCCAATGTAACGTTTGGGATAGAAGCAAGCCACTGAATCATGATAAATCAATGTACAAATCTAAGTTGTTGTAGAAACTCATGCAGATGTATAGTAGACAATATTTTCCAGTGCCATTTGCTTCAGATAGGACCCTTAGAAGCATAAACAATATGCAATTTATTTGCTCTTCAGCATAGGCTCCCTTGTTTTAGTTTTCCTTTTCTAATCTTTGAACTTGACAATAAGATACAAACCAATTATTGCATTATTCATCATTATTTCTGACTATCGTGGCAACGGAACGAATCACTGACAAAAGTCTAAATTTAGAGAAACCATCTGAACAAATCACTGAAAACAAGTCTCAGCACAGGAGAAGACCACAATTGAGATCAGGAACCAGGAGAAGAAAACCAACCACAGCCGAATTTGGGAAAAAATGAAATGAAGAAGACCATAGAACATCAAGATCCCTTTGCCAAATCCTCGACAGTGAAAAGTGGATACAAAAATCAATTCAAACAAGGAGCAAAAAGCAATGTCTGGTTGGTGGTTTTGTTTTAGCAGAATAGATAGCATCCTCTAACAGCAGTAAAGTTAAATTGCCAATCAAACAGGAATAAAGTTTAAATAATCAAGAAAGCATAAGATCCCTTTGCCAAATCCTCGACAGTGGAAAGTGGATAAAAAGATCGATTCAAACAAGGAGCAAAAAGCAATGTCTGGTTGGTGGTTTTGTTTTAGCAGAATAGACAGCAGCCTCTAACAGCAGTAAAGATAAATTGCCAATCAAAGAGGAATAAAGTTTAAATAATCAAGAAAGCATATATATAACTGAATCAATTCAATTGGGAATTAATTTTGAATCAAAATTATAAGACTCTGTATCTGCTCTGTGGCTAATGTACAATTCATGGCAGAGTGGACATTCTCTAACAAGGTGGGGACTGTACTTAGCATTCATGTGTAATATCCATCTGACGCTGGGAAAACTTTTCCAAAAAAGGCACTCTTGGAAACCTGGAAACTATTTAGAATGAAAACATAGTACAAATTCATGCAGCTTTCTGGCCCACAGGCATACAATCTAGGGCCAATCAAGACTTTTAATAGCCTGGATAAATGAAAGCAAGATTCCTGAGCTATATAATAATAAATGCAGAATACAATTATGTTGCTGCCCTTTTAGAAAATTTCATATCAGTCGTCATTAAAGTGGGGCTATGCTCCTGAGGGTTAGAGACAAAATGCTTGTGTGAGCTTGAAATCTCCCCCATTTTGTTGAACTGGAAATACATATCTTGACTTTCTTCACTGTCCATGTTTTAACATGATTTGACCACAGGATGGTCTGTGTCAACAAGTAGTGAGACAACACCTACAGATTAGAGTGTTAAGGCAAGGGATCTAATATACATAATGCATATAAAAGAAGGAACTGTTTGGTCTGGCTCAGATTATTGCTGAAACCAATTTCATGACCCAAAAAGTATCTAAACAATTCTGAGTTTTTAAACAATTCACACTCAGTGGAAATGACAAAAGGGTTTCTGTAATGAAAGTACACTCAGTGGAAGTATAAAACGGATAAAACTTGCAGGAAATAGATGTTACAAGTGGCTCAAGAGGATTTCAATTTTTTGGATTCGGTTGGTTAGCACCTAATTCAACTATGAACGTATGAGAGATACTTACAATGAAATTATGCTTAATGGTTCAATGCCTCACGCATGTACACTTTACTATTGGTTGGTACCCCTTGCAAGATTCAAGTAATTTTTTACCAATGTTTATCTCAGGTATTATAGACCAACGAGGAGAGTAAAATCTTCAATTGCACCTAAACATGCGTAGAACTGTCAACAAAGGTATGCCTCATAGGGTTGACCTAGATTTGAAAGGATCTCAATGAACCCAGCGAGATGACTATGGAAGTACAATCTTCAAATGCAAACTCTGCCAAGATGCAGGCCGTCTAATGACAGGCTGCACAAAAAAGGTATAGCAAGTGGAAGGACATTCAGAGCCATAATAGATCTTCCATAGATGGCCTGCTGTGGGATCCAAAAAGTTGAGAGGACGAAAATAAGACCCGGTTAGATTAGAAGACAACCAAAAGGAAACGAACCAAAATTATAGAAACAACAGATACAGAGAAGGCCCATGAACAAGGAAGAAAACTCCTACAGACTCTCGAGTCTCAGCACAGGAGAAGACCACATTTGAGAACAGGAATGCTTCTTGAGGTTGGTTCGCAGCTCTAAAAGGGGCATTGTCTGAGATGGTGGACTTGGGAGGTGATTTGCTGCTTTTGACGCAAAAAAAGAAACATACACAGTCGTTAAGCAAATAGTAAATGTAATATGCAACCACTGATCTATGCACAGTAATGAACCAAAGTTCATGAGACAAAACTTAACAGGTATTGCACATATAGCAACAGTTTCACACACCCATTCTGTCTATGAGCAAGATATCCAGAGGTATCTCTCACATGAGACAGTGAAGTAACAGGCATTTCAGATAACAGTAGTTTAAAAAATCGATTATGCACATGAGCAAAATATCCAGAGGAACCTCTCACATGAGATAATAATAATGCATACCCGAAAAATCTTGTAGGGCTTTCTCCTTACGCAGAGTAGAATCAATCCTCCATACACCTGCAGGTTTTCACGAACAACAAAGATAAAGTAAAATTTAAGATAACAGTGACCCAAATATATATAAAACCTCATAACTACCACCATAATAGGCAGAGGGCGAGGGCAAAACGATCTGCAGGAAAAACGGCCTACGTGGCCCTCATGCAGCGAAGAAAGTCGCCTCGTCCTCTGCGGCCCTCGTCGAAACCCTTCTCCCTTCTCTGCAGGTCTGTCGCCCTCCTCTGCAGCAACTCCGCTGCGCCATCCTCAACACCCCCGCCCTCCTCTGCATCAAACGCGGATATTCGAGGGCAGGACGGGTTTAGTGAGGTCGTTAGGGTAAAGTTTGGTACGTAACAGAAACCGATTTATTAACTAAAACCGATTTATTAACAAAACCGATTTATTAACGTATTAGTTACTAGCAATTGTCCCAAAAGGTACAAAGAGAGGCCGATAGGATTATTAAACTAGAATTGTTGAATTTTTCTAGAAGAGTTAATTGGTTTGTGGAAAACCTTGTTTTCTTGGAGTGGATCATTGTGCAATTACTTTTCTTTAGATGTTTTGTTTATATCTATATTACAAAGAACACATTGAATGTCTTATTTCATTTCTGTTATCCTTACTAATATCCTTTCCGTGCTTTTTCTTGATCAATTTGATGAAATATTCCATTATCCTTTGGTAACGCTCGCTGGCTAGCTGGACCATGTAACTCTCGCATTTTAATGCAGTGAACGATCTTCGAATCCCCTGGAACTTCATTACTTTGCTCATGATTTATGACCAACCTTGGAACTTCATTACTTTGCTCATGATTTACGATCAACTTTCATCAAATAAAATTATGAAATATCGCGTTTTCTTTTAACAAGGTGGAAAAACCTATCATAATTCAGCTGTCAAACCAGCAGTGAGGACAACTATCTTTGGCTGTTAACAGTTAATGCATCGCTCTTATTCAAGGAAAACCACGCCCCAACTGGAATGACCTGCTGGTGGTCAGTAAGGGGGCAGATTTCACACCTGCCAGATGTCTCTGGGTCTTGGGCCTTAGACACGCAGAAACAGTATTAGGGCATTGAAACATTGTTATCACAGCAATGTGCAACATTTATTTTTTATCAAACAAAAAAGCAATGAACCTCTTGAAACAAATTGAACATCTTTTATAGTTGAAGGAAAAAGTGAGATTGTTGATATTAACCTCTTCAAAAAAAATGAACCTCTTTTATAGTTTAAGGAAAGAGTGAGATCGCTGATATTAAGTAGTTCACAGTGTTTTTCTTACATCTTAAGTTATTATAACAATATTTATTAATATATCAAAGCTCAACATGGTATTTACATAGATCTGAACCACCAGCCAGCTCATAGTTATACTCAAGAGTGTTTCTCTGGCGCTGTAAGCCATTACAATAATATTCATCAAGATATCAAAGCTGAAGATTTGAACCTGGATGAGAAAGATAACAATCATTTCACCCAACCACCGGTCAGCCTACAATTATACTTGAACACGTTATAACAAAAATCATCAAAATATCAAAACTCAACTTGTCATTGGTGGAGACTTAAACCTAGATGGAAAAGATAACAATGATAACAATCATTCCACCAAATTAAATAACCACTATCAAGAAAATCCAAAATATTGTTAATCACTGTATCAAATAAAACTCTGATGAATAGATAAATTGGCTCTGGCCCACATTTAAGTCAACTTTATAATAAAACAAAGATGCTTCAAAGCTCAACATGTCTTTGGTAAAGATTTAAATCCACATGGAAAGATAACAATCATTCCATCCAATTAAATAACCGCAAATATGTAAATTTAATCAGCCTTACATGATTTATTCGATGGATATAACTGTTAACATAATGTGGATATAACTGTTAAGGCGTTTCGAACACAGGCAATGGAATCTTCTGTGTAGTGTCGTCTTTAGTTAGTAGTCGGTCATTTTCGTGGATAAAGCAAACGCACCACCCAGGTATTGTGGTGGTGGTGGGTGTTGCGTAGTAGTAGCGTTATATGCGGCGTCTATGGCTTTTGAAAAATGCACGACTTTACACATTTGAGATGCTGAAAGGTAAGGCTGTCCCCTATCCAACCAGAAACAAATGCATGTGTCATCTATGATTAAAGTTTTTGTCTCATCCTTTGTCCAGTTCACAAATATTTTGTCCATATCCATCCTGGCCCATCTCCTTTCCTGCTTCAGAATCCCACATATACATTTCACTTAATTTGGGAGTTTGTTTTTTAAGAAAAGACTCACTCTCTGCCCAGAGGATAACAAATATGAGAAAAATAACAAATATTTCTCTTTTTCAATTGGGTACAAACATCAACATGGATGGAAAAAGGAGAAAAATTGTCTATTAGCATTAATCAATTTTTTCACTTTAATGTTGTTTTTCACTGTTTTGGTGTATTGCTATGTAAACCTTACAGTGTAATCTCTGTTCAAATCATATTGTAATTGATATTTATGTGACGTAAGAAGTTTTCATCTGTGCTTGCAAGTAGGATTTAAAAATCATAATAATAGTTGTTAGGTTATAGTGGTGGTAGTTGAAATTAACTCCATGTCACCAAAAAGTGAATTATTATTCATACATTTGATGTTATAAGTGATCTTGGAATATTTCTAAAGTGAATTATTATTCATACATTTGATGTTATAAGTGATCTTGGAATATTTCTATGTTAGAGATTTTGTTCTGACATTTATAATCACCTTCTTCTCAATGAATTGTATTTTCCTAATAAAACCATCGTTTTATATTCACCAGGCCAATATGAAACATCATACATCGTAACAAAGAGGTAACAAGAAGGTGGATGATGATATTATAAGCATCAATTTTCATTAAAGCTCTGAGCTTCGCTGGCTTGGAGAGTAAATTGAAAAAGTTTCTCATCTCTGTGAAATACCGTTATTACACCTCAAAATAGATTTAACAATGCCACATTAAAAATGCTCTGAACAAAGTCTATGTTCGAAAAAGCTAAAGCCTCTCTGACACACATAGGTAGGCAGTGCAGGCTTCCCTAGTGACAATGAAAAACACAAGTGTCTAATAAACAGACAGTGCTCTGTGTTTCCCAAGTCTAGAATCAAACATAGGTACCTAAAAAACAGAGAGTTATAGCTCTGTGTTTCTCTTGCCCTATATCAAAAACATCGTCTACAAATTATTAGGCTGATTTTATAATTAAGAGGCTTTCCCCCTTGAACAGTATGGGTATTAATCTTCCTGAGGTGTAGGCAGGGGAGAACACTTGTGGTATTAGTAATGGGAGTTTGATCTTGTCCAGTAATGGCAGATGCAATAATCTGGTTGTTGATCTGCAGTTTTTGGCAAGCTAAGTGGTTTCAGTTTGATAGACACCTCAGTGATCCTGTTTAGAAGCCCAGTTTGTATATGTAATCTTATATAGTGTTTTTTCATTTTAAATTACCCATCCATCTATTGCAGGCTCTAGGCCCATCATTTACCAGCCAACTTTAGGAGGCTTTCCCCCTTGAACAGTACGGGTATTAATCTTCCTGAGGTGTAGGCAGGGGAAGACAGCTATGGTATTGTAATGGGAGTTTGAACCTGTCCATTCATGGCAGATGCAATCATCTGGTTGTTGATCTGTAGTTTTTGGCAAGCTAAGTGATTTCAGTGTGATAGACACCTCAGTTATCCTGTTTAGAAGCTCAGTTTGTATATTTAATCTTATATAGTGTTTTTTCATTGTAAAATTACCCATTCATCTATTGCAGGCTCTAGGTCCATCATTTCATCTATTGGAGGCTTTCCCCTTGAATAGTATGGGTATTAATCTTCCTAAGGTGTAGGCAGGGGAGGACAGCTTTGGTATTAGTATTGTGAGTTATTCCTGTCCAGTAATGGCAGATGCAATAATCTGGTTCTTGATCTGCGGTAATTGGCAAGCTAAGTGGTTTCAGTGTGATAGACACCTCAGTTATCCTGTTTAGAAGCCCAGGTTGTACATGTAATCTTATATAGTGTTTTTCATTGTCACGTTTTTTGATCTTCATCTCAGATAATGAAGGCATCCCTATCTCCTGATTCATAAAATTGTGCAAAATTGTAAGCACAGAATTCCAAATTTTGAGGGATCCATACTCGGTTTCCCTTACGGTGCTAATTTACTCATTTGTTGTTGCAGGTTGACTGTTGGTCAGGAGACTGCAGCTTTTCTGGCTTCATGCGAAATACCGTTGAATGCTTGGGAAGAGTCAGGTCGTGCAAACTGATTACAAATTTTACCACATACTTCCATTGAGAGAAAAACTTCCACAAAACTGAAATACATCCTAATATAATCAACTTAAACATAAACAGTTTACAATAATGACTATTGATTTCTCCGTATAGTTATCTTCATTCATCCATTGCTCATGTAGCCATGATTTCTCCATATACTTATCTTCATTGATCCATTGCTCATCTAGTCATGCTAACTACTTATACATTTCACCACATACATATACATTTCACCACATACATACTTCCATTGGAGTCTTGCAAGGAATATTCCCAGCAAGCTAGCTTTTAGTGGTCACATAACAACAACCGGGCATACTAAAAAAACTTTGAATCGCCTTTTTTTTTCTTAAACTGTACACTCTTGACATATTGCCAGTGTATCAGTCATCTCCAGTATACTCCACAATATGGTGATTTGTGTCTACTTGATTCCCTGAAAAAACACATATATCATTCATAAGCACCAGTTTCGAGTCTGGCACCTTAACAAGCCCTTTAATTCTTTGGTGGCATTCATTGCCAAATAAAATCTTTTGAACAACCTAAAAATATGGAAATCCATGAATATATATTGGATATAAATTCCATAATAATTGGGATGACAATTGTGTGACACTGTCGAAGTCACAAAGAGTAATTTCTTGTCCATCTGTTGCAATATCAGACCAGCTGCAACTTCAAGCTTTGCCAAAATGTCCGCAACCTAGGCTAGTCAATCCATGATGCACCGACCACTTTGGCCATGAATGCATATCTGTCTGCTGCTTCGTCAATCTGCAGTTGGAAAAGTGTTATATTTAGTATGAAACGGACATTTCTGCAACCTACAACACACATGAACAGAGTAAATCGAGTTCTAATCCTTGCCTGGAACACAATGTCATTCACAGGTGTGGAATAGTAAATACGCTTTGAAAATCAGAACTTTACAAACAATTAGACACAGCTAGCTGTCTACAGATTTTATTTCTTACAAGCAAATCAGTGAAATCACTGAAAAATTGCATATAGAAAAAGCATATTACGAAAAAATAATAACTCACCAGCTTTTGGGTTGGCCTTCCTGCACCATGGCCAGATTTGATATCAATTCGGCCAATAATGGGGTTGGTCTGTGGACTATTCTCCACGCTCTTACATAGAACATATTGCATCGTCTATATGCACAAGAAGTTCAAAATCGATATAAACAAATTAGCTATGGATTTAAAATAAATTACAATAAAACACGAATCACACATATGTTATGTCTGTTTGTGAAAATAGGGACGGAAAAGAGCCACCAATGGTTTGTGCATCAATAGTTGCCTATAAGCTTCAACATTCAAATATCAAATATTAGTTGACATTTCATGCAGGGCCAGAGCCATATCAAGTACTCACTGCTAGCAGCTTCAAAGAGTGGAGTGGCACAACACGGTCGTCATGATCTGCTGTCAATAACATTATAGCAGGATACTGTAAATTCTGTCCCGGTTTGTCCCATGGTGTCTTTACATTATGCAATGGTGAGTATCTGCAGCAATGAAGAATGTGTTATACGAACAGTTGATGATGCCTTTTTCAAAAAGCAAGAAGTTCAAGCAAATAGCCCTAAGGGTTAGCTCAAGTGGTCTAGAGCCAGACATGAAGTTCTTAGATTGTTGCTGAGCACAAGTTCGACTCTCCTTGATTCCCTTGGGGCGAGACCCCATATTCAGGGCCGACGGTTTACCCAGTTACCATCCATGAAATGTGGGAAAGTACTCCAGGATTTCCGGTGGAGCTTTCATTCCAAGTAAATAAAAAATAAAAACAAAACAAAACAAAAAAAACTAATAGAGCACTTTTTGATAGGGTGAATAGAAAAAGAAAAAACATTTTATCTTCATTTCAGATCACTAACAGTTTGAATATTATTTAAATTTTAGACACTGTTACTTATTAGTTAGAGAGACAGGCTCCATTTGTCCTCTTACTTAATCAGCCAATGAAATTCGTCTTCCTTATCTGAAGAGCCATAATCAGTAGTCCACGCATGGCCTGCAGATTTCAGCACAAGTTCCATCATCAGTTGCCCTGCAGATGCCTACGTCTAGAGATTACCCTAACCAGAGGGGGAGAAGTAGTTGAATATTATTATGACAGTAAAACTTACCAACAGTAAATTTATGAAAACGCAACATGTCCATAACACCCACATGAGCCAGTGTGCAACCAAATAGGTCAGGTCTCTGTTTAAACGCAGAATTAACAATCAAAACCTCTTATTTCACCGAAAAACGATCTGCTAAATGCTCCCTACATTTCTTTTTGAATAAGTTTTAGAAAAACCGATACAGAGAACAACATTTTCTTTGGGATAAACAACTTTTTCGATCGGATTCTACATTGAAACGAAAGGAGGAAGGATTGAAGCAAGCAACTGGTTTATACAGGACCTTTATTTAACCACACATCTTATCATCAAATACATGGAAATACCTGATTTGTGCAAGCTGCAACAAGAAGTCCACCATTACTGCCTCCTTCAATACATAACTTTTTAGGTTGTGTATATCCCTCTGACACAAGGAACTCGGCGGCAGATATGAAATCATCAAAGCAATTTTGTTTTTTGGCAAGAGAGCCTGCTTTATGCCATTCTTCTCCATATTCACCACCACCACGAATATTTGCAATTGCAAAAACTGCCCCTAGATGTCTTGAAATGACAATACGACCAACACTGAAGTTTGGAGTGATGCTAATGTTAAAGCCCCCATAACCATATAATAGAGCTGGATGAGAACCATCAAGAGCAATGTCTTTCTTGGATACAATGAACATTGGTATCTGAGTTCCATCCTTGCTGGTTATGAAAACCTGACAACAATCGAGACGGATCAGTAACAATATTATATTAGAAAACAGTTACATCAGTAGTCAATCCAGATGGACTGCATGATATTGCCCATTAGTATTAAGTATTCCAATTGAGGAGAATAGAAACATCCAAGTGAGGAGAATAGAAACATCTATCTTGTAGCAAGAAATTAAATGATTCTAATGTGAAACACTGAAACCTACTGCTTTTACAATCAGATTACTTGTTTAAAACATTCAATAGAGAAGATTTTCTCCCTAAAGATAGCCAAGCAAAAATTTGTAGAAGCAAAAAATAGTAAAAATAACCGTTACCTGTTTAGCCTCAAACTCTGTCCGATCAAAGCCTGGAACAACAGTCTCTCTGAAAACAACTAACTCTGGTTTTTCCACATGGGTTGCATCGATAGATAATGCCAGGGGTAAGAAAGCTTGTAAAACCAATAAATATCTCCTTGTCTTTACGTCTTCCTGATATTCCAGAAACTGACCCAATATCTATTGGCATATTATGAAGCAAATTTCCAGATTGCAAGTCTCGTATTTGCAAAACATACTTGACATCGCTTAAATAGCTTAATAGAAGTCGATTTCCATTGACACAGCAAGCTGATTCAAGCACGTCCTTCTCAGATTCTCCAATAACGTCACTGCAAGCTTCCGGCTGCAAAAGGTCTACACGAACCAATTTATACCTAGGAGCATTTTTATAGTGTTTTTCATTGTACATGTAATCTTATATAGTGTTTTTCATTGTCACGTTTTTTGATCTTCATCTCAGATAATGAAGGCATCCCTATCTAGTCATGCTAACTACTTATACATTTCACCACATACATATACATTTCACCACATACATACTTCCATTGGAGTCTTGCAAGGAATATTCCCAGCAAGCTAGCTTTTAGTGGTCACATAACAACAACCGGGCATATTAAAAAAACTTTGAATCGCCTTTTTTTTTCTTAAACTGTACACTCTTGACATATTGCCAGTGTATCAGTCATCTCCAGTATACTCCACAATATGGTGATTTGTGTCTACTTGATTCCCTGAAAAAACACATATGTCATTCATAAGCACCAGTTTCGAGTCTGGCACCTTAACAAGCCCTTTAATTCTTTGGTGGCATTCATTGCCAAATAAAATCTTTTGAACAACCTAAAAATATGGAAATCCATGAATATATATTGGATATAAATTCCATAATAATTGGGATGACAATTGTGTGACACTGTCGAAGTCACAAAGAGTAATTTCTTGTCCATCTGTTGCAATATCAGACCAGCTGCAACTTCAAGCTTTGCCAAGATGTCCGCAACCTAGGCTAGTCAATCCATGATGCACCGACCACTTTGGCCATGAATGCATATCTGTCTGCTGCTTCGTCAATCTGCAGTTGGAAAAGTGTTATATTTAGTATGAAACGGACATTTCTGCAACCTACAACACACATGAACAGAGTAAATCGAGTTCTAATCCTTGCCTGGAACACAATGTCATTCACAGGTGTGGAATAGTAAATACGCTTTGAAAATCAGAACTTTACAAACAATTAGACACAGCTAGCTGTCTACAGATTTTATTTCTTACAAGCAAATCAGTGAAATCACTGAAAAATTGCATATAGAAAAAGCATATTACGAAAAAATAATAACTCACCAGCTTTTGGGTTGGCCTTCCTGCACCATGGCCAGATTTGGTATCAATTCGGCCAATAATGGGGTTGGTCTGTGGACTATTCTCCATGCTCTTACATAGAACATATTGCATCGTCTATATACACAAGAAGTTCAAAATCGATATAAACAAATTAGCTATGGATTTAAAATAAATTAGACACTGCTACTTATTAGTTAGAGAGACAGGCTCCATTTGTCCTCTTACTTAATCAGCCAATGAAATTCGTCTTCCTTATCTGAAGAGCCATAATCAGTAGTCCACGCATGGCCTGCAGATTTCAGCACAAGTTCCATCATCAGTTGCCCTGCAGATGCCTACGTCTAGAGATTACCCTAACCAGAGGGGGAGAAGTAGTTGAATATTATTATGACAGTAAAACTTACCAACAGTAAATTTATGAAAACACAACATGTCCATAACACCCACATGAGCCAGTGTGCAACCAAATAGGTCAGGTCTCTGTTTAGACTTAGAATTAACAATCAAAACCTCTTATTTCACCGAAAAACGATCTGCTAAATGCTCCCTACATTTCTTTTTGAATAAGTTTTAGAAAAACCGATACAGAGAACAACATTTTCTTTGGGATAAACAACTTTTTCGATCGGATTCTACATTGAAACGAAAGGAGGAAGGATTGAAGCAAGCAACTGGTTTATACAGGACCTTTATTTAACCACACATCTTATCATCAAATACATGGAAATACCTGATTTGTGCAAGCTGCAACAAGAAGTCCACCGTTACTGCCTCCTTCAATACATAACTTTTTAGGTTGTGTATATCCCTCTGACACAAGGAACTCGGCGGCAGATATGAAATCATCAAAGCAATTTTGTTTTTTGGCAAGAGAGCCTGCTTTATGCCATTCTTCTCCATATTCACCACCACCACGAATATTTGCAATTGCAAAAACTGCCCCTAGATGTCTTGAAATGACAATACGACCAACACTGAAGTTTGGAGTGATGCTAATGTTAAAGCCCCCATAACCATATAATAGAGCTGGATGAGAACCATCAAGAGCAATGTCTTTCTTGGATACAATGAACATTGGTATCTGAGTTCCATCCTTGCTGGTTATGAAAACCTGACAACAACCGAGACGGATCAGTAACAATATTATATTAGAAAACAGTCACATCAGTAGTCAATCCAGATGGACTGCATGATATTGCCCATTAGTATTAAGTATTCCAATTGAGGAGAATAGAAACATCCAAGTGAGGAGAATAGAAACATCTATCTTGTAGCAAGAAATTAAATGAATTCTAATGTGAAACACTGAAACCTATTGCTTTTACAATCAGATTACTTGTTTAATGTGAAACACTGAAACCTATTGCTTTTACAATCAGATTACTTGTTTACAACATTCAATAGAGAAGATTTTCTCCCTAAAGATAGCCAAGCAAAAAATAGTAAAAATAACCGTTACCTGTTTAGCCTCAAACTCTGTCCGATCAAAGCCTGGAACAACAGTCTCTGAAAACAACTAACTCTGGTTTTTCCACATAGGTTGCATCGATAGATAATGCCAGGGGTAAGAAAGCTTGTAAAACCAATAAATATCTCCTTGTCTTTACGCCTTCCTGATATTCCAGAAACTGACCCAATATCTATTGGCATATTATGAAGCAAATTTCCAGATTGCAAGTCTCGTATTTGCAAAACATACTTGACATCGCTTAAATAGCTTAATAGAAGTTGATTTCCATTGACACAGCAAGCTGATTCAAGCACGTCCTTCTCAGATTCTCCAATAACGTCACTGCAAGCTTCCGGCTGCAAAACGTCTACACGAACCAATTTATACCTAACAAGATCATACTGTGTTTCAGCTCCCTGATGTTTAGATCGAAGGGGATCGAGGCGCCTCAGATTGCTGTCCTCTCTCATGATCTGAAGGGGATCGAGGCGCCTCAGATTGCTGTCCTCTCTCATCCATCCACAGACGCTTGGCCTCTCTTAGCTGACCCTTGGTTTCTAAAAAGACCGGTTTCTAAAAAGGCCGATGATCTAATGGTTGGAGTTTATTCCATCGTCTAACAATCGATCTAAGGGCCCATAACGAGACACCGCGGCACGGAAGGGAGTTCCTCTCAGAGGGAACGCCTTACGGCGTAATAAAATTCACAATCAGGTTGAAATAATATTATCTATGGACTAATTATATAAAAAGTGAAATATATATATATATATATATATAAAACATTTGATTAGTATATTGTTCAAAATTAACATAAATTTATCTAAACTCTGAATTTATGAAAAATTAAGAGAATTTAATAAAGATTTAAATATTTCAACAAATTTAATAGAAAAAAAAATTACATTTAAAAAATTTAATCTCTGAACTTTAGATAATAAATCTAAAATAAAGAATAAATCCAGAATGTACGAAAAATTAAGAAAATTTAATTTCTAAAAATGTAGGAAAAAAATTACATTTTAAAAAATTTAATCTGTAGATAATAAATCTAAAATAAACAATAAATCCGAAAAATCTAAAATAAACAATAAATCCGGAATAAAGATAGATATATGCTGATTATATAAACATATAATATGAATCATACCTATTTTCCTATGTTAATTCAAACTTATTCTTTAACAAAAAAAACTAAGAAAATATTAAAATAAAATGAAATAAAACATGTTCTGAGTTGGATCTAAGGTTTCGTTACCCGCTCCCTGCATTATGCCAGCTTACAAAATTTCAATGACCCTCCTGTCCCAAGTCCATGTAAACTTGACCAACGTTTGAAAGCAGACAAAGATATCTCACCAAAGAAATTAATCACGAAGCAAGTCCATGGCAGACTGTACGAGGGATGAAATAGGGAGACGATGCCTCCTTACTCCCACACTGCCCGAAAATGTATTGTAACTCTCCAACTCGGACGTCGTCTCCATCACCGCCTCCAGAGCCTCCTCCAACCCTGATTTCATTTCCATGCTCAAACTGCTTATTATTGCAAGCCTGTCCATCTCCATAACGCCGATCAGAAGCTCGATGCTAAATCTTCTAATACTCGGAACCTCCTTTGATGGACGCGGGTGCCTCCCCAAAACCTTTACAAGATCCCAAATCAGCGAACTCCTTGTTATACCGACAGATTCTTCGAACAGACGATCGAAATCCGATTTGGTTATGAACTTGAAGATCTGAGCAGCAAGTCCTATTGCTGCTTCCTGATGCTCACCTCGTTTCTCCATCACAAACTTCAAGACCTGAAAAAAAAGAATATAACAAGGAATTAATCCATCAAATGAAACTCTTGTGAGATCGAGCCCCAGTGCAGAGTTGTAATTTCAAAAAGAAATGCTATTAATTGAATACATCTTCTACCTTCGCTGCCGTTGCAGTGATTTTCCTCAATTCAACGGAATCTGCGTCTGAATATGCGCACAGATTCCGAAGAATTCTCACGCCATGAAAACCCCGAATTGGGTCGTCCAGCACAGAGATCAGGCTCTCGATCAAATTCGGGCGATTCCGCAGCTGAAGGCCCATCATTCTTCTGCAGTTTTGCTTATTCTCCAGTGAAAGCAGAGCCAGGGCTTCTCCTGCCTTCCTCACTAGCTTCCTCGTTGCATGATCGCCCGTTCCTCCTGCAATATTAATCTTAATATTAATCCTCTCGATGTAAAACGCAGAGAAGAGGCTACGTAAAACGCCGCCGGTGCAGCCGATGCTCTCTCGGCCCTCTTCATCGACAGCAAGACTCGTCAATGTGTCGATGGTCAGGATCTGCAGACCATGGGCTGTTCCTTCGCTGTAATGAAGAACGTCTCTTAGATTGCTTATGACGAAGACTATCTCCGAGATGCCTCTCCTTAAGGCCTTTCCTGTCGAGCCTGTACCGCTTGCGAGCATTCTCAAGAGCTGCAGAGCGAGCTTTGCCGTCTTGATTTGGGATTCGGGCGCATTGGGATTTAATTCTGTGAGGCCTATGATTTTGGGAAGCAGACCTCTGCAGCTTCGGATATTAGCGCAGTTGTCGTGTTCGATGGGCAAACTTTTCAGTATCCGCAGTCCCAGCACACTGAAGACCGAGTAATTATATGCATCCCCGTACTGCTTCGAATGGATTTCAATCTGTTTGTTATCGTAAAGCAAAGACGCTATGGATTCCATGGCCCCAGCAATGGCCGTTACCCGAATGCGATTCCGGTCTTTCTTGACCAATTTGGAGATGATATCTGCAGCCGCTATACGAATCTCCTGCTCGTGAGGGTTCTTCCAATTCAGCATCTCGATCAGCCTCTCCACCACATCTCGCTTGGCTCCGATTGCCCTCAAAGTCTCCTCTGCAAACTGATCTTTAATCACCAGCGCCGACAGAACTCGAGCCCCCGCCAGCTGTCGATCATAACGGCTGGACTGCAGCAGCTCCATGCCGTGTGACACAAATTCCATCTTCAAACCATCGAAAACGCTTCCATTGATGCACTGCGAATATGTATCATAGAAAAATCGTCGAAACGTGGGGAGCTCCGAATCAGTGAACCCATATTCTGCGCTCACCTGCGACAGCAATTTTTTTGCAATGATCTTCCATTGCCAGTAGGCCTTCTCGAGTAGGAACAAAAGCGTTTCGGCTAGTGACAGACCGTAGAAAATATTGAGAGCCGATTTTCGATTCTTGGTATCGCTACCTGAAGCTACGCCATAGTCTTGCCTGGCTAGTCGATAAAGGGACAAGGTAACGCATGTCGAAGCCGAGACCAATTGAAGCCAGAAAAGCATTTTGCTGGCGTTTTGGGATATGCAGAGCCACCCGGAATAAGGCACCAATCGATTCCTACACGAAGACCAAGTTCTCTTTAATAAATCATGATTCTCGACAGCAGAATTTTGTTGCCGGACGCTAATCTTCGGGCTCTGGATTTGCTTGTGTGTAAAGCACCTGCAGATTCGTCTTAAGATAAAGTTGGTGCCATTAACATAGAACCTGCGACTCAGCCATTTAGCGTCATCTTTGAGTGTGGCCAAAGATAGTAGCGTCATCTCATGTTGCGCTTCCAGCTCGTGGCTTCGGCTTAACATGCGAGCGCCTTCTGTCAACAATATTATGCTCACGAACTGAAAGTCTACCTTTTTTAAAGTTACTGCGTACCCTCCGAGGATGACGACGGTGGCCCAGACGAAGGCCAAGGTTCCAAGCCTTCTGGCGGCCTTTTCCAGAATTGCAAGCCTGAGGGCAAACAGAATAATTTTCTTCTCGGGAGCTGTGACCATATCACTGCGACCCCAGGACCCTTGAGATTCGATTATCTCCATCTGTGGGTCGAATGGAGAGACCAGTTTGCAACCTTTATAGCCGGGTAGTGATATATCGAGTCGGACGCTCGGTGATTCTACCTGCCCATTCGTTTCTGTAACAAGACCAGCGTTTCTAACTGGTGACTTCATTGGGCAATATCGCGGTTGGACCTCTAATGAACTGCCGAAAATGTGTGCAAATTCTTGTCTGAGCAAACGTAAATTACAATTGGTAAAGATGGTTCACATGAGTTGATATGGCTCTCATCAGTTGATATGAATCCCATGAGTTGACAACGCCATATTGATATGGCTCAGAGTTGAACAGATATTGAAGAGACGTGGAAGCCTGATCACCGTCTTTAATCTTATTTATCTAATTGGGCACTGAGAATCTAATCTTCGTTGACAGAGATTGATTTTAAATTTCGTTGACAGAACCACAAAGGCTTCCAGCAATAAGATAGTCATGTGCAGCACAACCTTTGAATAATCCAATAATTTCTGAATGCATACATTAATTTTCTGCGATCTGTTCTAGCCAACTTTTGGCAGATTGACATTGATTGTTCGCAAGCCCCAGATTGACATTGATTGTTCGCAAGCCCCCCTTGTGACATGAGACCGACCCCATTGTGACATGAGATCGAGTAATTTTTTCTTTCTACTCACCCTCTACTTTATTGTTTGCAAGGAAAGTTACAATTTCATTTGCAAAGTCTTTTCTCATCAAGCACATCTACAACTTTGACATCTCCAATTATGGAGTTTACTAAGATTTGGCACATTTTCCACTTATATTGATGGTAGCTGAGATAAGGGATTTATCCTCAAATATTTGTTCATGCTATATAACGTATCTTCTTTGCCTTTATTTACAGAAGCCACTTTGCTCTATCTTCTCTGCCTTTATTTACAGAAGGCACTTTGCTCTAAATTAACAAAACTGTAGTTTGTATTACGTAACCTTTGTTATATTGACTTTACAATTCAAGTAAGAAAATCGAAGCGGGGAAAAACGTGATTTAAAAATGACTAGCCTAATTCAATATCCCACTCATACAAATTCAAAATAAATTAATAAAGACTATTCAAGGAGATTGATTTGAGAGAATTTGAGGGACTTCGCCATAATATAAAATCTTCAAAATTTCACCAAATGAATCCTAAATTTCAATGTGAATGATAAATAAATAAATTAAACTACCATTTAGAATGTGGTAGAATATGGCAAGGCAATAAAAAAAGTGCAATCCAAATGTGATGGTGCACGTGGTTATGGATACTCCTACATTTCAACTATTAGAAAATACTAAATAGCATCTAAAATATTAGTCAAGCCAAAATATGTGGGAAGTCCTTAACAACATTAAAAAAAAATGTCACATGGACAATGTCTCTCACACGGATAATGCCTCAATATGGGGGTCCAAGTCAATGGAACATTACTTAAGGTTAGAAAATCGTTATGTAGTTTATTATGTGTTGAGTTTTTGTAGAGATATGTTATTAGTCTCTGTTTTTGGCAGCATAGGGACTATCTTCATTGATGGGTGTTTGTCAAACATATTTATAGTTTAATCAATGTTTCATCCGAAATATTTTATCAATCAATTTTTTATGCAAAGTTTTTATTTGGACTTTTTATTGTAGACAAAAGAGTATGATATTATTAAAACCTAGGACAATCGTTTCAAATTTCACTTAAATGTCAATTTAATGCCAGCTTGTAGTTAGCATTACTTAGGAAACATTTAACATTTTACTTCTTCAATGTAATCTTCACTTTGTTACTTATGGCACACCACATTCACCACATGGCTTTCTGCATGTGCTCTGCAGCGCTTGACACCCATCACCACCTTTGCCTCTGCGTCATTACCATTGCATTATAATATTAACAACTATTACCTGTGAATGGTTCGATACATAAAACGAATTGTATTCAAAGTCCTCTACGCCCTGCAATAGCTCCATAGCTACACTTCTCTTATGATTCTCTTTTCTCAGGCGGAACAACGCTTCTTAGCAGGGGTTGTGGAACAAATCTTCATAGTAGGGGTTTCGCCAGCTTTTAGAAGCCTTGTCTTCTTCAATTAAGCTCTTTAGCTCAGGTACGGAAAGAACATGCATTAATCGAAGTCTTTACGCCTCAACTTTATATGACTATCTATAATCCTTCATTACCATACTGTATCCCACCACATATTTTGTGCCTACTCCTCATTTAGCTTTGAATCTTGTATCACCAATAGTGACCACTATGTCTTGATATTTCTCCGTTAGTAAATTGTAAATAAGTCTTCTTGGACCCATCAGATTCTCCTTTTCTTCATTCTGGGTATCCTCTATAAGTATGTTCTAACTCCTCTAGTTCTGGGGTTACGAACATATACCTGTAAGATCGCTAATTGCTTGCATCTTCCCTTGCTTGGTCCACAAATTCTTTTACATAAATATGGATTCCCAGTCCAACTCATCTCTCATATGAAAAAACAAAACTCTTCCTGACTAAGTGTTTGGCACAAAGATGGAATCAGTAGAATACATTCGTAGGAGCTAAGATGTCGCTGAAGCCTAAGTATGTGGTTCTGTAGAAGCCTGAGTATGCTGCAACCATGGAACAATGAAGGTGGCAATTTTAGTAGAATATCAGAGTGGTTTTTGGGTGTACCAACAACAAATCTAGAAGCATACCAAGAAGCAGAGGAAGTTGCAGAGCCTAGATTCTGTAGATCTGTAAGCAACAATAGCTTCATATCCATACTTGGGTTACCCAGTGATGTAATGCAACCTGTTGAGAGCCAACCTTCATTATGGAACATGCTTCACGATAAACCTTATGCCTCGCTAAAGACCCTTGAGTAAAGACAAGCAGGCATACCCAATTCTTCTCATCATCTTTCGTGCAAGCCAAAGTACATCATTCGTGCGAGCCCCTACTCATTGGAACCCATACTCCACACTACCTATACACTTCTAAGCTCTACTCAGAACACCTATACTTTGGGCATGAACTCTAATACATGCATGAAAAATCTCTAATACCAAAAAGATGATAGAATGCTCCACTAGGATAACTTGGAGCTCCTAAAAGCACGGGAGCACACTTCTTCTTATTGAGCGAGCTGTCATTTCCGATAATCTAATCTTGGCAATCATCTGAATAAGTTCATGAAAAAAAAAAGAGTTGTACAAGTTCAACCCCCGAATGAAAAAAAATCCTAATAGGCTTGACCCAGAGAGTGCAGAGGGCACAACCGTATCACAATTTTTTAGGAAATTTTTTGATGCTGAAGTAATTACATAATTATATTGTAGCAAACATACCTTATGTGTAAGGAAAATAATGTACGATGACCCTGCAACCAAGCCTTCTTTGTAGAAGTTTTCAATAATATCCAATTATGGCTCTAGTGTTCTGTCTAAATAAACTATTGGAAGCGATGACGTGGGCAACAAAATTCTAGGCCAGGTCTCCCATGTGAATGGGATTTTTGAGAAGTGGGAAGTCACCCGAGGAGGCTGTGGCACATTGGGCATAAGATTGAATGGAGTAGCAGAGGGCCTAATGGGGTAGTCAAAAATAGGGGAACTAGGAGGTGTATTGAATGCAAAGAAGTGGTGCTAGTACTAGCCTCTATAGATTCGTTGATCCATTGAGGATCTGATACAGGGTTCCAACAACATTTTTCCCATCTCAGGTTGATAATAGTAACATTGATTTCTCGTCTTAGGTTGATAATAATAACATTAATGATGAAGGATGAAGGTAATGTTATTGCATCAAAGAGATTTAGAACAGTCGATGAAGGAGCACGCTGTTAAGGCGCTCCATAAGCAAAGGTCACCGGTTCTAGTCTCGCTGATACCATAAATTCATCATGGTTTCTACTGGTGCGGCTCAGGCTGGGTGCGATCCCCGGGTGACTTTGACGGCTTAGATGCCCTTGAGTCGTGGCCTCTCAGCCACAGGGTAAGCGTGATTTTCAGGATTCACCCACTTATCAACAAAAAAAAAGAAGGTAACGTTATTGCAATTGAAGGGTGAAGATAATGTTATTGTAGCTGATGATGACCGATCATGGATGTGTTGGTCGATCTTGCCCCAGACCTGGATAGAGGATGAAATAGACAAGTGGGATGTATGAAACTAGTGTGTGGCACATAAGTTGTTTTTTTTATTAATTATTTTAAATTAGTGTGTTATTTTAAATTAATGTGTTATTTCTTTTATTTGTTCATTTCACTAATGTAACGAACGCCACATAAATGATAATTCAATTTAGAAATTAAAAAAATTTAATAAGAAATAAATAAATAAAAAAGGGGCACACAAGGATTGCATGGAGTCCAGGTGTCTCAGTGCTCATATTTGAGTATAAAGGACATCGTAAATCTTGTTGTAACCCATTTGTACCAGTTATGTAATTATGCAATGCATGTATGTAACAGTTATGTAATTATGGAATTCTAATTGTTGTTGCGGTTGGAATTGGAAAGACATGCATTGTGTTATATGTTCTCAGTTTGTGCTCAATTTGTTAAATTGTATATGGCCCAAATAAATATCTAGGAAGCTAGGCGAAACTTGATCGTTGCATGTGGATCCAAATTTCTTATTCTTTTCTTTTATGAGATAAGAATACATAGAAACTCTATCCATTTCCAACTCAGCTACACCCCACATATATTCTTCATTCCTTATCTGGGCATGCCTCAAAATAAAAAACCTCTATCTAGCATGCGAGATAAGCTCACTCGCCGCCAGCCCTATTTGTTGAGAAGGCACCAGGAGCAAAGCTTGCTCAAAACATTGTAACCCAACATTGAACGAGTTAGTCTTATTGTAGAGATTTATGGTTGACAATTTATGGGTAACTGTGAACCAGAGAATCAAATCCTTCTCAAAGTCTTGTTGCATTGCTTTGTAATTATGGACTCCCTTCAGGAGTAAAGTTTTTTCAGCTCCACCCATGCCGAAAACACCTACTTTGGACAGGGTCGAGGATTTTGTTTCCTTTTCATCCATTACCATAATCTTAGAGCTTATGCATGACTCATCTTGTCCTACTATACATGACTCTTGAATTGGCTGTTGTCTATAATATTTTCCAAGTCATATTCTCAAAGAAACAAACTGGTAATCGAGTTGGATACCTAAGTATCAACAAAAATTGCAGTGCGGGTAGACCCGAGTGCCACTTTTATTCCCGGTGGTGGGGTTTATTCCTAAGAGAGGGGCTCCTTTCATTTGTATAGAGAGAATTTTCCAAGGCCTTAATGAAATTGGTTTATATTTTTTGTTTTGGGAAGGTTAGAATTTTTGTGTGCATGCTGGGAAATGGACTCATCAAATGGAATTCCTTTGAAAGGGTTATGAATGCTAAGCTATTTTTTTTGGAAAAAGCAAAAATGAGGAAAAAGAAAAAACTAGCTTACTTTTTACTAGCCAAAAATATGTTTACATTGTCATAAATAACATTGTTATGCTCCATACACTCGAAATATATATCTGGAATGAATTTTTCAGAGCCCTCCCCCAAAAAAGATCAGAGATAAAAATGAAATTAAAACTCTTTGTTTTAAATTAAAAAGAAGAGTTGGAAAGAAAATTTAAAATTATATCTTTTTTATTTTTTAAATTATTTCTGAATAATCAAAAGTCTCCCTATATATTCTATGATCGAAATTGCCAACAATATATCGTACTAAGATGTTTTTGTCTGTTCCATAGAATGTTAGCAAAATTTTAATGCCATGCAATGTAAATGGAATTTTAAGTACAATATGAACACCTTGACAAGGGAAAAACACACATTCCAAAGAGCTTCGTAGGTGCAATCCCTTCTGAACCTAAGATGCTTTTGTCTGTTTGATAGAATGTTAGCGCAATTTTAATGCAATGTCATGTAAAGGTAATTTTAAGTACAATATGCAGGTTAATAACGGATCAGGTGGTCTCAATAGAGGCACAAGAGCAAAGATTCCACATTGACATATCACAAGGTTTTATACTTCATAAATTGATAGAGATCCTTAGGAAATTCCTGGAGGTGCCCAACATACGTTCAAGGTATGGTTTGTTGCCTTGAAACATTGTGTTTTTTGTCGCATTGTTTCCAAGTGATGTCTTGTATGTTTCATAGCTTCAATCTCATAGACATCTTTCATTATGCAATGGTTTTTTTCTTAACAAGGACAAGTTCCTCGATGTTATTTTATTATTTATTTATTTATTAGTGTTGTCTATTTTATATGTTTGGTTGAATACTAGGGAAATGCACAACTTTCCATGTATGGATATATCAAGTCAGTAGGAAAAATGTAGCATTCTTCTCCAATCTGCTCGGAGCCACATCATTTCCATAAGTTTTTTAATATTTTAATCCATTAAATCTCAAGGTTTTGTGCTCATTAGACACCCACAATCTCACCTTCGTGGAAAATATGAACACAATTTCTAGCTGCCCTTTGGATGGGTGATGTTTTAAAATGTAATGTTTTCAAGTTAATTTGTTAATATGCCCGTATAAATGGTTGTTATTTTATGTTATTCAAAGCCAAAACATTGATCTTTATTTAAACCACAAAATTTTATGGTTCCTTTAGAAACCTAAGGTTATGTAGTGCAAGTACAAAATTGAGTTGGGGTCTTCCATGTGACAGAATCTGAATAGTTCCCATTGTTTGAGAGAGAAAAATCTCAAAGCACATAAAGCATCCACTAGTGATGTATGTGTAAATTTTTTTCCAAACTCCTTTTTGTAGATTATTTTTAAAATTTTAAATCTTTCTTACAATAACCTAATAAAATTGTGCTTTCAATGCATGCTTATAACACATAATGTATACCTGTCACACAAATTAATTTTAGTAAATGATGATCAACTCATATTTCCTTGTCAAATTTTTTTGTTCTCCTATCAAATTGGCAGGGAATACCATTGCTTGAAATCCTTGTTTAATTTTGGTGTAATAAGAAGTATTGACAATTTTTTTTAAGGAATTTCACACATTCATAGAAACATGAGTGTGTTTCTTTTTTCATTAAGTTTAAGCTTTGTTGAAATTTTATGTCGAGCTTACGGTGTGACCAAGAAATGCACATACGCTATTTTTATAAAAGTGTGCACATGCTATTTAAACATGTACATGTTTTAAAAATTAATGCGTGAACATTTCTCGTTTCATGAAAAAAAGTTAAAAAAAAATAAACAAGCTTCTGAGGTCTCATTGTCCCCCATCACCCTACCCCCTTCAAAATTGAGATTTTACCATTGAATGAGAGCATTAAAATTCAAAGTGAACACATATGCACTCTTGGTCGTTGGGTGGAGGTAAGTATCAATTTTTTTTTAATCAAATTAAAAATCTAACATTTAAAAGATTTTTTTTAATTGCATTTTTGTTAAACACAATTACCATGGATGAAAACCCCAAACCAAATCAATAAACCAACCTCATAGAAGATTCAGAAGAAAAAATTAACCTAGAGGCAAATCCAAACCCAGAAATATAGATTACAAGTGATTTAAATCAACTAAAAATGTTGATTAAAGAGATTAGGTACACAAGGGAACCACCATGACTCTCATTAGCCATATCCCTTGACAACAATATTGCCTCCATTAATCATGCTCATTGTTAATGAAATACAGGAAATCAATAGTGGGGAGTTGATCCAAAATGGATCTTAAACAACCCTTTTGAAAGTCTTCAAATATGTTAAAACCATAGAAAATAGCATCAGGGTTAAATCACAGCAATAAAGCATTGATATCGCATCGGAGAAAGCCAAGCAGTGTTAACGGGCCTTAGCCTTAAGAGAAATGCGATAGTGATACAAGCGAAAAATCGTGAATCGTTGATCGAGCGCGCAGATCAATGGTCCAGATCAAATACAAATATTACATCACATGGAACCAAAGGGAGGACTGAACACATGATGGTAGGCTTAAGCGATATGCGATGGCCGCTTTATCACATCGAAATGAACCAAGGGAGAAGACTTGGGACCCATAACTTAAAGACTCACGAT
Organism: Pinus tabuliformis; assembly: GCA_031772625.1. Classification (NCBI taxonomy): domain Eukaryota; kingdom Viridiplantae; phylum Streptophyta; class Pinopsida; order Pinales; family Pinaceae; genus Pinus; species Pinus tabuliformis. The sequence goes on along the minus strand of CM062804.1, from coordinate 1,106,512,524 downwards.
GAGCCCTTCCATCGTAGCCGTTGGATGGGCGAAAGAGATCAACGGCGGATATTGCATCGCAGATTCCTAAAGGGAGGACTTAACACAGGTGGACCCGAAGGGGTTATGAAATAAAACAGCAAAGGATTTGAGTTCTGTGGTAAGTGGTATTTCAGGCGGGCTTTAGGTGGTAAGTGGTATTAGAGAGGCTTCGCCCGATTCCATACTTTAGCCAACACGTAGCACACTGCAGGAGAGAGAAAACTACTTTTTCGGGTAGGTAATTTCCATGCAAGTGGGCCACCCGAAATGGCTATCAGCCGTTGGATTAGCGATCATGGATCGGACGGTGAAGAAGACACGAGCTAGTTGGATGATCAGGGTGGATGTGAACTGTCTGATTGAAGGTAGATCATCAGTGGGCTTGCGACAGTGATAAAACATGGACCCGAGAGGATTATAGATACGACACTATAAAATTTGAAATCTGATATGTACTGTTTTGTCGGTTTTTTCTGTGTTTTGGTGTATTTCCGTTATAAAATAAAAATACAAAGGACTTCTTGTGCTTTAAGCATTTTGTCTTAACAAGACGTGTCCAACGCTGAAAGGAAGGTGAACGGACAGAAGACGAAGATAGAGAGCTCGAAGAGGGAAGGCGAACAAACAGGGTCGATAGGCTTAAAAATCCATCCCATAACAGAATAGAAACAAGTCGAAGTTCAGAGGCAGAGGGGAGACAGAGAGTCAGAGAAAACACATAGCTACGAATAGTTGATCAGAGGCATTGAGAGGGAGAGTCTGTGCACTCTTTAGACTCGAGGTTTTCGAGTGAAATCCTTATGTAATATCATTGTTGTTGTGTTATGGCTTTGATTGAGCTCACACCTGTAAAATCTGTTCTTGAAGACATAATATAAAGGTTGACACTGAAAGCTGGACCAAGAGACATAGCGAGGGGGTCTGGTGAACTCCTTCATTATTTTGACTGTGTTGATGTGTGTGTATTATGTTTTATAACTATTCATTTTCTATGTTATTTGCAATATTTTCGATTCATTGCGCTAAATAATATAGGCATTCCCGCACATGAGTCTGTAATAACTTTCCTCCTTAATTTAATATCCATTTCAGATCAAGTGGTATCAATGCATTTGGTTTTTTTAAGGTTAGAGAAGCTGCGCTGGATTTTGAATGCTAACTAGATTAAAGCTCAGACTAGGAGAAGGAGAACTTGTTGAGGCTAATCCAGAGATTGGAAGAGTCTATTCTCGAAGGAGAATGGCAGAAGAAGCTCCATTGGGATCATAATATCAATTTATAGAAAGTTTTAAGACACTCCGAGCCATGGTGGAAGAGATGTATCTAGAATTTAAGAAGGGCCGAGGTGAAAGCATTTCAACACCTAAATCAGACAAAGGAGCAGAGAAACCTTTTCTAGTTGCCCCTCCAGAAGGCAAAGGGAAAGGGGAAATGCCTCCTCCACCATCTCCTCCATCATCACCTTCATCATCCTTATCATCTTCTTCGCATAACGCTAGCTCTTCTAAGAAGAAGAAGAAAACTTCCTTAATCAAATTAGATGTGAAGTTTGATTTGCCAATTTATGATGGAGAACTCAATGCAGAAAAGCTAGATAATTGGATAAGACAAATTGATGTATATTGCAGGATATAGAACGTTGATTCAGAAAGGAAGAAGATTCAGCTGGCTAGCCTTCGACTTAGAGGAACTGCACTAGTATGGTGGGAAGGCAGGACACAAGTTGATCTGTAAAAACATGGTAAAATCATTTCTACCTAGAATGAATTTGTTTCTGCTATCAAAAAACATTTCTATCCTTTAGCTTACATGCAGCAGGTAATGATGAGTTGGAAAACTCTTCGTCAGTTGAAAGGTCAAAGTGTACAAAGTTATACTCAAGAATTCAGAAAGAGAGCTTTAACTCTAGGTATATCATTAGATTCACCTGAGACTTTATTGAACTATATAGGTGGCCGTCATAGCTATTTAAAGCATACTATTCTCATGTTTAATCCCACTAGCTTAGATGATGTATCAATTCAAGTCACACATCTAGAAGCTAGAGATAAGAATGTAAACCCAGAGGTTGGGGGATCATCTAAGTATTTTGTAAGCAAGAGCAAGGAAAAGAAGAAACTGAAATGGAAGGAGAGGAAAGTAAACGCTGTAAATAAGGATAAACCTTCATGCACCCATTACAAGAAAGAAGGACACGATGAGGCACACTGCTGGTTTTTGCATCCAGAACTGAAACCTAAGAAGTTCGGTGGAAAGGAGAAGAAGAATGTTGCTACTATTCAAAAGGACTTGGGATTAGATTCAAGCGATGAAACAACAGTTACAGCCACAGGTATTAAAGGTAAAGATTCTGAAGCATCCACAAGTAATTCTGCACAATCTGTTGATAATGAAAATAATGAGAGGGAAAGAAATGAGATTTTTCGTATTAGAGTGATTTCTAAGCATAATAAGATTGATATTTTATTTGATAGTGGATCACAAGTAAATTTGATTTATGAAACAATTGTAAAGAAGTTTGGATTACAAATAAAACCTCATGAGAAGCCATATCCATTAGGTTGGATGTGTGATAAAACAAAGCTACAAGTAACGAGACAATGTAAACTTAGGTTTGTTATTGGATCAACATTTGTAGATGAGGTTGAGTTAGATATAGTTCCATTGGATATATGTGGTATTGTTTTGGGAAGTCCATACTTGTATGATAGGAAAGCTATTTTCTATAGAGGTGAGAATAAGTACAACTCACTAAAGATGGAATGGAATATATTGTAAGAGCTCATAAACTCAAAGGTAACTATTCTCTAATAAATTCAGGACATATGAAAAGAATTGTGAATTCAAGTAAGGAGTTTTTACTAATGGTTGTAAAGGCAAAGGATCTTGAAAAATCCAATGCATTTTAAGGCTGTAATTCTAAACGGAAAGCTGATTTAGTTAAAGTTGTTTCAGAGTATGATGTTCAATTTCAAGAACCTAAAGGTTTGACACCCAAGCGGGAAATAGTACATGATATTTATTTGTAGCAAGATGCTCCATTACCTAACATTGGAATGTATAGGTTGTCAACTTTAGAGAATGCAGAGATAAAGAAGCAGGTATAGGAGTTGCTCGATAAAGGGTTTATGCGACCAAGCACATCATCAGGTGGATCTCCAATCGTGCTGGGGAGAAAGAAGGATGGTTCGTGGAGAATGTGCATTGATTATAGAGAACTAACTAAAATAACAATCAAGAATCGTTATCCTCTTCCTCGTATTGATGATCTATTAGATCAATTAAAAGAAGCAGTTTACTTTTCTAAGTTAGACTTGCGAAGTGGTTATCATCAAGTCAAAGTTACAGAACAAGATGCATGGAAGATCGCTTTCAAGACAAAGCAAGGACTGTATGAATGGTTGGTTATGCCTTTTGGCTTAACTAATGCTTCTGCTACATTTATGAGAGTCATGAATGATGTACTCAGACCATTTATCGATGATTTTGTAATTGTTTATTTAGATGACATTCTTGTTTTTAGTAAGACATGAGAAGACCATGTAAATCATCTAAAGTAGACTTTAGATGTTTTAAAAAGAGAAAATCTCTATGTAAAACTGTCAAAATGTGAATTTGGTAGAACATCTTTAAATTATTTGGGTCATATTGTAGGGGGTGGTGAATTGAAGATAGATCCCTCTAAGGTTGAAGTCATTGTGAACTATCCTAAACCCAAATCTTCTATAGAGGTTAGGAGTTTCCTAGGGGCAACACAATACTGGAGAAATTTTATTGCTAACTTTTCTTTGATTGCAGCTCCATTACATGCTTTAACAAGATTGAAATAGGTGTTTAAGTGGGGAGGCAAACAACAGAAAGCCTTCGACACCTTAAAAGAGAAAATCAGTACAACACCAATACTAGCACTACCATATCTTCAACATCATTTGAGATTGAGACAGATGCCAGTGACTATGCCATGGGAGCAGTGTTGATGCAACATGGAAAACCCATATGCTATCATTCTAACACATTTACTTCTGCAGTGGTTAATTATCGTACATATGATAAAGAATTGTATGCATTAGTACAAAGTGTGAAAAAGTGGAAACATTACCTAATGGGTAAAGAAACAATAATACAGACAGATCATCAACCACTTCAATATTTTCACTCACAAACTAAATTGCAGCAATTGAGACATTATAGGTGGATCGGTTTTCTACAACAATTTCATCTTGTCATTAGGTGTGAGAAAGGCATACATAATAAGGTTGCAGACATGTTATCAAGACCAATCATAAATGTATCTACTATACTTAAGCATAACTCAGTAATGCATGAAAGTTACATTCAACAATATGCTCAAGATGTAGATTTTAAAGATGTATATGCAACTTTAAGTCATGGCAAGCAAGTAGAAGAATTGGATTATTATGCAAAGGACCAACTCTTATATCATTTAGGAAAGTTTTGCATTCCACAAACTGAAAGAGTTAACATAACTCGAGAAGCACATACTTCTCTCATAGCAGGTCATTTTGGTGTAAGTAAAACAATTGCACAATTGCAAAGGTTCTGTTATTGGCCAAGAATGCATGAGACAATTTCTAGATATATCAAAGGGTGTACTATGTATGCTAGAAAAAAGCCCAATAATAGGAAATTACGCTTGTACACTCCACTTCCAATTCCTTCTCGTCCTTGGGAAAGTGTTTCCATGGATTTTGTTGGGGAATTGCCAAAGTCTAGGAAAGGTCATGATTATTTGTATGTTGTTGTGGATAGGTTTAGTAAAATGTGTATTTTGATACCATGTAACAAGCAGGTTACAGCTGAACAAACAGCAAAGTTGTTCTTTCATAACGTATGGGTTCATTTTGGGTTACCCACTTCTATTGTATCTGATCAAGATTCTTGATTTGTTGGAAAGTTTTGGTCAAGTCTATGGGAGTTGATGGACACCAGGTTGAAGAAGAGCACATCATTTCATCCACAAACAGATGGTCAAACATAAGTGGTCAAAAAGACAGTGATCCAGTTGCTCAAAGGTTATTGTAACAAGCATCCCAAGCTTTGGGATGAGCATTTGTGTTATGTGCAGCATGCTTACAACCGTGCCAAGCACTCTTCTACTCAGATATCTCCTTTTGAGACTCGTTCTGGTTTTATACCAAAGTCTCCCTTGGATTTTGTCTTTGGTAAAGACATAGAATTTGTTGGACATAGTGATGTGGACAAAGCAACTGAGTTCATTGAACAAATCCAGGAAATTCACCAGGCAGTACAGGAATAGCTGGAAAGAAGTCAAGCCAAGTACAAGGAAAGACATGATAAGCATTGAGTTGAGCATAGTTTCCAAGTTGATGATCAAATTTGGCTGTACATAAGCAAAGGCAGAATGTAGGGGGAAGGTAAGAAGCTAAAACCAATAAGGTATGGACCTTTCAAGATACTTGATAAAATTGGTGAAAATGCTTTTTGCCTTGATTTGCCAGCTTATATGCAGATCTATTCAGTCGTTAATGCAGAAAACTTGAGATCGTATGAACCTTCATTGATTGAGGATCTTGAAGGGAAAAGTCAGCTACCTTCTATTGAGGATTTGTTTCCTGAATATCTTAATGAGTTAAAGGAGGACATAGTTCTGGACAGGAAGGTAAGAACTATGCGTCAAGGGGATGTTGAGTACCTGAGAGTGGCACTCGAAGATTCAAATCCAAGAAAGGCACGATGGATAGAGATTGGACAAGTGAAGGAACTTTATCCTCACTTGATCCATGCCTAAAACCAACTTTTGGTGGTCTAAAAGATTTTTAGTGGGAAGGCGTGATCCAAAATGGATCTTAAACAACCCTTTTGAAAGTCTTCAAATATGTTAAAACCATAGAAAACAACATCGGGGTCAAATCACAGCAATAAAGCATTGATATCACATCGGAGAAAGCCAAGCAGTGTCAATGGGCCTTAGCCTTAAGAGAAATGTGATAGCGATACAAGCGAAACAATGTGAACCATTGATCGAGTGCGCAGATCAACGGTCCAAATCAACTACCAATATCGCATATCATGGAACCAAAGGGAGGACTTAACACATGATGGTAGGCTTATGTGATATGTGATGGCTGCTTTATCGCATCACAATGAACCAAGGGAGAAGAAGCGGGACCCATAACTTAAAGACTCGCGACGAGTGCTTCCATCGTAGCCGTCAGATGGGCGAAAGAGATCAATGGCGGATATCGCATCGCAGATTCCTAAAGGGAGGACTTAACGCAGGCAGACCCAAAGGAGTTATGAAATAAAACAATGAAGGATTTCAGTTCCGTGGTAAGCGGTATATCGGGAGGGCTTCAGGCGGTAAGTGGTATTGGAGAGGCTCCACCCAATTCTATACACTAGCTAGCATGTAGCATGCCGTAGGAGAGAGAAACTGCATTTTTGGGTGGGTAATCTTCGTGCAAGTGGGCCACTCGAAATGGCCATCAGCCATTGGATTAACGATCACAAATCGGACGGTGAAGAAGGCACGAGCTAGTTGGATGATCAGGTTGGATGTGAACCTCTCGATTGAAAGCAGATCAATGGTGGGATTGCGACAGTGATAAAACATAGACCCGAGAGGATTATAGATATGGCACTATAAAATTTGAAATCCAATATGTGGCGTTTTGTCGGGTTTTTCTATGTTTTGGTGTATTTTTGTTATAAAATCAAAATACAAAGGAGTTCTTGTGCTTTAAGCGTTTTGTCTTAACAAGACGTGTCCAACGCCGAAAGGAAGGTGAACGAACAGAAGAGGAAGACAGAGAGCCCGAAGAGGGAAGGTAAATAGACAGGGTCGATAGGCTTAAAAAGCCATCCCATAATAGAACATAAACAAATCGGAGTTCAGAGACAGAGGGGAGATAGAGAGTCAGAGAAAACACACAGCTACGAGCAGTTGATCAGAGGCACTAAGAGGGAGAGTCTGTGCACTCTTTAGACTCGAGTTTTTTGAGTGAAATCCCTATGTAATATCACTGTTGTTGTGTTATGGCTCTAATTGAGCTCACACCTGTAAAATTTGTTCTTGAAGACATAATATAAAGGTCGACACTGAAAGCTGGACCAGGAGACGTAGCCAGGGGGTCTGGTGAACTCCTTCATTATTTTGACTATGTTGATGTGTGTGTATTATGTTTTATAACTGTTCATTGTCTATGTTATTCGCAATATTTTCGATCCGTTGCACTAAATAATATAGGCATTCCTGCACATGAGTCTGTAATACCTTTTCTCCTTAATTTAATATCCATTTCGGATAAGGAGTGGGAGAACTTGTGAGAAGTGACAACTACGAAAGAAGTAGAGTTGAATATGTGTGTGGAATAAAGAATATGTGCAAGAGGAAGTATGTGTGGGAGAATATGTATGTGGAGGAAATGCATGTGCGGAGCAAGGACCAAAAATAATGTTCCTCACAAATGATATTGGCTAAGTATAAGAACACTTAAGAGAACAATTTTGAGGGTCAACATGCACAAGGTGGGGCCAAAAGGAAATATTTAATATATAATCATGTGGGGAGATTAAAATTGAAATAATAAGTGAAAAAACATAGTTATAAAAAATCTTAAAATAAAAGAAATAAGGATCAAAGTATTCAAACAATGCCATTTTCTAAATTGTACAATTAAACAATAGAGTTGTAGGATTAGCCAATGTGTGGCCTTGCATGTCTTGGAAACTTGACTAGTTGAGAGGGGGATTAACCAATTTATTAAATTCATGGACATCAAATTTAGGTTTATTTTTCCTTTAAATATTTATTTGAACTTATTAACTAACAAGGAATACATTATATGAACAAAAAATTCAATGTATAACCAACACTTAACATGTAAATCACAGCATAAAAATTGGCACAAAAAATGAGCACATGTGGACACCGGATATAAGTGGAGACCCATAAATGGAGAAAACCATGAATTTGTTATTGTTGTGATGCAAAGGAAAGCTCATACTTCCTCTATTAGATTAGCTTTTGAAGGCTACAAACTTTCTTCTATTTTTCAAGCTACAACATGTTGGGAAGCTCCTATTCCCTCTTACATTAATTTTCTACAGGCTACAGCCTATAGGAGGCTCCTGCCTCAATTTCTTATGCAATCTAAAATTTGTTGGAAGCTCCTACTTCGACTTCAATGGGCTTTAACCTGTTCTTTTTCATGCTACAACCTTAAAGGAGACTACAATCCCCTGATACGTACAAGAAACAATGTGCTGGTTTACCTGGTCTTTAGTTTTGCATGCCTCCATATATGTTTTGGCCTCTTCTCCTCTCAAACCTACTTCACATTTTCTCTTCTACCTCTATCTCCTTGTGCTAAGTAACTCACAAAAAATATCCCACAACAACTCAAGTCTCTCATATACTCTAACATTTCAACCTTCCACAATCACAAATTTTATGAACAAACTTTGTTGGATGTTAGTATTCCACACAAGAATATGAAATGAACAATCTCGCCTTTTTGTATTCCAAGGTTGTCTCTTCATTTTCAATATCATTCAATTATTGAACATTAAAAATACCTAAGATAATTTTGAAATATTCAATTGATATGCATTAATTTAAGCACAACCAAAGTTCTCTTGCATCACAACATTTTAAGGACCAACCTTTAATAATCTTTATACATAAATTTTCCATTTCTTTTCATCGCAACTTCTTCATGCCACATATGTTATGTTGTCAAGTTAATCACAACTTTGTTTTGCATTCACATTGCAACATACATCTTGTTGTTCTGGAGCAGGCGTAAGCAATCTGTTGAAAATGTAACTATTGCCAATCTTCATGATGTACGTCAAATTTACTATTGAAATATTTACTGTACTCATTAATTATATTCATTACTATTATTATTATTGTTATTATTATTATAAATATTTATTTTACTCATTCATTATATTCATATTATTATTATTGTCCTCAGTCAAATCATGTTCTTCATACTTATAGATTTATTTGAGTCAAAAGTAAAATTTTCACTAGTCAATCAAATGTACTTGAGTCAAAGTCTCATTTGGACTATTTGTAATAAAAAGAAAAATCATTTTATTTGAATCAAAATGTCAGTTTTGTCATCCTTAATACCAAGTCGGCCCTCGTGGACACGTCAACCTAGAAGAGGCACCTATTCGAACACCTGAATAGCTATATATACAAGACACTTCTACCTCATTCACTCACTCAACTCAAACATTGATTTTTGTGCCAAAGAAAGAGGAAAAATAACAAAGATAAAGGAGAGAGAAGAATTCAAAGGAGAGATAAATCAAGTGGTTTTTATTTTGAGTTTTTTCACACATGAAACATTTCTAGGGTAGCTCTACAAAATTATAGGTCCAAAAGTTGCAGGTCTAAATTATGATTTTTGACTAGATTTGACAAGGTTTGACCAACATTGCCTTCTGTTAACTTTGAATTTTTTGGAGGAGTTTTGAAGGAGGGTTGAATTGGTTCTTTATGCCTATATTTGTCTTGGTCTTGGACTTGGGTCTTGGATATCTCACATTAATCTAATTCTATAATAAGAGAAGTTTCTTGGGTTTTCCCCTTGTGAGGTTTTTTCCTAGCTCAGAGCCTAATATTTGGTGTTCTTGTCTCTCTGTGATCTTTATGTTTTGGTAATTTCTTGATGAAAAGAAAAAAATCTTAATAAGACACCAAAAATTATTCACAAGTAATTATCAAGTTAAGAGAAATCATCATTATATTCTTACTTTTGGGTTTCTCAAACTGGTAGAAGAGCTAAGGTGAAGGGAAGGCAACTTAAGGATCACATCTTTAAGCCACTATTACAACATTTATGTCTCGTTGAAGTCATTATCATTATAGTAGTCATCACTCATATTTGAAGAAAACATTCTTATAGAAATTATCTTCTCTCCCCCTCTTCAATGTAAGAATACATGAAGAAAGGTCTCAAGACTCTTAGGAGTCTCGTTGAATCCTTTAAAGGATGCATCATCAAGTTTGTATCTAAGCTATCTAAAAAAGTCATGGATGGAATTTTTTATTCCACACTTACAAGTTCATCTAAAGATAATAATGTATGGGTAATCGACAGTGGAGCTTCAAGGCATATGAGAGGAGAATGTGGTCAACTTAACACACTATTAAAAGGAAATTGTTCTCACACAACCTAACTTGGAGACAAGAATAGATATTCAGTCAAATGGATTGGATATACCTCCTCCAAGATAGAAACATTAATCTCAACAACATTCTCTATGTTTCAGGCATGACAAGGAATTTACTTTATATTTCTTTCTTAGATGATAAAGGAGATAGGGTGGAATTTTTTGATGGCAAAGTTATTGTTTGGAAAAAGGGATATAGTATAGAAAATGAAACGACAATTGGGATTCGTGTGGGGGGGTTGTATAGAGTTCTAACTTCTCCTATAGAATTAATACATCTAGACATCAATCCTTGTGAGCTATGGTATAGAAGGTATGGTCATCTCCATTAAAAAATATTGCCATCACTAAATCAAATGGTCACTGGTATGCCCCAACTAAAAGAAGAATATGAAGGAGTTTGTAAGGGATGTTCCATTGGTAAGTATGTGGAGAAACCTGCTGACGGTGCTGGACCCGCCAACATGTCAATGGATCTCCCCGGTAAGAAGTCCCAATTAGACCTGAGATCGTTTGGTGTAGGAGTCCCAGTAGTGGGTCGTATGGTAATGCCTTGACCACGGTTTCACACAGAGGCAAGTAAGATGTCCTTGTTGGTAGCAAGGGTGTGACATATGCGGTAAGTCAAGGAAGGTGCATGAACAATCCTGACACATGGAAAGTGAGGTGAGTGCGCCTCGTGGAAACCTGTGATAGCATGGAGTTAAGAGGGGAACACAGAAGAAAAGATGCATCACAACATGGAAGGCAATTTAGCTAGCAATCAAAAGTGATGGTTAAACCAATGGCACATTTCAAAAAGATTCATACATACATATACAGAAATAGCTACACATGCACGCATAAGCAAACTGATACATATATCATTTAGAGCACTCAAGATAGTTGAAATACAATACAACATATGCATGAAATGTGTTGGCTCTGTTATATTAAGAAGTGTAAGTCCCAGTCACATAGTACATCTATGTCCAACCACTAGTTCCAACAGCAGAACATTACGGCTACAACTGCCTGCTCCTCAAAAGAGATATACTAGCTTTGCATAGTGGAGAAGCCAAGGCTCATTACAATATTGTCCAAGCTTGCCCTAAGATATTCCTATTTGAAGCTTGGCTGACCAAAAGCATCTACAATGAGTTATGAGGGACTATTTATAGAAAAGGGTGGGGTGGCCCTTAACATTCCCCTTTGTGACCGTTCATCTACCCTCATGACTCTTCAACTACTCTATGACTGTTACATTCAACTATCGACACTTGAACTTCCACTTGATAAGACATTACATACAATCTGCATATGTACCCATGTGAGACAAAATGGCTTGAGCAAGCCATGCAATACATCACTGACACTCAGACCGTTGAGGTGAGACCAACACTTTGAAATCCTTTTGATGGTCGATGGTAGTGAACTAATGCCAAGCATGGTCTTCCGTGTGCTCATTGGTGACATCCTACTGAAACCGAACTCTTGCCTCCATTGCATCCAGGTACCTTGATATGGGCCGTCTATCCAACTCGTCTGATAGTGTCTGCATGTTCGTCTTGGGTGTGGCTAAACCAGAAACACACTGATGCATAGTGTCTATGTTGATTTTCAGGTGTGTGATGGTGGTCATGCGCATCAACTGTCAAACTGCATGTTCAGTCCCATTTGGAATTAGTTCTTGTATTCATCTCGGTGAGTGTGCCAAATGGGTGGGGTTGCATGCGTGTGCATAATGACATTCATGGTCTTGAATTCCCTTGCATGCAATCAACAACACTGCTCAAATTGTCTTCTCTGTGCCAGATGATGGGATAGATCTATAACTTGTACGAGCACATTTTTATCCATCTGTGCATGTTGTGCCCCCTGTTGTACCTCTTCTTGCTTCTACTCATTCTCTCGTATGTGTAGCTCCTGTTCTTCCTTGAGTTGTTGCTTCAACACATGCAACTCCTTCTCTGTTTCTCTGTCTGCCTTCATGCGATATTTTTGACATGCCGTCACCTCATAGCCTCAGTCTCCAAAGTTTCTTTCATCACAAGTGAATATGCTTGAGCTTGCAACTTTGTTCCGCCTTTGTGTTGTCAACAACCTTCCTCTTGCATGCGTTGTGTGTAGGTGTGTTGCCTTCTGTTGTTGCTCATTGTTGTGGGGAAAAATGCCTATGCAGGACGATCCTATCCACCTAAGGTGTGACAGTGCCTTAGCAACAAACAGAGACAGCTATTCTAGTTTTCTTCCTTTATGAAATGAGAAAGAAGAGAGATAAATGGACTTACCGGTGTCTTCCGTTTGTCCTTCGATCCGGTCTCTCTTCTCTTTGGGAGTTCACAGCTACTTGTCTTCTTGTTTGCCCAGCTTCAACGGGTTCATACGAGACCACAAGAGAACAGCTACTTGTCTTCTCGCTCGCCCAGCTTCAACAGGTTCCTACAAGATCACAAGAGAACAGCTACTTGCGACAAGAGAAGAACTCTACACAAAGACAGATATTCACATTCATAACTAGTTTAGGATTAGAAATAAACCAAATACACTAATGCAATCATACATCAAAGATACACCAGTATATAGGAGAAACCAAGATAGCTTTATTGATGAATAACAAGGTTCAGGAAGAGATACAACCCAGAGGGCTCCAATCCAGCATCTCCTTCCCAGCAAATGGAATTCCTATCTTCACCCCCTTTCAAAGCATTAAGCACCCAATGATTCCAATCTCAAACCAACAGCAATTCTTTGCAATAACAAAATTCCAGCCTCCAGATCTCATGGAGGAGAGATCCATATATAGATGTTTGGAGAGAGGATGAGTCAGCTTGAGATCTGACTAGTGTCCTCTCCCTCTGTCAGTTCTTGATTCCACTTGGAGGTTCTTGCTTCCACTTGGAGATTTGGAACCTCTTACTCATCACCAGTTGAATTCCCTGAGGCAAGTGTCATTTTGGAAGCTTCCTGGGTTTTGACACCTTGAGGAATGAACTTGCCACATGTCCAATCTCGCTCAGCGCAGGTAGCCAATGTTGGCTTTGACATTCAGTACAGGTAGCCAGTGGAGCCATTGACATTCAGCGCAGACAGCCAGTGGAGCCATTGACATGATCCTGAATTGACTTGTTTTTGAGCAGTTTCAGGTGGAGAACTTCTGTGAATTGCTGTGGTTTGTTAGCCTTGTTCCTCTAGGGGTAGGAACAACATGTTTAGGGACTTTGGATCCCTTAGATTATGGACATTTCATGCTCAATGTTGTAAGGCACAAAAATGTCTATAACAGTTGCCCCCTAAAGTATGAGGTCGTTTATCGGGTGAAATGCTTTATCCAGGAGGGTTCGAAGTTCATCCAATGCTGGGAGGAGACCTGTAATAAGATACAATACAATACATTATCTTTCATACTGCTTTCATGATCTAGCTGAGGCGGGCATTCCCATGCTCAGCTTTATAAATTCATTTTCCTGTACATAGAACAGACAATCGTCTGATGGTAGACTGATAATTTTGATGAAATTATCATCCTTTTGAGTAGGATGATTATCTGCTGCAATGATGTACATGTCAATGTCTTTATTTTTCCTGAATATATATCGCAGCCCGGATGGATGAAACTAGATCCGGGGTCTTCAAACTCGTTCGATCTTCACTCTAAATACAAGTCGATCCATGTGAGAATTGTTCTGAAGTCGAACATGGAAAGACATCGCTTGATTACCGGTCAATGAGGTAAACCGTTAACAAGCGCGAGAGGAATCACCGATAATGATAATGACCCTCAAGGTACTGCAGTACAATTCATGTGGTGTGAATAAAGGACTTGGCGTCGAACACCACGCAAAATCTTTCGGTCGAAGGTCATTGATGTATACCTGTCGCCGAAAGTGAGAAACTTGCCATTGAGGCATGCAAGCTTCAAAGTACTGAAGGGGTTGTTCCTAGATCAACTTCTTGGATAATGAGCTGATGTCGACAGGAAGCGATCCATCAAAGGAGGGCCTTAATGAATCCCACATCAGTGACACGGAACGGAGCTAATGATTTTGATGGAGGTGAAAACGATCTGTGACATATGATTCAGGGTGGCGGTCATGAACGGATGAAGGATAATGTATGGCAATGGATGGGACACGGTTGACTCTTTCTGAACGACTTCTCTTGAACATATGGCGACACTGATGCGATGGATCGGTAGCATTACCCCAAATATGGATGGTATGGCGAGACCATGGTGATGTGACCGGTGAATGAAACAACCCAACCCGATTGTGGTACGGAGGAAAAGTGTCATGTTCAAGAGCGACTTGCTACCATCAAAGTTTTCTTTAGTTTCTCCCAATTTTTCCCCAGTCATCGCTGACCAGTACCTCTTTATTTTTGTCAAGCTTGAGGAGGATAACATATGCTTGTTCTATAACCTGCCCTTCGGGCAAGCCCATCGCTATGTTTTAACGAGCCTAGCGATAGTGAAACTTGTTCTCGTCTAAAGACAAGTTTGTCGCTATTTAGTGATTTTAACGAGTCTAACGACAAGGATAACTCGATCCTTTTCATTTTTAGAGAGTCTGAAAAGGTACATAAAGTTAACTCCAAAAGTTCCTTTTTCGTCATCTAATCCCTTAAGTCCAAAAAAGTATAAAACAATACAAAAGGGATGAGTTTTCGATAGTTTTAACGAGCCGAATAAAACAAGCACTCGATCTTTTTGTGCAATAATCCCTCAGGTCCAAAAAGATTAAAATCTAGAGAAGGGATAGCTCTTCCTGTCCCTTTAACGAGCTGGAAGGCCAAGGACTCGACAATCTTTTCATATTTTACGAGTCAGTTGAAAAGAGCTTAAAGAAGACTCGTCTTTTGAGGAACGAGTGATAAACAGGGTTAGCAGCTGATTCCAGGTACAGGTTGGAATTTTCCAATCACGGCAGTGTCACAAGGATGGCTAGGTGAAATCACTCTTCGCAGCTGTCCCTCAAAATGGGTAAACAATCATATGGAGGTGAATGATCGGCCAATGGAAAAGTGGAGGTGACGGTGCAAACACGACCAAGGCTTTAATGGCTGATGATATTACATTCACAATGGTTATTTACCGGGTAGTTCATTTTTTAACGAGCTTAAATGCGGGAAAACATTTTCTCGATCTTATGTTTATTTTTTAACGAGCATGAACTATGCGCTAAAACTGCTCGGATCTTGCGTTTATTTTTTAACGAGCATGAACTTTGTGCTAAAACTGCTCGATTATATGGTCAAATTTTGACTTTTTACCATAACTAGCTTTTCTCTTTTCAAAGATAGTACTGTATTCTCAATTGCTGCATCAAACTTAGTTAGAAATGCATAACATTTGTTTGAAAATGAGATTAAAACCCTAATATTTCGCTTTGAACTACGTAAAAAGCAATTAAAAAGTGTTTTTACCTTTCATTTTACCATTTCATTTGAACTTGGTTTGTTGGAGCTTTGGAGGTGCCTCTTCCCCCTTGATTTTCACCAGCTGATTTCGGGAGATTCTGTGGACGATTCTCGGCGCCGTCTGGACTAGGTAGGAGCTAAACCCTAGCCCTTTCTTTTCATGGTTTCATTTTTCCATTCTGTGCCTATTTTCCTGTCTCCCTGAGCACCTGGGGTTTTGTTAGGGCGCTCTGCCATCAGCGCAGGTGGTTCACTTGAAACCTGCGTTGAATGTCAAGCTGCCTTAAGGCAGTTTGACCTTCAACGCAGGTGGAACACTGGCTACCTGCGTTGGGCACAGAAAACTGGTTTTGTTGCACAGTTTTTGATGAAAATTTGCCAGTTTCTCATCAAATCCGGGATCTAACTCCTCTCATGTTTGTTTTGCAGAGATTATTGGAGCAAAATGACCCTTACATGGCGAGAACGAGAACATGAAGAAGAGGACATGATTGCCCTCCATGATCCTGTCACGGTGAACGCACTGCGGAACTGTGGCCTACTGAAGTTCTTCCGTATCTCTAGCATGAGAGCACAGATCTCCTTACTGCAGTATATGCTTGATGCTTGGGATCCTATCAACCAAGTATTCCAGATTAGGGGCAAATCCATCCCCTTGACCATAGTAGACATTTACTTCTTGACTGGGTTGTCAAGGCGGGGTGCCCCCATTTCTTTGTCAGGTTCGGCCCGAGGGAATGATTCCGTGAGAGATTATGTCCGCCAGTATTGCAGGGAAGGATCCCAGCCGAGCAGAGACGGCAAGGTCGTTATCTGTGAGATTACTGACAGGTCTCTCAGGTCCATTCTGTATACTATTGGTAGGATGGCCGGTAGTGCATCTCTTCATGTTGCCAACAGATCTTATGTGCAACATGCCTTGGAGTGTCTCCAACCGAAAGTATTCAACTGGTGTGATGCAGTACTCCTTCAGATGAAAAGTCAGTTGACCAATGTAAAGGACGGCAAGTTGAAGAACTTTGGATTTGGTTCTATTTTGACTGCCTTTGCTTTGGAGAAGATACCACTGATGCAACCTCAGTATATTGCACTCGACTTGCCTTCTCCTACCGAGCCACGCATGTAGAGATGGGTTGATCACATGTCTAGGCATGCTGGTCAATCTCAGATTTCTTTCACTGATATCTTCTTCAGGTGGTTCGAGCGTCAGGAGATGGTCTATTCTGAGTATCCATATGTTGGCATGGATTTCCGAGGCGATCCGGATTTGGTACTACAGGATGGCGAACAGTGGGGCGCTATTGGTAAAATATTTGACCATATCACTGTCTACTGTTTTTATTTATAATGTCCTTGTGCTTTATTCTATCAAGACTTTAATCAAACTCATGTGTGCATGCAGATGTTGGTCCTGTTCGTCCAGCAGTTCGCCCGAGAGCGCCAGTCGCTGCCCCGGCAGGGGAGACTGCTGGGAGGGTTATTCTTCGCGACCTTGACGTGGCCGAGACCCTTACAGCTGTGCAGGAGCAGGTTGAGAGCCTTACTCTTGGCATTCCGGATGTACGGATCGACGAGTTACCTTTACAGTTGCAGCGGCATACTACTGGTGTGCCTAGACGATGGACTCGTCTCTTGCGTATGATTGCACAGGCCGTGACGTGCTATCATGAGCATCACTAGGCTAGGGTGCCCCCTAGCATTTTTGAGTTTTTGGGTCATGCGACCAATTTTTGTCTTGGTTACAGAACATTATGTGTAAACGATAAACAGCTTATATATATATATTTTGATTTTCGGGTTTTATTTCGGTTGAGTTATATGATCCATATGTACAACATTGATGATGTGTCTCTTTTTATAAATGTCGCAAATGTCTATCTAACACATAGTTTGCTAATGAGTCGGTTAAGGTGTTCAAGTTTCTGGAAATATGCTGGTATTGAATTAAATCAAACTGTCTTTCCAAAATCTTAATCCTTAGAAACATACGATAAATAGCTGGGTTGCGGACGGAATATATACTATTGAGTTGTAGTATCACGAGTTGTGAGTCTAGCCTGACGATTAGTCGGCGTATACCATGGGTGATGGCATCAGAGATTAGTTCTATCAACGCGCTATATTCAGCGATGTTATTCGTTGATTGCCCAATACACACACCTCTGAAACTTACTAACTCGCCGCTTGGATCAAAAATGGCCCAGGCCGCGGAGGATAGGTTTCGCGAACTACGACTCGCTCCGTCCGCATATCCCACACATGTCTCAGAAAGGTTCGACATCTGCAATAAATGTAAAAAGGTGGATTACTCGACCAAAACAAACACTTTAGCGAAAACAAAATACAACAAAAGCACACAGGTTACTATTTAAGCATAGTAACGCTTGAGGTACAACCCATTGCGGGGTTGCGCCAGTGGAATTCCATCATAATCCATTAACTCGTAGGCTGCTTTTGCTAACACTCGTTTAACAATATAGGGGCCCATCCATAAAGAATTAAATTTACCTGCTCCCAATTTATCGGATTCTTGGTCATAAAGCAAGACCAAGTCACCTTCTGAGAAGACACGGGGTTTGACATTTTTGTCGAACTGCGCCTTGACTCGTTTCTTATGGGCTTCGTTGGCCAAAGCGGCGTCACGACGGGTTTCATCCAATTGGATTAATTCCAAGAAACGGGCCTCTTCTTCTGAAGTTCCGGGGAGGAGATCAATTGCGAGTTTAAGAGACGAGATTTCACACTGGATTGGTAGGACTGCTTCCAGACCGTACACCAGTTGGAAAGGTGTGAACCCGGTCGCATTTCTTACCGATGTCCGGTAGGCCCACAAGGCTGAGTACAGGATTAGGTGCCACTTTCTTTTGTGAACTCCGATCATCCTTTGCAACATACGCTTCAGGACCTTGTTGATTGCTTCAACTTGTCCGTTGGCTTGCGGATAATACGGGGTAGAGCTGTCGTGAGATAGCCTTAGCTTGGCAGCTAATTCAACCATCATGTGATTGCGAAAATGCGATCCATGATCTGTAACTATAGCCTGTGGTACGCCGAACCTGGCGACTACATGATTGAAAAAGAAAAGGGCAGCTGTTTCACCAGTGTTATCTAATGTAGGCATCGCCTCGGCCCATTTGGTAAAATAGTCAACGGCGACTATGATATACCCATGCCCCCCGGTCGAGGTGGGGTTACATGTCATGAAATCGATGCCCCATTTGGCGAAAGGCCCAACAACAACTATTGGCTGTAAAGGTGCGGGTGGTCTTCTGGTTTTGCTATCAAAAATTTGACAAGCATGGCAACTTCTGACTGCGGTTATGCAATCTTTGAACATTGTTGGCCAGTAGTATCCTGCTTGTAAAAATTTTTGTGCTGTTGCATATCCAGATTGATGCCCCCCACACGCGCCTGAATGACACTCATTCAGGGCTTTTTCGGCCTCCTCATGGGTAAGGCACCTCCTCAGAACTGTATCGATACCATGACGGTAAAGTGTGTCACCGACGATCATGTAGTCTTTCGCTTGGTATCGTATAAGTTTCTGTTCAGAGTGAGAGGTGTTAGGCCTGAACTTTTGGGTTTGGAGATAAATTATTATATCTCCATACCAATCATTGCTTGTGGATATCAGAAACAAATTCTCGTCCACGATTGATTCTTCGGATGTTTCATCGTTGGACGACGATGGGAGATCGCACAATAATTCTGCGAAAACTAGAGCTTTCTTTGATTTGGATTTCACAAATTCCAGATCAAACTCTTGAAGGATCGCTATCCATTTTGAATATTTGCCCCCCAGCAACTGTCGCGACAATATATAAGTCATGGTGTTGCAATCTGATAAAATGGTAGTTTTCCGAAAGAGGACATAATGTCGAAATCTTTGAATCGCTTGAACAGCTGCAAGCGCTAGTTTTTCAACATAAGAATATTTGCTTTCTGTATCATTCAAGTTTTTACTTAAATAATATATAGGATGTTCAATTCCATCGACTTCTTGAACTAAAACCATCGCAATGGTCGTATCTGCTGCAGCCAGATACAGGTTAAAGTCTTTTTGATAGTCCGGGGCATACATTAATGATGCTTTTACTAGAGAATCTTTCAGAGCATCAAAGGAAGCTTGCGCCACCTAATCCCAGACAAAAGGTACATCCTTTTTCAAAAGACGAGTATAACCTTTAGCAAGTTCTGCGTAATTTGGAATGAACCTCCTCAGAAAGTTTGCTTTCCCTTGGAGTTTCTGAATCTGAAGCAAATTTGAAGGTGGAGGCAAATTGATGATTGCCTGAACCTTGCAAGGGTCGAGACGAATCCCATCCTTAGAGACTACAAAGCCAAGTAAACGACTAGAACCGACGCAAAACACACATTTGTGCGGATTGAGTCTTATCTTGTAGTGTCGGCAACGTAGAAAAATCGCTCTTAAATGCTGCGGATGATCAATCCGCTTTCGCGAATGAGCCGGAAGGTCATCGAGATATGGTTGAACGATGTTCTTGATGTCATGGAAGGGATAATTCATTGCCCTCTGAAACGTCGCCCCTGCGTTCTTTAAACCAAAGGGTAATTTTCGATAAGCGAATGTGCCCCACGGACAAATAAATGCAGTCTTTGACTGGTCCTGTGGGCGAATATTTATTTGATTATACCCAGAAAATCCATCCATGAATGAAAAGATTTCACATCCGGCGCATTCATCAATTATCTGGTCGATGAAGGGTGTAGGGTAGTTGTCTTTCAGACAAGCTTGGTTTACATCCCTATAATCGACACACACTCTAATTGTCCCTTGTTTTTTCATAACAGGGACAATATTTGATACCCAATCGGTTAGAGGAACCGGGTAGATGAAACCAACATGGAGAAGCTTTTCAACTTCTGCCTTAATGGCAGCGGCTTTCTTGGGGTGCACCTGCCGAAGCCGTTGTCTTACTGGCTTGACATCAGGATACATCTTAATTTCATGTTCAACGATACTCGAGTCAATGCCTGGCATTTCATCATATGACCAAGCAAAGACATCTCTGAATTCGCGAAAGAGAGCGTTATATATTTCCAGTTCTGAAGGAGAACAACCTTTGCCGACATAAATCTTCTCTACAACTTTCGTTTTAGTCGAGATATTTATGGCTATAGTCTCTTCAATATTGGATAAGTTTCGCTCGGAATCCACCGTATTTACAGTATTTGATAGGAATTCAAAAACTGAAGGGTGATAAAGGTCATGTTGAGTATCTTCTTCATAATCTGGAAGAAGGGAACGATGGTGGCAATCATTCCATGGTGTCCCCTCAATCAACATTGATTGTAGGATTCCTTCGTCAGTCCCATGCATTTTCGACCAAGGATCTAATGGGGTACCATATTCTCTAGACCTATCTACTCAAACGCTTGATGAGCGTTGATTTGGGTTCGCCTCCCATGCCCGAAACATTGATTGCTACAATATTTCTATTGGGCTTGGGGGCAGAACCATTGCATGATCCATGTTGATATCGTCTTCTGAGATCTTCGTGGAAGATATCATGTTGCAGGCTGCTACCAACGCTACTTCTCCTATATAGATTGGAGGTGGAAGTGCGAAAGTTCCCATTAATGTGGGGTCTTTCAGTAGGCCTACTCCGATATCTTGAAGCGAATGGTTGCTTCCATGGATCATGGGAATGCTTCCCGTAACTTGTGAACCATTAGGGAGGAAGTTTTGTTGGTCGACGATCGTAATCCCTCCTTGAAAAGGGAATGTGATCTTCCTAAAATAAGTCGACACAACAGCTGCCATGGCATATATCCATGGTCTTCCCAGTAGGATGTTGTAATCAAGATTCCCATCGATGACTTCAACATCTATTTCTATGGTTTTTCCCTCTAGTTCAACCTTCAAGTTATTTAGGATACCGTACGGGGTGTACGTCCTTCCGTCGAATGCTTTTAATGTCGTTGAAGATCGCGACAAGGTTGGAGATCCTAAAGTTTTCCAGCAACTCATCGACATAATACATGTAGATGCCCCCTCATCAATAATTGTTCGGTGAACAGTTTTGTTGAGGGCTTTCACTTGAATAAGGAAAGCTAGTTGAGCTGGTAACTGAGGATCGTATCCTTTGTGGTCGAAGGATACAAGATTGGAATCCTTAGGATCAACCCCACCAATGGCTGATAACAAGGCCTGCCTTTGGGATGGAAAATTTTGTAGTACTTCAAGAGTCGACATAGCGGATGGCAATTGGGCCAAATCTTCCACTATGTTATAATGCTGCGCCGCTCTGGCGCGAGGATTAAATGTCGACTTGTGTACTACTTCCTTTGGCGGTTTTATTGTTAATTCAGGAATGATGGGTGGTACAACTTCTGTCGAAGTTGTTGTCGAACTACTCGGTTGATCTTTACCTTTGTCGTTCGACAGCTGCAGATTCCCGTAATCTTTGTTCCTTGTCAAAATCAAAGCATCATTTTGTTGCTTGGAGATTGACAACATTAGCACTTGCGACGGGGAAGCATTTCCACTATCAACCAGATTTTGACTTGGATTGGGAAACGGATCAGTTAACACAGCTGAAGTTTTCGGACTCTTAAAGAATCTTTTAATCTCAGCTTTGTACGGACATTCTCCCGTCCGATGATCCTCATCACATATTTGACATGGATATTTCTGTTTCCCTTTCCCAGGAGGGTTTGAAGAAGTTTTTTGAGGGGATGACTCACCCTGTTTCTTCTTCTTCCCTTTGTTTTGCTTCTTCTTGCTTCCTGGTTGATTGGTTTCTTTGCCTTTATCTGCTGATACGGCATTTACTTCCGAAGCAAGAATTTCTTCGTTTGCATTTTGATCTGAAGTCTTACGGGCTTTCTTAGACGAAGCCTTTGTCGATTTCGCGTTTGCCGTGCCAATCACACCATCGCCGGCATGAGAGTCACTATTTGATTTAGGAGGAGGAGGAATTGAGAATTCCAGTCTAGGGGCGTCAGGTATTTTGTCGTAGAGCATGCCAGACTGAGTGTAAACTAAGTCTAGATATTGTGCACGAGCAATAACTTGCTCCTCCGTTACGACTCCCCCCTTGGCCACATCTTCCGTTATGGCAGGAAGTAACGACTTGATAAACCATTCAGCTAATAGCTGATCGGGAACGTAAGTCTTCACCATCCTACGACGACGACGCCACTCATGTATATGATCGGATATATGAGTTGCCGTCGTCTGCTTGAAGTTGGTTAATATTTCCGTTCCCGTTTCATACCTTATCGGTAATTGAAAATGGGTTAAGAAAGTCGTGGCTAGGGAGCTGAAATTGTCGAACGAGGCTCTAGGTAATTCAATATACCATTTAGCCGCTGGACCCGTTAACGTCCTCTGAAAAAGGCGAAGCCTTATCGAATCATCGTTCAGGGTGTTTGATGAACACCACAGATGAAATGTCATCACGTGATTCGATGGATCTTCGCCTGGATTTCCATTAAATCTAGGAATGTCCGATGGAAGTTTGTGAGGAATCGTTGGCCACCAAGGGGCATAAGCAATTGGATCGTTCGTTAACCGGTGTAAATCGGGTAACTCTAAAGTTGCCACGAATGGTAACTGCTGATTCAGGTTAGGTGAAGCATACCCAGGATACGATGGAATCGCCTGAACAGTTGGTCTTTGCATACCAGCATAATGTAATTGATGTTGGTATGACTGATACGGTTGGTGGATTTGACCACTGTAAAGCGGTTGGTTTTGACCGTTCTGTATGTACGATTGTCCACTGTTCGCAAAGATCTGCTACTCAGAACCTTCGTACACTTGCTGGAATTGTGGTTGTTGGTATTGCACCAGCCACGGTTGTGAAGCCATGTTCTGCTGTGCTATACTAACCGGCGGACCAAGATGTGGGGTAATTGTACCCGTTTGGACCTGTGTCGCCCCACCAGTTGGCGATTGTGGTTGTGTCACAGGGTCAAGGGGCTGTTGCATTACAACCTGAGAAATCTGCGGTTGACATACAACAGGCACTGATTGAACTTGTGACACTGTTACAATGGCTGGTGTTGTCGGGATGTTCGACATAGGTACACATTGTTGCATAGAATACACAACTCTTGGTTGCTGGGGTAGCATAGGTACCCAACCACTTGTCGTAACTCCAGTATAACCTGAATACTGTTGAGAACTCCCGTATGGATATCCTCCCGGAGGGGGTAATGAAAGGGCATACTGCCCCCCATACGGCGGTAATCCGGAACACAAGGGGATTGATTGCCCTTGGGGGCTGGATGGCCCAAATTGACCTCCATAGGGATCAATTTGTCGAGTCTCAACATAAGAGTTGCCGGATATTATTCCGGAGGAACAAACTGGAACAGACCACACTGTCGAAATAGTCCCTGGGTGGACTCCTTCTAGCGGTTGCGAGCTAGTTGGGACAGATGGTATGCCGGCAAACATCGTCGGAGTGACGGTAGGGAGTTCTGCTGTCGCTGTGTCATTCGACACAGTCCTAGATGTTGACGGTTGCTCAGACATTTTGAGTCTATCCAATAGATTGCCTAGCGATTCTACAGGAACTTCCACTGGTGATAGACTAACTTCTGATGTAGAAGGAAATAGAGTGACCCCTACTCCAAAATGGGTTGGAGTACTTGCTTGCGGATCTTCTACAATTTCCTCTATCGCAATCAGACCAGGTGGAAGAGGAAGACCGTCAGGTCTGTAAAATATTTCTGGTGCCGAAGAAGGGGTTGAATCGACAGCGACAGTTGTTTGAGGAACAAGACTCTCTGGACCGGTTACAGATGGAACTGGTTCAGTAACACAAGTATTTGTTCTCAGACTAGGATCAGTGTCACTGTCCCTCTGTGGCTGTTGAACTTCTTCAATAGAGGCAGGGTTTCCAGAAATGTTTGGAGTAACCGGAATCTCAGATGTTGTTGGAACACTTGTTCTAACTTTGATAGGAGATTTCGAATCGGTTAAATGAGTTCGCTTTGTCCGTACTGTTTTCGATTCCGGAGACAAAGACGGTTGACTCGTAAGCCTCCGCGAACGACGGGGTTTCAATTGACTTTCTTCCACGATTGCGGATTACTCGATCAACCAAAATATAAAAGGGGAAAATGTGTTTCCGAATTGAATGAATTTTTTAGACGCTTTAGACACAACTTGCTTTTTCACTTTTAAAGAGTCGAGAAAAAGCTAAAGATGACTCTAGTCTCCTTCGATGTTTTAATGAGCCCGAAGTGACAAATGCTCGGATGGAATTTTTCCGTTATAGAGTCTGAAAAAGGCCAAAAGGAACTACTCTGGAGTTCTAGGCAGAGGGTGTGCCAAACTTTTCGCAAAACCGCAGAATACTTTTTAAGGTACGGGCGGTCGATCTTCCTGAATGCTGTGTTCAGTGCATTGCGATCAGTAGAGCGGCCGACACGGATTCCTAAGGATAAAGGTTTTATGCCTATAGGGGTCTCCCAATAAATACGCGACGGTACGTGGGAGCACAATCCGTACTGGCACTATCGTCCCTCAGGAGGAATCACCCACCTTCAACGAGATCGACAGTCACCAGGCTTTACGACGCCGGAACACGTCTCTAGCCTAGACCTCTATGTTGTGCGTTATGTTGCAAAGCGTTGTTAAGTTCATTCAGTTTATTTTAAGTTGATCTTTTTAGAAGTTTGCCTTTCTGGATCACCACGAGATGTATGGTACAATTCCTAAATGCAGTCTAAAGATGATAAGCAAGCTTTATATCTTTTCAACTTTGAAAATCCTAGCTACTAAGGGAAAAGAAAGACACCATCTTTTCTCAAGGAGCAATCAGCACACTCTAATGCACTTTTCCTAAATCAAGCATGCAAACTATCAAAAATGCAAATGCACAATGCAGGTGTTTGTTTTCCGCTTTCTTAGTATTGATGCCTACAAAGAAAGCTTTTTGTACAACTTTGAATTTGCTTTTAAATGAAAAATACAAACAAGTTTACTTTTTCGAAGTCAGAAAGGGTAGAAGAGAATACAACACTTTACGACTTTCGAAATGAACACTTGTTTCGACACTTAAAAGTGACAAACTCAAACCAAAAAGCAAAAGTAAATGTATAATCAACTGTAAACAGCCAATGAACTCTCTCCTAAGATCACAATCAACAGATCTGAATCAAGGGCTACAGGATGATTATTTCACTCATGCAAAGGAAAACTATAAATGACGCCACAAACACATAAAAACACTCACAGTATTTTTGTACAAAAGGAGGTGGAATTTGAGCAGAGAAAAGGAGTTATCAGACTGGTACCTATGCTGGTTACAGGCTGCAAAAAACAGAGATCAAAACAGGGCAACAGAGAGCAGAGAACCCCAGCTGCACAAGGCAAAACTGGTTCAGCGCAACCTCAACACTGTGGTTTTGACATTCAACGCAGGTAGCCTTCACGGGACCTGCGTTGAAATGCAGAATGCCTTCACAGTGGTTGCGCTGAAGGAGAAACTCTCGTTTCTCACTGGGTTCTGGGTCACAGATTGCTAATTAATCAACGATTTCAGGCCAAATCAAAACCACAAGCAAGGTACAATCAAAGGGATGCTTTGAAGGAGTACTAAGATCTATCACAAAGGATCATCAAATCATTTGTGAGTCCATTGTTCAGATCATAGACAAATCGAGTGATTGGATCAAGGCAGCAACTGTCTACTTTGCATCTGAGAGTAGCAGAAGCAGTTCGATTGTTGCTGTTGAGTCTATGAAGCAAACAATGATAGAGACAGAAATAAAATGACTAAAACAAATCTCCCCAGCGGAGTCGCCAATTTGTTGTGGGGAAAAATGCCTATGCAGGACGATCCTATCCACCTAAGGTGTGACAGTGCCTTAGCAACAAACAGAGACAGCTATTCTAGTTTTCTTCCTTTATGAAATGAGAAAGAAGAGAGATCAATGGACTTACCAGTGTCTTCCGTTTGTCCTTCGATCCGGTCTCTCTTCTCTTTGGGAGTTCACAGCTACTTGTCTTCTTGTTTGCCTAGCTTCAACGGGTTCATACGAGACCACAAGAGAACAACTACTTGTCTTCTCGCTCGCCCAGCTTCAACAGGTTCCTACAAGATCACAAGAGAACAACTACTTGCGACAAGAGAAGAACTCTACACAAAGACAGATATTCACATTCATAACTAGTTTAGGATTAGAAATAAACCAAATACACTATTGCAATCATACATCAAAGATACACCAGTATATAGGAGAAACCAAGATAGCTTTATTGATGAATAACAAGGTTCAGGAAGAGATACAACCCAGAGGGCTCCAATCCAACATCTCCTTCCCAGCAAATGGAATTCCTATCTTCACCCCCTTTCAAAGCATTAAGCACCCAATGATTCCAATCTCAAACCAACAGCAATTCTTTGCAATAACAAAATTCCAGCCTCCAGATCTCATGGAGGAGAGATCCATATATAGATGTTTGGAGAGAGGATGAGTCAGCTTGAGATCTGACTAGTGTCCTCTCCCTCTGTCAGTTCTTGATTCCACTTGGAGGTTCTTGCTTCCACTTGGAGATTTGGAACCTCTTACTCATCACCAGTCGAATTCCCTGAGGCAAGTGTCATTTTGGAAGCTTCCTGGGTTTTGACACCTTGATGAATGAACTTGCCACATGTCCAATCTCGCTCAGCGCAGGTAGCCAGTGTTGGCTTTGACATTCAGTGCAGGTAGCCAGTGGAGCCATTGACATTCAGCGCAGACAGCCAGTGGAGCCATTGACATGATCCTGAATTGACTTGTTTTTGAGCAGTTTCAGGTGGAGAACTTCTGTGAATTGCTGTGGTTTGTTAGCCTTGTTCCTCTAGGGGTAGGAACAACATGTTTAGGGACTTTGGATCCCTTAGATTATGGACATTTCATGCTCAATGCTGTAAGGCACAAAAATGTCTATAACACTCATGGTGTTGCTTGTTGTGATGTCATTGCCATTCATCTTGGTATCCTTGTCTATGAACAACTTGATGTCTTTGTAGGTAAGCAAGCTCATAGACACTTGCCTGGCTGCAAACTTAGTTGTGCTCTCAACGGTGTCTTTTGACTCTGCTCTCCTGAAGTCCATTGTACTTGTGTTGTTGAGAGACAAATAAACACCTGTGATGCCTGAAGACATATCAACACTCATGGCAAGCAATATTTCAGTGAAAAACAAAAACAAACTTGAGGACTGACTTGGAACATACCTGTGTGATTGATCGTGAAGGTTGCACAATTTCCATTAGGAGGTTGGGAGATTTGACTGCCAAAATTGCATAAGGCATAGTTTGGGTAGTCGTGAGGTTAACTAATTGTTGGAACTGTGAAATGCATAGTCCATCTTGGCCTGCTGAGGACTGAAACTGAGCAATGCGCAATTTCAGTCAGTAGTGACATGCAACCAACAAACTACATTGTGCAGTATCTGGGTCTAGCAGGACATTGCCTCCAAGAATTGCGCAACGCAAGCTTGGATGTCAGTACTCGGCAAGACTTGTGCGATTTCTGGAGGGAAGGGAGAGCCTTCGCTTCCAGAAATGTGCAGTGCTAGTTGGGTAGGGCACGGTCTGGGCCAAGGTATCCCAGACCGGTCGACGAGCGACTAAAAACATGAGCAATCTGAATGCATGGTGAGATGAGTGCAAACAAGAGTGAATGATCATACATGCAAACAACAAGTGCAGGATTCAGAAAATGGGAAAGCATACATGTGTGTGAAGCAAGTCGCCACAACAACGATCGTTCATGCAAAATAGTGTCATGCATGTGACAATAGTGAGATGCAAACGAAAACTGAAACGATGCTTCTAAAAGCTAACATACATAAAAAAGACAACATGCATTCACTGAAATCAACAAGACAACACTCACACAAAGAGAAACACAAAAAGAGACAAAAACGCAATGCAAGACATGCAAAGTGGGCTTACCCCAAAACAACTAAGTTGAATGTATCAACGACTCCTAGATACAATTTGGGATGTCCGAGCTGCAAGGTCGATGTGAGGAATGAGATCTGCACCTCTCGGTTGATGATTTTTGATAAAATCGAGGTTGTGACACGCATGCCACATATCTAGGAAAAGCGACACTTGGAGGGAGGTTTCTTGAAATGATCCTTGCATGTAACCTCCAACTGCTAAAAATAGGTCCCTGAATCAGGGGATGCCTTTGCATGCTTCCTTGGGAGAAGCAGTCCATGCATGAAAATCAGTTTTTCTCAGTCCCAGAGGCAATTGATCAACCTGAAGGCACATGCAACAACCTGCTTGACTGATGGAAAAAATTGGGCATTTCTAGGAGGGAGTTGGGTTGGCTGCCCAGAGGGATTGCACAATTTCTTGGCTGAACAATTGACTGCTGCCCAGAATTGTGCAATTTATGGGCTGAGAAGTCCTGCTCAGACATATTGCGGAGTTTTTCCAGTGAAGCTTGACAGGCAGAATTGTGCAATTCTAGAACACAATAGGCTTCCAGTCAGGATTGCACAATTTATGGAGGGAAGGCTGGTTCCCCTCCATAACTGCGCAATTTCTTGAGGGAGCTACTCATCCTGAAGATGGGCCAAGTCTGAAGAAACAACTTGTGAGGGGGATGCAACAAGCTATCATGCACAAGCTGGCAATCTGCTAGAAAACCACTGAAGCTCATGTACTTGATAGTGCAAGACATGTTTTTGAGGACGATTGGTAGGGAGACTCCAAAACTAAGCTAAGGCAAAATTTTGGAGGGTGGTTGTAGCCACTACAACAAAAACTTTTACTAGTAGTGACACAAGATCCAAGGAAATCTTGCACCTCATACACTCTGATGTTTGTGGACCTATTTCAAAGAAATTACATGGTGGTCATCAATAATATGTAACATTCATTGATGATCACTCTAGAAAGACTTGGATATATCTATTGAAGTCTAAAGATGAAGTTTCTGAAGTTCCAAGAATTCAAGACAGAAGTTGAAAATATGATTGAAAAGAAGATCGAGATCCTAAGATCAGATAATTGCGGGGAATGTACTTCTAAGGAACTTGTGGCCTCTTGCAAGGAAGTAGGAATTAAGAGGGAGCTAATAGCTCCCTACAATCCTCAATATAATTGCGTGGATGAAAAAAGAATCGATCCGTTGAGGAATGTGTAGTATCCATGCTACATGAAGAAGATTTTCCAAAGTTGTTGTGGGGAGAAGCCTCTATAATAGCGGTTTACATACAAAATAGAAGTCTTCACATAATACTTGAAAACATTACACCAGAAGAAGCATTTATAGGAAATAAGTCAATTGTGGATCACTTCAAAGACTTTTTGGATGTCCTATTTACATTCACATTCCTGAGGATAAAAGGAAGAAGTTAGACCCTATAGGTATGAAAGGTATCTTCGTTGGATATAACACCTCATCCAAAGAATATAGAATCTACATCAAGGAAGATCATTGAGTCGAAGTAAGCAAAGATGCTACTTTTGATGAGAGTATTGCTTACAAGAAGTCCAAGGACATCCCCATTGGTTCTAGTGAAGATGAAGGTATCATATTTCCCAAAGAATCAAATTCAGAACAAGAGAATCCTCTAGAACGTACGAATAATCATCATGAAGAACCAAAAGGACCAAGTGAACTAGTACATCTAGTCATCATTCCAAAAACTCGTAAAATACCAACTTGGCTAAGATATATTGTACAAGCAGTTGAAGGACATGTAACAACAAAAAAGGTTTCAGAGAAAGCAAGAAACCCAAGAGATATTTAG
This sequence comes from Pinus tabuliformis, assembly GCA_031772625.1. Classification (NCBI taxonomy): domain Eukaryota; kingdom Viridiplantae; phylum Streptophyta; class Pinopsida; order Pinales; family Pinaceae; genus Pinus; species Pinus tabuliformis. The sequence goes on along the minus strand of CM062804.1, from coordinate 1,106,482,190 downwards.
GATATGCAAATTACATGACAAAACTTATTGAATAAGAACCTACATTGTACGAAAAGGAAACCAAACATCACGAATGAAAGAATGCAATGCTAGAAGAATATCAATCAATAATGAAGAATGATGTTTGGGAAATTGTTTGTAGTCCAAAAGATAAATCAGTTGTGACTTCCAAGTGGGTGTTCAAAATCAAGCATGTAGTTGATGGAAGTATTGAAAAATATAAGACAAAATTTGTGGCAAAAGGATTCTCTCAACAAGAAGGATTGAACATGAAGAAAAGTTTGCTCCAATAGCCATGTACACTACCATTAGATCTCTCATCTCTATTGTAGCTACTATTGGATGGAACATTCATCAAATGGATGTAAAGATAGTCTTTCTAAATGGAACAATCGATGAAGAAGTCTACATTGGGAAACCTTAGGAGTTCAAAGTGCATGGAAAAGAACACATGTTTGTAGGTTAAAGAAGGCCATATATGGCTTTAAACAAGCCGCTAGAGCATGGTATGACAGAATGGATGCCTATCTATTAAGACTTGGTTTCGTTAAAATTTCTACAGATCCAAATCTCTACATCAAGATGGTAAAGAATGAACTTGTGATCATATTACTCTATGTGTATGACATACTTATAATAGGTGTGGGAATTGTATCCATGAATGTAAGAAGGAACTAGCCGCTGAATTTGAAATGAGAGACCTTGGACTTATGCACTATTACCAAGGACTCAATGTATGGTAGAACCCTGACAAGATCTATCTTGGTCAAGGAAAATATGTGATCAAGATTTTGCAGAAATTTGGTATGATGAATAGTAAACCAATGAAAACTCCTATGATCACCAATTTGAAGAAATTAAGGAATTCAAATTCAAGTTTTGCTGATCCGACATCATATCAACAGTTAATTGGCTCATTGATGTACCTTGTGAACACTTGACCAAACATATGTTTTGTACTAAAGACTCTAAACCAACTTCAAATGGAGATGAGGCATGATCATTGGATAAAATCCAAACACATTTTAAGATAACTTAGTGGGACTATACAATGTTGCAAGAAATAAAATTTAGTTAGCAGGCTACACAAATTCAGATTGGACATGTAGTGATGTAGATGGGCAAAGCACTATAGATGAATGTTTTTGTTTGGGATACTCTATGGTTTCTTAGATGAGCAGAAAAAAAGACTCAGTTGCATTGAGTAGTTTGAAGCTGAATACATAGCAACAAGTAAAGTTGGTCAAGAAGTTGTTTGGCTGAGGACATTTCTTTCATACTTTTTTGAAGTACCTTTGGACTCTACCATTATATATAATGACAACCAGAATTGCATAAGGTTGTCAGAGGAGCTGATTTTCCATGCAAGGATGAAGCATATTAATAATAAGTATAATTACATCTGAGGCCTAGTGAAAGATGGGGTCGTGAAGCTAAAGTACATCTCCACAGATGAACAAGTAGCTGATATATTGATGAAGTCTCTTCGTAACAAAAAACTTGAGTATTTGAGAGACAAGCTTGGACTTGTGGATATTTCCTCCTTGGTTGAGAGAGAGTGATGGTGGACATCATATTCTCAATGTGTCATTCTCTATGGCCAGGACTAAGAATTGCAATCTTAGTGAAATAACTAGTAGGGAGAATTGAGGATTGGATAAGCATCTGGGACTGATACTCCTTGAGGAATGGTATCCAAGATAGGAGTAGTCCCGAGGACCGATACTCTTTGAGGATAGGGTATCCAAGATAAGAGTAGTCCTGAGGACTGATATTCTTTGAGGATAGGGTATCCAAGATAAGAATAGTCTTGTGAGGACATACTTGGTGAACATCTGGATGGGGTATGTGCCTGGAGAGAGGCGGTGGTGGTGTCCAAATTTATGTCTCCCGACATTGTGCTATGATCTAGTGGAGAGATAGAGTTTGTCAATCAAGGCCTTGCTATGTTTGACAATGTTGGTTATGATGATGATGATGCTTATCAATTCGAACTCTTCTTATGAGAATATTTCAATTTGAGAGTATTTTGTTGTGTCATTATGAATATTTCCCTAGTTAAGAGGGAGTGTTTAGAATGTAACTAGTGTCGAGCTTTATAATGTAATTCAAATATACTATTGAAATATTTATTGTACTCATTCATTATTATTATTATTATTGTCCTTGGTCGAAGAATGTTCTCCATACTTATAGACTTATTTGAGTTAAAAGAAAAAATTTCATGAGTGAATCAAATGCACTTGAATCAAAATCTCATTTGGACTATTTGTAAGAAAAGGAAAAATCATTTTATTTCAGTCAAAAAATCAATTTTGTCACCCATAAGACCAAATCTGCCCTCGTAGATAAATCGGCCTAGAAACGACACCTATTCGACCTCCTCGATAACCATACATAGAAGACACTTCTACATCATTCACTCACTCAACTCACACATCGATTTCTATACCAAATAAGCAAAAAGAAATGAAATCAAACAAGGGAAAAAGTCAAAAGAGAAAAATCAAATGGTTTTTGGCTTGATTCTATTCACATGTGAAATTTTTAGGCATCTCTATGAAATTACATGAGTTGACATGGCTGAGAGTTGATATGGCTCTCATCAGTTGATATGAATCTCATGAGTTGACAACGCTATAGATATGGCGCACAGTTGAACTGATATTAAAGCAACGCAACGTGGAAGCCTGATCACCATATTTATCTAATTGCCATATGGGAGAGTGAAATTGATTGTTTGTAAGCCCACTTGTGACATGAGACCGACTAAGTTTCTCTTTCTACTTTCCTCTACTTTATTGGCGGTAACAAAAGTTGCAATTTCATTTGAAAAGTTATTTCTTATCAACTACATCTACTACTTTGACGAGTCCTCATTATATTTGATCATGCAATTTTAATATATTTAACCTATGCTCTTTGCCTTTATTTATGGAAGCTTCTTTGCCGTAAACAAACAAAACTATAGTTCGTATCACATAAAATGTATTGTATTGACTTTACAATTTTATATAGAAAAATAAAAAAATAAGATATTTAACCTATCCTCTTTGCCTTTATTTATAGAAGCTTCTTTGCGGTAAATAAAGAAAACTATAGTTCGTATTAAGTAAAATTTATTGTATTGAGCTTACAATTTTATATGGAAAAATAAAAAATTGGGAAAGATGTGCTTCAATAATGACTAGCCCAATTCAAAATCCCATATTGAATATAAATTAATAAAGACTATTCAAGGATATTGATCTCCTAGAAGGGTTTGAGAGATGAGGGACTTCGTCCAGATATAGAATCTTAATATTTTACCAAATGAATCCTAAATTTCAATGTCAGTAATTTAAAATAAATTAAAACATGACATAATTTAAAGTGTGGTAGAATATTGCTAAGACAATTAAAAGATACAATGATGGTATGATGCAAGCGGTTATCCACCCTTAGAAAATAGTATCAAAATTATTAGTTAAACTAAAATAAGTGAGTCCTCAACGCAATCAAAAAATGTCGAAGGTCTAAGTTAAAAGGAACATTTTTCAAAGTTAGAAAAATTGAGGAACATTTTTCAAAGTTAAGAAAAATTGTTATATAATGTTTGTATGGAGATGTTATTAGTACTTGTTTTGCCCGGGATTATAGTAATGGTTTTGCTAGGGACTATAGTAATTATTTTGTGTCAGTGTATTGATTTTCAAAAAAATTTCGTGTTTATTAAAATTTTAATAAAAGTTTGGAGAAAATTCTTAATATTTTTATTTTCTCGTAAATTGAAAAATAATTTTCCATTTTTATGGTAATCTTATTTCTAATTTTTGATTGGTTGACCAAGTTATGATGGAGCTTAATTCCCTTGGTGGATGATGTTTTATTTTTTGGTATTTGTCAATGCCTCACAATTCATTAAAAAAGAAAGTGAGTGACTATTCGTCAATTAGACTGCTCTGCCCAATAATGTCACAACTAACACAGTTGCAAGTCTTTTACGTAGGTGAGGGGAGGGCAAGTTGGGAAAATTTGCAATTAATATTATTACATTTCATCATTGTGATCATGACTTGTTGTCCTCTTAATTATTAAATCATAATGTTTTACCAATTAAAATGTATCTAAAAACATTTAAATATTTTTTCAAACTACTATATTTTTTGTTGTCATACACAATAGTTCATTATGATACTCTTGTGCGGAGCTTTTTGTGTGTGAAAAGCTTCGCACACTGTTGAAGAGGAACAAACTAATATTATTACATTTCATCATTTTGATCATGACATGTTATCTTAATTATTAAATTCTAATGTTTCACCAATTAAAATGTACTTTAAAAATTTAAATATTTTTCCAAACTAGGGCAAGTTGGGAAAATTTGCAATTAATATTATTACATTTCATAATTGTGATCATGACTTGTTGTCCTCTTAATTGTTAAATCATAATGTTTTACCAATTAAAATGTATTTAAAAACATTTAAATATTTTTTCAAACTACTATATTTTTTGTTGTCATACACAATAGTTCATTATGATACTCTTGTGCGAAGCTTTTTGTGTGTGAAAAGCTTCGCACACTGCTGAAGAGGAACAAACTAATATTATTACATTTCATCATTTTGATCATGACTTGTTATCTTAATTATTAAATTCTAATGTTTCACCAATTAAAATGTATTTAAAAAAATTTAAATATTTTTCCAAACCACTATGTATATTTTCACTGTCGTACATAATGGCTCATTATGATACCTCTTGTGTGGAGCTTTGCTTGCGTGGAGATTTCCACGTGTGGAAAGCTCTGCACACTACTCATTCATTTCACTCAACTTTCAGTTTAAAATTTTACTCCTGCTCAAATATAGTCCCTGCACTAAAATTAATCATAGCATAAAGATATACCACATAAAGATAGTAAAATTGCCCAAATCTAATTAATACTAGCACAGTAACCACAAACAACCCCACGAAAGTTTCAGGACTTATAAGCCAATTCATTGCTATTGCAAAACTCTCATATGAAATCAATTGTCATAGTGACAATAAGCTATCAATATCCATTAACTAACATAATTGGCATAGTACTACTCGTTCTCCATACCAAGCTTCTCTATATGTGAAATAAGTATTGTATTTGTGCCATTGCTTCTGCTTTTTTGAATTAGCAGTTGTGCGAGATAATAATCATGGTTATATTGATAAAGGGATGATGATCATGGTTATATTGAATTATTTTAGACAATCCTATATTGATGTTTTTATGTAAAATCATATTGAAAATTGAGATCACCATTATCATTATACGTATTATAATCAAAATAAGTTGTAGGCCATGTTAGCCTCCTGTTGCAATAGGTTTCATATTTCATGATTGACAGTGGAAGTACCAAAAATGTTCATCTTTTTCATGCTGCAAAAGTTCCATTTTTGAATTTTTCTCAGTTAAAGGAAGGCCAAACAGCCTAAACTTGGTTTCCTCAGGTTTAAATTGCTTGTCTTAGAAAATAGAGAAAGAAAATCTGCCCAAACAGTTTGAGCTTGGAAGGTTAGTAGCTAGGTAGAGAATGAAGGAACCCAACTGTCTAATCTGGGCCCTTGGGAGCAATAAGGGTAGTTTTAGATAGGAGGACAGTTTAAAAGAAAAGAGCAACCAGGGTTTGCAAGTCTAAGTGCACCCTTCTTGAAGTAACAAAAAATGCTAGGTATATTAGGCTAGGTAGGTAGCCTGGGGTTGCAGAAGTAAGATCATCTTCAATGTTGGCCTTGATAAAGAAAGCTCATCTCATCAGTGGGACAGGTACCAAAGCAATCTTTTGGTGGCAGAAATCTGGAAGCATGTCTAATTTCCCTTTACTCCCCCTAAAAAAGTCTCTCACTAACATCCCCCTGAAGGACCTTGGGATCTACCCAACAAGTCCTAGTCTTACCACATTTTTGAAAAATATTTAAGTCAAGGCTTTGGCTGTCTTCATGAAAAGAAGCCACATTTCTTGTGTAAAAATCATGTTTTCATCTTCTACACAATCTCTATGTCTATCTTCACTTCATAGACTAATCATTGTTTTCTTTCCATTTCCACTCCACCATTGTCATGTTAACCCCTAATTCTACTATGTAGCTCCCTAATTTCTTCCTTATCCCTATTCACTACTAAAACTATGTAAAATCCCCAACAAGATATTAAAATAGCCCCTCCCCTTGGCACTATAGCCATATTTCCTAAGTCCGGGAAATGCTAAGTTCATTTGGGGCCTGGCATTAACCCTTCCACATCCTAAACTGGGGTTAATATGATGTTGGGTTAAATCAACAACCAGCGTCCCCCCCCACACATAAACTTTCCGCTAAGTTCTTCCGCGCATGCATTCCATTTGGAATTAATTTGATATTCGATCAAATTAATAACCACCCGCGCCCATTTGCAAACCCAATAAACCCATATAACCCAAAGTTTAAACCCCCGTAGTGCTGTATAAAGATTCAACATTCGGGTGGGCCCTGTGTGTTAACATCCCGTCAAATCGTTGTTCCGTCCACCGTCGGATCGGGCCCTCCCCATCCGACGGCTCTCGGCGATTTTGGAGGCTCCCCACTACTCGGCCGTTAGCTTTCGATGGCGAGGCGGTTTCTCCGCCATACAAAATACACCTGTCCACTTTCTATTGCATCGGAAGGGCTCTGGCGGATACCGCTCCCGTAAAGAAAGCGGTCCGATGAAACCACTTTCAGCCTTCTGTACGTGCGCCCCATGTCACCTATCCTGTTCTACGTGTCTGCCTCATCACCGCGCCATGTCATCGGCCCAGTCGACTGCCATGTCATCCTCCATACCCAGCCTGCCAATGACGTCATACTGACGTCATAGTAAAAAGCGCCAAAAATGCCAAATTTTCATAAAAACGCGCAAATCGACCGTTTTATGTCATTTTCACTGCTCAGTGGTCGGAGCTCTCTGCATGCTATTTTACGTCATTTTTCTGCCCAAGTGCAAAATTCGATCAAACGAGCTGCTGCTGCCTGCAGATTTGTCGCCATTGCTCTCCATTGCACCTGCTCATTCGCTATCGGCGCCTTAAATCCAGGTATTTACCCGAAGAAACGCCTGTAACCCTGTTTTTTATGCTTTCTCTGCAAAAATTTGCCAATACACCAAAAATTCACCTGGAACACATCGACAGCTGCGACCTTTTCCTCCTTGCCTCACCATATAACTTAGTTGTGGCCAAAGCCCGGTGTCTCTATTTTCTCTGATAAAGCTGCCATCTATAGCTTCAAAATCCAGCTCCAATTTGTCCGCAGAACCGCTGAAGACAGTCTACTAAAGCCCTCTATTTTCCTCCCTTTCAGTATATTTATTGCAGAACCTTGCACACTCTTCATTTCATTGAATTCTGCTCATCAAAACATATCTGCACAAAGCTTAAAACTCTGAGTTCTTGGTCCGGAAAACCATTATCAGAATTCCGGTTTTTGCTGAAGTACTGGCCTAATCCAACTGTAATCGTTGTCAAAACATGGAGACCCCAGTTGCCCTCAATATTGCACCACTGAATTCTCCACATAGGGACTTGGAATGGCTGCCCCTTGCTGAAAGGGATTAATAAATGAAGGAAATAGTTGAAATAAGCAACAAATATCACATTGAAACCTTCTGTGAGATAAGGAGGAAACATGGAAGTGGTATGGATGACATGGGTATCTGGGAGTCCAACTTGCCCATTTATTATCTTCCACAAGTGAATGTATTCCCAGACTTCATCCATCAGTGTTGTGAGCATTATGAACCCACTCAAAGAGCAGTTTTGGCTCCATCTGGGGCTATTTTGTTTCACACCACCCCTCAATCCATAAATGAGATGCTAAACTTTGAGCCAAAAAAGCCTCTAGTGCCTCTCTCTATGAATTTCCTACTCAACCAAGGTACCAAACTGCCCAGCTCAGAGGTCACGAGAATTGGCCAATTATTCATGGACCCAAATTATCAGCCCCAGAAACCTCCTCCTTATCTACATGTCTGGTTCAATGAAACAGGGAGACTGCTAGTAGACATGATATCCTGCATCTTAGGATTCAATACCAGTGAGTATGTTGATGAGGTAATCTTGGTAATGCTATCCATGTTTACTCCAGGGCAGCCCCCCATTGTCCAGTATGATTATGCTACCTTCATAGCTGACAAAATTCATAAGCAATTCATGAACCTGGAGAGAGAAAGGGTGTTTAAATATACCTCCTACATATATCACTTGTTGTTGTACTATCAGCCTGATAGTTTCCCAGTCTTCCTCAGAAAATTGGATGCTAAGGGCAAGCGAAGCTCTGTAATATTCTGGTCATCAGTTTTCCACCATGTATATTACTCTCCATATACCTACTGTGAGTTCATTGACCTATTTATATACCCAGCTTCCTCCTTACTGGTGAGCACCCCTCTCCCTAGACTCACTGATGAAATGCAAAAGATCCTGCAACTTTCCAAAACCTACAGTATTGGAGACTGGTATCTTTACCAAAACCACACAGTAATCAGGATTTATGGCTGTGAATTGGCCCCTTACAGACTGCCGAAATATGTTCCCATGAGACTATTTGCCTTGGAATACTTCCGGTAATTTGGTAATGCAGACATGCTTCACTTCTATGGCAAAAGCAAAAAGCACAGCTGAAAATCAGACATCAATTGGGCCCATTTATTTTCAATAAAAGAGAAGAAGCCTGGAAGGAGGCAGACAAGATGTTGAAAGACTTGCTGTTATTGAAAACAAGTTTTTATTGGGCACCATATGACCCTAATCATTTTATAAGCCTTAGAAGAGTCAAGTACAGGCTTGCAGCATATGAACATTGTGATATCCCCCAAATTGAGCAATTTGCCAACCAACAAGAATGGGTAGAGGGCACACTAGTTGAAGAACTGTCTGAGGAAGAAATAGTAGAAAAAGAAATCAAAAACCTTGAAAAAGCGATTGACTCGGAATCTTTTGGACAGGTGTTTTTTACAGCTCCTCGGCACCTTGGAGAAGGCACCTCATCTGCCACGGCTCCCCAGCAACCAGCCCATGAAACTGTCCAACCAGCAGCAACAGACAAAGGTAAAGAGGTGCAACATTCAGAAGAGCATTCATAAGAGCAAGTGCAAAATTTGGGACAGCAAGAAAAAATGGCGGATCAACCGGTTTCCACTGATGAACAAAGTCAAGGGCAAGACTTTTCTACACAAACGAAGGTAACAGAAATTCCGGTGTTGCAAACACCTCTCAATGAAGAGAGATCAAAGAAAAAGGGCAGACAGCAAGAAACACCTCCAGGCACATCCACAGAGCAGCAAGGAGAGAAGAGACAAAGGTTAAATCTTTTTTGAGAAGAAGAAATGCCAGAGGCACCCACAGAACAACAAGTTCCTCCTAGCATGGAGACATCAGCCAGCTCATTTCAGCAGGAGCATGAGAGGCAGCGTGGCATGGAAGTGTCATCCACCAGGCAACAGAACCAGCAGGGCCCTGACATCACAAAAGCATTTACTGATATCAAGGCTAGGAATGAGCCAGTGAGAATCCAATTGTATAATCAGTTAATAAGGATGGCTCCCACCAATCAGCAAAGATTAATGGCGGCCTATGACATCCAGGAAGGCAAGATGACCCTTGGTCACTTTAGGCCTACAACCCAGCAACCCCAATCAGCTGTTGATTACATTAGAACCAATCTGGAGGTGTTTGCCAAGGATATACATCCTATGGACCAGATTGAATTGCACGAGTAGACAGGGGAAATGCTATATTCTACTCTAGCAGATAAGACACTGTTAACCCACAAATTACAAAACTCCTTGCACAACACTGCTACCCAACTTGAGTTGGAGAAGGCTTTGCGACAAGCCAAGGACAATAGAATCAAGTCCTTGGAGCATGGAAAATTTTAGGGGCTAATGTTCGCCCAGTGGGCTAATTTTCCATGATTTTTCCACAAAAAAGATTCGCCAATTTCCAATTTTATAAAAGACGATTCGCCCAAATTTTAGAATATAAAATTATTTTACCTTAAAAATCGCCAACATTATAGAGAGACTATATATAAAATAATTATAAATTTGATTAATTTTACAAATATACCAATAAACATTTATAATTTTCATATTAGGGATTAGTGAGATTCGCCAATGTTTTAAACTTCAAGAAAATTTTCCATCCTTAAAATTTTCCTTGCCTTGGAGGCGATTACCATAGAGATGGGACATGATCCCTCTAATCCCAAGGGCGTGCAAGGTCTATTAAAAAAGAGGGATGAAGACATAGCTGCGCTTAGGAAACAAATGAAGCTGTCATCTACGTTGCATCCTCAGACTACAGAGGTAGCACAACAGAAAGAAGAAAGGGATGTAGTATCTTTACTCATGACCTTGCATAAAAGGTTGGTAGAAAAAGAGAGTGCCTTGGAGGCAGCATTACAGGGAAGGCAGGGAGAGTTGGCCTCTCAGCCAATTCAAACAGCTCAGATTCTCGCAGCCTGTTGTGGGGAAAAATGCCTATGCAGGACGATCCTATCCACTTAAGGTGTGACAGTGCCTTAGCAACAAACAAAGATAGCTATTCTAGTATTCTTCCTTTATGAAATGAGAATGAAGAGAGATAGATGGACTAACCAGTGTCTTCCGTTTGTCCCTCGATCCAGTTCTCTCTTCTCTTTGGAAGTTCCCAGCTACTTGCCTTCTCGCTCGCCCAGCTTCAACAGGTTTCTGCAAGATCACAAGAAGAGAACACTACACAAAGACATAGATTCATATTCATAACTAGTTCAGGATTAGAAATAAACTAAACATACTAATGCAACCATACATCAAAGATACACCAGTATATAGGAGAAACCAAGATAGCTTTATTGATGAATAACAAGGTTCAGGAAGAGATACAACCCAGAGGGCTCCAATCCAGCATCTCCTTCCCAGCAAATGAAATTCCTATCTTCACCTTCCCTCAAAGCATTAAGCACCCAATAATTCCAGTCTCAAACCAACAGCAATTCTTTGCAATAACAAAATTCCAGCCTCTAGATCTCATGGAGGAGAGATCCATATATAGATGTTTGGAGAGAGGATGAGTCAGCTTGAGATCTGACTAGTGTCCTCTCCCTCTGTCAGTTCTTGCTTCCACTTGGAGGTTCTTGCTTCCACTTGGAGATTGAGAACCTCTTACTCATCACTAGTCGAATTCACTGAGGCAAGTGTCATTGAGGAAGATTCTGGAAGCTTCCAGGGTCTTGACACCTTGTTGAATGAACTTGCCATTTGTCAATTCTCGCTCAGCGCACCCTGGTAGTGCTTCTACCTGCGTTGCAGTGCAGGTAGCCAGTGCAGACTTTGCATTTCAGCGCAGACAGCTAGTGGAGCCTCTGAATTGATCCTGAATTGACTTGTTTTTGAGCAGTTTCTGGTGGAGAACTTCTGTGAATTGCTGTGGTTTGTTAGCCTTGTTCCTCTAGGGGTAGGAACAACATGTTTAGGAACTTTGGATCCCTTAGATTATGGACATTTCATGCTTATAGCTGTAAGGCACAAAAATGTCTATAACAGTTGCCCCCTAAAGTATGAGGCCGTTTATCGGGTGAAATGCTTTATCAGGAGGATCCGAAGTTCATTGAATGCTGGGAGGAGACCTGTAATAAGATACAATACAATACATTATTTTTCATACTGCTTTCATGATCTAGCTGAGGCGGGCATTCCCATGCTCAGCTTTATAAATTCCTTTTTCTGTACATAGAACAGACAATCGTCTGATGGTAGACTGATAATTTTGATGAAATTATCATCCTTTGGGGTAGGATGATTATCTGCTGCAATGATGTACATGTCAATGTCTTTATTTTTCCTGAATATATATCGCAGCCCGGATGGATGAAACTAGATCCGGGGTCTTCAAACTCGTTCGATCTTCACTCTAAGTACAAGTCGATCCATGTGAGAAATGTTCTGAAGTCGAACATGGAAAGACATCGCTTGATTATCGGTCAATGAGGTAAACCATTAACAAGCGCGAGAGGAATCACCGATAATGATAATGACCCTCAAGGTACTGGAGTACAATTCATGTGGTGTGAATAAAGGACTTGGCGTCGAACACCACGCAAAATCTTTCGGTCGAAGGTCATTGATGTATACCTGTCGCCGGAAGTGAGAAACTTGCCATTGAGTCATGCAAGCTTCAAAGTACTGAAGGGGTTGTTCCTAGATCAACTTCTTGGATAATGAGCTGATGTCGACAAGAAGCGATCCGTCAAAGGAGGGCCTTAATGTATCCCACATCAGTGACACGGAACGGAGCTAATGATTTTGATGGAGGTGAAAACGATCTGATGACGTATGATTCAGGGTGGCGGTCATGAAAGGATGAAGGATAATGTACGACAGTGGATGGGACACGGTTGATGTTTCTGAACGACTTCTCTTGAACATATGGCGACACTTATGTGATGGATCGGTAGCATTACCCCAAATATGGATGGTATGGTGAGAACATGGTGATGTGACCAGTGAATGAAACAACCCAACCCGACTGTGGTACAGAGGAAAAGTGTCATGTTCAAGAGCGACTTGCTACCATCAAAGTTTTCTTGAGTTTCTCCCAATTTTTCCCCAGTCATTGCTGACCAGTACCTCTTTATTTTTTTCAAGCTTGAGGAGGATAACATATGCTTGTTCTATAACTTGCCCTTCGGGCAAGCCCATCGCTATGTTTTAACGAGCCTAGCGATAGGGAAACTCGTTCTCGTCTAAAGACAAGTTTGTCGCTATTTAATGCATTTAACGAGTCTAACGACAAGGATAACTCGGTCCTTTTCATTTTTAGAGAGTCTAAAAAGGTACGTAAAGTCAACTCCGAAAGTCCTTTTTCGTCATCTAATCCCTTAAGTCCGAAAAAGTATAAAACAATACAGAAGGGATGAGTTTTCGATAGTTTTAACGAGCCGAACAAAACAAGCGCTCGATCTTTTTGTGCAATAATCCCTCAGGTCCAAAAAGATTAAAATCTAGAGGAGGGATAGCACTTCCGGTCGCTTTAACGAGCTGGAAGGCCAAAACTTGGCAATCTTTTCATATTTTACGAGTCAGATGAAAAGAGCTTAAAGAAGACTCGTCTTTTGAGGAACGAGTGATAAAACGGGTTAGCAGCTGATTCCAGGTACAGGTTGGAATTTTCCAATCACGGCAGTGTCACAAGGATGGCTAGTGAAATCACTCTTCGCAGCTGTTCCTCAAAATGGGTAAACAATCATATGGAGGTGAACGATCGGCCAATGGAAAAGTGGAGGTGACGGTGCAAACACGACCAAGGCTTTAATGGCTGATAATGTTACATTCACGGTGGTTATTTACCGGAAGATAGTTCATTTTTTAACGAGCTTAAACACAGAAAAACACTGCTCAGTCTTATGTTTATTTTTTAACGAGCATGAACTATGTGCTAAAACTGCTCGGATCTTACGTTTATTTTTTAACGAGCATGAACTGTGTGCTAAAACTGCTCGATTAATAAGTTTGTATGCCCCCAGCATAATAATTGTTTATGGAGGTGCATGCCCCCCAAGCTTCATTGAATTCAACTCGGTGATTGGAATGAAGGTTTACCTTTGAGATTTGAAAAGGGGATTTGTTTCATTTTAATGAGGTTGACACAGTAAAGAACTATCCTCATAACTCCTTGTTTCATTTTTTAACGAGGTTGACACGAGATAAGAACCGTCCTCGGAGCCTACTGTATTTACAGTATTTCTATTAGGGCGATGATCCATGCTGACAAAAAGTTTAGGAATCTTCTGAATCCATTAGATATAGAAGATTTCATATTGTAGGTTTCCACTGTGGCCACTTCCGCCAGATTACTTGCAGGCGGTAGGGCAAAAGTACCCATTAAGGCAGGGTCTTTTAGGAGACCTACTCCAATATTTTGAAGCGAATGATTGCTTCCATGGATCATTGGAATGCTTCCCGTAACTTGTGAACTGTCGGGGAGGAAAGTTTGTTGGTCGAGGACTGTAATTCCTCCTTGAAAGGGAAATGCAATCTTCCTGAAGTAGGTCGACACGACTGCGGCCATGGCATATATCCAGGGCCTTCCCAGTAGGATGTTGTAATTGAGGTTTCCATCAATTACTTCAACATCAATTCCTACTGTTTTGCCCCCTAGTTCAACTTGCAAGTTACTTAAAATCCCGTATGGAGTGTATGATCGTCCATCAAATGATTTTAACGTCATTGACGATCTCAACAAGGGTGGTGAGCCTAAATTCTTCCAGCAACTCATCGACATAATACACGTAGATGCCCCCTCATCAATAATTGTTCGATGAACAGTTTTGTTGAGGGCTTTCACTTGAATAAGGAAAGCTAGTTGAGCTGGTGACTGAGGGTCATATCCTTTATGATCAAAGGCCACAAGATTGGAATCCATTGGGCCAATCCCACCTATTGCTAATAATAAAGCTTGCTTTTGGGAGGGGCAATTCTGCGGTACCTCAAGTGTCGACATAGCGGACGACGATTGGGCCAGGTCCTCTACTATATTATAATTCTGTGCTACTTTGGCACGAGGATTAAATGTCGATTTGTGTACTACTCCCTTTGGCGACTTTATCATTGGTTCAGGAATGATGGGTGGCACAACTTCAGTCAAAGTTGTCGTCGAACTACTAGGTTGTTCATTAGCCTTGTTATTCGACAGCTGTGGATTCCCGTAATCTTTATTCCTTGTCAAAGCATCATTCTGCTGCTTTGAGGTAGACAACATAAGCACTTGTAATCGGGAAGCATTTTGATTAGCAACCAGTTTGGTTCCCGGGCTTGGAAACGGATCAGTCAATACTGTTGAGGATTTTGAACTCTTAAAGAGTTTCTTAACTTCAGCTATATGTGGACAATCTCTCATCCAGTGATCCTCATCGCATATATGACACCCTGCAGGGGGTTTCCTTTTTCTCCCTTTCTTTTTCTTCTTGCCCCCTGGTTGCTTTAGTTGTTTGCCCTTGTCGGTCGACATGGCATTTACTTTCGAGGCAAGAAGTTCCTCATTTGCATTTTGACTAGAAATCTTACAGGCCTTTTTATATGTAGCCTTTGTCAATTTCGTATCTATTTTGCCAATCACGCCATCGCCGGCGCGAGAGTCATTGTTTGATTTAGGAGGAGGAGGAATTGAGAATTCCGGTCTAGGGGCGTTAGGTATTTTGTCGTAGAGCGTGCCAGACTGAGTATAGACCAAGTCTAGATATTGCGCACGAGCGATAACCTGCTCTTCTGTTACGACTCCTCCCTTTGCCACATCTTCCGTTATAGCGGGAAGTAACGACTTGATAAACCATTCAGCTAATAGCTGATCGGGAACGTACGTTTTTACCATCCTACGACGATGTCGCCACTCATGTATATGATCAGATATGTGAGTGGCCGTTGTCTGTCTGAAGTTGGTTAGGAGTTCCGTTCCCGTTTCATACCTTATCGGTAATTGAAAATGGGTTAAGAAAGTCGTGGCTAAGGTATTGAAGTTGTCGAACGAAGCTCTAGGCAATTCAATATACCATTTTTCCGCTGGACCCGTTAACGTCCTCTGAAAAAGGCGAAGCCTTATCGAATCATCGTTTAGGGTGTTTGATGAACACCATAGATGAAATGTCATCACGTGATTCGATGGATCTTCACCTGGATTTCCATTAAATTTAGGAATATCTGACGGAAGTTTATGCGGAATCGTTGGCCACCAAGGGGCATAAGCAATTGGATCATTCGTCAGCCGGTTTAGATCTGGTAATTCTAGAGTTGCTACAAAGGGCAACTATTGATTCAGGTTAGGCGAAGCATACCCAGGATAAGATGGAATCGCCTGAGCAGTGGGTCTTTGCATACCAGCATAATGCTGGCAACTTTGACAAGGTTGATGGGCATAACCACTATAATATGGTTGCCCATTACTTACAAAGACTTGTTGCTCAGGTCCTTGATATGATTGCTGGAATGGCGGTTGTTGAGATTGAACCAGCCCTGGTTGTTGGACCATTTGCTGTTGTCCAATACTGGATGATTGACCAAGATGAGGAGTCATAGTACTTGTTTGAGCCTGAGTCGCTCCAGATAAGGAGTCACTAACCTGAGGTTGTGATTGAGTCGTTGAGACAAGAGGCTGTTGTATTGCAACCTGAGAAACTTGGGGTTGACATACAACAGGTAGCGCTTGTACTTGCGACGCAGTCACCATAGCAGGTATAGTGGGAATATTCGACACAGGGTAGACTGGTTGCGTTGAATATACAACCCTTGGTTGCTGAGGCAGTATTGGTGCCCAACCGCTGGATGTAATTCCAGTTTGACCTGAACTTTGTTGTAAACTCTCATATGGTTGTTCTCTGGGAGGGAACAATGAAAAGGCATACTGTCCTCCATATGGTGGAAATCCAGTACTTAAAGGGTAGATTGGCCTTTGAAGACACATTGGATCAATTTGTTGAGTTTCAACATAAGAAATACCAGATGATAATCCGGATGAAGAAATAGGAACTAACCATGTCGTCGAAGCAGTCCCTGATGGGACCTCAGCTTGTTGTTGACAATTTGCCGGGACAGATGGTATACCAGGGAACATCGTTAGAGTAGTAGTAGGAGGTTTTGCTGCTGCTGTGTCGGATGACACAGTCCTAGATGTCAACGGTTGTTCAGACATATCTAGTCTATCCAAAAGATTTCTTAGCGATTCTACAAGAACTTGTGATGAAGGAAGACTAACTTCGAAGATCAACGAGGGAAAGGTGATGATTATTCCGTTTAAAATAAATTTTAACGACGCTTAGACACAACTTGCTTTTTCAATTTTAAAGAGTCGAGAAAAATCAAAAGATGACTCTAGTCTCCTTCGATGTTTTAACGAGCCCGAAGTGACAAATGCTCGGATGGACTTTTTCCGTTATAGAGTCTGAAAAAGGCCAAAAGGAACTGCTCTGGAGTTCTAGGTAGAGGGTGTGCCAAACTTTTTGCAAAACCGCAGAATACTTTTTAAGGTACGGGCGGTCGATCTTCCTGAATGCTGTGTTCAGTGCATTGCGATCAGTAGGGCGGCCGACACGGCTTCCTAAGGATAAAGGTTTTATGCCTATAGGGGTCTCCCAATATATACTCGACAGTACGTGGGAGCACAATCCGTACTGGCCCTATCGTCCCTCAGGAGGAATCACCCACCATCAGTGAGATCGACAGTCACCAGGCTTTACGACACCGGAACACGTCTCTAGCCTAGACCTCTATGTTGTGCGTTAAGTTACAAAGTGTTGTTAAGTTCATTCAATTTATTTTAGGTTGATATTTTTAGAAGTTTGCCTTTTGAGGTTCACCACGAGATGTATGATACAATTCCTAAATGCAGTCTAAAGATGATAAGCAAGCTTTATATCTTTTCAACTATGAAAATCCTAGCTACAAAGGGAAAAGAAAGACACCATCTTTTCTCAAAGAGCAATCAGCACACTCTAATGCACTTTTCCTAAATCAAGCATGCAAACTATCAAGATGCAAATGCACAATGCAAGTGTTTGTTTTCCGCTTTCTTAATATTGATGCCTAAAAAGAAAGCTTTTTGTACAACTTTGAATTTGCTTTTAAATGACAAATACAAACAAGTTCACTTTTTCGAAATCAGAAAGGGTAGAAGAGATTACAACACTTAACGATTTTCGAAATGAATACTTGTTTTGACACTCAAAAGAGACAAACTCAAACCAAAAGCAAAAATGAATGTATAACCAACTGTAAATAGCCAATGAACTCTCTCCTAAGATCACAATCAACAGATCTGAATCAAGGGCTACAGGATGACTATTTCACTCTCGCAAAGGAAAACTGTAAATGACGCCACAAACACATAAAAACACTCACAGTCTTTTTGTACAAAAGGAGGTGGAATTTAAGCAGAGAAAAGGAGTTATCAGACAGGTACCTATGCTGGTTACAGGCTACAAAAATCAGAGATCAAAACAGGGAAAAACAGAGCAGAGAACCCCAGCTGCACAAGGCCTAACTGGATCAACGCACCCTCAACACAGAGGTTTTGACATTCAGCGCAGGTAGCCTTCACGGGACCTGCGTTGAAATACAGAACCTCTTCACAGGGTCTGCGCTGAAGGAGAAACGAGAGTTTCTCACTGGGTTCTGGGTCACAGTTTGCTGATTAATCTACGGTTTCAGGCCAAATAAAAGCAACAAGCAAGGTACAATCAAAGGGATTCTTTGAGGAAGGGCTAAGATCTATCACAAAGGATCATCAAATCATTTGTGAGTCCATTGTTCAGATCATAGACAAATCCAGTGATTGGATCAAAGCAACAGCTGTCTACTTTGCATCTGAGAATAGCAGATGTAGTTTGATTGTTGCTGTTGAGTCTATGAAACAAACAATAATAGAAACACAAATAAAATAATTAAACAGATCTCCCCAGCGGAGTCGCCAATTTGTTGTGGGGAAAAATGCCTATGCAGGACGATCCTATCCACCTAAGGTGTACAGTGCCTTAGCAACAAACAGAGACAACTATTCTAGTATTCTTCCTTTATGAAATGAGAATGAAGAGAGATAGATGGACTAACCAGTGTCTTCCGTTTGTCCCTCGATCCAGTTCTCTCTTCTCTTTCGAAGTTCCCAGCTACTTGCCTTCTCGCTCGCCCAGCTTCAACATGTTTCTGCAAGATCACAAGAAGAGAACACTACACAAAGACATAGATTCATATTCATAACTAGTTCAGGATTAGAAATAAACTAAACATACTAATGCAACCATACATCAAAGATACACCAGTATATAGGAGAAACCAAGATAGCTTTATTGATGAATAACAAGGTTCAGGAAGAGATACAACCCAGAGGGCTCCAATCCAGCATCTCCTTCCCAGCAAATGAAATTCCTATCTTCACCTTCCCTCAAAGCATTAAGCACCCAATAATTCCAGTCTCAAACCAACAACAATTCTTTGCAATAACAAAATTCCAGCCTCTAGATCTCATGGAGGAGAGATCCATATATAGATGTTTGGAGAGAGGATGAGTCAGCTTGAGATCTGACTAGTGTCCTCTCCCTCTGTCAGTTCTTGCTTCCACTTGGAGGTTCTTGCTTCCACTTGGAGATTGAGAACCTCTTACTCATCACTAGTCGAATTCACTGAGGCAAGTGTCATTGAGGAAGATTCTGGAAGCTTCCAGGGTCTTGACACCTTGTTGAATGAACTTGCCATTTGTCAATTCCCGCTCAGCGCACCCTGGTAGTGCTTCTACCTGCGTTGCAGTGCAGGTAGCCAGTGCAGACTTTGCATTTCAGCGCAGACAGCTAGTGGAGCCTCTGAATTGATCCTGAATTGACTTGTTTTTGAGCAGTTTCTGGTGGAGAACTTCTGTGAATTGCTATGGTTTGTTAGCCTTGTTCCTCTAGGGGTAGGAACAACATGTTTAGGAACTTTGGATCCCTTAGATTATGGACATTTCATGCTTATAGCTGTAAGGCACAAAAATGTCTATAACACAGTCGCTCCTCCCACGGCCAGCACAACAGTCCCTCCTATTACTCCAGCAGCAGAAGAAGGTACCTCAAGTTCAGCACCAACTATAGCAACTACCTCAACACCTACAGAGAAAGACACCAGCTTGAAAATGGAAAATATGATGAAGGAAATAGAAGCTCTGGAATTGCAAATGACAAAATTGAGACAAACCAAGGAAAAGATGGCTACAATTGAGACAAAATATGACAAATCAAAGCAAGAGGTAGCTGATAAGACAAGAGAAATCAAAGCCTTGGAAAAAATAATAAAGGAGCTGGAGAAAGAGCTCACTTTTGATGGAACTCTAGCTAATATAAAGAAAATTCTGTGGGCCAAAATCGGTCAATCCATTACAGACCAATGGAAATCCATTGAAACTATTCATGAGCAAATGGATTTGATAGCCATAGCCCATTTGGAAAATCGGAAGGCTAGAGCATCTTTGGGGAATATGCCTGAGCAGGCTAACAGGATGATCCAATTCCTGAATACTCGCACCAAAGTGCAGCTAGCAGCATTAGGAATCAGTAACAGGACTGAAACTATCTTTCTAATTAAAAGGGTGTTAACCCTTAGGAACTTTGTGTAGGCATTGGACAGAAAATGCCAAGAGATGCAAGCTGAGGTGGATGAGTTCAAGACAAAGATCATGGCATTACATAGCAGAGGATTGCCAAGTTTATTAACCAGTGCCGGAAGACTGCTACCACACGACCTTTATGCTAACAGAGTCAATAATTTTGCTGCCAACCAAATCACAGCCTCCTCCAACACTTCAGAAGGAACAGGGCCTCCATTAGGACAAAGTTTTTTTGATAAATTAGAAAATCTATTCTACATTGCACATGAGATGAATCACCTGTTCGAATTCCAACCCACCTTCCATAGATACACAGAAGCTGAGGAAACACTGATAAAGATACAAAGGCATCAATTGCCTACGGAGGACTGGTGGAAAGGGATAAAAGAGATATTGCTCAGGTGATTTTGTTTTCTAATTATTTTTTATCAGGCTCCAGTTCAGCATATACATGTGGCAAGGTACAGCTGTCAAAGGTAAATCGGCGTAGAGCAAAATTGAAATGATAATTACAGCTCATCAAATACTAAGAAGTCGAGCACACAGGATGAAGGTCCAGGTAGCAGCAGTGAACGTACCAATATCAAGGCAACACACGCTGAATAAATGCGTAACAAGAAGCCGATTCATTTAGCCCACAAAGTCAAAGTTTTCTGACAAAAATAGACAGCTAGCAAGCCAATATTAACTGCAGTATTTAATTTCTCATTTACTCCCTGGCAGGAGTTGGTGATGTAATTTATTGCTTGAAGAGTCATCACATAGATATTTTGTAAACTTCTTTTTGTATATATACGACTTCTTGCATTGTAAAAGGGGTTGGCCGGCTAATGTATTCCAAGAGAGACTCGCACTGTATGTCTGATATTTTTCTATAATGAAAGACTACTTACAAGCTTGGAGGATGGACTGTTGGATGTGCTATTAATGGTTTCTGAAGAATTGAATGTGGAACTCTTGTGCTACAATATGAATCAATAAGTGTTCCTCACCTCTATCATTTCAATTTCATATATGTTCAAGTCCCAGAACAAAGGATTGGTTTAGAATTTTCTTAGCTGCACTCTATACTCAGATTTTGTGGCTTCTTAATGTTTTCCTCTTGATCTAGACATAAATGTGAATTCTGTTATGGCTGATGTTTGATCTATTTCACATGTAAATGATTGTCATCTAGGAATTCTTAGCTGCTCCCAGATAGAGTTTATTCATCTTCTTTTTGCTAACCTGTTTAAGAGATTCTTTGTTGCCTCTCATTCCTTAGCCCTCTTTCCATCCCTAAGCTTAAATATTGATTCATGAGAAGCTACCTTGCTCCTCATTTTTCTTGTGACCAAGAGAACGCACCAGTAGTCTTACTCCATGACTCCATGCCCAATGGTTTGAAACTTACCACAATATGCATTGCATCTCTACTTGAAGCATCTTCCTTCCCACCAAAATCAAAACAAAACCCCTTGAACTCTATAACTAGCCTAAAATCATTATCAACAAAGCTAAATCAGAAAGAGAGAGCCCTCTCTGGCTGCAGGTGGGATAGAACCTACAGTCCAAAGTTGGTTTGTGGTTACCTCGGTCGTATCCTTTCAGGAGCTTAAGGACAAACTGAGTGATAACATAATGGCGACTCCGCTGGGGACCGTTCTTAGATAATTTCATAAATCAAGTTGAAAAGCTCCACTGGGGGAGAACCAGACCAAGAGTTTCTTTCTAGTTTCTGGAGGAGGTCATGTTTTCCTTCAGAACCACTTTACAAATTTTACTTCTGATCTGTGATGGTGGACAGAGATCAGGCACTCCAAAGTTGAATCATCTACCTTGCGACTCCACACCATCTTCACAATCAAGACTCCACTGGAGGAGCGAACCTGAAAGAGAAATTTTCAAAGTTTTGAGCAGTTTTGCAGCCAGGTAATCCCATTTCACAGTGGTAATAGTCAGATAGGATGATCGGGTGTGTGGAAGATGAAGTTGAACAAGCTGTAAATGAATTCAGAAAGTTGTTATCAGAATATGAGCTTGATGAAAATTTCTTTAGACTGTTGTTGATTAAGATCAATGCAATACAACAGCCTCAAATCAAAATGTGTCTTCTTGATTTAGTTGAGGAAGAACATGAAAATGAGATTGAACTTTTGCATTCTCAAATCCAGTCATATGATTTTCAAGATCCTAAATTTTTTTTCCAAGGACTTCCTTCTCCAAGTCATGGGGAAATTGTACTACCTTCTGACTTACAAATTAAGGATAACTATGCTTTCAAGACAAAGGCTGAAGAATTGGTTGCAGAATTTGTTACAAAGGATACAGCTGTTCCATCAAACCAAGAAAGCTCAGATAGAACCATCCCACATGATGCTTTTGTTGATCCTGTAGCAAATTACATGGAGGCCTTTCTAAACTCAAAATTTGTAACATGTTTTCTCTATGAGGACCAAGTATTTCAGCCGTGGCCTTTATATGTAACAATTTTGATCATGGGGGCACATGACCCAACAATGTTTCTCATTTCACCAATTGTTAGTCAAACAATTAGTTTCTTTTTACAAGTGCTCAAATGGTTGCACTGGTTGTTTCATTTTACCTAACCAGCAAAACAGGCGCTGATTAGGGTAGGTAGGTAGGATTTCAGTTTTCTGTTTTGATAGTAACTCGTTGTAGTTGAAGCTCGAAGTGAAGGCCCTAAGCTCCTCAAGTATGTTGTCATGTTCATAAATAAAGCAGCCAGTAAAGGGAAAGTTTTTGGAATACAGCAAACAGTCCAAGTCTAAGGCATCCTGACCTGCTGTTCTTGACTTTTCCCAATGAAAAGTCATCCCCAAGTGGAGCCACTGTTAGCCTCCTGTTGCAACAGGTTTCATATTTCATGATTGACAGTGGAAGTGCCAAAAATGTTCATCTTTTTCATGCTGCAAAAGTTCCATTTTTGAAGTTTTCTCAGTTAAAGGAAGGCCAAACAGCCTAAACTTGGTTTCCTCAGGTTTAAATTGCTTGTCTTAGAAAATAGAGAAAGAAAGTCTGCCCAAACAGTTTGAGCTTGGAAGGTTAGTAGCTAGGTAGAGAATGAAGGAACCCAACTGTCTAATCTGGGCCCTTGGGAGCAATAAGGGTAGTTTTAGATAGGAGGACAGTTTAAAAGAAAAGAGCAACCAGGGTTTGCAAGTCTAAGCGCACCCTCCTTGAAGTAACAAAAAATGCTAGGTATATTAGGCTGGGTAGGTAGCCTAGGGTTGCAGAAGTAAGATCATCTTTAGTGTTGGACTTGATAAAGAAAGCTCATCTCATCAGTGGCACGGGTACCAAAGCAATCTTTTGGTGGCAGAAATCTGGAAGCATGTCTAATTTCCCTTTACTCCCCCTAAAAAAGTCTCTCACTAACATCCCCCTGAAGGACCTTGGGATCTGCCCAACAAGTCCTAGTCTTACCTCATTTTTGAAAAATATTTAAGTCAAGGCTTTGGCTGTCTTCATGAAAAGAAGCCACATTTCTTGTGTAAAAATCATGTTTTCATCTTCTACACAATCTCTATGTCTATCTTCACTTCATAGACTAATCATTGTTTTCTTTCCATTTCCACTCCACCATTGTCATATTAACCCCTAATTCTAGTATGTAGCTCACTAATTTCTTCCTTATCCCTATTCACTACTAAAACTATGTAAAATCCCCAACAAGATATTAAAATAGCCCCTCCCCTTGGCACCATAGCCATATTTCCTAAGTCTGGGAAATGCTAAGTTCATTTGGGGCCTGGCATTAACCCTTCTGCGTCCTAAACCGGGGTTAATATGACGTTCAGTTAAATCAACAACCACTGTCCCCCCCCACACATAAACTTTCCACTAAGTTCTTCCGCTCATGCATTCCATTTGGAATTAATTTGATATTTGATCAAATTAATAACCACCCACGCCCATTTGCAAACCCAATAAACCCATATAACCCAAAGTTTAAACCCCCGTAGTGCTGTATAAAGATTCAACATTCGGGTGGGCCCTGTGTGTTAACATCCCGTCAAATCGTTGTTACGTCCACCGTCGGATCGGGCCCTCCCCATCCGACGGCTCTTGGCGATTTCGGAGGCCCCCCGCTGCTCGGCCGTTAGCTTCCGATGGCGAGGCGGTTTCTCTGTCATACAAAAGACACCTATCCGCTTTCTATTTCATCAGAAGGGCTCTGGCGGATACCACTCCCGTACAGAAAGTGGTCCGATGAAACCGCTTTCAGCCTTCTGTACGCGCGCCCCAGGTCACCTATCCTGTTCTACGTGTCTGCCTCGTCACTGCGCCATGTCATCGGCCCAGTCGACTGCCACGTCACCCTCCATACCCAGCCTGCCAATGACGTCATAGTAAAAAGCGCCAAAAATGCCAAATTTTCATAAAAACGCGCAAATCGACCGTTTTATGTCATTTTCACTGCTCAGTTGTGGGAGCTCTCTGCATGCTATTTTACGTCGTTTTTCTGTCCAAGTGCAAAATTCGTTCAAACGAGCTGCCGCCGCCTGCAGATTTGTCGCCATTGCTCTCCATTGCACCTACTCATCCGCTACCGACACCTTAAATCTAGGTATTTACATTAAGAAATGCCCGTAACCCTATTTTTTATGCTTTCTCTGCAAAAATTTGCCAATACACTAAAAATTCACTTGGAACACATCGACACCTGCAACCTTTACCTCCCTACCTCACCATATAACTCAGTTGTGGCCAAAGCTGAGTTTCTCTGTTTTCTCTGATAAAACTGCCATTTATAGCTTCAAAATCCGGCTCCAATTTGTCCGCAGAACCGCTGAAGACAGTCTACTAAAGCCCTCTATTTTCCTCCCTTTCAGTATATTTATTGCAGAACATTGCACACTCTTCATTTCATTGAATTCTGCTCATCAAAATATATCTACACAAAGCTTAAAACTCTGAGTTCCTAGTCCGGAAAACCATTATCAAAATTGAGGTTTTTGTTGAAGTACTGGCCTAATCCAACTGTAATCATTGTCGAAACATGGAGACCCCAGTTGCCCTCAATATTGCACCACTGAATGCTCCACATAGGGACTTGGAATGGCTGCCCCTTGCTGACAGGGATTATCAAATGAAGGAAACAGTTGAAATAAGCAACAAATATCACATTGAAACCTTCTATGAGATAAGGAGGAAACATGGAAGCGGTATGGATGACATGGGTATCTGGGAGTCCAACTTGCCCATCTATTATCTTCCACAAGTGAATGTATTCCCAGACTTCATCCATCAGTGTTGTGAGCATTATGAACCCACTCAAAGAGCAGTTTTGGCTCCATCTGGGGCTGTTTTGTTTCACATCACCCCTCAATCCATAAATGAGATGCTAAACTTTGAGCCAACAAAGCCTCTAGTGCCTTTCTCTATGAATTTCCTACTCAACCAAGGTACCAAACTGCCCAGCTCAGAGGTCACGAGAATTGGCCAATTATTCATGGACCCAAATTATCAGCCCTAGCAACCTCCTCCTTATCTACATGTCTGGTTCAATGAAACAGGGAGACTGCTAGTAGACATGGTATCCTGCATCTTAGGATTCAATACCAGTGAGTATGTTGATGAGGTAATCTTGGTAATGTTATCCATGTTTACTCCAGGGCAGCCCCCCGTTGTCCAGTATGATTATGCTACCTTCATAGCTGACAAAATTCATGAGCAATTCATGAACCTGGAGAGAGAAAGGGTGTTTAAATATACCTCCTACATATATCACTTGTTGTTGTACTATCAGTCTGATAGTTTCCCAGTCTTCCTTAGAAAATTGGATGCTAAGGGCAAGCGAAGGTCTGTAATATTCTGGTCATCAGTTTTCCACCATGTATATTACTCTCCATATACCTACTGTGAGTTCATTGACCTATTTATATACCCAGCTTCCTCCTTGCTAGTGAGCACCCCTCTCCCTAGATTCACTGATGAAATGCAAAAGATCCTGCAACTTTCCAAAACCTACAGTATTGGAGACTGGTATTTTTACCAAAACCACACAGTAATTAGGATTTATGGCTGTGAATTGGCCCCTTATAGATTGCCAAAATATGTCCCCATGAGACTATTTGCCTTGGAATACTTCCGGCAATTTGGTAATGCAGACATGCTTCACTTCTATGGCAAAAGAAAAAAGGCACAGCTAAAAATCAGACATCAATTGGGCCCATTTATTTTCAATAAAAGAGAAGAAGCATGGAAGGAGGCAGACAAGATGTTGAAAGACTTGCTGTTATTGAAAACAAGTTTTTATTGGGCACCATATGACCCCAATCACTTTATAAACCTTAGAAGGGTCAAGTACAGGCTTGCAGCATATGAACACTATGATATCCCCCAAATTGAACAATTTTCCAACCAATAAGAATGGGTAGAGGGCACACTAGTTGAAGAACTGTCTGAGGAAGAAATAGTAGAAAAAGCAATCAAAAACCTTGAAAAAGCAGTTGACTTGGAATCTTTTGGACAGGTGTTTTTTACAGCTCCTCGGCACCTTGGAGAAGGCAACTCATCTGCCACGGCTCCCCAGCAACCAGCCCAAGAAACTATCCCACCAGCAGCAACAGACAAAGGTAAAGAGGTGCAACATTCAGAAGAGCATTCAGAAGAGCAAGTGCAAAATTTGGGACAGCAAGAAAAAATGGCGGATCAACCGGTTTCCACTGATGAACAAAGTCAAGGGAAAGACATTTCTACACAAACAAAGGTAACAGAAATTCCGGTGTTGCAGACACCTCTCAATGAAGAGATATCAAAGAAAAGGGGCAGACAACAAGAAACACCTCCAGGCACATCCACAGAGAAACAAGGAGAGAAGAGACAAAGGTTAAATCCTTTTTCAGAAGAAGAAATGCCAGAGACGCTCACAGAATAGCAGGTTCCTCCTAGCATGGAGACATCGGCCAGCTCATTTCAGTAGGATCATGAGAGGTAGTGTGGCATGGAAGTATCATCCACCAGGCAACAGAGCCGGCAGGGCCCTGACATCAAAAAAGCATTTAGTGATATCAAGGCTATGAATGAGCCAGTGAGAATCCAACTGTATAATCAGTTAATAAGGATGGCTCCCACCAATCAGCAAAGATTAATGGCGGCCTATGACATCCAGGAAGGCAAGATGACCCTTGGTCACTTTAGGCCTACAACTCAGCAACCCCAATCAGCTGCTGATTACATTAGAACCAATCTGGAGGTGTTTGCCAAGGATATACATCCTATGGACCAGATTGAATTGCACAAGAAGACAGGGGAAATGCTATATTCTACTCTAGCAGATAAGACACTATTAGCCCACAAATTGCAAAACTCCTTGCACAACATTGCTGCCCAACTTGAGTTGGAGAAGGCTTCGTCACAGGCCAAGGACAATAGAATCAAGTCCTTGGAGGAGATTATCATAGAGATGGGACATGATCCCTCTAATCCCAAGGGCGTGCAAGGTCTATTAAAAAAGAGGGATGAAGACATAGCTGCCCTTAGGAAACAAATCAAGCTGTCATCTACATTGCATCCTCAGACTACAAAGGTAGCATAACAGAAAGAAGAAAGGGATGCAGTAGCTTTACTCATGACCTTGCATAAAAGGTTGGTAGAAACAGAGAGTGCCTTGGAGGCAGCATTACAGGGAAGACAGGGAGAGTTGGCCTCTCAGCCAATTCAAACAGCTCAGATTCTCGCAGCCGCTCCTCCCATGGCCATCACAACAATCCCTCCTATTACTCCAACAGTAGAAGAAGGTACCTCAAGTTCAGCACCAACTATAGCAACTACCTCAACACCTACAGAGAAAGACACCAGCTTGAAAATGGACAATATGATGAAGGAAATAGAAGCTCTGGAATTGCAAATGACAGAATTGAGACAAACCAAGGAAAAGCTGGCTACAATTGAGACAAAATATGACAAATCAAAGCAGGAGGTAGCTGAGAAGACAAGAGAAATCAAAGCCTTGGAAAAAAGAATAAAGGAGCTGGAGAAAGAGCTTACTTTTGATGGAACTCTAGCTGATATAAAGAAAATTCTGTGGGCCAAAATCGGTCAATCCATTACAGACCAATGGCAATCCATTGAAACTATTCATGAGAAAATGGATTTTATAGCCATAGCCCATTTGGAAAATCGGAAGGCTAGAGCATCTTTGGGGAATATGCCTGAGCAGGCTAACAGGATGATCCAATTCCTGAATACTAGCAACAAAGGGCAGCTGGCAGCATTAGGAATCAGTAACAGGACTGAAACTATCTTGCTAATTAAAAGGGTGTTAACCCTTAGGAACTTTGTGCATGCATTGGACAGAAAATGCCAAGAGATGCAAGCTGAGGTGGATGAGTTCAAGACAAAGATCATGGAATTACATAGCAGAGGATTGCCAAGTTTATTAACCAGTGCCAGAAGACTGCTGTCCCATGACCTTTATGCTAACAGAGTCAATAATTTTGCTGCCAACCAAATCACAACCTCCTCCAGCACTTCAGAAGGAACAAGGCCTCCATCAGGACAGAGTGTTTTTGATAAATTAGAAAATCTATTCTACATTGCACATGAGATGAATCACCTATTCGGATTCCAACCCACCTTCCATAGGTACACAGAAGCTGAGGAAACACTGATAAAGATAAAAAGGCATCAGTTGCCTACGGAGGGCTGGTGGAAAGGGATAAAAGAGATATTGCTCAGGTGATTTTCTTTTTTAATTATTTTTTATCAGGCTCCAGTTCGGCATATACAGGTGGCAAGGTACACCTGTCAAAGGTAAATCGGCATAGAGCAAAATTGAAATGATAATTACAGCTCATCAAATACTAAGAAGCCGAGCACACAGGATGAAGGTCCAGGTAGCAGTAGGCAACGTACCAATATCAGGGCAACACACGCGGAATAAATGCGTAACAAGCAGCCGATTCATTTAGCCTAGAAAGTCAAAGTTTTCTGACAAAAATAGACAGCTAGCAAGCCAATATTAACTGCAGTATTTAATGTTTCATTTACTCCCTGGCAGGAGTTGGTGATGTAATTTATTGCTTGAGTCATCACATAGATATTTTGTAAACTTCTTTTTGTATATATACGACCTCTTACATTGTAAAAGGGGTTGGCCGGCTAATGTATTCCAAGAGAGACTCGCAGTGTATGTCTGATATTTTTCTATAATCAAAGATTGCTTACAAGCTTGGAGAATGGACTGTTGGATGTGCTATTAATGGTTTCTGAAGAATTGAATGTGGAACTCTTGTGCTGCAATATGAATCAATAAGTGTTCCTCACCTCTGTCATTTCAATTTCATATATGTTCAAGTCCCAGAACAAAGGATTGGTTTAGAATTTGCTTAGTTGCACTTTATACTCAGATTCTGTGGCTTTTTAATGTTTTCCTCTTGATCTAGACATAAATGTGAATTCTCTTATGGCTCATGTTTGATCTATTTCACATGTGAATGACTGTCATCTAGGAATTCTTAGCTGCTCTCAGATAGAGTTTATTCATCTTCTTTTTTCTAACCTGTTTGAGAGATTCTTTGTTGCCTCTCATTCCTTAGCCCTCTTTCCATCCCTAAGCTTAAATATTGATTCATGAGCAGCTACCTTGCTCCTCATTTTTCTTGTGACCAAGAGAACGCACCAGCAGTCTTACTCCATGACTCCATGCCCAATGGTTTGAAACTTACCACAATATGCATTGCATCTCTACTTGAAGCATCATCCTTCCCACCAAAATCAAAACAAAACCCCTTCAACTCTATAACTAGTCTAAAATCATTATCAACAAAGCTAAATCAGAAAGAGAGAGCCCTCTCTAACTGCAGGTGGGCTAG
Organism: Pinus tabuliformis; assembly: GCA_031772625.1. Taxonomy (NCBI): domain Eukaryota; kingdom Viridiplantae; phylum Streptophyta; class Pinopsida; order Pinales; family Pinaceae; genus Pinus; species Pinus tabuliformis. The sequence continues at coordinate 1,106,452,237 of CM062804.1, read as the reverse complement.
AACCTGCAGTCCAGAGTTTGTTTGTGGTTACCTCAGCCGTATCCTTTCAGGAGCTTAAGGACAACCTGAGTGATAACATAATGGCGACTCCGCTGGGGACCATTCTTAGATAATTTCATAAATCAAGTTGAAAAGCTCCACTGGGGGAGAACCAGACCAAGAGTTTCTTTCTAGTTTATGGAGAAGGTCATCTTTTCCTTCAGAACCACTTTACAAAGTTTAGTTCTGATCTGTGATGGTGGACAGAGATCAGGCACTCCAAAGTTGAATCATCCACCTGGCGACTCCACACCATCTTCACAATCAAGACTCCACTGGAGGAGCGAACCTGAAAGAGAAATTTTCAAAGTTTTGAGTAGTTTTGCAGCTAGGTAATCCCATTTCACAGTGGTAATAGTCAGATAGGATGACCGGGTGTGTGGAAGATGAAGTTGAACAAGTTGTAAATGAATTCAGAAAGTTGTTATCAGAATATTGCTTGATGAAAATTTCTTTAGACTGTTGTTGATTAAGATCAATGCAATACAATAGCCTCAAATCAAAATGTGTCTTCTTGATTTAGTTGAGGAAGAACATGAAAATGAGATTGAACTTTTGCATTCTCAAATCGAGTCATATGATTTTCAAGATCCCAAAATTTTTTTCCAAGGACTTCCTTCTCTAAGTCATGGGGAAATTGTATTACCTTCTGACTTACAAATTAAGGATAACTATGCTTTTAAGACAAAGGCTGAAGAATTGGTTGCAGAATTTGTTACAAATGATACAGCTGTTCCATCAAACCAAGAAAGCTCAGATAGAACCATCCCACATGATGCTTGTGTTGATCCTGTAGCAAATTACATGGAGGCCTTTCTAAACTCAAAATTTGTAACATGTTTTCTCTATGAGGACCAAGTATTTCAGTCGTGGCCTTTATATGTCACAATTTTGATCATGGGGGCACATGACCCAACAATGTTTCTCATTTCACCAACTGTCAGTCAAACAGTTAGTTTCTTTTTACAAGTGCTCAAATGGTTGCACTGGTTGTTTCATTTTACCTAACCAGCAAAACAGGTGCTAATTAGGGTAGGTAGGTAGGATTTCAGTTTTCTGTTTCGATAGTAACTCATTGTAGTTGAAGCCTGAAGTGAAGGCCCTAAGCTCCTCAAGTATGCTGTCATGTTCATAAATAAAGCAGCCAGTAAAGGGAAAGTTTTTGGAATACAACAAACAGTCCAAGTCTAAGGCATCCTGACCTGCTGTTCTTGACTTTTCCCAATGAAAAGTCATCCCCAAGTGGAGCCACTGTTAGCCTCCTGTTGCAACAGGTTTCATATTTCATGATTGACAGTGGAAGTGCCAAAAATGTTCATCTTTTTCATGCTGCAAAAGTTCCATTTTTGATGTTTTCTCAGTTAAAGGAAGGCCAAAGAGCCTAAACTTGGTTTCCTCAGGTTTAAATTGCTTGTCCTAGAAAATAGAGAAAGAAAATCTGCCCAAACAGTTTGAGCTTGGCAGGTTAGTAGCTAGGTAGAGAATGAAGGAACCCAACTGTCTAATATGGGCCCTTGGGAGCAATAAGGGTAGTTTTAGATAGGAGGACAGTTTAAAAGAAAAGAGAAACCAGGGTTTGCAAGTCTAAGTGCACCCTTCTTGAAGTAACAAAAAATGCTAGGTATATTAGGCTAGGTAGGTAGCCTGGGGTTGCAGAGGTAAGATCATCTTCAGTGTTGGCCTTGATAAAGAAAGCTCATCTCATCAGTGGCACGGGTACCAAAGCAATCTTTTGGTGGCAGAAATCTGGAAGCATGTCTAATTTCCCTTTACTCCCCCTAAAAAAGTCTCTCACTAACATCCCCCTGAAGGACCTTGGGATCTGCCCAACAAGTCCTAGTCTTACCTCATTTTTGAAAAATATTTAAGTCAAGGCTTTGGCTGTCTTCATGTAAAGAAGCCACATTTCTTGTGTAAAAATCATGTTTTCATCTTCTACACAATCTCTATGTCTATCTTCACTTCATAGACTAATCATTGTTTTCTTTCCATTTCCACTCCACCATTGTCATATTAACCCCTAATTCTACTATGTAGCTCCCTAATTTCTTCCTTATCCCTATTCACTACTAAAACTATGTAAAATCCCCAACAAGATATTAAAATAGCCCCTCCCCTTGGCACTATAGCCATATTTCCTAAGTCCGGGAAATGCTAAGTTCATTTGGGGCCTGGCATTAACCCTTCCGCGTCCTAAACTGGGGTTAATATGACGTTCGGTTAAATCAACAACAACCGTCCCCCCCCCACACATAAACTTTCCACTAAGTTCTTCCACTCATGCATTCCATTTGGAATTAATTTGATATTCGATCAAATTAATAACCACCCGCGCCCATTTGCAAACCCATATAACCCAAAGTTTAAACCCCCGTAGTGCTGTATAAAGATTCAACATTCGGGTGGGCCCTGTGCGTTAACATCCCGTGAAATCGTTGTTCCGTCCACCGTCGGATCGGGCCCTCCCCCGTTGCTCGAAAGTTAGCTTCCGATGGCGAGGCGGTTTCTCCGCCGTACAAAAGACACCTGTCCTCTTCCTATTTCATCGGAAGGGCTCTGGCGGATACCGCTCCCGTACAGAAAGTGGTCCGATGAAACCGATTTCAGCCTTCTGTACGCGTGCCCCATGTCATCTATCCTGTTCTACGTGTCTGCCTCATCACCGCCATGTCATCGGCCCAGTCGACTGCCACGTCACCCTTCGTACCCAACCCTCCAATGACGTCATACTGACGTCATAGTAAAAAGCGCCAAAAATGCCAAATTTTCATAAAAATGCACAAATCGACCGTTTTATGTCATTTTCACTGCTCAGTTGTGGGAGCTCTCTGCATGCTATTTTACATCGTTTTTCTGCCCAAGTGAAAAATTCGATCAAACGAGCTGTTTCCGCCAACAGATTTGTCGCCATTGCTCTCAATTGCACCTGCTCATCCGCTACTGGCGCCTTAAATCCATGTATTTACTCGAAGAAATGCCCGTAACCCTATTTTTTATGCTTTCTCTGCAAAAATTTGCCAATACACCAAAAATTCACCTGGAACACATCAACACCTGCGACGTTTTCCTCCTCGCCTCACCATATAACTCAGTTGTGGCCAAAGCCCGGTGTCTCTGTTTTCTCTGATAAGGCTGCCATCTATAGCTTCAAAATCCAGCTCCAATTTGTCCGCAGAACCGCTGAAGACAGTCTACTAAAGCCCTCTATTTTCCTCCCTTTCAGTATATTTATTGCAGAACCTTGCACACTCTTCATTTCATTGAATTATGCTCATCAAAACATATCTGCACAAAGCTTAAAACTCTGAGTTCCTGGCTTGGAAAACCATTATCAGAATTCCGGTTTTTGCTGAAGTACTGGCCTAATCCAACTGTAATCATTGTCGAAACATGGAGACCCCAGTTTCCCTCAATATTGCACCACTGAATGCTCCACATAGGGACTTGGAATGGCTGCCCCTTGCTGACAGGGATTATCAAATGAAGGAAACAGTTGAAATAAGCAACAAATATCACAATGAAACCTTCTGTGAGATAAGGAGGAAACACGGAAGCGGTATGGATGACATGGGTATCTGGGAGTCCAACTTGCCCATCTATTATCTTCCACAAGTGAATGTATTCCCAGACTTCATCCATCAGTGTTGTGAGCATTATGAACCCACTCAAAGAGCATTTTTGGCTCCATCTGGGGCTGTTTTGTTTCACATCACCCCTCAACCCATAAATGACATGCTAAACTTTGAGCCAACAAAGCCTCTAGTGCCTCTCTCTATGAATTTCCTATTCAACCAAGGTACCAAAGTGCCCAGCTCAGAGGGCACGAGAATTGGCCAATTATTCATGGACACAAATTATCAGCCCCGACAACCTCCTCCTTATCTACATGTCTGGTTCAATGAAACAGGGAGACTGCTAGCAGACATGATATCCTTCATCTTAGGATTCAATACCAGTGAGTATGTTGATGAGGTAATCTTGGTAATGCTATCCATGTTTACTCCAGGGCAGCCCCCCGCTGTCCAGTATGATTATGCTACCTTCATAGCTGACAAAATTCATGAGCAATTCATGAACCTGGAGAGAGAAAGGGTGTTTAAATATACCTCCTACATATATCACTTGTTGCTGTACTATCAGCCTGATAGTTTCCCAGTCTTCCTCAGAAAATTGGATGCTAAGGGAAAGCGAAGTTCTGTAATATTCTGGTCATCAGTTTGCCACCATGTATATTACTCTCCATATACCTACTGTGAGTTCATTGACCTATTTATATACCCAACTTCCTCCTTACTGGTGAGCACCCCTCTCCCTAGACTCACTGATGAAATGCAAAAGATCCTGCAACTTTCCAAAACCTACAGTATTGGAGACTGGTATTTTTACCAAAACCACACAGTAATCAGGATTTATGGCTGTGAATTGGCCCCTTACAGACTGCCAAAATATGTCCCCATGAGACTATTTTCCTTGGAATACTTCCGGAAATTTGGTAATGCAGACATGCTTCACTTCTATGGAAAAAGAAAAAAGGCACAGCTGAAAATCAGACATCAATTGGGCCCATTTATTTTCAATAAAAGAGAAGAAGCCTGGAAGGAGGCAGACAAGATGTTGAAAGACTTGCTGTTATTGAAAACAAGTTTTTATTAGGCACCATATGACCCTAATCACTTTATAAGCCTTAGAAGAGTCAAGTACAGGCTTGCAGCATATGAACACTGTGATATCCCCCAAATTGAACAATTTGCCAACCAACAAGAATGGGTAGAGGGCACACTATTTGAAGAACTGTCTGAGGAAGAAATAGCAGAAAAAACAATCAAAAACCTTGAAAAAGCGGTTGACTTGGAATCTTTTGGACAGGTGTTTTTTACAGCTCCTCGGCACCTTGGAGAAGGCACCTCATCTGCCACGGCTCCCCAGCAACCAGCCCAAGAAACTGTCCCACCAGCAGCAACAGACAAAGGTAAAGAGGTGCAGCATTCAGAAGAGCAAGTGCAAAATTTGGGACAGCAAGAAAAAATGGCGGATCAACCGGTTTCCACTGATGAACAAAGTCAAGGGCAAGACTTTTCTACACAAACAAAGGTAACAGAAATTCCGGTGTTGCAGACACCTCTCAATGAAGAGAGATCAAAGAAAAGGGATAGACAACAAGAAACACCTCCAGGCACATCCACAGAGCAGCAAGGAGAGAAGAGACAAAGGTTAAATCCTTTTTCAGAAGAAGAAATGCCAGAGGCGCCCACAGAACACCAGGTTCCTCCTAGCATGGAGACATTGGCCAACTCATTTCAGCAGGAGCATGAGAGGCAGTGTGGCGTGGAAGTATCATCCACCAGGCAACAGAGCCGGCAGGGCCCTGACATCAGAAAAGCATTTACTGATATCAAGGCTAGGAATGAGCCAGTGAGAATCCAACTGTATAATCAGTTAATAAGGATGGCTCCCACCAATCAGCAAAGATTAATGGCGGCCTATGACATCCAGGAAGGCAAGATGACCCTTGGTCACTTCAGGCCTACAACTCAGCAACCCCAATTAGCTGTTGATTACATTAGAACCAATCTGGAGGTGTTTGCCAAGGATATACATCCTATGGACCAGATTGAATTGCACAAGCAGATAGGGGAAATGCTATATTCTACTCTAGCAGATAAGACACTGTTAGCCCGCAAATTACAAAACTCCTTGCACAACACTGCTACCCAACATGATTTGGAGAAGGCTTCGTCACAGGCCAAGGACAATAGAATCAAGTCCTTGGAGGAGATTACCATAGAGATGGGACATGATCCCTCTAATCCCAATGGCGTGCAAAGTCTATTAGAAAAGAGGGATGAAGACATAGCTGCACTTAGGAAACAAATCAAGCTGTCATCTACGTTGCATCCTCAGACTACAGAGGTAGCACAACAGAAAGAAGAAAGGGATGTAGTAGCTTTACTCATGACCTTGCATAAAAGGTTGGTAGAAAAAGAGAGTGCCTTGCAGGCAGCATTACAGGGAAGACAGGGAGAGTTGGCCTCTCAGCCAATTTAAACAGCTCAGATTCTCGCAGTCGCTCCTCCCACGGCCAGCACAACAGTCCCTCCTATTACTCCAGCAGCAGAAGAAGGTACCTCAAGTTCAGCACCAACTACAGCAACTACCTCAACACCTACAGAGAAAGACACCAGCTTGAAAATGGACAATATGATGAAGGAAATAGAAGCTCTGGAATTGCAAATGACAGAATTGAGAAAAACCAAGGAAAAGTTGGCTACAATTGAGACAAAATATGACAAATCAAAGCAGGAGGTAGCTGAGAAGACAAGAGAAATCAAAGCCTTGGAAAAAAGAATAAAGGAGCTGGAGAAAGAGCTCACTTTTGATGGAACTCTAGCTGATATAAAGAAAATTCTGTGGGCCAAAATCGGTCAATCCATTACAGACCAATGGCAATCCATTGAAACTATTCATGAGCAAATGGATTTGATAGCCATAGCCCATTTGGAAAATCGGAAGGCTAGAGCATCTTTGGGGAATATGCCTGAGAAAGCTAACAGGATGATCCAATTCCTGAATACTCGCACCAAAGGGCATCTGGCAACATTAGGAATCAGTAACAGGACTGAAACTATCTTGCTAATTAAAAGGGTGTTAACCCTTAGGAACTTTGTGCAGGCATTGGATAGAAAATTCCAAGAGATGCAAGCTGAGGTGGATGAGTTCAAGACAAAGATCATGGCATTACATAGCAGAGGATTGCCAAGTTTATTAACCAGTGCCGGAAGACTGCTATCACATGACCTTTATGCTAAAAGAGTCAATAATTTTGCTGCCAACCAAATCACAGCCTCCTCCAGCACTTCAGAAGGAATAGGGCCTCCATCAGGACAGAGTGTTTTTGATAAATTAGAATATCTATTCTACAGTGCACATGAGATGAATCACCTGTTCGAATTCCAACCCACCTTCCATAGGTACACAGAAGCTAAGGAAACACTGATAAAGATACAAAGGCATCAGTTGCCTACAGAGGACTGGTGGAAAGGGATAAAAGAGATATTTCTCAGGTGATTTTGTTTTTTAATTATTTTTTATCAGGCTCCAGTTCGGCATATACATGTGGCAAGGTACACCTGTCAAAGGTAAATCGGCATAGAGCATAATTGAAATGATAATTACAGCTCATCAAATACTAAGAAGCTGAGCACACAGGATGGAGGTGCAGGTAGCAGTAGGCAACGTACCAATATCAGGGCAGCACACGCGGAATAAATGCGTAACAAGCAGCCGATTCATTTAGCCCACAAAGTCAAAGTTTTCTGACAAAAATAGACAGCTAGCAAGCCAATATTAACTGCAGTATTTAATGTTTCATTTACTCCCTGGCAGGAGTTGGTGATGTAATTTATTGCTTGAAGAGTCATCACATAGATATTTTGTAAACTTCTTTTTGTATAGATACGACCTCTTGCATTGTAAAAGGGGTTGGCCGGCTAATGTATTCCAAGAGAGACTCGCAGTGTATGTCTGATATTTTTCTATAATCAAAGACTGCTTACAAGCTTGGAGAATGGACTGTTGGATGTGCTATTAATGGTTTCTGAAGAATTGAATGTGGAACTCTTGTGCTGCAATATGAATCAATAAGTGTTCATCACCTTTGTCATTTCAATTTCATATATGTTCAAGTCCCAGAACAAAGGATTGGTTTAGAATTTGCTTAGCTGCACTCTATACTCAGATTCTTTGGCTTCTTAATGTTTTCCTCTTGATCTAGACATAAATGTGAATTCTGTTATGGCTCATGTTTGATCTATTTCACATGTGAATGACTGTCATCTAGGAATTCTTAGCTACTCCCAGATAGAGTTTATTCATCTTCTTTTTGCTAACCTGTTTGAGATATTCTTTGTTGCCTCTCATTCCTTAGCCCTCTTTCCATCCCTAAGCTTAAATATCGATTCATGAGCAGCTACCTTGCTCCTCATTTTTCTTGTGACCAAGAGAACGCACCAGCAGTCTTACTCCATGACACCATGCCCAATGGTTTGAAACTTACCACAATATGCATTGCATCTCTACTTGAAGCATCATCCTTCCCACCAAAATCAAAACAAAACCCCTTGAACTCTATAACTAGCCTAAAATCATTATCAACAAAGCTAAATCAGAAAGAGAGAGCCCTCTCTGACTGCAGGTGGGCTAGAACTTGCAGTCCAAAGTTGGTCTATGGTTACCTCGGCCGTATCCTTTCAGGAGCTTAAGGACAACCTGAGTGATAACATGCCATTCCCTAATATCATGAGCATGAGTGAGCTAGAATAATGGCATTGGATCTCTTAATATTATTCTTGCAACTGACACAAACATACATCCCCAGGCCTATGAAAACAACACCAAAGAGTAAAATGCCTAACACAATGTATGCCTTGGCACTTACGCTCATATTATCTTTGTTTTTCTCAAAAGAGGAGGGTGAAGAACTATGGTACTTGTGTGTGTATATCTGGTTCTTTGGAGGAAGATGAGGAGAAAAATTAGTTACATATGTGTTACAGGGAAAAGTGTCTATATAGAACTGCTCTATCCCACTAAGGTGTGACAGTTGCCTTAGAAACAAACAGAGAAAAGCTACTTTGGTTTTTCCTTTATGAATTATAGATAGAGAGGAACACGAAGACCAACCTCTGTCTTGCACTAATCTCCTGATTTGATCCCTCTCTTCTTTGATAGTCCTCAGCTACCTGCTCCCTTGCATGCCCAGCTTCACAAAGTACCTGTAAGATCACAGAAGCATAGAACTATACAAAGACATGGATCTATAATCATAAACAATCTAGGATCAGATGTAAATTGACCATACCAATGTAGCAAGCATCAATGACACAAAAGAATGGAGGAAAACTGAAGTAGCTTTTATTGATAAACAAGAAAAGAGCAAAGAGGAGTTACAACCAGTTGTTCTAACCCAACATCAACCTCCCAGTAAAGAAGCCCCTCTTAACCTCAAACAAAGCTTAGATCACCCAACAATCTGATGTTTGTCTCAAGAAACCAACAGCAATTGCTTACAATATGCAAAATTCCAGCCTCTGGATCTCTGGGATGAGGGATCCATATATAGATATCTGTAAGGGGGATGAGTCAGCTTGTGATTTGATTAGTGTCCTCCCTCTGATAGTTCTTGCTTCCACTTGGAGATTGATGGTCTCTTACTCATCCTTGGTCGAATTCAGTGAGGCAAGTGTCACAGGAGAAGATTCTGGAAGCTTCCATTTCCTCTCCACCTCGCGGAATGACACTGCCATTTGTCATTTCTCGCCCATCGCACCCCACAGAAGGGATTTTTGAAATGCAATGCACCCACACAGTGTATTTAGGTGAGATGCAACGCACTTAGCCAGTGGAGCAGTTGAAATGATCCTGTTTTGACCAATTCTGAGCAGTTTTTCATGGAGAACTTCTGGGAGAAGCTGTAATCTGTTGACCTTGTTCCTTTAGGGGTTAGAACAACACTTTTAGGGACTTAGGAGCCCTTGGTTTATGGACATTTCATGCTTGGGGTTGTAGGGCCCAAAAATGTCTATAACAATATGGATTGAAGAAATCATCAGCATTTGGGGCAAGCATTAATCACTTTTCGTAAGACTGTTGGACATTTGATGGTGTATGGGTGGATGTGTAAGTGTTTAAATTGATGTCAAAGAAGGGCCAACATGATGATTGGGTGTTTGGGAGGATTCCCATGGTAGTTGTAGGCTTCTTGTAGAAAATCATCACAGTAGCAGGTTTACTAAAGAAGCGAGAAAATGATGATCACAGTGATGGGCTAGATGGAACTCCATGGTAGCTGTAAGATTCATGTAGAGAATCATCATAGTAGTAGGCTTACTGAAGAAGCCATAAAATGATCATCATGGTGGTTGTGAGTTCAACATTCCAAAGATTCAATGAGAAGAGAATTTTGTAGTCATATTCTAAGTAGCGGAAGGACTCAAAGCCTACATCGAACCCTCTGCATTTGAAAGTGCTCTAAACAAGATTTCCAATGATATGTGGAAGACCAAAAATTGACTCCTGGATCAAAAGACATGGTATGCTGAAGTTCAGGGATTTGAAGCCTTAAGAAGGAAGAATATCGATACATCGGAGATCGGAATGTCAGTGGTCCAGCATATCGATGCATAGAAATATCAGAGGTCCAACATATTTACACATCGGAATATCGTAGGCTAGCGTATCATCACATTTGCACATCACGATATCAGAATATTGGAGGTTGGAGGATATCAAAACCATGGAGATAGACACATCTTAACATCGACATACCGGGTATCGGAGTATCATAACTTCTTAAGGTGAGGAACCTTTAAAAGTTTCGATATTGATAAAGTTTCAATAATTCTTTATAAGCACCGAGGAATGCCAAAAGAAGATTAACAAAGGATTTTGGTGCAAAACCAAAGGTTGGCTAACGATTTTCTCTCTCTTCTAGTAGGACACATGGCAGCATATGATTGAATCTGATAAGTTACAGTGGGATCTGACGTAAGCATGACGTGGTAGTACGACAGGACACGTTGCAGGCATATTCAACCTTATTGAGTAGTTTAATGGGCTAGAACTGGGTGACACATGTCAACTCTAATGAGTCACCACATGGAGTGATGACATCATATCGAAGGTCAACATATCAAAGGTTGAAGAAGTCAGAACTCTAGAACAGTTGGAGTTTGGAAACGTTCTGATAAAGGGGGCTTCTGATTTTGAGATTGGCACATGGTCGTGAGAGTTCAAAGAACCAAGGGAGCAGAGCAGTTAACAAAGGAAGAATTGCCTCCGACAATGTCTAAAGTCTTAGCACCTTAATGCTAAGTGGCAGGTCACAATTCTTAGTCCCATGGAGGAGAAATGCTCAAGGAGCTCAACGTCATAGGAGCTAAATATATTGGAATTGAGGAGTATCGAAGCATTGCATGGATGTGGAATTTCTCTAATTAGATAGTACAGAGAGTTAAAGGCTTATAGGTTGGCAGATGCGAGATTGAATGCAAGAATAAAGGAGTTGGTATTTTGAAAGGCGCTGAACCTGTAGAAGACTCAGTAACAAGAAATCAAGGACAACATTTGTAGCAGAGATAAATTTAAGAGAATGAAAGAAGCGATCGACTGCTTCACATGCATGAATGGTTGTTTTAAATGAGAACATATCGGTCACCTCTATGATCTGTCAAAGATCCGTGGAGCTATAAATGAGATTGGGACTCTCAAAGAAGTGTGCATGTCACCTGAGAATCAATTTCTCAGTATGGGATCTCTACATAGTCAGACTATGGAGAACTGAAAGGTATATCTCTATTTTGGGGTACTATGACAAGAAACCACCAGAAGAGACAAGAGAGGGAAGGGGAGCCATTCCTAAGTACATTTTGGCAGCTAAAGTACACACAAGAAAGACTGCTTTGCGTAGAGTGCATGAGTGGAACAAGAACCATCACTGGAAATGGAGAAAATGGGGGAGTTGAGAAAATGTGTGAGCATGTTGTGCTATGAGTGAAGCACATCGTGATAGAGAGGTTGGAGCACCTGAGAGGAATCTATCTAATAGAGCATAAAGAGCAGAGAGAGGGATGTGTGAAGAATAGCAAGGGTAGTGCTGAAGAGCTTAGTGAAGAGCCTTTGATAGTGAAGGCGGAGTGCAAAGGAAGTGTTATTGTAAGGAGTAAGAGGAGATCTATTGTAAGTGAGCACAAATGCAGAGTGTAGAAGTTGAATCTACAAACAACCATTTATTAGTATTTCACGTGTATCATGGTATGCCTCTGTTTTCAGTTTGAAAATCATATGAAATAGTAGAACAGTGGCAAGGGAAGGTTGGTGCCTCTTAGAAAGTTGGTGCTTGCTAACCAAAGGGGGTTCGTGCCTCCTGTCAGTGGGTGATCACAAACAAACATATGTAATTAAGTGGGTGGTTTATTTACATCATAAATAAAAAACAAATTGGTGTTTTTCCCTCTGCGTTTCCACATTGAAAACATTTTGTCAAATGTGTGTTTCTCATGTGATTATTGTTTGAATATGTGTGTTTTAGATATTGTTGGTTCACTGTTTTGTGAATGAATTCTCTCACAAGTTAAAGATTATAAGAAGGGATTGTAAGCATAATAAGAAAAAGAAAAATATTTTCTTAATTATTGATTCACCCCCCTCTCAGTAATTCCTTATTTCAACAATTGGCATCAGATCCAAGTTCCTTCTGCAATAGTTTAAACATTGTGTTGAGGGTGCTGAACCCGCCAACATGTCAGGGGATCTCCGTAGTAAGAAGTCCCAACTAGACCTCAGACCGTTTGGTGTAGGAGTCCTAGAAGTGGGTCGTATGGTATCACCTTGACCACAGTTGTGTGCAAAAGCAAGTAAGATGTCCTTGTTGGTAGCAAGGGTGTGACATGCACATCAAGCCAAGGAAGGTGCATGAATGCTTCTAACACACGGAAGGTGGAGTGCATGCGCCCCTTGGAAACCTGTGGAAACACATAGCTTGGAAGGAAACACATGAGAAAATATGCGTCATGAACTGGAAGGTAGGCGAACCAACAATCCAAAGTGACGGTTAAACCAAAAACACATCTCAGTAATATTCATACATACATATACAAAAAGAGTCTATACATACATGCGTAAGAAAACAGATACATATATCATTAGAGTAACCAAGTTAACTGAAATACAATAACAACATATGCATGAAACATGTTGGCTCTGTTATATTAAGAAGTGAAATTTCCAATCATACAGTACAACCATGACCAACCACTAGTCCCGATAACAAAACATTATAGTCATTGCCACCTGCTCCTCCAAAGAGATGTACTAGCTCTGCACTGTGGAGAAGCCAAGGCTCGTTACAATACTCTCCAAGCTTTCTCTAAGATACTCCTATTGGAAGCTTGGCTACCCAAAAGCCCTTACAATGAGTTATGAGGTTCTATAAATAGCAAAGGGTGGGGTGACCCTTGACATTTCCCTTTGTGACTCTTCACCTACTGCATGATAGTTACATTCAACTCTCGACACTTGAACTTCCACTTTACATGATGTTACATACATTCTACACATGTATCCATGTGAAAAAAAATATGCTTGAGCAAGCCATCCAAGCTATCACTAAGACTTAGACAGTTGTGACATCCTTGTGATGGTCGACAGTGGAGAATTGATGCCAAGCTTGGTCATTTGTGATGGTGTCTACGCACTCAATGGTGGCATCCTGCTCAAAGTGAACTCTTGCCTCCATTGCATCTGGGTACACTGACATGGCTCCTGTGTCCAACTCGTCTGATAGTATGCGCACCATCATCTTGAGTGAAACTAGACTAGAAACATACTAATGCATTGTGTCTGTGCTGGTCTTCAAGTGTGTGCTAGTGACTATGCACATCAACTTATCGAAATACATGTTCATATTTGGTCAGGCTTGGTTCTTGTCTTCACCTCGGTGAGTGTGCCAATGGGTGGGATTGCATGTGTGTGCATAATGACATCCATGCTCCTTAAAACCGTTGCATGAGATCAACGACATTTCTCACCTTTTCTGCTCTGTGCTAGTTGTTGGGTTGGGTCTATAACCTATATGGGCGCAATTTCATCAGTCTGTGCATGTTGCGCCTCCTGTTATACTTGTACTTGCTGCAACTCCTTCTCTCATCTGTGCAACTCCAGTTCTTCCTTGAGTTTCTACTTCAGCACCTATAGTTCCTTCTCTATTTCTCTCTCTGTCTTCGTGCGATCCTCTTGTCACGCCATCACATGATAGCCTCAATCTCCAAATCTGCTGAATTCTTCACGAGTGGATCTGCTTTGAACTTGCAGCTATGCTCCACCTCTACATTGTCAACAACTTTCCTCTTGCATTTGTCGCACGCAGGTCTACTACCTTCTGTTATTGCTGATGGTGTTGTTCGTTGTGATGTCGCTGTCATTTCATCTTGATATCCTTGTTCATAAACAACTTGATGTCTTCATAGATAGGCAAGTTCATAGGCACTTGGTCGACTGCATCCCCAGTTGTGCTCTCAACGGTGTCTTTGAATCTACTCTCCTGAAAGCCATTGTACCTATGCTGCTGAGAGGTAGACGAACACCTGTGATACCTGGAGACATAGCAAGACTCATAGTAAACAATCTGTTAGTTGAAAACCAAAAGAAACTGGAGGACTGACATGCAACATACCTGTATGACTATCTATGAAGATTGCACAATTTTCACCGGGAGGCTAGGAGACTAACTGTCAAAACTGCGCAAGGCACAGTTTGGGCTATCAGAAGGCTAACTGACTACTAGAATTGCGCAATGCATAGCCTAGACTGGCCTCCTGAGGACTGAAACAATGCAATGTGAAATTTTAGTCAACAGTGACATGCAAACCAACAAATTGCATTACGCAGTTTCTGGGGCCAACAAGGCACTGCCTCCCAAAATTGAATGCAAGGCTAGAGGTCAGTGCTAGGCCAGACTTGCATAGTTTTTGGAAGGAAGGGAGGGCCTTTACTTCTAGAAATGCACAATGCTAGCCGGGCAAGGCAACGCCCAGGCCAACGCAACCCAGACCCGCCGATGGGCAACTAAAAACACGAGAATCTTGAATGCATGGTGAAATTGAGTGTAAATAAGAGTGAATGGTCATGCATGCAAACAGTAAGTGCAGGACTCCAAAGACGGGAAAACATGCATGTGTGTGAAGCGGGTCACTGCAACGATAATGTCGGTGTGAAAACATTGTCATGCATGCGACAACAGTGAGATGCAAACGAAAACTGAAATTGTGCTTCTATAAGTTAACATACATCAAAACGACAACAAGCACTTGTTGAAATCAAGAAGACAAAACTTACACAAAGCGAAACACAAAAATGTGATAGAAATGCAACGCAAGACATGAGAAGTAGACTTACCCTAAAACAGCTAAGCTGAAAGTGCTGAAGACTCCTAGATGCGATGTGGGATGTCAGAGCTGTAAGATTGATGTGAGGAATGAGCTTTGCAGTGTTCGGTTCATAAGTTTTGATAAGATTGAGGTTATGACGTGCATGCCACAAATCTAGGAAAAAGCGACACTTGGTGAGAGGTTTCTAAAATGATCTTTGCATGTAACCTCTAGCTGCTAAAAATAGATCCCTCAAATCTAGGGATGCCTTTTGCATGCTACCTTTTTCTATTTTGGGAAAAGAAACCCATGCATGCAAATTAATTTTTCTCGGTCCTGGAGGGAACCAGTCAACTTGAAGGCACATGCATCGGTCTGTGAGCCTGGGATGAAAATTTTCGCAGTTTATGGGCTGAGCAGAGCTGGCTGTCTATCAGGAATTGCACAATTTCTTGGCTGAGCAGGTCACTGCCTCCCAGAATTGCGTAATTTCTGGGCTAAGGCCTAGTGCTGGGTCAGAGTGCACAGTTTTCTAAAGGAGGACTGCCTAACTATTCTGCACAATTCTGGAGCCCTTCAAGCTACCCAGTTGATTTGTGCAATTTTTGGAGGGAAGGTTGGTTCCCCTCCATAATTGCGCAATTTTCTGGGGGAGTGTCTCAACCAGCAAATAGTCTAAGTCTAGAATGTTGGCCTGCAAGAGAGAGACAAACAAGTTGACATGCATAGGGTAGCAGACCACTCAAACTCAGCTGAAGCCTATGTACTTTACAGTGCAAGACATGATGCTAAGGATGGTTGGCAGGGAGGCTCCAAAACAAAGCTAAGGGAAAATTTGGAGGGTGTTTGTAGTTGCTACAGCACTTGGCAACACACTAGTAGCTCTCCAGCTCTCTGCATGGACCTTGTTCATGAAAAGCAAGTTTAACACCTCTGAAAGTATTTTTCAGTTCTCTTATCATCTCAGATTCCACACTTGCTTGATTGTAAGATGTAGCTTCCACCATGCCCTTGATTTGTCAACACACATTCCAAGTCAAGCCAACAAAGTTTTTTCGATTGGGATGAGGGGTATATTGCTCCATAAGCCATATCATATTCAAAGTTTAAGTTTTCATCATTGGTGTTTCTCCGCTGTTAGTAGGCTTGGACAGTACCCTGACAGAATCAAGCAGGAACACAAGTATTGCTCCGCTGCCAGTGAGCCTGGTCAGTACCCCGACAGAGTTACTTGTATCACCTCTCTACGCAAGAAGCCTTTCTCTTCATTCACCTTATTCAATTTCAGTTTTTATAATTTTTTTCACATTTTCATTTTTTCTTTTTCATAATTGTGCATAGCACTTATTCATTTCAAAGGTGGAAGAGGGATCCTGACTTATTGAGAGCAAAAGAGGTTGAACCTTCAGATGACTAGTTTGTATATAACTCTGACGTACTTCTTAAGGTTTTCCCCTTGACCTTACTCTACTTGACTGAGCCGAAAAGGGTTAACCAAAAACAACTGACTAGAGTAGGTGACACTACTTAGTGCGAAAGCATTATGTTTTCACCAAGGCTCACTTCAATCAAAACATATTTTCCATTGATGTATCATGGAATGAAGAAAACAAGTTCTTCATACAGAGGCAAGACGATAGAAAACCAAGTATTGATAACTGCACAAGTCCTTTTGTACTTTACCAAGCTTGTTTCAAGAGTCGCACACGGTTTCATGCGAAACTAACCTACGAACGTAAACAAACAAATAAACAATAAAACCACGCAAAAGCAGAAGAAAATTCGTAAGAAAAGTGAGTAAGCAATCAAACGTGAAAAGTAAGAAGAAAACATGCATGCAAGCAAACAAACCAAAAGCAAACACTACTCCTACTCCTAAGCTAACAGTGCATGGGTCTCCTTATGTAAAGCGATACTTCCAATGTAGCCACTAACACATTGGTCGACCCATGTTGGTGAAGGTATGGTTCACGAATAGTACAACTGTGCGAACCAACAAACATGAAATAGATAACAATGAAGCCAAACACACTTCAGGTTTAAGTGCATCCACAGAAAAGAAGTGAGTGAAAGCGCATGACATGCACTTTGTGGACTTCCCATGGTGTTGTGCTCTACTGCATGCAGATGTTAAACATACACATTCTCTTAACTGTGACATGCAAGCAAACGTGAGAAAGGTAGACCACTTACGTTGCATAAGTGTGCTTGCTGTGTAATATTCCTCCAATGCATGGGTGGTGGGATCATGTATTTCTGAGTGGAGGAAGCAAAATCTAGGTGTTATATCGATCTTCAATGGATACAAATTAGTGATGAGAAGCCGGGGTTTTTGAACAATTTCTTGATCAGAAGTGAAACCAACCTCAGGACAACGAGGACCTGACATAACCATAAGCTCACGCCGAAGTGCCTCGACAGTCTGTGGGGTTTCGACTTCGTCGACAGATAGATCATCATAGACCAATGTCTTAGATATATTGACAATGATTCAATCAACATCGTGATCAGATGAAGAAGTAGAGAGATCAGGATAACCAAGATCAGAAAATTCAGGATGTTTATTGGCATCTTCATGATTTGATGAATCACATAGAGGGGTAGATGAGAAGCAAGAATGTTCACCCTCTACGTTTCCGGAAAAAGCAGATGAAGAATCAAGTGGATGTTCAATGAATGATTTGTCCTCTCCACTATCGAATGATGGACTGACATCTGGTGTGTTCTACGAGTGATCAACAATAGGTGCATCCATAGACGGAGATACACGAGAAAAATCAGGGATGGCAAAATCACCGAAGATGTCAGGGAAAAGTGGAGGAGGCGTAGATAGAAGGGAATCATCCTTCGCGCGGGTTGATGTTCAGGCTCCCATTCATACTTTTCATGAATGACAATGCAGGTTGGTTGTGCAACACCAACTCTGTCGATGGCTTGATCCTCGTTCACAACAGGTGTAGAGTTCAGAATGGAAGAACACAAGACAGTGAAATCCGGAGGATCAACAGAACATGAAGATGGAGGTTGAGGTAAGACATGCATGTGACAACCCATGGGATTCACAACCCAATCTATGCAAAAATTGAGAGAAGTGATGTTGGGAGGATGTGAAAGTTGAATGGACGTGTGTGCATGTTCTCTCACATCACTCTACAGTAATGGAGTTGTTTGATGAGGGGACAACGGATAGTAACCTGTGACAGTGACCGTGTCCATTTGTGATTGCACAACTCCATCACCGAAGTATGCTGAGCGGGGTTTGAGCCTGAAATTCTTCATGGGATTGACAAATTTGGTAAGAAAATATTCAAATCTGTTGATGAGATACTGGAATTTCATCTGACTTTTCAAAGCTTGAAACTGCAATACACGGAAGCGCTCCCAAAAATCCTGAGGCGATTCTTGAGGAGTCTTCAATTGTTTTAATATATCTTTGTCAGGAGGTTCTGGATCAAAATGATGGAAATTAGATTCAATGAAATCACATAAATTCTCAAGTGAGTTCACGCTATTAGGTGGCAGACTCCCGCACCACCATTGTGGGGATTCACGAATTGTGTATGCAAGTAGCACACTGGCCTCTTCTGCATAGAACTCGTCTGCAAGGAATGCACAGAAGTATTCTAAGTACTCAGGCCAGGCTACTTCACCTTCACCATCATATGTGAGATCTAAAAAGAGATCACAAAATTCCCTCGTGATGTTGAGAGGTTCAGCATGCGAAAAACATCGTGGAGGGATGAGTTTGACAGTATCCATGATAGATGTACGAAGATTCAAAATAGATTGTGAGGAATCAACTTCTCATCTAGCCATCCTTCTAGTGCAAAAATGTTGACGGTGCTAGACCCACCAACATGTGAGGGGATCTCCTTGGTAAGAAGTCCCAACTAGACCTCAGGCCGTTTGGTGTAGGAGTCCTAGCAGTGGGTTGTACGATATCGCCTTGACCGCGGTTGCACGCAGAGGCAAGTAAGATGTCCTTATTGGTAGCAAGGGTGTGACATGTGCAGCAAGCCAAGGAAGGTGCATGAATGGTTCTAACACACAGAAGGTGGAGTGAGTGTGCCCCTTGGAAACCTGTGGAAACATGCAGCTTGGAAGGGAACACACGAGCAAAGATGCATCACGAACTGGAAGGCAGGTGAACCAACAATCCAAACTGATGGTTAAACCATTATCACATCTCAGTAAGATTCATACATACATATACAGAAAGAGTCTATAAATACATGCGTAAGAAAATAGATACATATATCATTAGAGTAACCAAGTTAACTGAAATACAATAACAACATATGCATGAAACATGCTAGCTCTGTTATATTAAGAAGTGAAAGTTCCAATCATACAGTACAACCATGACCAACCACTAGTCCCGATAACATAACGTTACAGTCACTGCCGCCTGCTCCTCCAAAGAGATGTACTAGCTTCGCACTGTGGAGAAGCCAAGGCTAATTACAATACTCTCCAAGCTTTCTCTAAGATACTCCTATTGGAAGCTTGGCTACCCAAAATCCCTTACAGTGCATTATGAGGTTCTATAAGTAGCAAAGGGTGGGGTGACCTTTAACATTTCCCTTTGTGATTCTTCACTTACTACATGACCGTTACATTCAAGTATAGACACTTGGAATTCCACTTTACAAGATGTTACATACAATCTGCACATGTGTTGTTGGGAAAAGTATCTATTCAGAATGCCCCTATCCCACTCTAAGGTGTGACAGTGCCTTAGCAACAAACAAGGAAAACTACTTGAGTATTCTTCTTTATGAAATGTAAATGAAGAGGAAGGGTAAACTAACCTGTGTCTTGCACTAGTTTGTTGATCCAATCGCTCCTCTCTTCGATAGCTCCTAGCTCCCTGCTCCCTTACCGGCCCAGCTTCGCCAAATTCCTGCAAGATCACAGAAGAGAGAAACTACACGAAGATATAGATTTACATTCATAAAAAGCTTAGGATCAGATTAAGCTAAACATGCAAATATAACAAAACATCATTGATACACAGCATGTAGGAGAAACTAAAATAGTTTTATTGATAGGATAAGAAAGTCCAAGAGGAGATACAACCAAGTGAGTCCCGATCCAGCATCTACCTCCCAGCAAAGGAATCCCTTCCTCACCTCCAACAAAGCATAAATCACCCAATGTACTAATCCCAATCTCAAATCAACAGCAATTCTCTGCAAAGTACAAAATTCCAGCCTCTTGGATCTCTGGGATGAAGGATCCATATATAGATGTAAGCAGAGAGGATGAGTCAGCTTATGTTTTGACTTGTGGCTTCTCTCTGTCAGTTCCTGCTTCCACTTGGAGACTGAGAGCCTCTTACTCATCACTGGTCGAATTCAGTGAGGAAAGTGTCATTGGAGAAGATTCTGGAAGCTTCCATTGTCTCTCCACCTCGTTGAATGACTCTGCCACTTGTCATTTCCCGCTCAATGCACCTGGGTAGTGCATTCAAGTGTGTTGCAATGCACCTAGCCAGTGTATTTGGGTGCTTTGCAACACAGGCAGCTAGTGGAGCTTCTGAATTGATCCTGATTTGACTAGTTTTGAGCAGTTTCTGGTGGAGAACTTCTGGGAGAAGCTGTCATTGGTTGACCTTGTTCCTCTAGGGGTAGGAACAACACTTTTAGGGACTTTGGATCCCTTGGATTATGGACATTTCATGCTTAGAGCTGTAAGGCACAAAAATGTCTATAACAGTTGCCCCCTAAAGTATGAGGCCGTTTATCGGGTGAAATGCTTTATTAGGAGGATCCGAAGTTCTTTCAATGTTGGGAGGAGACTTGTAATAAGATACAATACAATACATTATTTTCATACTGTTTTCATGATCTAGCTGAGGCGGGCATTCCCATGCTCAGCATTATAAATTCATTTTTATGCACATAGGACAGACAATCGTCTGATGGTAGACTGATGATTATGATGAAATCATCATCCTTTTGGTAGGATGATTATCTGTTCTGCAATGTTGTACATGTCAATGTCTTTATTTTTCCTGAATATATATCGTAGCCCGGATGGATGAAACTAGATCCGGGGTCTTCAATCTCGTCCGATCTTCACTCGAAGTACAAGTCGGTCCATGTGAGAAATGTTTTGAAGTCGAACATGGAAAGACATCGCTTGATTACCAGTCAATGATGTAAACTGTTAACAAGCGTGAGAGGAATCACTGATAAGGATGATGACCCTCAAGGTACTGCAGTACAATTCACGTGGTGTGAATAAAGGACTTGGCGTCGAACACCACGCAAAATATTTCGGTTGAAGGTCATTGATGTATACCTGTCGCCGGAAGTGAGAAACTTGCCATTGAGGCATGCAAGCTTCAAAGTACTGAAGGGGGTGTTCCTAGATCAACTTCTTGGATAATGAGCTGATGTCGACAAGAAGTGATCTGTCAAAGGAGGGCCTTAATGAATCCCACATCAATGACACGAAATGGAGCAAATGATTTTGATGGAGGTGAAAACGATCTGATGATATATGGTTCAGGGTGGCGGTCATGAAAGAATGAAGTATAATGTATGGCAGTGGATGGGACACGGGTGACTTCTCTGGATGACTTCTCTTGAACATATCGGCGACACTTATATGATGGATTGGTAGCATTCACCCCAAAGGTGGATGGTATGGCGAGACCATGGTGATGTGACCGGTGAATGAAACAACCCAACCCGACTCTGGCACGGAGTGGAAGTGTCATGTTCAAGAGCGACTTGCTACCAATAAAGGTTCTTTGAGTTTCTTCCCAATTTTTCCCCAGTCATTGCTGACCAGTACCTCTTTATTTTTGTCAAGCTTGAGGAGGATAACATATGCTTGTTCTATAATTTGCCCTTCGGGCAAACCCATCGCTATGTTTTAACGAGCCTAGCGATAGTGAAACTCGTTCTCGTCTAAAGACAAGTTTGTCGCTATTAATGTTTTTAACAAGTTTAACGACAAAGATAACTCGGTCCTTTTCCTTTTTAGGGAGTCTGAAAAGGAACGTAAAGGTAACTTCGGAAGTTATTTTTCGTCATCTAATCCCTTAATTCCGAAAAAGTATAAAACAATATAGAAGGGATGAAATTTCGATAGTTTTAATGAGCCGAACAAAACAAGCGCTCGATCTTTTTGTGCAATAATCCCTCAGGTCCAAAAAGATTAAAATCTAGAGGAGGGATAGCACTTCCGATCGCTTTTACGAGCTGGAAGGCCAAAACTCGACAATCTTTTCATATTTTACGAGTCAGATGAAAAGAGCTTAAAGAAGACTCGTCTTTTGAGGAATGAGTGATAAAACGGGTAGCAGCTGATTCCAGGTAAGGGTTGGAATTTTCCAATCACGGCAGTGTCACAAGGATGGCTAGTGAAATCACTCTTTGCAGTTGTTCCTCAAAATGGGTAAACAATCAAATGGAGGTGAATGATCGGCCAATGGAAAAGTGGAGGTGACGGTGCAAACACGACCAAGGCTTTAATGGTTGATAATGTTACATTCACGGTGGTTATTTACTGGAGGATAGTTCATTTTTTAACGAGCTTAAACGCGGATTGAAACACTTGCTCGGTCTTATGTTTATTTTTTAACGAGCATGAACTATGTGCTAAAACTGCTCGACTAATCCAGTCATATGATAAGAATGTCTCATGTAAGATGCCATTTTTTATGGAGCTTGCGCCTTACAAAGCTTTGCCCCGCATCCTTTCGTTATGCAAGTTCAGAAACGACTAATCCTACGAGTTTAAAGGGTTAGAGGTCCTAAAAATTTAAAAAATAAATAGCCGCCCCTTGCTTGCACTCCAAAAGGTTTGCATGCCCCCAGGTATAAAATACGATTTCAAGGTTACCCCTCAATTTGCAAATAAAACATTTTTTCTACCAGGAAAGGCCTACCTCTTTGAGGTTACCAAAGATTGTCTCATTTGCGCAGCAAACAAAACACTTCTTCGGCGATGTCTACCGAGATAGACAAAGGTGAGCGACGATGCCCACCGACTCACATAACTTTGACAAAAGAATCCTATTTTAGAATAACCCCTATCTCAATCATGGACGGGGTACAGACTAGTCATATTCTCCCGCGGAAACCTACCCTATACCCAAAGTTTTCCTGCCGAAGCAGACCAGGACGCATGCCCCCTGGGTTCTAGTCATATCCTTCCGAATTACTCGCGCTCATCAGGAGGACGGACCATGGGTTGAGACATTTCTTGCGTGAAGAGACCATTTAGGGATGGTATATGACTATTTGCGATGCGCGATCCGGGAAATGAAAGCTGGTCTACGAGCTTGACCACTCTTCCTTCGTGCGGAAAACACATTACTCTAAAGAGTGAGGAGACGATGGCTCCCATGCAATATATATAGTCTCGTCCAAGGAGTAGGTTATAATCCAAGGGTCCTTGAACGACCATCACGTTCATTTGAATGGTCTTCCCTTTCAATGTTATGGGCACATTGGGGAGGATCCCTAAAGGTCGCTCGGTTCCTTTATCGAAGCCTGTCAGATTTCTCATTTCAGGCAAAAGCGATGGCAAACCAAGCGCTTTCCAAGCAATAGAGGAAAGGATACTCACAGATGCCCCCTCATCAATGATGGTGCCAGCCATGACCATTCTGTATATTTGAACAATAATTTGGAATGGTATGCTTGCTGGCAAACGGGGTCTGCCTAGTTGGTTCCAGTCGAAGGATACAACTAGGTTGCTTGGTGGTGGGACCGAGTAGACGGCCAGGTACGGCTCTAACGAACTTCTTTCCTGCGATAAAGGAATGGGTAGGTTTCCCCCATGTTCGTCGGAGTCTGTGTTGATGAAGAGAATTTGGACGGTGTCATCCTTATTCTCCTTAGTGACTATATCATTCGAAGATAAAACCTCTGAAGGCAAGACCGGGTCAACTGCCGCCTCGACCTTTTGACTTTCGTCGGGTATGGATTCAGCTGGTTCATCTTCAATGACCGGCGCTTCAGCTGACCACTTGAGCGGGCCAGCTGGATTTTCAACTAACGAAGGACTCGGCAAGAGTTTTTTATATCCAGGAGGAAGTCGTAACGGTGAAACCGGAAGATCATCCAAAACTCTTTTAGCTTTGTCTAAGAAGGGACAACGGTGGATGGCGTGATTGCCTTCGCAGAGTTTACAAGGATATCTAGCTCTCCCTTTTTGTCCTGGGACTTCACTTTCGCTAGTTGACGGTGTGCTTTCAACATGGCTATCAGAGGTTGATGCCACCGGATTGTGCAAACAGGGAGACCAGTCCCTTAGTATCCGAGGGATGCAGGGACAATCTCTGTGAAAGTGGTCTCCCTTGCAAATGACACATGGCGATTTAGGCCTGGTCAGTGCAGTGTGTGGATTTTCGTTAGATGACACTCGTTTGCCCCCAGTCGCTTTTGGCTCCTTCTTCTTCTTCTCTTTCTTTTTCTTTTCCTTCTTCTCCTTAGGAACTTGACTTTTGGCTTTGCCAGCCCCATCAAGCGAACAGGAAGGAGGAGAGGAAGAATTAGAGGAAGTGGAAGGTTGGTGGGTAACTCTGGATTGGTCTAACTGCTGATTCGACTGTTCAGGAATAGTGGTGTTCTGAACGACATTGGTTGAGAAGAGCCAGACCGGCAAGCCAATTGTCAGTCCTGGAAGCGACAATGTGGCCATATGGGGCGCACCAACATCTCCCCAAGAGGAGAAGGGACTAGGATTTCGACCAAGGGGAATTCCTTGGTTGGTAGGCTCCATTTTCTCAACCTAAAGATCAACACAGGAAAAAGGGTATGAATATTCTGTTTAAAATAAATTTTAACGATGCTTGGACACAACTCGCTTTTTCAATTTTAAAGAGTCGAGAAAAAGCAAAAGATGACTCTAGTCTCCTTCGATTTTTAATGAGCCTGAAGTGACAAGTGCTCAGATGGACCTTTTCCGTTAAGGAGTCTGAAAAGGAATGAAAGGGACTGCTCTGGAGTTCTAGGTAGAGGGTGTGCCAAACCAATCGCAAAACCACAGAATACTTTTAGGGTACAGGCGGTCAATCTTCCTGAATGCTGTGTTCAGTGCATTGCGATCAGTAGGGCGGCCGACACGGCTTCCTATGGATAAAGGTTTTATGCCTATAGGGGTCTCCCAATATATACTCGACGGTACGTGGGAGCACAATCTGTACTGGCACTTATCGTCTCTCAGGAGGAATCACCCAACCATCAGTGAGGCCGACAGTCACCAGGTTTTACGACGCCGGAACACGTCTCTAGCCTAGACCTCTATGTTGTGCGTTAAGTTACAAAGCGTTGTTAAGTTCATTCAATTTATTTTAGGTTGATCTTTCTTAGAAGTTTGCCTTTTTGGATCACCACAAGATGTAGATACAATTCCTAAATGCAGTCTAAAGATGATAAGCAAGCTTTTATCTCTTTTCAACAATGAAAATCCTAGCTACAAGGGGAAAAGAAAGACACAATCTTTTCTCAAAGAGCATAGAGCACACTGTAAATGCACTTTCCCTAAATCAAACCATACAAACTGTCAAAATGCAAATGCACTTGTGCATGTATTTGTTTTCACTTTCTTAATATTGATGCCTAAAAAGAAAGTTGTTGTACAAATTTGAATTCGATTTCAAGTGAAAAACACAAACAAGCTTCTTTTCGAAATCAAAAAGACGATTACGACACTTTATGATTTTGAAGTAAACACTTGTTTCGACACTAGAAATTCACAAATTCAATCCAAAAGACAAAAGTAAAAGCGCAATCAACTGTCAACAGCAAACACACTTACTCCTAAGATCAAAACGACACTTACGACAGGTCTAGATCTAAGGGCGACAGTATGACTAGTTTACTTTTGTAATGGGAAACTGCAAATGATGTAACAAATACACAAAAACAAATATAGTTTCTTTTATACAACTGAGGCGGAATTAAGGCAAAGAAAAGGGGTTTTCAGATAGGTACACACACTGACAACAGGCTGCAAAAATCAGAGATAAAACTAAACAAAATGAAGCAAAGAACCCCAGCTGCACAGGGCAAGGGCTAATCAGCGCACCTGTTGCACAGAGAAACTGAATTGCAGTGCAAGTAGCCCTCTCGGGACCTGCGTTGAAATGCAGAATCTTTTCACATAGCCTGTGCTGAAGCAGAAACGAGAATTTTCTCTGGGTTCTGGGTCACGGTTTGCAGTTTAATCTATGGTTTTTGGCCGGATAAAAGCTATCAGTAAGGTACAATTAGAGGGATGATTTAAATGAGGACTAAGAGCTATCACAAAGGGAAATTAGAGCATTTGTGGATCAGCTGTTCAGATCATAAACAGGCCCAGTGAATGGACTAGAGTAGCAGATCTCTACTATGCATTTGTAAATGGCAAATGCAGTTCGATTTGCCACTCCTAAGTTTATGAGAAGAACAACAACAGAAACACAAATAAACTAACTAGATACGTTCCCCAGCGGAGTCGTCAATTTTTTGTTGGGAAAAGTATCTATTCAGAACGCCCCTATCCCACTCTAAGGTGTGACAGTGCCTTAGCAACAAACAAGGAAAACTACTTGAGTATTCTTCTTTATGAAATGTAAACGAAGAGGAAGGGTAAACTAACTTGTGTCTTGTGCTAGTTTGTTGATCCAATCGCTCCTCTCTTCGATAGCTCCCAGCTCCCAGCTCCCTTACCAGCCCAGCTTCGCCAAATTCCTGCAAGATCACAGAAGAGAGAAACTACACGAAGATATAGATTTACATTCATAAAAAGCTTAGGATCAGATTAAGCTAAACATGCAAATATAACAAAACATCATTGATACACAGCATGTAGGAGAAACTCAAATAGTTTTATTGATAGGATAAGAAAGTCCAAGAGGAGATACAACCAAGTGAGTCCCGATCCAGCATCTACCTCCCAGCAAAGGAATCCCTTCCTCACCTCCAACAAAGCATAAATCACCCAATGTACTAATCCCAATCTCAAACCAACAGCAATTCTCTGCAAAGTACAAAATTCCAGCCTCTTGGATCTCTGGGATGAGGGATCCATATATAGATGTAAGCAGAGAGGATGAGTCAGCTTATGTTTTGACTTGTGGATTCTCTCTGTCAGTTCTTGCTTCCACTTGGAGACTGAGAGCCTCTTACTCATCACTGGTCGAATTCAGTGAGGCAAGTGTCATTGGAGAAGATTCTGGAAGCTTCCATTGTCTCTCCACCTCGTTGAATGACTCTGCCACTTGTCATTTCCCGCTCAACGCACCTGGGTAGTGCATTCAAGTGCGTTGCAACACACCTAGCCAGTGTATTTGGGTGCTTTGCAACGCAGGCAGCTAGTGGAGCTTCTGAATTGATCCTGATTTGACTAGTTTTGAGCAGTTTCTGGTGGAGAACTTCTGGGAGAAGCTGTCATTGGTTGACCTTGTTCCTCTAGGGGTAGGAACAACACTTTTAGGGACTTTGGATCCCTTAGATTATGGACATTTCATGCTTAGAGCTGTAAGGCATAAAAATGTCTATAACAACATGTACCTATGTGAGACAAAATTGGCTTGAGCAAGCCATGCAAGCTATGACTAAGACTCAGAAAATTTTGGGAAGACCAACTCTTCAACATCCTTACGATGGTCGATTATGGTGAACTGATGCCAAGATTGGTTGTTTGTGATGGTGTCCGCAAACTCAATGGTGACATCTTGATGAAAGTGAACTCTTGCCTCCGTTTCATCCAGGTACACTGATATGGCTCCTTTGTCCAAATCATCTGATAATATACACATCATCGTATTGAGTGTAGCTGGACCAACAACATACGGATGCATAGTGTCTGTGTTGATCTTCAAGTGTGTGCTGGTGACTATGCACATCAACCTATCGAAATACATGTTCAACTCTGGTTGGACTTGGTTCTTGTCTTCGCCTCGGTGAGTGTGTCGATGGGTGGGATTGCATGCGTGTGCATAATGACATCCATGCTCCTGAACACCCTTGCATGCGACCAACGACACTGCTCACCCTGTGTGCTCCGTGCTAGCTATTGGGCTGGGTCTATAACCTGTATGGGTGCAGTTTCATCATTCTATCCATGTTGCGCCTCCTGCTGTACCTGTTCCTGCTGCAACACTTTCTCTACTCTGTGCAGCACCTGTTCGTCCTTGGGTTGTCGCTTCAACACTTGTAACTCCTTCTTTGTTTCTCTTTCTACCTTCGCATAATCCTCTTGTTGTGTTGTCACCTCATAGCCTTAATCTCCAAAGTTGTTGCTTTCATCACGAGTGGATTTGCTTTGAAGTTGCAGTTATGCTCCGTCTCTGTGTTGTCAACAACCTTCCTCTTGCAGTTTTCGCACACATATTTTCTACCTTCTGCTACTACTGATGGTGTTGCTTGCTATGATGCTTCTTCCATTTCATCTTGATATCCTTATTCATGAACAAATTAATGTATTCATAGATAGGCAAGTTAATAGATGCTTGATCGACTGCATCCCCAATTACGCTCTCAAAGGTGTCTTTGAACCTTCTCTCCTAGAATCCATTGTACCTGTGCTAATGAGAGGTAGAAAAACACTTTTGATACCTAGAGACATACCAACACTCATGGCAAGAAATCTGTTAGTTGAAAACCAAAACAAACTGGAGGAATGACATGTAACATACATGTTTGACTTTCTATGAATATTGCACAATTTTCACTAGGAGGTTGGGGGACTGACTGCGAAAACTACACAATGCACAGTCCATGCTATCAAAAGGCTGACTGACTTCTTGAAATAGGTAATGCATAGTCTAGCCTGGCCTGCTAAGGACTGAAACTCCACAATGCACAATTTCAATGAGCAATGACATGCAAACCAACAAATTGCATTGCGCAGTTTCGGGGGCCAACAAGGCACTGCCTCCCAGAATTGTGCAATACAAGCCTAGAGGTCAGTGTTTGGCCATAATTGTATAATTTCTGGAGGGAAGGCAGAGGCTTCACTTCCAGAAATGCACAATGCTAGCTGAGTAAGGCAAGGTCCGAGCCAAGGCAGCCCAGATCCACTGACGGGTGACTGAAAACATGAGAAGTCTGAATGCATGGTGAAACTGAGTGTAAATAAGAGTGGATGGTCATGCATGCAAAAATTCAGTGAAGGATTAAGAAAACATGAGAACATGAATGTGTGTGACGCGGGTCGCCGCAACAACGACCGTCATTGTGAAAGCAATGTCATGCATGCGAGAACAATGAAATGCAAAAGAAAACTGAAATGGTGCTTCTACAAGCTAACATACATCAAAGCAACAACAATTTCTCATTGAAATCAAGAAGAAAACACTTACACAAAGCAAAACACAAAAAGTGAGAGAAACACAACGAAAGACATGAGAAGCAGACTCACCCTAAAACAACTAAGTTGAAAGTTTCAAAGACTCTTGGATGCGATGTGGGATGTCAGAGCTGTAAGATTGAGGTGAGGAATGAGTTCTACAATTTCTGGTTCATAATTTTTGATGATATCGAGGTTATGATGCGCATGCCATAAATCTAGGAAAAAATGACACTTGGCGAGAGGTTTCTAAAATTATCTTTGCATGCAACCTCCAGGTGCTAAAAATAGATCCCTCAAATCTAGGGATGCCTTTTGCATGCTTCCTTTTTCTATTTGGGGAAAAGTAGCCCATGCATGCAAATCAGTTTTGCTCAATCGCTGACGGAACCGGTCAACCTGAAGGCATATGCATCGGTCTGTGAGCCTGGGATGAAAGTTTGTGTAGTTTTTGGGCTAAGCAGAGCTGGTTGTCTCTAAGGAATTGCCCAATTTCTAGGTTGAACAGGTCACTGCCTCCCAGAATTGCGCAATTTCTGGGTTGAGGCCTAGTCCTGGGTCAGATTGCGCAGTTTTGTGAAGAAAGACTGCCTAACTGTTCTACGCAATTCTGGAGCCTAGTGGGCTGCCCACCTGATTTGCGCAATTTCTGGAGGTAAGGCTAGTTCCCCTGCAGAATTACGCAGTTTTTTAGGGGAGTGTCTCAGCCAACAAATAGTCTAATTCCGGAGTGCTGGCCTGTGGGAGGGAGGCAAAATTTTGGAGGGTGGTTGTAGCCACTACAACACATTGGAAGGTAGATCTATAAGGAATTATGTCTAGGCAAGAGAGTCAAGAGGCTTACTCAAGTAGAATACCAATATTTGATGGGACCAACTATTCTTTTTGGAAAGTGAGAATGAAAGATATCTTATGTCCCTAGGAGTAGATGTTTGGAATTTAGTGCTAATAGACTACAATGTCCTTGATATTGCTCTCACTGATGCAGATGGTAAACAATTATATGGGAACAATGTTAAAGGCAAGAATTCCATTCTCTTCGATCTTAGTCAATCAAAACTGGTAAAAGTTATGCATTGTAATTTTGTCAAGTGTGGGTAAAGATGAACTAGAGTCATGAAAGAGATGACAAAGTCAAGCAAGTGAAACTTTAGACTTTCAGATTGAGGTTTGAAAGCCTCAGAATGAATGAGAATGAAAGCATAGAAGAATACTTACTGAGAGTTGGTGAAGTAAAAAATATGATTAGAGGACTTGGTGAAGAAGTTAAGGAAGAGATGATTGTTTAGAAAATATTAACATCTCTACCCACGAGATTAAATGCCAAAATCTCAGCTATTGAGGAAATGACTAACTTAAAGGATCTTAAGACGGATCAACTGCTTGGTACTCTCACAACTTATGAGATGAGAGTAGAAATAGATAAATATGAACCAAAGGAAGCAACATTCAAAGTATCCATAAAGGAAAGGATCACAAATATCATCAAGATTTCTCCAATTGTGAATCTGATCAGGAGCTCGCTCAACTAGCCAGAAAATTGAATCATGGTTGAAGAAAATATAAAGGGAATCTTTCCTTTAAGTGTTTTTACTATGGAAGAGTTGGAAATTTCTCTTCCAAATGCCCTTATAAAGGAAAGGCTAAAAGGGAAGACGATCTAAAATTTGGAAACAAGTCTCAGACACATCAAAAGAAAAAGCCCTATAATAAGAATGGGTTCTACTCCAAGAGGATAGCTCTGCACCAGAGTCAGACTATATACACTCATTGGATAATGAGTAAGATAAGTATCTTCTTATGGCCTTTGAAACAAACTCCAAAATGTAGGATATTATGGACTCTGAAGAGGAGGAAGAAGAAGGAGTAGTAGACCTTGAAGCGAAACTCATCAATGCCCTTGACGAGTTGAAGAAAGCAAGGAAGAAAAATAATTAGTTGAAGGAACAATTACAACGTGTGGAGGAAGGTATATATAGCTCTGATAATGAGGATTTTTCTTATCAAAAGGAAAATCTTGAAGAAGATATCAAGAGCAAGGATAGTCTAGTCCTTCTACTGAAAGAGAACTAAGGAAACTGTGAGAGACTAGAAGAGGAGAACAAGCATGTGAAATACGAGCTGCTCAATTTGAAAGCAAAATTATGGAAACAAGGAAGTCTACCACTCACAACTATAAATATGGAAGTGTCGCTATTCCTAGCCTCCCACAACCTACAAGGTTGACACCACAATAAATGGAGGAAAAGAGAGAAAATGGGATTTGTTACAGTTGTGATATAAAATACACTAACGGTCATAAGTGTGCTGAGAAGAATTTATTTTACATAGATTGTGAAGAGGAGGGAGAAAAGAAACTAGGAAAATCAAAAGAAGAGGATATACACCAAGAACCAACCCCAGAGAAAGAAGGAATGAATTTGACCATATCTTGTAATGCCTTGGTAGGAATTACCACTCCTAAAACTCTCAAGATAAAAGGATATATCAAAAATTAAAAGGTAATAGTCTTGATGATGCATGTAGTACCCATAATTTTATTCATTGTAAGATAGCCAAGGAATTGAGTTTCTTTCTATATCCAACACAAGAGTGTCAAGTGATGGTTTAAAATGGAGGAGCTATAAATTTCTCTAGAAAGTTCTATAATATCAAGTTAACCATAGGCGACTATGTATTGAATATTCTAATGCTTTCCATTCCAATGGGTGGTGCTAATGTTGTACTATGAGTCTAATGGTTACAATATTCAGGGATAACATCTTTTAATTCACAATAACGTTTCTTGAATTTGTTTTGGGAAGGAAAGGAAATTGAATTAAGGGGTATCGCATGGAAGCTAGGGAATATAATCAACTCTAATGGAATGACAAAGTGTTTGAAGAAATAACAACATGGCATAATTTCATAGTTATTCTCACTAGAGGTTAAAACATTGAACTTATCCATTTCTCTAGATATCCAAAAGGTATTGGGGAATCATTCCAAGGTATTTGAGACTCCTAAAGGCCTCCCACCTATTCATTATTATGATTATTCTATTCACTTGATTCCAGGAAGTGGTGCTCCAAACATCATACCTTATAGAAATCTCTATGCCCAAAAGAGTGAAACTAAACATATGGTTGCAGAAATGTGAGAGGTCAGTATAATTCAACATAGCCCAAGTTCTTTCTCTGCTCTAGTGGTATTGGTGCACAAGAAAGATGGATCGTGGCGCATGCGTCTAGATTATAGGGAGATAAACAAGATCACTATTAAAGATAAATTTCCCATTCATTTCACTAATGAATTGTTGGATGAATTACATGGATAAATTTACTTCACCAAGTTGGATATTCGTTCAAGATATCGTCAAATTAGAATGAATACTGAAGACATTACGAAAAAAACATTCATAACTCATGAAGGTCATTATGAATTTTCGGTCATGCCTTTTGGCCTTACTAATGCACCTTCCCTGTTTCAAAATTTGATGAATTCCATTTTCAAATCCTTCCTTCGAAAATTTTTGTTAGTATTTTTTGATGATATACTAATCTATAGCAAGTATTGAAAGGATCATATTCAACATGTTGACAGGTTTCTCAAGCTATTAGAGGAGAAAGAATTATATGCAAAAACCTCCACATGTTTCTTTGGAGTATAGGAGGTGGAATATTTGGGTCATATTGTATCTCAGGAGAGTGTTAAGGTAGAACCTAACAAAATTAAAGCCATTAAGAAATGGAAATTTCCCACAACTGTAAAGCATCTTCGAAAATTTCTCGAGTTCAATGGTATTTTCATAATTTTGTTAGGAATTATGGGAGAATAACACTGCCTATAACAAAATTATTGAAGAAAGATGCATTTTCTTAGACTCTGGAAGCAACTGAGGCATTTAAACATCTTAAAGAGGCAATGTGTGAGGCACCGATATTAGCTACATGAGACTTCACAAAAACCTTTATTATGGAATTTGATGCCTCAGGAAATGGAATTGGTGTTGTTATAATGTAAGAAGTAAGACCCATTTCTTTTGAAAGTTTTTCAATCAAGGGAAAGTATTTATACAAACCTATTTATGAGAAGGAAATGTCGGCAATACTACATGCACTAAAGCAATGGCAACCTTACCTAATGGGAAGACAGTTCAAGGTAAAAAAAGATCATGATAGTCTTAAATAATTTTTAGAACAAAGATTTTATTTAGAAGAGAAGAAAAAATGGGTCACAAAGATGTTTAGTTATGACTTTGAAATCATCTAAAAAATAGAGAAGAAAAATGTTGTTGCACATGCACTCTTAAGAAAAGATGAGGATGTGGAAGAATTTCTTTGCACCATTTCTATTATCCAACCTAATTCGTTAATTGAAGCAAGGGATGAATGGAAGAATGACGAAGAAGTGTGGACATTGATTCAAAAGTTGCAGAAAGATCCCAACACATTTGATACATTTATTTGGAAAAATGATTCATTATGGTACACATATTGTTGAGAAATGGCAACAAGAAATTTTAGTTTAATTTTTCCTTGAATTAAAATGAGAATTAAAATCAAATTCTATTCTTATAGAAACTTGTAAATAGTTAATTAAGTTTAATTAACTTAATTATCTTAGGAATTTAGAGTTGGAAGTTTTTCTATAGTCATGTATATGTTCTCCTAAATTTTAGGGGTCTAGTATGCGTTTAAATTGAGTTGGAAATTAAATCACTTAGTTTACTGAGTTAAGTTAAGTTAAATTAGTTTTAAACTGTTTGAGGAACTAATAGAGGACTAACAGTCAATTGGTGCACTAATGCATCTACTAGTGCTACTCCAGTGAACTGAAGACTCCCTCATGAGAAACTCATGCATGTCAGTTTAGAGAAAGACCTAGTTGAGACTAGAGTGTGGGGACAGTGTACTATCAATGGTATTATTTTCTAGAGTGTAAATATTGATCATGCATGCATCAAAGATTGATCCTATGCTTGGATTGCATTTTTTTGGAAGCATGAATTCCTTTTAAATAAGGCTATTCATCCTAGGAATTACGCAAGATATTAGGGGCTTGGAGAGCTGCATAATTGGCTAAGCGTTGGCCAAGAGATAGCCTGTGAGCTAAGAGAGTTGAGCATACTTGTGCAGAATTGTTCTAG
This sequence comes from Pinus tabuliformis, assembly GCA_031772625.1. Lineage (NCBI taxonomy): Eukaryota > Viridiplantae > Streptophyta > Pinopsida > Pinales > Pinaceae > Pinus > Pinus tabuliformis. The sequence goes on along the minus strand of CM062804.1, from coordinate 1,106,417,851 downwards.
TGAGAACAAGCTTTGTATCTTCACTCATATTTCTGATATATATAATACATAGGGGTTTTGAGCAATGGCTTTCCCCAGATGCATTTTGTGTTATGTGCAATTGATTTATCTTCCTCTTGTTCATATTGTTTTCATTGATCTATTGGCTTCCATTGGTTGAAAGTAGAAGTAGATTCTTGTATTTTTCTTTAGTACATTGCATGAAATTGTGAATCTACAGGAAATTCTACATGGTATCGGAGTTGAAGACAATATACTAGAGGAGATTTCAAAGCTTTGATTTTGGGTTATAGGTGAAATTCGAATTTTCAATATATACTTCAGGATTGACAGATGGCGTTCTACAGTTTGTGGCTCGAGTATGCCTTGGAAGGCAACTCAAATTTTATAGCCTAGAGGGAAAGAATGGAGGCTATGCTATAGGATAATGTCTTGAACGAATTTGTTGATCAAGAAACTCCTAAGCCAACAACATCGGATGCACAAAATTTGGCTGAATGGAAGAAGTGTGTGGCGAAGTCGAGGCGGATAATCCTTGAGGGAGTTAGAGAGCACAATGTCTCGACTCTGTATGGCAAGGAACTCCATATGTTATGTGGAAAAAATTGACAAACTTGTATCAGAACAACAGTGACCAAAGGAAATTGGCACTGAAGGACAAACTTCGAAAACTCAAAATGGAGAAAGGCGAAACTACTCCAGAGTACTTGACCAAGTTCACTCAATGAGTGATGAACTTGGAAGTGTTGGAATCATGGTTGCCAAGGATGATATGGTGAGTTTTTCTCTTCTAGACTCCCAAAGAGTTGGCATGGTTATGAGGACTCTATCAATGGTCAGGAGAATCTATTGGATTGGGAACGATTGTGGTCGGATTTGATGCAGGAGGGGATTATGAGGAACACCAGGGATGGCTCTTCATCAAATACTGATGATGAAGAGAACTGTGCCTTATCGATTAAGGGGAAGAAGGGGAAAAGTAAATATCCCCATTCAAAATCCGATTCTTATCATGGAGGTAAGAAGAAAGACATGACAAAAGTTAAGTTCTTTCATTATCATGAGCTAGGCCATTTTCCTACAAATTGTCCACTCAAGAAGTTCAAGAAGAAGTCTTCAGGAGGAGTGGCGGGTGAGGATTTGGCCTCTCAATTCGAATTGGACTTTTCCCTCATTGCATACATGGTGTCATCAATGATAGGAAGTGTATGGTACTTATATGGTGGAGATTCATTCCACATGACTAGCAACAAAGAGTTATTCAGTGACCTAGAGGAGAAAGATCTCCAGATGCATATCGATATGGGTAGCGACGAGAAGTATAGTGTTACTGTATTGGGGACGATCACTTTTCATAGGGAGCATGGGGCTCCACTCACTTTGAAGAATGTTATGTATGTGCCCGGGCTGAAGAAGAACTTGGTATCCATTGCCATGCTTGAGGAGAGAGGCTAAGATGTGATATTCTCAAAAGTAAAGGCGTTCCTTCGACACATAGCCATGGGTCAAGTAAAGAAGATAGGGATTCGGGTGAAGAATCTCTATAAGTTAGAGTTAAAGGAGTGTGCTTCTTTGAGCACAAAAGCAGAAAGGGTGCAGAGCAGACACGTTGGCGAGTTGTGGCACATGGGATTGGGCCACTTGCATCATGGGGCTTTGAAGATATTGAAGCAAATATTTATCGGTCCTCCCAAAGGTACATCTGAGAAAGTTGATACATGCAAGGGGTGTACATTGGGAAAATACACCAAGCCTTCCTTTCACGATAGAGATAGTTGAGCAGAGGCTATTCTAGAGCAAGTCCATTCAGATGTGTGTGGACCATTCTCAACAGCATCCATGGCCAAACACAAGTATTATGTTATATTTATTTATGACTTTTCTCATAAATGTTGGATATTTTGTTATGCAAAAAAAAAAATTAAACATTCAGAAAGTTTTGTAAGTTTAAAGAATTGGAGGAGAAAGTGTTAGGTCCCTATAATACTAGTGATTACCCCATTACTATTGTAGTTATATCCCTTATTTATATTGTTGTGCCCTTATTACCCCCATATTGTTATTTCTGTGCCCCATAGAATCCCTCTATTGTTATTTTTGTGGCTTTATATTATTATTGTTAGGTCGGCTGGATTATATTGTGACTCCTTAGACTCCTATATATAGAAAGGAGGTTTTGTCATTTGTATCATCCAAGAATTGTTCATTTATGTAATGTAAAGGAGGTTTCCCCCTCGAAGAGGCTGAATTCTAAGGCGTTGATCTATCTTTTCTATCTTTTCTTGAGCTGGTTTCATAACATTTGGTATCAGAGCTTTGGATTCTAGGGTTTCGCTGCTCCAAACAGGTCATCGTGGAATTTTCACTATAACTTTTTTTCTGTGATGTTTCAGAAGTCGCAAAAAAAACCCATTTGAGAAGAAATCGCGATGAACCTTGGGTCCGAATTTCAGAGCTTTTGGCATGATATTTACGGAGATATGATCTGAGGAAGTTGGTCTTTTTGCAGACTCCTGAATTACATTCAAAACAGGTGACCTGGGGAAAATCGTCATAACTTTCTCTCTGGTGATCGGATTGAAATTTCGTAAGATGGTACAGAAACAGGACGAACTGTAGTTTCTTGTGTGCATGTTTTATATTCAAAGGTTGAAACAGTAACTCGTGGCACGTCATACACGTTCGCTCTACTGAACTAGTCTAAAAGCAAGTCACTGTGGGAGATTTCACATAACTCTTCCTTGGAGAATCCAATTTGGCTCAGACTTGTGGCATTGGAAAGAGGACGTAGAAGGCTACTACATGTAGCAATTTCAGAACTGGATGATCCGAAATTACAGAGATACATCAGATTCAATATCAGGCTTCTATAAAGTGAAAAAAGGTGTGTGGTTTTTTTTTTTAATTTTTGTGTAAGCTTGGTTTAACGGAATTCAAAGGGCATAGTAAAGAATTATTATCGGTAACTGATGCCTCGAGGAAAGAAAATGCAAACACCTAGTAAGGAACCTGAAAGCTCTAGCATGACTCATGAAGAAGAGGAAGAAATGCTACATGATATATCAAAATTACAAGAACAAGTGCAACAAATGTCACGCTCACAAAAGCTAACAGAAGCTAAGATAAGTGGCGTGGAATCTAAGATAAATGGCGTGGAATCTAAGATAAAGGGCATGGAAGCTAAGATGGAGGATTTGATGGCAGATTTGAAGATAGATTTGAAGACAGACATGGAAGAATTGAAGAAGTTGCTACAAGAAAGGGTCACTAATGGTGAAAAGGTAGTAAAGGAAACTCATGATGAGAACAAAAGAAATGTTAATCATGATTCCATAGACGCTAATGTTGGATCGAAGAATCACCATATTCCAAAAATCGATATGAGGAAGTTTGATGGCAAGGATCCCGCCACATGGATATTACAGATGGAGCAATTCTTCGATCTCAATAATGTGCAAAACGCACAAAAGGTACGTATGGAAACTGTATATTTGGAACCAAATCAGTTTGTATGGTATCAATGGCTTTTCTCTCGTAAACAATTTATCACTTGGGCAATTTTTACGGAAGAATTGATAGCACATTATGAAGATACAAAAAGCAACACTTTTTTTAGCCAATTGATAAGTCTCAAACAAAAGGGTTCAGTAATGGAGCACATTGAGGAGTTCCAAAAATTGAACATAAGGGTAAAAGATATTCCAGAGGAGCATAGGATTGATGTGTTCATAGGGTCTTTAAAGGATAATATCCAACATGATGTTCGCCTTTGGGAACCTGATTCATTAGAGAAGGCATTCAGGTTAGCAAGAAAAATGGAAAGCAAAATTATGGCAACCAGGAAGCATACCACTCACAACTATAAAGACGGAAGTGTTGTTTCCCCTAGTCTTCCACAACCTATAAGGTTGACACCACAACAATTGGAAGAAAAAAGAGCAAAAGGGCTTTGTTACAGTTGTGATAGCAAATACACTAAAGGTCATAAGTGTGCTGAGAAGAAATTATTCTACATAGATTGTGAAGAGGAAGAAGAAAAGGAGCAAGAAAGGTCAAAAGAAGAAGATATACTCCAGGAACAAAGCCTAGATGAAGAACAAATAAATCCGACCATATCTTGTAATGCATTGGCGGGAATTACCACTCCTCAAACCATCAAGATAGAAGGACAAATCAAGAAGAAAAAGGTAATAGTGTTGATTGATTCAGGAAGCACCCACAATTTTATTCATTGTAGGGTAGCAAAAGAATTGAATTGCTTCCTATATCCAGCACCAGAGTGTCAAGTGATGATTGCAAATGGAGGAACAATAAATTGCTCTGGAAAGTGCCATAATATCAAGCTATCCATGGGAGAATATGTATTGACTAGCCCAATGCTTTCCATTCCAATGGGAGGTGCTGATGTTGTACTAGGAGTCCAATGGCTACAATCCTTGGGTACAATAGCTTTTAATTTTCAAGAACTTTTCATCAAATTTTCTACGGAAGGAAAGGAAGTTGAATTAAGGGGTATTGCAGGGAAACCAGGAAAGATAATCAGCTCTAATGGCATGACAAAGCTTCTAAAAAGGAGCAAAGAGGTGTAATTGCACAATTATGTTCGCTAGATGTTTCCACATTGGAATCATCTATTTCTCCAGATCTCCAAAAAGTCCTGGACAATCATTCCAAGGTATTTGAGACTCCCAAAGGTCTCCCACCTATGCGTGATCATGATCATGCTATTCATCTGATTCCAGGAAGTGTTCCTCCAAACATCAGGCCGTACAGATATCCCTATGCCAAAAAAGTGAAATTGAACGTATGGTTGCAGAAATGCTAGAGGCTGGTATAATTCAACCAAGTCAAAGTTCTTTCTCAGCTCCAGTAGTATTGGTGCACAAGAAGGATGGATCATGGCGCATGTGTCCGGATTATAGGGAGCTCAACAAGCTCACTATTAAAGATAAGTTCCCCATTCCTGTTATTGATGAATTACTGGATGAATTGCATGGATCAATTTACTTCACCAAGTTGGATCTTCGTTCGGGATATCATCAAATCAGAATGAAGATTGAAGACATTCCGAAAATGGCATTTAGAACTCATGAGGGTCATTATGAATTTTTGGTCATGCCTTTTGGCCTTACCAATGCACCTTCAACATTTCAAGGTTTGATGAATTCAATTTTCAAACCATTCCTTAGAAAATTTGTGTTAGTATTTTTTGATGATATACTAATCTACAACAAGTCTTGGAAGGATCATGTTGAACATGTTGACAGGGTGCTACAACTATTGGAGGAGAAACAATTATATGCAAAAAGATCCAAATGTTTCTTTGGAGTCCAGGAGGTGGAATATTTGGGTCATATTGTATCTCATGAAGGAGTTAAGGTAGACCCTAGCAAAATTAAAGCCATTAAGGAATGGAAAATCCCCACATCCATAAAGCATCTGCGAGGATTTCTTGGGTTGACAGGGTATTATCGCAAGTTTGTTAAGAATTATGGGAGAATAGCAGCACCTCTAACAACATTATTGAAGAAAGATTCATTTTCATGGACTCCGGAAGCAACAAAGGCCTTTGAACATCTTAAAGAGGCAATGTGCCAAGCACCGGTCTTAGCTACACCGGACTTCACAAAAACCTTTATTGTGGAATGTGATGCTTCAGGAAATGGAATTGGTGTTGTTCTAATGCAAGATGAAAGACCCATTGCTTTTGAAAGTCGTCCAATCAAGGGAAAGTTTTTAAGCAAAGCTATTTATGAGAAGGAAATGTTGGCAATACTCCATGCACTTAAGAAATGGCGACCCTACCTAATGGGAAGACACTTCAAGGTAAAAACGGATCATGATAGCCTTAAATACTTTTTAGAACAAAGATTATCCTCTGAAGAGCAACAAAAGTGGGTCACAAAGATGTTGGGTTATGACTTTGAAATCATCTACAAAAAAGGGAAGCAAAATGTGGTGGCAGATGCACTCTCAAGAAAGGATGAGGATGTGGAAGCATTGTTGTGTGCCATTTCTATTATCCAACCAGATTGGATAAACGAAGCAAGGGAGGAATGGAAGAATGACGAAGAAGTGTGGGCACTTATTCGAAAGCTACAACAAGATTCCAGTACTTCTGATACATTTAGCTGGAAAAATGATTCGTTATGGTACAAAGATCGCTTATACCTCTGTAAGAATTCCCAGCTAAAACAAAAGATTCTTATGGAATTGCACACTTCTCCCTTAGGAGGGCACTCAGGATTTTTAAAAACTTACCACAGGGTTAAGAAGGAATTTTTTTTGGATGGCCTTAAATCAGATATTCAAAAGTTTGTGGCGGAATGTTTGGTTTGCCAGCAAAATAAAGTTGAAACAATTAAGACACCGGGTCTATTACAACCTTTATCCATTCCAAGCCAACGTTGGGAGGAGGTTTCAATGGATTTTATCACAGGTTTACCCAAGTCTGAGGGAAAGAGTGTCATCATGGTGGTAGTTGACAGACTTACCAAGTATGCACACTTTTGTGCATTATCACATCCATTTAAAGCCAGTACAGTTTCTACTGCATTTATGGAAACAGTTCAAAAGCTACATGGAAACCCAAAGATTATTGTAAGTGACAGAGATCCCATTTTCACTGGAAATTTTTGGACAGAATTATTTTCTTGTCTTGGTACTCAGTTAGCTCATAGCTCATCTTATCATCCTCAATCTGATGGGCAAACTGAGATAGTAAACAAATGTTTGGAAGGATATCTTCGTTGCTTTGTATCTGATAAACAGACACAATGGGTCAAATGGTTGCCTCTGGCTGAATGGTGGTATAACACTTCCTTCCATACAGCAACAAAAATGACCCCATTTATGGCACTTTATGGGTATCAACCACCATCCATCACATCATATTTAAGAGAAAATTCTAAGGTTCAGGCAGTGGAACATCACATCGAACATCAACAACAAGTCCTCCAACTCTTAAAGGATAACCTCGTGTTGGCACAAAATAGAATGAAACAACAGGCAGATCAACATCGCAGTGAAAGAAGTTTTGATGTAGGTGATTGGGTATTCCTACGGCTACAACCATATAAGCAAATGTCCCTAAAGCAAGCTAAGAAGGATAATAAATTATCACCAAAGTATTATGGTCCGTACAAGGTGTTGCAAAAGATTGGTACTATGGCATACAAATTGGAGCTTCCTGCAGCTTCTCGATTGCACCCAGTTTTCCATGTTTCATGTTTAAAGAAGGTTATAGGTGACAAGCTCCCAATTCAAACAATATTGCCAGAACTTGACGAGGAAGGAAAAATTATATTGGAACCGGAAGCAGTCACAGAAACAAGAACTCGACAGCTACGAAATCGATCAATTTCAGAGTATCTTATCAAGTGGAAGAACTTATCCGCTGAAGATTCCACATGGGAGGATGAGAATTTTATGCAGAAGTATCCAGAACTACTCAAGCGTTGAGGACAACACTTTTTTGAAGGAGAGGGGCATGTTGGGTCCCTATAATACTAGTGATTACCCCATTACTATTGTAGTTATACCCCTTATTTATATTGTTGTGCCCCTATTACCCCCATATTGTTATTTCTGTGCCCCATAGAATCCCTCTATTGTTATTTTTGTGGCTTTATATTATTATTGTTAGGTCGGCTGGATTATATTGTGACTCCTTAGACTCCTATATATAGAAAGGAGGTTTTGTCATTTGTATCATCCAAGAATTGTTCATTTATGTAATGTAAAGGAGGTTGCCCCCGTGAAGAGGCTGAATTCTAAGGTGTTGATCTATCTTTTCTATCTTTTCTTGAGCTGGTTTCATAACAGAAAGAGTCGAGAAAGAAGGTTAAATCTCTATGGAGTGATATTGGTGGCGAGTATGTCTCAAATGAGTTTAAGAACTTATGTGTAGTGGAAGGGATTAAACGGGAGTTAACGGTAGCCCAAAACCCTCACCAGAATGGGGTGGCTGAGAGGAAGAATAAAAGCATAATAGGGGCATTGAGGGTGATGTTGCATGATCAGGGCCTACCACTACACTTTTGGGTTGAGGCATGCAACACAACATTTTATGTTCAGAACCATAGCCCATATAGGATACTTGAGATGAAGACACCAGAGGAGGCTTATTCTGGTAAGAGGCTAAATGATGGTCACTTCATGATTTTTGGGTCATTGGTATATTGTCATGTGACCAAAGATGCATGGAAGAAGCTTGAGCTGACAATAGAGTTGGGGATATTTGTGGAGTATCGTGTGTACTTGCTAACCAACAGGATGACAGTGCTTCATAGGGATGTCAGATTTGATGAGGAGAAGGCCATGTGAGTTTCCCTTGAGAGGGAGCTTGAGCTACATGCGGATGAGGAGATTTTAGCTCCTAAGGTTGAGGATCCTCAGATTGATGTGGAGAAACCACATGCAAAGGATCTGGGAATGGAGACATCCACTCTCGCAGAGTCTTCTAGAGAGGGAAGAAAGCACACGAGATAGACTAAAAAATTGTTGGATGATGCACAGGAGAATGTGGGAGCAACCACTTCTCAGTGTAGGTAGAGGAGGTCACCTGAGAGGTACACTAGATACATGGCTCTTATGGGAAAATGTGTTGTGATAGAGCCATCTTCCTTTAATGAAGCAGTGCAACAACCAATTTGGGTTGATGCCATGGTGGAGGAGTATGACTCCATAGTTTGTAACAGTGTTTGTGATGTGGTCCTGAGACTGGATGACAAGTAAGTGGTGAGCGCCTGTTGGCTTTACAAGGTAAATGTTGGGTCCCTATAATACTAGTGATTACCCCATTACTATTGTAGTTATACCCCTTATTTATATTTTTGTGCCCCTATTACCCCCATGTTGTTATTTCTGTGCCCCATAGAATCCCTCTATTGTTATTTTTGTGGCTTTATATTATTATTGTTAGGTCGGTTGGATTATATTGTGACTCCTTAGACTCATATATATAGAAAGAAGGTTTTGTCATTTGTATCATCAAAGAATTGTTCATTTATGTAATGTAAAGGAGGTTTCCCCCTCGAAGAGGCTGAATTCTAAGGCGTTGATCTATCTTTTCTATCTTTTCTTGAGCTGGTTTCATAACATTTGGTATCAGAGCTTTGGATTCTAGGGTTTCACTGCTCCAAACAGGTCATCATGGAATTTTTGCTATAACTTTTTTTCTGTGACGTTTCAGAAGTCACAAAAAAAACCCATTTTAGAAGAAATCGCACTGAATCTTTGGTCCAAAATTTAGAGCTTTTAGCGCGATATTTGCGGAGATATGATCTGAGGAAGTTGGTCTTTTTGCAGACTCCTGAATTACATTCAAAACAGGTGACTTGGGGAAACTCATCATAACTTTCTCTCTAGGGATCGGATTGAAATTCCATAAGAAGGTACAGAAATAGGATGGACTGTAGTTTCTTGTATGCATGTTTCAGATCCAAAGGTCGAAACAGTGACTCGTGGCACGTCGTACAAGTTCGCTCTACTGAACTAATCTATAAGCAAGTCACTGTGGGAGATTTCACATAACTCTTTCTTGGAGAATCCAATTTGGGTCAGACTTGTGGCATTGGAAAGAGGACATAGAGGGCTACTACAGCTCACAAATTTATAACTAGATGATTGGAAAGTATAGAGATACATCAGAGGCAATATTGAGCTCCTACAAAGTGAAAAAAGGTCTGTAGATTTTCTTAAATTTTTGCTTAAGCTTGGTTTCAAAATTTATTTTGAAGGAATTCAAAGGGCATAGTAGAGAATTATTACCGGTAACTGATGCCCCAAGAAAAGAAAATGCAAACACCTAGTAAGGAACCTGAAAGCTCTAGCATGACTCATGAAGAAGAGGAAGAATTGCAACATGATATATCAAAATTACAAGACCAAGTGCAACAACTGTCCCTTGCACAAAAAGGAACAGAATCTAAGATGGATGGTTTAAAGAAAGGTGTAGAAGCTAAGATGGACTGTTTAAAGAAAGGCATAGAAGCTAATATGATTGACGTGGAAGATAAGATGGATGATTTGAAGATAGATTTGAAGACAGACATGGACGAATTGAAGATAAATATGAATAAGTTGCTACAAGAAATGGTTCCTAAGGGTGAAAGGGTATTAAAGGAAACTCATGATGAGAACAAAAGAAATGTTAATCATGATTCCATAGACGCTAATGTTGGATCGAAGAATTACCATATTCCAAAAATCGATATGAGGAAGTTTGATGGCAAGGATCCCGCCACATGGATATTATAGATGGAGCAATTCTTCGATCTCAATAATGTGCAAAACGCACAAAAGGTACCTATGGCAACTGTATATTTGGAACCAAATCAGTTTGTATGGTATCAATGGCTTTGTTCTTGTAAACAATTTATCACTTGGGCAATTTTTACGGAAGAATTGATAGCACATTATGAAGATACAAAAAACAACACGTTTTTAGCCAATTGATAAGTCTCAAACAAAAGGGTTGAATAATGGAGCACATTGAGGAGTTCCAAAAATTGAACATAAGGGTAAAAGATATTCCAGAGGAGCATAGGATTGATGTGTTCATAGGGTCTTTAAAGGATAATATCCAACATGATGTTCGCCTTTGGGAACCTGATTCATTAGAGAAGGCATTCAGGTTAGCAAGAAAAATGGAAAGCAAAATTATGGCAACTAGGAAGCATACCATTCACAACTATAAAGACGGAAGTGTTGTTGCCCCTAGTCTTCCACAACCTACAAGGTTGACACCACAACAATTGGAAGAAAAAAGAGCAAAAGGGCTTTGTTACAATTGTGATAGCAAATACACAAAAGGTCATAAGTGTGCTGAGAAGAAATTATTCTACATAGATTGTGAAGAGGAAGAAGAAAAGGAGCAAGAAAGGTCAAAAGAAGAGGATATACTCCAAGAACAAAGCCTATATGAAGAACAAATAAATCCGACCATATCTTGTAATGCATTGGCGGGAATTACCACTCCTCAAACCATCAAGATAGAAGGACAAATCAAGAAGAAAAAGGTAAAAGTGTTGATTGATTCAGGAAGCACCCACAATTTTATTCATTGTAGGGTAGCAAAAGAATTGAATTGCTTCCTATATCCAGCACCAGAGTGTCAAGTGATGATTGCAAATGGAGGAACAATAAATTGCTCTGGAAGGTGCCATAATATCAAGCTATCCATGGGAGAATATGTATTGACTAGCCCAATGCTTTCCATTCCAATGGGAGGTGTTGATGTTGTACTAGGAGTCCAATGGCTACAATCCTTGGGTACAATAGCTTTTAATTTTCAAGAACTTTTCATCAAATTTTCTACGGAAGGAAAGGAAGTTGAATTAAGGGGTATTGCAGGGAAACCAGGAAAGATAATCAGCTCTAATGGTATGACAAAGCTTCTAAAAAAGGAGCAAAGGGGTGTAATTGCACAATTATGTTCGCTAGATGTTTCCACATCGGAATCATCTATTTCTCCAGATCTCCAAAAAGTCCTGGACAATCATTCCAAGGTATTTGAGACTCCCAAAGGTCTCCCACCTATGCGTGATCATGATCATGCTATTCATCTGATTCCAGGAAGTGTTCCTCCAAACATCAGGTCGTACAGATATCCCTATGTCCAAAAAAGTGAAATTGAACGTATGGTTGCAGAAATGCTAGAGGCTGGTATAATTCAACCAAGTCAAAGTTCTTTCTCGGCTCCAGTAGTATTGGTGCACAAGAAGGATGGATCATGGCGCATGTGTCTGGATTATAGGGAGCTCAACAAGCTCACTATTAAAGATAAGTTCCCCATTCCTGTCATTGATGAATTACTGGATGAATTGCATGGATCAATTTACTTCACCAAGTTGGATCTTCGTTCGGGATATCATCAAATCAGAATGAAGATTGAAGACATTCCGAAAACAGCATTTAGAACTCATGAGGGTCATTATGAATTTTTGGTCATGCCTTTTGGCCTTACCAATGCACCTTCAACATTTCAAGGTTTGATGAATTCAATTTTCAAACCATTCCTTAGAAAATTTGTGTTAGTACTTTTTGATGATATACTAATCTATAGCAAGTGAAGGATCATGTTGAACATGTTGACAGGGTGCTACAACTATTGGAGCAGAAACAATTATATGCAAAAAGATCCAAATGTTTCTTTGGAGTCCAGGAGGTGGAATATTTGGGTCATATTGTATCTCATGAAGGAGTTAAGGTAGACCCTAGCAAAATTAAAGCCATTAAGGAATGGAAAATCCCCACATCCATAAAGCATCTGCGAGGATTTCTTGGGTTGACAGGGTATTATCGCAAGTTTGTTAAGAATTATGGGAGAATAGCAGCACCTCTAACAACATTATTGAAGAAAGATGCATTTTCATGGACTCGGAAGCAACAAAGGCCTTTGAACATCTTAAAGAGGCAATGTGCCAAGCACCGGTCTTAGCTACACCGGACTTCACAAAAACCTTTATTGTGGAATGTGATGCTTCAGGAAATGGAATTGGTGCTGTTCTAATGCAAGATGAAAGACCCATTGCTTTTGAAAGTCGTCCAATCAAGGGAAAGTTTTTAAGCAAAGCTATTTATGAGAAGGAAATGTTGGCAATACTCCATGCACTTAAGAAATGGCGACCCTACCTAATGGGAAGACACTTCAAGGTAAAAACGGATCATGATAGCCTTAAATACTTTTTAGAACAAAGATTATCCTCTGAAGAGCAACAAAAGTGGGTCACAAAGATGTTGGGTTATGACTTTGAAATCATCTACAAAAAAGGGAAGCAAAATGTGGTGGCAGATGCACTCTCAAGAAAGGATGAGGATGTGGAAGCATTGTTGTGCGCCATTTCTATTATCCAACCAGATTGGATAAATGAAGCAAGGGAGGAATGGAAGAATGATGAAGAAGTGTGGGCACTTATTCGAAAGCTACAACAAGATTCCAGTACGTCTGATACATTTAGCTGGCAAAATGATTCGTTATGGTACAAAGATCGCTTATACCTCTGTAAGAATTCCCAGCTAAAACAAAAGATTCTTATGGAATTGCACACTTCTCCCTTAGGAGGGCACTCAGGATTTTTAAAAACTTACCACAGGGTTAAGAAGGAATTTTTTTGGGATGGCCTTAAATCAGATATTCAAAAGTTTGTTGCGGAATGTTTGGTTTGCCAACAAAATAAAGTTGAAACAATTAAGACACCGGGTCTATTACAACCTTTATCCATTCAAGCCAACGTTGGGAGGAGGTTTCAATGGATTTTATCACAGGTTTACCAAAGTCTGAGGGAAAGAGTGTCATCATGGTGGTAGTTGACAGACTTACCAAGTATGCACACTTTTGTGCATTATCACATCCATTTAAAGCCAGTACAGTTTCTACTACATTTATGGAAACAATTCAAAAGCTACATGGAAACCCAAAGATTATTGTAAGTGACAGAGATCCCATTTTCACTGGAAATTTTTGGACAGAATTATTTTCTTGTCTTGGTACTCAGTTAGCTCATAGCTCATCTTATCATCCTCAATCTGATGGGCAAACTGAGATAGTAAACAAATGTTTGGAAGGATATCTTCGTTGCTTTGTATCTGATAAACAGACACAATGGGTCAAATGGTTGCCTCTGGCTGAATGGTGGTATAACACTTCCTTCCATACAGCAACAAAAATGACCCCATTTATGGCACTTTATGGGTATCAACCACCATCCATCACATCATATTTAAGAGAAAATTCTAAGGTTCAGGTAGTGGAACATCACATCGAACATCAACAACAAGTCCTCCAACTCTTAAAGGATAACCTCGTGTTGGCACAAAATAGAATGAAACAACAGGCAGATCAACATCGCAGTGAAAGAAGTTTTGATGTAGGTGATTGGGTATTCCTACGGCTACAACCATATAAGAAAATGTCCCTAAAGCAAGCTAAGAAGGATAATAAATTATCACCAAAGTATTATGGTCCGTACAAGGTGTTGCAAAAGATTGGTACTATGGCATACAAATTGGAGCTTCCTGCAGCTTCTCGATTGCACCCAGTTTTCCATGTTTCATGTTTAAAGAAGGTTATAGGCAACAAGCTCCCAGTTCAAACAATATTGCCAGAACTTGATGAGGAAGGAAAAATTATATTGGAACCGGAAGCAGTCACAAAAACAAGAACTCGACAGCTACGAAATCGATCAATTTCAGAGTATCTTATCAAGTGGAAGAACTTATCCGCTAAAGATTCCACATGGGAGGATGAGAATTTTATGCAGAAGTATCCAGAACTACTCAAGCGTTGAGGACAACACTTTTTTGAAGGAGAGGGGCATGTTGGGTCCCTATAATACTAGTGATTACCCCATTACTATTGTATTTATACCCCTTATTTATATTGTTGTGCCCCTATTACCCCCATGTTGTTATTTCTGTGCCCCATAGAATCCCTCTATTATTATTTTTGTGGCTTTATATTATTATTGTTAGGTCGACTAGATTATATTGTGACTCCTTAGACTCCTATATATAGAAAGGAGGTTTTGTCATTTGTGTCATCGAAGAATTGTTCATTTATGTAATGTAAAGGAGGTTGACCCCTCGAAGAGGCTAAATTCTAAGGCTTTGATCTATCTTTTCTATCTTTTCTTGAGCTGGTTTCATAACAGTAAAGCAAGCTACATATGGTAATGTAGAGAAGTATAAGGATAGATTTATGGCTCGTTCCTTTTCATGGGTAGAGGAGATTGACTATGATGAGACCTTTGCTCCTGTTGCAAGGTACTCGTCAATTAGATCTATATTGGCACTATCAGCACATATGGGTTGGAAGATACATCAGATGGATGTGAAGACAACCTTCCTTAATGGCATGAATGAGGAAGAGGTGTACATAGAGAAACTTGAAGGTTTTGATACCCTTGACCATAGTCACATGTGTGTCGACTCAAGGGAGTGTTGTATGGGCTGAGGCAAGCACCCCGTGCTTGGTACACCATGATAGATAACTACTTCACTAGTTTGGGCTTCATGAAGAGTGGATGCAAAGTGGATGCAAACCTGTACCACATAGTGGTGGAAGGTAATTTGTTGATCATTATACTTTATGTTTATGATCTCATACTGACAGGCGATGATCAACTAATCAAGTCTTGAGTTTGAGATGAATGACATGGGGCTCATGCATTACTTTCTTGTCATGGATGTATGGCAGGGAGATGGGGATTTTTTTGTGTCTCAGGGAAAGTATGCCAATGAGATACTCAGGAGATTCCACATGGAGAGAAAAAAACCCATGGAGACTTCTATAGCAGATAATCGGAGGAAGGAGGATGCTACTTTTGGGGAAGTAGTGGAAGCTATTTTTTACAACCAGCTTGTGAGTTCACTCATGTACATGGAGAACACACGATCGGATATGTGTTATGTAGTTAACCAACTTCGTCAAGCGATGGTTAGGCCTAGGAAACTATATTGGAAGGTGACAAAGCATGTATTGAGATACCTCAGGGGCACTTCTCAGTATAGATTATGGTATAGACAAATAGAGGGAGTGAAGCTTCAAGGCTTCGTCGATGTAGATTGGGCAGGGATTCCATCTGACCAAAAGATCACATCAGGAGGGATATTTAGTATTGCGTCAGCGACAATTTCTTGGTACATGAAGAAACAGAGATCAATTGCACTTAGTTCGGCAGAGGCAGAGTACATGGCTACGAGTCGAGCAACATGTGAGGCCATCTAGATGAGGAAGATCCTGGTTGGTTTTTTTGTCAGCGGATGGATCCAAATATGATTTACTGTGATAATTGGAGTTGTATCAAACTCTCTGAAAATCCAATTTTTCATGATCGGTCCAAGCATATTGATATCTGATGTCATCATCTTAGAGATTGTGTATTGAGGCATATTATGTTGTTAGAGTACATTCCCTTGGAGGAGAAAGATGCTGAAATATTGACAAAGGAATTGTTAAGATGTAAATTCGAGTTTCATAGAAATAGGATTGGGGTAGCTAATAATTCCTTTCTTGTTGAGAGGGAGTGTTGAGAAATGGAAACAAGAAATTCCAATTTAATTTGTCCTTGAATTAAACTGAGAATTAAAATCGAATTCTATTCTCATAGCAACTTGTAAATAGCTAATTATGTTTAATTAACTTAATTAGCTTAGGAATTTCGAGTTGGAAGTCTTTCTGTAGTCATGTATATGTTCTCCCTAAATTTTAGTGGTCCAGTATAAGTTTAAATTGAGTTGGAAATCAGATCACTCAGTTTACTAAGTTAAGTTCAATTAAATTAGTTCCAAACTTTTTGAGGAACTACTAGAGGACTAATCGTCCGTTGGTGCAGTAGTGCATCCACTAGTGCTACTCCAATTAAGTGAAGATTACCTCATGAGAAATGCATGCATGTCAGTTCAGCGAAAGACCCAATTGAGACTAAATTGCAAGGACAATGTACTATCAGTGGTATTATTTACTGGAGTGTAGATGTCATGCATGCATCAGAGATCGATCTTATGTTTGGATTACACAGTTTTAGAAGCATGAATTCCCTTTAAATACGGGTTATTCATCCTAGGAATTATGCAAGATATTAGGGGCTTGGAGAGTTGCAGAATTGGCTAAGTGTTGACCAAGAGCTAGCTTGTGAGCTGAGAGAGTTGAGCAGCAGAATTGTTCTAGTGAGAACAAGATTTGTATCTTCACTCATATTTCTAATATATGCAATACAGATAATGAGGTTTTGAGCATTGGATTTCCCCAGATACATCTTGTGTTATGTGTCATTGGTTTATCTTCTTGTTGTTCATATTGTTTTCATAGATCTATTGGCTTCTGTTGGTTGAAAGTAGAAGTAGATTCTTGTCTTTTTCTTTAGTACATCGCATGAGCTTGTGAATCTATAGGAAATTCTACAGATGTCGCTTATATCTATGTAAGAATTCCGAACTCAAATAAAAGTTTCTTTTGGAATTGCACACCTCCCATTTAGGAGGGAATTTAGGATTATTAAAAACTTACCACATAGAAAGAAATATTTTTTGGGATGGAATTAAATCTAATATTCAGAATTTTTTGGAAAAACATTTAGTTTTCCATCAAAATAAAGTTGATACAATTAGGGCCATGGGACTGTTACAACCTTTATTCATTCCAAGCCAACAATGATAGGAGGTGTCAATGGATTTTATCACATGCTTACCCAAGTCCGTAGGAAAGAGTGTCATCATGGTGGTAGTAGATACATTTACCAAGTATGCACACTTTTTTTCATTATCTCATCCTTTTAAATCCAATACATTTTCTACTACACTTGTGGAAACAATTCAAAAGCTACATGGAAATCCAAATATTATTGTAAGTGACAGAGATCCCATTTTCACTGGAAATTTTTGGAAGGAATTATTTCTTGTCTTGGTACTCAATTAGCTCATAACTCATCTTATCATATTTAATCTGATGGGAAAAATAAGATTGTGAACAAATTTTTGGAAGGATATATTCGTTGATTTATATATGATAAACAAACACAATGGGTCAAGTGGTTACCTCTGGCTGAATGGTGGTATAAAAATTTCTTCCATACTATAGAAAAATGACACCATTTGTGGACCATTATGGATATCATCCATCATCCATCACATCATATTTAACAGAAAATTATAAAGTTCAAGTAGTGGAAGATCACGTTGAGCATTAAAAACATTTTCTCAAACTCTTAAAGGATAACCTCACTCTGGAGTAGAATTGAATGAAACAACAAGAATATCAACATCACGGTGAAAGAAGTTTTGACGTAGGTGACTAGGTATTTTTATGGTTACAACCATACAAACAAGTGTTCCTCAAGCAAGCTAAGAAGGATAATAAATTATCACCCTAGTATTATGGTCCTTAGAAGATGTTGGAAAAGATTGGCACTATGGAATACAAAAGTGAGTTTCCTGCATCTTCCCGAGTACACCCAGTTTTCCAAGTTTCATTCTTAAAGAAGGTTATCGATGGCCATCTCCCAGTTCAAAAAATATCACTAAAACTTGACAAAGAAGGAAAATTATATTGGATCCTGAAGCAGTCATGGAAATAAGAACCTGACAACGATGGAAGTGATTAATTTCAGAGTATCTCATTAAGTTGAAGAACTTACCCACTGAAGGTTCCACATGGGAGGATCATAATTTTATACAGTGGCATCACAAACTACTCAAGTGTTGAGGAAAATGCTTTTTTGAAGAAGAGGGGCATGTTAGGTCCCTATAATACTAGTTTAGCCTCCTTATTGTTATTGTTAATGCAACCCCTTTATTGTTATTGTTATGCCCATGTAGCCCCCATATTTTTATTGTTGTGCCCCATAGAAGCCCACTATTGTTATTGTCGTGCCCTTACATTATTATTGTTATGTAGGCTTTGATTATATTGTTACCCCTTAGACTCCTATATATACCAAGGAGGTATTTTTATTTGTATCATTTGAGCGTTATTCATTTATGTGATGTAAAGGAGGTTTCCCCCTCGAAGGGGTTTATTTTCAAGTCGTTGATCTATCTTTTTTGTTGTTTTGTGATTGGGTTGCATAACACCATAACTCTCTCTCTCTCTCTCTCTCTCTCCTTGCACTCCAACTCTGTCACTAACTCCCTCCCTCTCTCCTCCTCTCTCTCCCCTCCATATTTGTGTCTCCCTCTGTCTTTCTTCCTCTTCTGTCCCACTCTATCCTCTCCTTCTCTCTCTCTTCCCTCCTTCTCTCCGCTCTCCCTCACTCTCTCTCCATATCTCCCTTGTCATTCCCTCTCTGTCTCCACCTATATCTCTCTATGTTTTTGTTCTTTCCTCCCTCTCCCCCCCTCCAAGTATTTATCTCTCTCTCTCTCTCTACGTTATCACTCCCTCTCTCTCCGCCTCTTGTCATGCGGAAAGAGTTGATAATGCGGACAAAACCGACCTCCCTAGAAGCAAAGGCTTTCTAGTGACAAACAAGACAAATAAACACTACCTTTCTCTAAACATGCATTTAGAATACAAGTAATCAGGTGATTATAACATACCTTTAGTCCAACGCTTTGTAGTAGTCTAGCCTCGCTGATCCAGATGAGCTCCTCCTTCTCTTCGAAACCTGCATTCACTAACAAGCCAAAAGATTAAATAGCACCTGATAAACTCATAAAACAATACATATCCATCATACAGACCAAGGAGTATATGAAACAAATCATGATTAACAATCTGTTGAGAAAAATGAGTTCATTTGTATTAAGTGGAAACAAAAGAAACCATTACAACCTGAGCCTTGGTGTTGTGCAGGTCCCTCCTAGGGTCCAACAAGAGTTTTCCTTTACTTTGATCAGCTCACCCACTTCCAAATAAGGCTAGGAAAGGATGGGAATCTCTCCTCTCAAGCTTTATAAGGGAGTCCTAATTCCAGCAGCATCTACCCTTAGGAATGTTCAGCTTTCAACCTCCCCTCCTTCTGGCCCAATGCCTGTATTTATAGTGCTCTAGAGGAGGTCCACCATCAATGGGATAAGCCCCTCTTTGGATGGGATATCTCCCCTCTTGATGGGATAAGTTCCTCTTTCATAGGGATACATGAACCATTTGGAGGCGCTCAATACACGTCGAACAACCTTCTAGAATGCTCTAGAAATGACCACAAGTAACTTTTTTGGAGTGAAACTTGCGCCTTTTTACCTTTACAGGAGTACGCACCCAGCCCTTTACAGACAGAGCGTACAAGTACGCAGGTATTGTGAACTTGAGGTGCGTACACGCAGGTAAGGCTAAGAGAAACTGCGTACCCAGAGTTATATAGATTTTTAAAGACTTTCTCTCTTTCTTGGAGTTTGACATGAAGAGCAAAGGTATAAGACTTGCCAAGGAGGATAGTATGACAGTTGATGGAGCCATACTAACTGCAAATAGTCATGGTGACAAATTTTAGTGTAACACCTCTATCTCTCTATGATTTTTTTCTTTCTCTCTCCCCCTCAAAGACTCTCTCTCTCTCTCTCTATGATCAAGGATTGTCACTCTGTGTAATCAATAATATATTTAAGGTCTAACATAATAATAATAATAATTATTATTATTATAATATATTGGAATAATAATAATAATAATTATTGACTACTATACCAATACCAATATATATAGAAATAATCTATTAAAAAAACAATAATATGTTAACTTTACCTTATATAAAAACCAATTAATTATGATAAAATTGGTATCTTTGTGCTTTACATTTTACATTTTCTATTTTACATTTTAGATTACATTTTCTCACATTTTACATTACGTTACATTTTACATTTTATTTTTTCATTGTGAAATGAGTTATGGTTTCTGGGTATGTGGTATTGGTAAACCATGGTATTGGCCCATGGTAATGTGACGAAAACCTATTTAAAAATTAATAATATCCACGGTATTGTGGGGTTGAATATCCATGGTTAGGAATATTGTTATATTGTAAGTTTATTGTAAGTATTAAATTTTTATGCACTTATTAATTAAATTTAAATATGGTTATAGAATCTTAATAGTCCAAGTAAAGAGTCTAACAATCGATTTTTCTATTGATCACTATTAGTTTAACATTTACCAATGCAAATTATAATGTTTAACTCTCAAAAATAAATATTTAATTTTCAATATTATTTGATTTTATACCTTAATTTATGGATATAGTTGCAATATTCATGCATGATTTTTAGATATTTGTGTAGTGAGTTTTTGTTCTTAAGTTTTATAGGAAAACCATCCAAAAATAAAATTCTTGAAAATAGATGATACGTAGGTAAATAACGTATTTATCATTTACTTCCCATCATAATTTAATCATGTCTTTGCATAAAAAAATGCATAGGCATAAGATGTAAATAAATATACTTTCCATGAGTTACTTCTCACCATTATTTATGTTTTCCTTGACACTTATGTAGGAGTAACACTGGAAATGTGTAGACTTACTAGTGGTTACTACGCACCAAAATTTATGTCAGCCTGATCAAGCAATTTGCTAATCTACTTCACAACTAAAGTTATTAGTTCCTGCCAAAGAAAGATCATAGGATGTTTTGTCTGTCAACCAATATTAATTTAGCATTAAACAATGTAAGTTATGATTATTATTTATGCAATTTTTCCTAGAGCATAATTTCGAACTTGAGTTGGAGGGACTAAGTTGTCCTCCAAAACAAATTTACAATATAACAAATTGAATTTTATTAATTTTATTACTTTTAACTTTTTATTATTAATTAGTCAACATTTAAATGTTTACACTCATTTTACAGAGACTACAACATCCCACATACTAGGTTCTATCTTTTATTATTTTTTAATAAAGTTGACATTTCAAAAATGTTGATATATTATTTTATGTCACACCTACACATATTCCTTATACTAGGTTGTAGAGCGTTTCTCAATGCAATAAAACAGTGATTTTTAATATTACAATTATGTAACCTTATTTTTAATAAGAATCTCAATTTCAAAATTGAAAGAAAATTATTAAGTACTATGTTAGCCAAAATTTCCATAAAGACCAAAAGATGTGGCTAACAAAAAGAAAGCAAAAGAAAAAAACCCTCATAGTTATATTTAAGTTTTTTGTTTTATGTTATTGAAAATTAAATTCAAACATAACGATGTTAGTAGTATTTAACTTATATTCAATTTTAATTTCAATATAGCATAATCATTTGGTTTATCACTCATTGATACTTTATTTTGAAGGAAATAATTTTTCAAAGTATTATGAATCACTTCTAGAGGTTGAAATGACATTTTTTTTGTTGATTGGAAATGGTTATGTAATAGAGTATGTCAATATAATACACTAGAATTTATTAAAGTAACTAGAAATCTTATGATCAAAGTGTATGTTCAAAATCAGAATTTTTTGGCCTTACTTTGGTTGAGTTGAGAAGTTTATTTTATAGCTAGTATGAGGGGATGTGAAACTTTGTCTATTCGCCCCCCTTTAAAATAAAATTAAAATTAAAAATTATGTTCCAAGAAGTAAAAAAATTGTGTTCGTAAGATGTTTAAATCTTATACTTTTCAAAATGATTTCAACCAAATATTTAAAGACATTGTTTAAAGATCTATGTTAAGTAACTAATATCGATATGAACTTCATATATATATATATATATATATATATATATATATATATAGAAAAAAAAAGTTAAAATAAAATATTTTAAAGTTCTATATAAAAAAATATTCAAGGTGGGTTATCAATAAAATATTTTAATACGAATTAATATTGACATATACTTAAAAATACATTAACAATAATAAAAAATAATTTTAATTTGTTTGATAGAATGTCTCTATGTACATGTTATGTAAAATACTTTAACACCAATTATGTATATATTATATAGTTTGAGTGGGCCTAATAGTTAAGAGCATGTGTTTCCTCCTAAGAGGTCACAGGTTCAAAACTGTAACAACACTAGTGAAAATTCCATGTAATAAAAGTTAAAAATAATAACCAGGGTTGATGGAACACTTATTCCAAGCTGAATGTTGGGAAGGACATCCTAGGGGGTGTTCATTTGGTTTATTATGGCTAAGGAAATTGGCAAAGGCAATGGTTAAGGATTTGGAAAGACAAAATGGCATTTTTCGCACATTTATTTATGAAAATAATGGAAATTAGGAGAAAAGGGAGGTGAAGGTCATAGGTTGCAGGTAAGGAGGAAACTGTAGGAAAATAATGGAAAAATGAAGAAAATAGAGGCCTCATTCATAAAAAGTCTTATGAGTATCAATTAGTAACATTTTATCTGTTCCATTTTGGAGCTCTCTAATTATTCTCTCTCTCTCTCTCACTCTTGGACACTTATATTTTTCTTGGAGCACTTGGGCATTGGATCAAGAAAGGAAAACAAGGTAAGATGAAGCCAAGATCAAGCAAGGAAAAGTAGGATCAAGCAGCTACAATAGGATTCTTTACAGGTATTGATTTGCATGTGTGATTTCTTCGCTAGATTTGGCATGCATGGTATTGCATGTGGTTCTTTGTTGTTATGGCATGGGTTTTTCTAGGTATTAAAGTGTTCTTCAGCCTACCCTTGCCATTTCTTTATAGCCTTGATGAGATGGGTTTTCATACTTCAGTTGAGATGGATAGCCGGATGGATTCGAAGTTGAGTCCTTGAACTAGACTATGGATCATGGTAAAGCTGGTGGCTTAGTAACCCCTGAGCCAAACTGTGGGTTGCGGTAAAGACATAATTGTGTGCCTTGGTGGGCCTGCGAATCCTTGCTGGTGAATGGCGGGATATACAATAAATCCAAGAGGTAGATTTCTCTCTGTTGGGTCTATTAGTCCTGGGATGGGATGTATGGTAAAGCTTGGAGAGTGTGTCTTGATGTAGGGCCTAGTGATCACTGGATCAGACTATTGATTACAGTAAAGATTGAGAGACTAGGAGACACTGAAATTCTTCATGGTGTAGGTGGATAAATCCAATAGCATCCATGCTTGTTTGGTTATTTTCACTTGCCTATGAGTCTCATAATCATGCTTGGAATACGGCACAAGGGTGATTGACTGAAGAGAGATTTGGATCGGCCAATATATGGTCTGGTGGAACGTGGTAGTCCCATCCCCGATTGGTTTCTACATTCATTAATGAGAAATTCATCCCTTTGGTTTTTATGTGTAAATGTATTGGTTTATATGTGGATTCTACGGCTGATGTATTTATGGTATTTCTGTTGTTACTATGCTAGTTATGTATATGTTTTATGATAACAACTATGTATGGCTCTCATCATATTTTTACTTATAAATGAATGGATAATATATCATGACCTAATAGATGGTAATGCAACAAATGACATGAGGGAACAACAGTTCATAGAATTTCTCAGATAAGTATGAGATCCCTATGCTTAAACATGTTGTTTACACCTATAGATTACATGCTTGTGATATGTTTGACGAAATGCCTGTCATGGCTAGTAGGGGTTTGGTTAAGGGCTTGTTCAACTAATTACTTTTGCATCATTGTTTCCCTATTATTTTACTGCTTTAAAGATGACATTCCATTTTTGGAAGTGACCTGGGCTCTGGTCTTGAAAAAGTAGCTCAAATCCCAGGGATGCTGGCATAGAATTGGACAAAATGGTTCCTTGACGCTAGCTTGAAAGCCTATGAGAGCGTCCATAGGTCCTTGGATGTTGGCATGCCCATAGCATGAGAGTGTCTTGAGGTCAAGTGATCAAAAACGTCAGTGGGACCATGGGGAAAGTTGTTTGAAGTGTTGGGATGGTTCTCAGGGGTCTTGTAGCTAATGTGGAAGTTCTGTATGTTGTGTTTCCATCTATCCCATTTCCTTAAGGTCACATACAAGGTTGAATCCAATCACAATAGCCTCTCGTCACATGTTTACCCCTGTTGGCTGGTTACTTGGGGAGATGTGGGAGGAGGGTGTCACGTAGTGGTATTAAAGCATGTTTCACCCCTTGGACTGGATGGGATGTGTTTTGGTCATGTATTCATGTTAGTTGCATGTGTGTCTCTTACACTTGCATTCCATGTTCTTGTTGCATTTTCATAATGGTTATCATGGTTGTAGTGATGTCATCACAAGGAACTTGATGTTGTTATTGTGGAATGCATCATCATGAGTGTGTGACTCATTATATGTGGTTTACGTGTTGTTATATGTCACTTGGTTACATTCTTGTACATTTGGTTACATTCTTGTATGCTTGGTTACAAATATCATTCTTGTAGGTTGGGTTTCAAGTATCATTCATTTATGCTTGATTACATGCATTCATGTGTGTGTGTGATTGATTATGCATTTCTTATGCATGTTGATGTTTTCATGTGGCCATGTGTACAGTAGCATAATGATTGTTGTCACGCATGAGGTCATGGTGTGTGTAGTCAATATGGGCATGCATTGATGACTAGATTCTAGCTAGAATGATGTTTATGTGTTGATGTACTTATTTGCATATGTCTATATGTTGTTATGATTATGTTATACATGTGTCATGCTGATTTGGATGATCTTGTAGATGAGGTATCCTCCCCAAATTATACTAAGGTATCTTGGTTTATTATGATTTATTTTATTTGACATAGTATGATTTGAGGAAAGGGATCAAATGGCTAACAAGATGGTAGACTACAAAGACTCTCCCTATGAATCGGATGAGCAGTGTGGTGGGAACTCTTCTGATTTGGAAGACACCTTGAGAGAATAAATAATGAGTTGTAAGGAAGACAATGACAAGATCATATAGGAAAAAGAGAAACAAGCAAGGTTAATGCAATACTCCTTCAAAGTTTGTCAAAACTACAACGAAAAGGACCACTACGAATCATCCATGGTTAGGAGGACAAAACTAATGGGGTATATGGTAGTAGTTCTCATTGTAGACACAGGTCAGATAGAGATGACATGGTGAGAGATGGAAGATTGTTGGGCACTCCGAATAGGAGGGGTCATGAGTATAGGTACTATTCTAGTTCTAGTTCTGACAAGCATCATGATCATCATCATTATCATCCTTACATGAGGAGTGATAGGAGATACTTGCCAAAAGAATTTAAGAAAGAAAAGCCACCTAATTTTGATGCAGATTGAAAGAAATCGGAAGATGTAGAAGCTTGGATACTTGGGATGAACAAATTTTGCGAGTTGCATCAGTACACAGATAACATGAAGGTCAGAATTGCTATCCTCATCTTGAAAGGTAAAGCAGACATTTGGTTTGAAGACGTGAAGTGGGTCAGAGACATCAGGACGGATGACTTGAGTTGGCATGATTTCAAGAGGATTTTCAGGAAGAAATACTTGTCAGAAAGGTACTACACCGTAAGGCCAAATAATTCTATGAGATAAAGATGGGGTCAATGACAGATGAAGAGTACATGACCAAGTTTATGGATCTATTGAGGTATGTATAATATCTTATAGATGAGAAGGCTAAAGTTCAACTATTTGTTAGTGGTTTTCCATTAGCATTTTGAGATCGGATGGAGTATGATGAGCTTCGGTCACTTGAGGAAGTTATTGGGAAATTGAAGCATTTCTATGAAGAATCAAAGTGTAAGAATGAATCTTAGAAAGGATAGAAAGGAAAATAAAAGGGAAAAGTTAATTGGTAGACTAAGAGAGAAAGGCCTCAAAATGTAGAGGAGAAAGAAAGTGTGGCACCTCAAAAGAAGTTTAATGAAGATAAAAAGGGACATGGATCATAGTAGCGGCATAGAGGTAATGGTACTAGACGGTTGGAGTGATGGACATGTGGTGAGGAACACCTTAGGAGAGACTGTCCATAGAATCAAGGTGGCAGGCCTAATATATACAATGTAGAATAGGCGCAAACTGTTGGGGATGTGGGGCAGAGTATTCCTCGTATTTATGCAGCGTGGGAAACGGAGAGGCAGAGCACCAGGGATCTATCATTGATATGGAGAGTAAGGTTTGTGATCAAGTTATTTCTATTTTGATTGACCCTTAATCTAATTATAGTTATGCTAGTCATGGATTGGTGGATAAGTGTGGTTTGAGTAAGGAATTTCATTTAGAATATTGGTTAATGCAGTTTGATGGAGTTACAAAGAAGTCAATCCATCATTGGGTAAGAGATTGTGCATTTTATTTGAATGGTGTGCCTACCACAAGACATCTGAATGTATTACCATTGGGATCATACAATACGTTGTTGGGCATGGATTGGTTATATCTTCATAGGACCAAAGTGGATTGTTATGACAAATCCATTAAGTGTGTTGATGACAATGGGGAACCAAGAGTCTTACATAGAAACAAGAAAGCCACGTTAGTTAGGATGGTGACAGCTATGCAGGCAAAGCGTAGTCATAGAAAAGGGTGTATGTTATTTACAGTGCACATCTATAGTGAAAAGGGTAAGGAAGTTGTGGATGTAGATGTGTTGATAAGGTACCCAGTTCTACAACAGTTTAAGGATGTATTTCTTGAGGACATCTCAGAGTTTCCACCTCACAGGGAGGTAGAATTTTCTATTGCGTTAGTGCTAGGGGCAACTCCAACATCAAAAGCACCTTATAGGATGAGCACACTTAAGTTTATGGAGTTAAAGTTGCAATTGAAAGAAATGCTGGAAAGGGGACAAATTAGGCCAAGTGTATCACCTTGGGACAGACGGATATTGTTTTTGAAAAAGAAAGATGGCACTCTCATATTATTCATTGACTACAGGAAGTTGAACAAAGTGACCATCAAGAACAAGTATATGTTGCCAAGGATTGATGACTTGTTCGATTAGATGAAGGGAGTGGTAGTGTTCTCAAAGATTAATATGAGATCTGGGTATCATCAGGTATGCATCAAAGAGGAGGACATTTAAAAGACAACTTTTTGAACCATGTATGGGGATTATGAGTTTGTTGTAGTTCCATTTAGTTTGACTAATGCTCAAGCTACATTTATGTGCTTGATTAATAGTGTGTTGCATCTATATTTGGATAAGTTTGTTATTGTGTTCATTGATGACATATTATTATATTCTAAAAATGACGAAGAGCATGTAGAGAATTTAGCAGTATTGTTGAGGTTGTTGAGAGAGCATCGGTTGTATGCTAAGATCAAGTGTAGTTTCTCTCAGACTGAGGTACACTAATTGGGACATGTTTTTTCCAAAGAGGGAATTGCAGTAGATCCAAAGAAGATAAGGGCCATCATGGAGTGGATAGATCCTAAGAATGTGGATGAGGTGAGATCACTCATGGGATTGGCAGGTTACTACCAGAGGTTCATTAGGAACTTTTCATAGATTTCTTACCCTATCACATAATTGTAGAGGAAAGGTAAGAAATTTGAATGGATGGAGGAGTGTGAGGCCAGTTTTGAGTAGCTTAAGCAGTTGTTGACACATGCTCAAGTGTTAAAGATTACAGATATGGAAGAGGAGTTTGTATTTTGCACAAATGCTTGCAAGGGAGGACTTGGTGAGGTACTTATGTAGGACAGACATGTGGTGTGTTGTGAGTCGTGAAAACTAAATGAGCATAAGCATAACTACCCGACACATGATCTTGAGTTAGTAGCAACCATGCATGCATTGAAGATGTGGAGGCATTATCTTCTTGGCCGAAGATTTGTACTGGTGAGTGATCACATTGGGTTGAGGTATTTGTTTGACCAGCAAAATCTGAATGCCAGGTAGGCTAGATGGTTGGAAACAATCAATGAGTTTGATTTGGAGATCATGTACATCAAAGGAAAATAGAATAGGGTGGCATATGCTCTTAGCAAGCGGATACAGGTAAATCACTTAGTAGCTATGAGCTCCTATGGGATAGACTTACAGGATAGGATGTTGCAGGCAAGTTAGTAGGATATCATATATATGGAGATTATGCATAGGTTGCAGTAGGGTACTGGTACAGGTATAGGTGATGGTACAAGTAGTGTTATAGGTATAGTTATAGGTATAGGTAGTGGCATAAGTACAGGTGCAGGTGCACGGGATGTGGACTATTTCCTTATAGTAGATGGACTGGTTAGATTCAGAGATAAAATATATGTGCCAGATAGCAGTGAGCTCAAGAAGGTCTTTTTTGTGATAGTTTCATGCGAAACCATATTCAGGTCTCCCAGTTTATTAGAATACATTGACTGCAATGGAGAAATTTTATTATTGGCCGAACCTGAAGAGGGGTGTAGCGGAGTTTGTGGCTAGGTGTTTTGTTTGTCAGAATGTAAAAAACATAGTGTAAATACCTAGGTGGACTGCTACATCTGATTGCGATTCCAGAATGGAAATGGGAGGTCATTTCCATGGACTTCATCACAGGGTTTTTGAGGACAATGAGACAACATGATTCCATCATGGTTGTTGTGGATATGTTGACAATGGTTGCACACTTCATTCCAGTGAAGTCTAAATTCTTAGCTGGCGATGTAGCATAGGTATTAATCATATATGTGGTTAGATTGCATGGTGTTCCAAAGAATATTGTGTCAGAGAGGGATGCAAACTTCACTTCCAAGTTTTGGAAGGATTTGTTTGTAGGTTTGTGCATAGAGTTGGCCTTCAGTACAACTTATCATTTGCAGAATAATGGAAAAACGGAGAGGGTCAGCAAGATATTGGAAGACATGTTGAGGATGTATGTGATGCATTAACAATGGAAGTGTTAGGATTATCTTCCCTTGGTTGAGTTTGCATGCAATAATGTTTATCAAGAGTCATTAATGATGAGTCCTTTCGAGGCATTGTATGGGCAGAGTTGCAATACGCCTATCAGTTGGAGTGATCTAGCTAACAGGGTGTTGATTGGACGGGACATGGAACAAGAGATGAAGGTTATAAAGAAGAATCTAAAGGCATCATAGGATAGGTACAATAGCTATGTAGTTCGGAACAGGTTGTTCAAGGAGTTCTAGGCTGGTGAACAGGTGTACTTGTGCATCAAAACAAGAAGAGCTCCTTGCAAATTGGATCATGTGCCACGCTGGCACAATAGTCTTGTGGACCCTTTAGTATTGTTGAGAGGATTTGGCTAGTAGACTTTCGACTTTCACTGAATCCAACTTAAGAAGTATGTTAAAGATGCTGATCATGTGATTTTATGGTCTGTATTGCAGGTGGAACTAGATGGATAATTCTAGCCGAAGCCTTAGTGTATATTGCAGAAAAAGGTGCTAATGCTCTGAAACTGAGCAATCGAGAATGTTAAAGTGCAATGGAAGCACTTTGGGCCCAATGAAGCTACATGGGAGATGATGGATCAGATGCAGGCTATGTATCCTTCCTTGTTTGCCAGTTGAGGCAAAGCAGTTTTGGGTATGATGTTTTGGTACATGTCTTTGGTATATGCTTTGGTACATGCTTTGATGATGTTTTAATATATGTACATATGTATATGGATGTAAATACCACCATGAGCTATGTCATAAATCTCCAATAAGCGGTATAGGTGTTATTTTGTCATGTTATTATGTTGTCATGTGGGTTGGCATTCACCAGGGTGATCATTGTAAATACTACATTGAGATATGTTATAAAGCTCCATGAGTAGTATGTTTTCTTTCCAGTGGTTTTTCTGATGTATATGTGTGATTGAACACCGAGGATGGTGTCCCCCAAGGGGGAGGGTTCTGTAACATTCCTAGTGAAAATTCCATGTAATAAAAGTTAAAAATAATAACCACGGCTGATGAGACACTTATTCCAAGCTGAATGTTGGGCAAGACATCTTAGGGGGTGTTCAATTGATTTATTATGGCTAAGGAAATTAGAAAAGGCAATGGCTAAGGCTTTGGAAAGGAAAAATGGAATTCTTGACACATTTATTTATGAAAATAATGGAAATTAGGAGAAAAGGGAGGTGAAAGGTCATGGGTTGCATGCGAGGAGGAAAATGAAGGAAAATAATGGAAAAATGAAGAAAATAGAGGCCTCATTCATAAAAAGGCTTATGAGGATTAGTTAGTAACGTTTTGTCAGTTTAGATTTGGAGGTCTCTCATTATTCTCTTTCTCTCTCTTTCACTCTTGGACACTTCGAGTTTTCTTGGAGTGCTTGGGTAGTGGATCAAGAAAGGCAAAGAAGGCAAGGGGAAGCAAAGATCAAACAAGGAAAGGAAGGATCAAGCAGCTATAATTGGATTCTTTGCAGATATTGAATTGCATGTGTGATTTCCTTGCTAGATTTTGCATGCATGGTATTGCATGTGGTTCTTTGCTATTATGGCATGGATTTTTCCAGGTGTGACATTATTCTTCAGCCCAGCCTTGCCATTTCTTGATAGCCTTGATCAGATGGGTTCTCATACTTCGGTTGAGTTGGATTTTTGGATGGATTTGAAGCTGAGTGGGGTGGATATCTGAAATGACATACACATGGCATAGTGGTCCTTGAAGCAAACTGTGGATCATGGTGAAGGTTCTAGCCTAGTAACCCCTAAACCAGATTGTGGGTTGTGGTAAAGCAAGATTGTGTTCTTTAGTGGGCCTAGGAATCCTTGTCGGTGAATGGTGGGATATATGGTCAAGCTAAGAGGTAGTCTACTCTCCGTTGGGTCTAGTATGCCTGGGATGGGATGTATGGTAAAGCCTAGAGAGTGGGTCTCAGTGTAGGGCATAGTGATCTCTGGATCAGACTGCCGATTATGATAAATCCTGAGAGACTAGGAGGCACTCAAATTCCTCAGGGTGTAGGTGGAGAACTCTAGTAGCATCCATGCTTGTTTGGTCCTTTTTGGTTGGTTATGTGTCCCACATTCATGCTTGGAATATGGCATGGGGGTGATTCGCTGAAGAGATATTTGGCAAAGCTAATCTATGGTCATGTGGAATGTAGGAGTCCCATCCTTTGTTGATTTCTACATATATTAATGAGAAATTCAACCCTCCGGTTTTTATTTGTAAATGTATTGGTTTATATGTGGATTATATGGCTGATGTATTTATGGTATTTCTGTTGTTACTATGTTGGTTATGTATATGTTTTATGACATCATCCATGTATGTCTCTCATCATGTTTTTACTTGTAAATGAGTAGACAATGTATGTAACCTAATAGATGGTAATGCAGAAAATGACATGAGGGAACAATGGTTCTTAGCTATTCTTAGATAAGTATGATATCCCTATGCTTAAACCTATTGTTTGCACTTGTAGATTACATGCTTGTGATATGTTTTATGAAATGCCTATCATGGTTAGTAGGGATCTGGTTAAGGTCTTGTTCAACTAATGGTTTTTCATCATTGTTTCCCTGTTATTTTGCTGCTTTGAAGATTACATTCCATTCTAGGTAGTGACCTAGGCTTTGGGCCTGAAAAAATGGCTCAAATCCCAGGGACGTTGGCACAGAACTAGAAAAAATGGTCCCTCAACGCTAGCTTGAAAGCCTATGAGGGCATCCAGAGGTTCCTGGACGCTTGCATGCCCATAACATGAGAGCGTCTAGAGCTGAAGTGATCAAAAGCTTTAGTGGGACCCAGGGGCAAGTTTCTTGAAGTGTTGGCATGGTTCTACATTAGGGGAGTTTTGAGGTCTAAAATGGGCCTCCTAAGGAAATTATAAAATAATAATGGAAATAATAAAATAATATTAGATTACATCATCAAATTTAGAGGGAAAAAAAACTACTTTTTCAACTCGTATTTTCAACTTATCTCCCTATGGGTTTACTCAATTTCGAGGGGGATCACTCGTTGGATGCAGGATTTGATTCCTCATCCAAGTAGTACCCATGTTGCATACTTTTGATGGACCCTGCTACATGAAAAATGAGAAATAAATGAGAAACATGATTACAATCATGTTTTTTCATGTATTCTCATTTTCTGTGTAGTAGGGTTGATCAAAAGCATGCAACATGGGTACTCCTTGGATGAGGAATTACAATTTTAATCAAACAAGTACTCCCACTAGAAATTTGAGTAAAACCTTAGTGAGATAAGTTGAAAAAGTAGTTTTATTATTTTATTATTTTTTAATTTTTTTACTTTCTTACCCAAAAAATGGTGAATCATCCCCCATGGTTGACATCATCATCTTGAATCCTATTGGTTCTTATAAAGTTTATTTTGGTTGTACATTTTTCGTAGGAGCCCTATTTTAGACCTCAAAATTTCTCTAATGAGGGGTCATGTGGCTGATGTGGAAGCTATGTATGTAGTGTTTTTGTTGATTCCATTTCCTTAAGGTCACATAGGAGGTTGAATCAAATTACAGTAGCTTCTCATCACATGTTTACCCCGATTGGCTGGTTACTTGGGTAGATGTGGTATTCGTTATAACTAATACTCAAGTACTTACAACATTTAATGAGTATATCAAGATTTACATTATATGAATGTCATTCAAAATATCAAATGTAACTATGTCATCTAGAGGGGAAGCTAAATTCAAATTAAGTAGGGTGATAGGAAGAAATGAAGAAAGAAAATTGAGTTCACTAAATTGTTGTAGGTGAGGGTAGGTGAGCTTCCTATTGTTGCAAGCTCTCCAATTGGCTTCTTAGACCGTCAAATTCGTCATTTTTCCTCCATATCAATTGTAGATGTTTGATCTATATCGCCATTGTTGTCGTGAACTGACTAACCAATTGGTCCATACATAAAATTAGAGCCATGAAATAATCCTTGAGTTTTGACTATGAAAAAATAAGGAGCATGTATTGTTTTTTTTCAGTTACCCTATGAACTTCCATGGCCAAAATTATGGGGAGACTATATCTCAAAATATTTCCAACATGTAAGCTTGATCCCACTCTCCATAATGGAAGCTTTCATCATACTTCAATAACTCTCCAATTGTCAAAATTGAAATAGATGATGGCCATAAAAGGAGAGGAATCTGCATGGAAGTCTTCCTGACTCATCACATTTGTTACATTCCACCTCTAGCAAAAAAAACTAGATAGATTGACCATGGATCTTACACAGGGCGAATAGATGACCCAAATAAATTCATTATGATGGATTTATGACTCATCTGCAAGTTGAGTGCTCTATCCCTCATCTCACACACCAAAATTGAGTCCAAACCTATGCCAATCTTATTAGTGTATTTCATGTTTTAGTTCATGCGAGTGGAGTAAATATTCCCCACATTATTTATAATGGTTTCAATTCAAGGGTCCTGGGCCACGTGTCATCAACCTCCTTGACATGAATCCTCATTCAATCACTTATCTATTGGATTTGACTCCATGGGTCATGGCATATGAGTTAAGCAACTAGATGGATTTGGGTGGAACCATTCACACAATGTTTAGAATGGAAAACTTCTTGGTTGGACAATTAGTTTTCCAATGTATTTGTATCCCATAGTTCATGGATGTATTGATATTCTAGGATGGAGTACATGCTTGATACAATTTTATTAAGGGTGGATTTGATTTTTATATCTAAAGGAGTAGTGCCCAGGTTTCGCTTATGATAATATTGGGGTTACCCACAATAATTAACTTGTCAATTAGGTAGTTTTCAACAAGATTAATTTGTTATAGTGATTTATACACTCCACTTGGTTATTGAAAACTATATCTAGAGTCGAGAGATAAGTGAGTTCAATATATCCTTAATAATAACATCCACTGCAAAAACACTAGCTTTCCTTATATATATATATATTGAAATTGTAATACTAATAATTTAATATATTAAAATTGCAATACTTAATATAATTTTACTTGTGATAAAGTATATGAAAAAAATATTAAATGTAAATTTAACAAAATTTTAATAATATTATTGTTCTTATTTATATTTTAATTTTTATATCACAATATTATTATTAGATAATTTTATATTATTTTAAAAATATTATTGTTTAAAAAAAATGAAGTATCTATAAACAATTAATAACTAATAAATTATATCATATATTATTTTTTTCAAAGAAAAAATTGCAATTTTATTCAACTTGTAATAAGCAATAAAATTACATGTTGTATATGTTAAAAGAATTTGGTAAGATAACCCTTCTCGCTTATGAGAGATGAGAAGGGAATTTGCTTTATAAAACATTACTTAAGAATTTCAAAGTTAAGTGTGATAATAATCACTAAACTTCTCTTTTTTACCTTTTTTTTTTTCCTTTTGGACCTGCTACAAAGACCTTGAATTAGGGTCTATTAGGACCATTCCAATTCATTTCCTAATGCCTACGATGAAGTTTCTTTGTTTGATCCTGAGGTCCCTTTATACCTCCTTTCCCATTTCCATTGCATGCCTCCTTTTTTTGTTGGTGCTTGGATCTCTTCTAGTTCAGTACCCTTATGCATGTGGGTCATGTTGTATTTCTGATTCAAAGCATCGTCATCTGCTTTGTTTTTGGGGATATAAGTGGTTTCTTATTCTTTCTTATGAGAGGTAGGGATCTGAAGGCTACGATCCTTTATTTTTTTTGGTTTGCCCCTTTTTATTTTTTGGTATCTTTTTTCCCTATGGGCATGTGCTCTATAGGTGTCCATTTTGGTAATAGATTTGGCATATGAATGCAGTATTTTCATAATCTAACAATTGGGCCCAGTGAACACTTTTGTGTTTTAGCTGAATAAGGTTTGGGAGACTTTTGCTAAGGTCTATTTCAACACATATTCTAACAAAGGTGAAAATATCTTACTCCGTTCTTTTAAGGTCCATCTTTTTAATGGATGTCTTCCCATTAGAATTTTTAATGAAAATCTCAAACGTTTCCTTTCATGTATTTCCCTGTCTTTTAGCTAGATCAAAGAGGGGAAAACAAGGGGGAATTGCATAGAAAAATGGAGCCCTCATGTACATTGGTATCTTCATTTCCATGGCCTCTAAATCAAACAACATAGGGCAAGCAAGAAAACTCATAACAAATAATTCGGGTGCCGGCCTTGTTACACAGTAATTTGTCATTGTCCTCATCTCAGTCCCAAATAAACATGTCCATAACTTCTCACTTATGAAAAAGATTAAACAATGCTCTCGAATGCTAAAAAACTGACCCTTTTTCCCTAAGTCTCTGCATTGTCGCTAGCAAGACATTAAAGGAGTGTGACGATCCCTAGTCATGAACAGTCCAGTTGCGACACCATCGCAGGTGTACACGTGTTTCCCATGACGATCAAATTTTAGGGCTCGGCGTGAGGCTCCCAGCTATTTCTTGTGATGATTGGTCTAAATGCATTGCCTCCTTTTGATGTCGTCGCTAAGCCTTAGTTCATGACCTGCGACAATCCAGATTAGGCGAATTTGTTCAAACAGTCGGCCTTCTGGGTGTTTCTAGAGTTGGTTGTCGGGTCAGTTTTGGTTACCTTTCCTCCTCTGGGATGGTGGCTCTGCCTCTTGTGCAACCTCCCTTAAAGATAAGCTCACTCTCCCTCATTTCATGGAGACTCCTTCTCTTATTAAATCACTCACCATTGCTATGATCTGCTAGTTCTTTAGTTCTGGAATTAGTGCTTGCTGGTTCTTTTGAGTTTGGTTTGAAGCTAAGTAGATAGCTTTGGTGTGAGTGTGACAAGTGTGGGATTGCTAATAGTTTGATAAGAGGTTGTGGAGTATCTTAGCTTTTGCATGAGGGATTGATAGAGAGAGAGAGAGCTATTGTACTATTGGGAGACCCATTCTTAAGAGTGAATGCTTGAAGGAACATATTGAATCGACCCTTCGAGAAGACTTGCGACGTCAAGGCATGATTGTAAGTTTGCTCTCATTTCATTTTTAATACAAGCAGTGATGATTTCCTATATCTTGTGTATAATCTACTTGATAGCTTGTGACTCCTTGACTTTATAAGTAAATAGATCATTACTGTTCTTGTTTATGTGCTCTGTTGTTTTCCTGTGGTGTTTCAGGTTGATTTCTCGTTGAGGAGAAAGAAATGGAAGCTGGAGCAGCGCAACGGAAACTTCATCAACCACCAGTTTGAGGTAGGCCTCCAACGATGACTATTTAAGGGAATCGATTGTTGTTTTGTCTTTGCTATGATTAGACCCACTCTAGGGCTAGAGGGGTTGCCTCTGTCCATAGAGGGAACACTTTCCTACTTCACAAGTTGGTGACTCCACTGGGGAGTCCTTTGTATGCTTTCTTCTTGTTTACTTTTAGTTTGTCTTTTGATTTAGTGTCTCTTGAATTTTTGAGGTTGAACCATCAGTTTTCTGGGTTACCTGGGTCAATTTTGGAATTCCCCTTACTGTTTGGATGATCAATCTGGTGTCATTTAGGTGATTTTACTTTGTCTTTTGCTTAAGTAAGATCATCGCTGAAGATAGCTTAACAGCTACGATGACGTCGCTGATGTTCTAGCTTTGTGCCTGCGACGATTTGGCTTTCATCTCAAGTTGCTAGCTTAATCCCCACGACGAGTCCTGAAATCGGACCGTCTCAGAAAACAGGTGTATTCTTGTGACTAGTCTCTAGTTGTCAGTGTAACACCTGCGACGACGTCTCTGAAAATAGGTGTATTCTTGCAAATAGTCTCTAGTTGTCAGTGTAACACCTGCGACGATTCCTATAAAGTTATTTTTACAACTTTACCTCTTGAATCCATCAATCTTGTTTATCCCCTGTTGTTTCTTGTCTCTCATTAGCTTGTTTTGATTGCTTTTGGTTAAGGTATGGTCTCTTTGGTTTCATTGAGTGAGTCTTGTGTTCTTAGACTGTGTAGCCTAGCTCTTTAAAAGTTTCACCGAGAAACTGTTTTCTTGGGTTACTTGTCTATCCGAGATTCATCTACAACCATCTTATTGATTTGTTTGAGCCTTTTTTGCTGCTTGTTTTGCTGGTCGATTTTTAGTGTCGATTATTGAAACAATTTCTTATGATTGATTCGGTCTCTTCACTAACAAGCATAGATTACAATTGTTTGGATTGATCAGTTTACACTCACTTGTTTGTCTCTTTAAATAAAAAAAAAAGAATGCAAAGATTGCATTCACTTATGTTATAGACATTTTTGTGCCTCGCATCATGGAGCATGGAATGTCAATAATTACAGGGATCCTCAGTCCCTAAACATGTTGTTCTTACCCCTAAAAGAACAAGGTCATCAAACAACAGCACTTCCAATCAGTTCTCCACCTGAAAACACTTCAAAACAGGCTTATTTTGGATCATGTCAGCTGCTTAACTGAGCTTCTGCGCTGGAATGCAACTGTCCCTCCTTGTACCTGCGCTGGAAGTCAAGATTAATGAAGGCTACCTGCGCTGGGCGAGATTGGCCAAGTGGCACAGTCATCCTGCAAGGTGTCAACTGCCCAGGAAGCTTCCAAACTGACACTTGGTTCATGAGATTCGCCCTGTGATGAGTAAGAGGTACTTGATCACCATGTGTAAGCAAGGATCTCCAAGTGGACACAAGAACTGAAGATTAACTGAAGAGGGAGAGGACACAAGGCAGCTTCATGTCAATCTCAAGCTGACTCATCCTCTCTTCTTCTATCCTATATATAGAGCTCTTCTATGAGGTCTAAGGAGGCTGGAATTTTGTGTAAAGCAAGGAGGTGCTGTTGGATTACAGTTAGAGCTATTGGGTGATTGTTTTACTAGAGGTGAAGAGGAGAGTTCTTGCTGCTGGGGAGGTGCTGCTGGATTGGAGCCATCATTGGTTGTAACCTTCTCAGAACCCTGTTACTTCTATCAATAAAGTTTTGCATGTTCTCCTATATACTTGTATTGCATTGATGTATTGTATTTACATGTATATTTGATTCACTCTAATCCATGCATCAATTATGAGTACATGTATCTTGTAGTTTCCTCTCTTGTTTTGTGAAGGATCTGTGTGTAGCTGGACCGGCAAAGAGAGTAAGGAGCTGGGAACAAGAGACAAAGAGAGAGGATCAAGATCGACTAAGCGAAGGATACCAGGTTGGTTGATCATTTCTTCCCCCTCTCTGTACTTTCATAAAGGAAAACATCAAAGCTTTACTTTCAGTTGTTGCTAAAGACTGTCACCTTTAGAGTAGGGATAGGGTCATCCACATCGGATACTTTTCCCCACAACAAACTGGTGACTCCGCTAGGGAGCCTAGTATCTTGTTGGTGTTTGTAGTATTTTGGTATTCATTTCTTGAAGAAAAGAGTACCAAATCGAAAAGCTTTTGACTATATCAAAAGCGAAGTAGAGGGGCTGCTACTCTTGCTCATTTGCTGAGCAAATTCAAGATTTGAAGAGCTTATCTACAAAAGACTCTTTACTCTTTGTGATAGCTTTTCATCCTCTTGATCATTCCTTAGCCTGTACTTGACCTATAGCTTTTTATTTCAGCAAAAACAGTGCATTTTTGAGTTTTTTATGACCCGGAGAACTTTGTAGACGCAACTCTCGTGTCCCAGAGCAGGCTGTCCACAGGCAGTCTGCATTACAGCGTAGGTACTCCCTTCGGGAACTGCGCTGAGAGTCAAACTGACAGACCAGAGCCTGCGCTGGTCCAGTTAGCCATTGTCTTGCTCAGTTTTCCCACTGTGTCTTGGCCCTGTTTTCACTGATTTTTGCTGATTGCTTGCTGGTCATTGTACTTACCGTAAACCACTTCTCCTTGACATTATTCCGCCTCAGTTGTGTGATGAAACTGTGAATGTTCTTTCAGTATTTCTTGTTTCAGTTACAGTTTCCCATTGTGAAAAGCGAACCAGTATAGCTGTGACCTCTTAGATCCTGGACTGTAAAAGTGTCTGTGTGATCTTAAGAGCTAGTTTTATTACTGTTCATGGCTGTTTGAGTTTGTTTGTTTTCCATCTTATGGTTTGAATTCATATATTTTTAGTGTTGAAACAAGTACCTGTAAGGTGTCTTTTCATTTAGACGAAACTTGTTTGTTTACGCTTCAAATTGAATTCGAAAATTACACAACAATTTCCTTTTGTCTACATCAACATTAAGGGAAAAGAAAAGAAATACATGCATCTTGCATTTGCATTTTTGATAAGTTTGCGTGTCTGATCTAGGAGAAAGTGCATTAGTTTGTGCTTTGTGCTCTGTGTGGAAA
Source organism: Pinus tabuliformis (assembly GCA_031772625.1). Classification (NCBI taxonomy): domain Eukaryota; kingdom Viridiplantae; phylum Streptophyta; class Pinopsida; order Pinales; family Pinaceae; genus Pinus; species Pinus tabuliformis. The sequence continues at coordinate 1,106,378,399 of CM062804.1, read as the reverse complement.
GATATTGTTTTTCTCTCCCCTCAGTAGCTAGGATTTTCAAAGCTAAAAAGATTGTAAAAGCTTGCTTATCATTTTAGCTGCATTTAGGAATTTGTACCAATACAACTCGTGGTGATCCTGAAAGACAAACTGTTAAGCAAGATCAACATTAAAATAAACCCAATTTACATAACAACGCTTTGTAACATAACGCAAACATCTAGAGGTCTAGGTAGAGACGTGTTCCGGCGTCGTTAAACGTAGTGACTGTCGATCTCTACGAAGGTGGGTGATTCCTCCTGAGAGTCGGTGGCACTAATACGGACTTGTGCTCCCACGTACCGTCGCGTATATATTGGGAGACCCCTATAGGCATTTATCCTTTATCCCTAGGAAACCGTGTCGGCCGCCCTACTGATCGCGATGCAGTGAACACAGCATTCACGAAGATCGACCACCCGTACCGTAAAACGTATTCTGTGGTTTCGCGAAAAGTTTGGCACACCCTCTGCCTAGATCTCCAGAGCAGTTTCTTTTGGTCTTTTTCAAACTCTATAACTGAAAAAGTCCAACCGAGCATTTGTCACTTCGGGCTCGTTAATACATCGAAGGCGACTAGAGTCATCTTTAGCTTTTTCTCGACTCTTAAAACATGAAAAAGCAAGTTTGTGTCTAAAAGCGTCGTTAATAAAATTTATTTTAAGCGGAATAATCATCACCCTTCCCGCGTTGATCTTCGAAGTTAGTCCACCACGAGTGGAAGTTCCTGTAGAATCTCTAAGAAATCTTTTGGATAGACTAGATATGTCTGAACAACCGTCGACATCTGGGACTGTGTCGTCCGACACAGCAGCAGCAGAGGCTCCTACTGCTACTCCAACGATGTTCGCTGGTATACCATCTGTCCCGGCAAGTTGTCAACAACAAGCCGGAGTCCCATCAGGGACGATGACATGGTTAGTTCCTATTTCTTCGTCCGGATTATCATCTGGTATTTCTTATGTTGAAACTCGCCAAATTGATCCATTTGGAGGTCAACCTGGGCAATCAATCCCCTTGAGTTCCGGATTGATACCATATGGGGGGCAGTATGCCTTTTCATTACCTCCTCCGGGAGGATGCCCATCCGTGAGTTCACAACAAAGTTCAGGTCAAAATGGAATTACATCCAGCAGTTGGGTACCAATACTGCCTCAACAACCAGGAGTTGTATATTCTATGCAACCAGTCCATCCTGTGTCAAATATTACCACCACACCTGCTATGGCGAATATGTCGCAAGTACAAGCGTTACCTGTTGTAATACAACAACCTCTTGGCTTAGCGACTCAATCGCAAGCTCAGGGTAGTGCCTCCTTATCTGGAGTGACTCAGGCTCAAACAAGTACTGTGACTTCTCATCCTGGTCAATCATCCAGTATTGGTCAACAGCAAATGGTCCAACAACCAGAGCTGCTTCAATCTCAACAACCGCCTTTCCAGCAATCATATCAAGGACCTGAGCGACAAGTCTTTGTAAGTAATGGGCAACCATACTATAATGGTTACGCCCATCAACCTTGTCAAAGTTGTCAGCATAATGCTGGTCTGCAAAGACCCATTGCTCAGGCGATACCATCTTATCCTGGATATGCTTTGCCTAACCTGAATCAACAGTTGCCCTTTGTAGCAACTCTAGAACTACCAGATCTAAACCGGCTGACGAATGATCCAATTGCTTATGCCCCTTGGTGGCCAGCGATTCCACATAAACTTCCGTCAGATATTCCTAAATTTAATGGAAATCCGGGTGAAGACCCGTCGAATCATGTGATGACATTCCATCTGTGGTGTTCATCAAACACCCTGAATGATGATTCGATAAGACTTCGCCTCTTCCAGAGGACATTGACAGGTCCAGCGGCTAAATGGTACATTGAATTGCCAAGAGCCTCTTTCGACAATTTCAGCTCCTTAGCCATGACTTTCTTAACCCATTTTCAATTACCGATAAGGTATGAAACAGGGACAGAACTCCTCACCAACTTCAAACAGACAACGGGCACTCACATATCTGATCATATACATGAGTGGCGACGTCGTCGTAGGATGGTGAAAACTTACGTTCCCGATCAATTGTTAGCTGAATGGTTTATAAAGTCATTACTTCCGGCTATAACGGAAGATGTGGCCAAGGGAGGAGTCGTAACAGAGGAGCAAGTCATTGCTCGTGCTCAATATTTAGACTTAGTATATACTCAGTCGGGCACGCTCTACGACAAAATACCTGACGCCCCTAGACCTGAATTTTCAATTCCTCCCCCTCCTGGATCGAATACTAACTCTCACGCCAGTAATGGCGTGACTGGAAAATGCAAAATTTCTAATCAAAATGCAAATGAAGAACTTCTTACCTCAGAAGTAAATGCCATGTCGACCGACAAAGGCAAACAACTGAAGCAACCAGGGGGCAAGAAGAAAAAGACAGGAAGAAAAAGGAAACCCCCGACAGGGTGTCATATATGCGATGAGGATCATTGGACGAAAGATTGTCCACATATAGCTAAAGTTAAGAAACTCTTCAAGAGTTCAAAAACCCCAGCAGTGCTGACTGATCCGTTTCCTAATCCAAGTCAAAATCTGGTTGCTAATCAAAATGCTTCCGGATCCCAAGTGCTTATGTTGTCTACCTCTAAGCAACAGAATAATGCTTTGACAAGGAGTAAAGATTACAGGAATCCAAAGATGTCGAACAACAAGGTTAATGAACGACCTAGTAGTTCAACAACAACTTTGAACGAAGTTGTGCCACACATCGTTCCTAAGCCAATGATAAAGTCGCCAAAGGGAGTAGTACACAAATCGACATTTAATCCTCGTGACAGAGGAGCACAGAATTACAATATAGTAAAGGACCTGGCCCAATCGTCGTCCACTATGTCGACACTTGAGGTACCACAAAATCACCCCTCCCAAGAGCAAGCTTTATTATCAGCAATAGGTGGGATTGGCCCAATGGATTCCAATCTTGTGGCCTTTGACCATAAAGGATATGACCCTCAGTTACCAGCTCAACTAGCTTTCCTTATTCAAGTGAAAGCCCTCAACAAAACTGTTCATCGAACAATCATTGATGAGGGGGCATCTACATGTCTTATGTCGATGAGTTGCTGGAAAGAATTAGGCTCACCACCCTTGTCGAAATCGTCAATGATGTTAAAAGCATTCGATGGACGATCATACACTCCATACGGGATTTTAAGTAACTTGCAAGTTGAACTGGGGGGAAAAACAGTAGGAATTGATGTTGAAGTAATTGATGGAAACCTCGATTACAACATCCTACTAGGAAGGCCCTGGATCTATGCCATGGTCGCGGTTGTGTCGACCTATTTTAGGAGGATTGCATTTCCCTCCCAAGAAGGAATTACAATCGTCGACCAACAAACTTTTCTCCCCAACAGTTCACAAGTTACAGGAAGCATTCCAATGATCCATGCAAGGAATCATTTTTTCCAAAATATCGGAGTAGGTTTCCTAAAAGACCCTGCCTTAATGGGTACTTTCGCCCTACCGCCTACAAGCAATTTGGCGGAAGTGGCCACAGTGGAAACCTACAAAATGAAATCTAATCCAATCTTCTTGTTGGATTCGGAAGATTCCTAGATATTTTGTCGGATCCGAGGATAGTTCCTATCTCAGGTCAACCTCGTTAAAAAATGAAGATCCGAGGACGGTTCTTATCTCGTGTCAACCTCGTTAAAAAATGAAACAAGGAGTCGTGAGGATAGTTCTTCTATTATGTCAACCTCATTAAAAAATGAAACAAATCCCCTTTTCAAAATTCAAAGGTAAACCTTCATTCCAATCACCAAGTTGAATGCAATGAAGCTTGGGGGGCACCCTCCTTTGACATGCGTTATTATGATGCTGGGAGCATGCAAAAGATCCGAGCAGTTTTAGCATCATAGTTCATGCTCGTTAAAAAATAAACATAAGCTTTTGAGCAGTGTTTTGGCGCATTCAAGCTCTTTAAAAAATGAACCCAGTACCGGTAAATAACCTTTTGAGATCGTAAATTCATCAGCCATAAAAGCCTTGGTCGTGTTTGTGCACCATCACCTCCACTTTTCATTTGGCCGATCATTCACTTCCATTTGTGTGTTTACCCATTTTGAGGAACATCTGCGAAGAGTGATTTCACCTAGCCATCCTTGTGACGCTGCCGTGATTGGAAAATTCCAACCTGTACCTGGAATCTGCTGCTATCCCTGTTTATCACTCGTTCCTCAAAAGACGAGTCTTCTTTGAGCTCTTTTCGCCGACTCGTAAAATATGAAAAGTTTGCCGAGTTTTGGCCTTCCAGCTCGTTAAATGACCGAAACGCTATCCCTCCTCTAAATTTTAATCTTTTTGGACCTGAGGGATTATTGCACAAAAAGATCGAGCGCTTGTTTTGTTCGTCTCGTTAAAGCAATCGAAAATTCATCCCTTCTGTATTGTTTTATACTTTTTCGGACTTAAGGGATTAGATGACGAAAAAGGAATTATGGAGTTAACTTTCTGTATCTTTTCAGACTCTCTAAAAATGAAAAGGACCGAGTTATCCTTGTCGTTAGACTCGTTAAATTCATTAAATAGCGACAAACTTGTCTTTAGACGAGAACGAGTTTCCCTATCGCTAGGCTCGTTAAATCATAGCGATAGGCTTGCCCGAAGGGCAGGTTATAGAACAAGCATATGTTATCCTCCTCAAGCTTGACAAAAATAAAGAGGTACTGGTCAGAAATGACTGGGGAAAAATTGGGAGAACATTCAAAGTTTAATGGTAGTGAGTCACTCTTGAACATGACACTTTTCCTCCGTATCACATCGGGTTGGGTTGTTTCATTCACCGGTCTCATCACCATGGTCCTCACCACACCATCCACGTTTGGGGTAATGCTACCAATCCATCGCATCAGTGTCGTTATATGTTCAAGAGGGGTCATTCTGAAAGTGTCAACCGTGTCCCATCCACTGCCATACATTATCCTTCATCCATTCATGATCGCCACCCTGAATCATATGTCACAGTTTGTTTTCACCTCCACTAAAGTCATTAGCTCCGTTCCGTGTCATTGATGTGGGATTCATTAAGGCCCTCCTTTGACGGATCGCTTCTTGTCGACTTCAGCTCATTATCCAAGAAGTTGATCTAGGAACACCCCCATCAGTACTTTGAAGCTTGCATGCCTCAATGGCAAGTTTCTCACTTCCGGCGACAGGTATACATCAATGACCTTCGACCAGAAGATTTTGCGTGGCGTTCGACGCCAAGTCCTTTATTCACGCCACGTGAATTGTACTGCAGTACCTTGAGGGTCATCGTCATTATTGGTGATTCCTCTCGCGCTTGTTAACGGTTTTCATTATTGACCGGTAATCAAGTGATGTCTTTCCATGTTCGACTTCAGCGCAATTCTCACATGGATCGACTTGTACTTAGAGTGAAGATCAAACGAGTTTGAAGACCCCGGATCTAGTTTCATCCATCCGGGCTGCGATATATATTCAGGAAATATAAAAGCATTTGCCATGTACATCATTGCAGCAGATGATCATCCTACTCAAAGGATGATAATTTCAGCAGAAAATTATCAGTCTATCTTCAGACGATCGTCTGTCATATGTACCAAAATGTATTTATAAAAAGCTGAGCATGGGAATGCCCGCCTCAGCTAGATCATGAGAATAATGATGAATGAAAAATAATGTATTGTATTGTATTGTATTACAGGGCACTCTCCTCAGCACTGGAACGAACTTCGGATCCTCTAGATAAAGCATTTCACCCGAGAAACGGCCTCATACTTTAGGGGGCAACTGTTATAGACATTTTTGTGCCTCGCATCATGGAGCATGGAATGTCAATAATTACAGGGATCCTCAGTCCCTAAACATGTTGTTCTTACCCCTAAAAGAACAAGGTCATCAAACAACAGCACTTCCAATCAGTTCTCCACCTGAAAACACTTCAAAACAGGCTTATTTTGGATCATGTCAGCTGCTTAACTGAGCTTCTGCGCTGGAATGCAACTGTCCCTCCTTGTACCTGCGCTGGAAGTCAAGATTAATGAAGGCTACCTGCGTTGGGCGAGATTGGCCAAGTGGCACAGTCATCCTGCAAGGTGTCAACTGCCCAGGAAGCTTCCAAACTGACACTTGGTTCATGAGATTTGCCCTGTGATGAGTAAGAGGTACTTGATCACCATGTGTAAGCAAGGATCTCCAAGTGGACACAAGAACTGAAGATTAACTGAAGAGGGAGAGGACACAAGGCAGCTTCATGTCAGTCTCAAGCTGACTCATCCTCTCTTCTTCTATCCTATATATAGAGCTCTTCTATGAGGTCTAAGGAGGCTGGAATTTTGTGTAAAGCAAGGAGGTGCTGTTGGATTACAGTTAGAGCTATTGGGTGATTGTTTTACTAGAGGTGAAGAGGAGAGTTCTTGCTGCTGGGGAGGTGCTGCTGGATTGGAGCCATCATTGGTTGTAACCTTCTCAGAACCCTGTTACTTCTATCAATAAAGTTTTGCATGTTCTCCTATATACTTGTATTGCATTGATGTATTGTATTTACATGTATATTTGATTCACTCTAATCCATGCATCAGTTATGAGTACATGTATCTTGTAGTTTCCTCTCTTGTTTTGTGCAGGATCTGTGTGTAGCTGGACCGGCAAAGAGAGTAAGGAGCTGGGAACAAGAGACAAAGAGAGAGGATCAAGATCGACTAAGCGAAGGATACCAGGTTGGTTGATCATTTCTTCCCCCTCTCTGTACTTTCATAAAGGAAAACATCAAAGCTTTACTTTCAGTTGTTGCTAAAGACTGTCACCTTTAGAGTAGGGATAGGGTCATCCGCATCGGATACTTTTCCCCACAACAACTTAGTATACGAAAGTGAAAGTACATTTGCATTTCAAATTTTGATGTTTGAGAAATTGGAAAGCGAACTTTAAATCTATCATTAGTAGTATCGATGCACTATAGGATTGGAGTGTTAATGCATTTTGTTTCTTAGCGCTTGCATTTTCTTGTCTTGGTTTTGCCTTTGTTTGGGAATGAACTTTCTACCTTCCTTTAAGTAGGTGTTCATTGAAAGAAATGATATTTTACTCATTCTAGTTGCATCCTAGGGTTTTTGATATACATACGGTAGGGCCTGAAAACTGAAACCTAATTCAAGATCAACTATAAAATTAATTGAATGAACTTAACAATGCATTGGAACTTAATGCACATTATTTAGAGGTCTAGGCTAGAGACGTGCTCTGGTGTCATTAAACCTAGTCACTATTGCTTTCACTTAAGGTTGGGTGATTCCTCCTTCTTTGACTCAATAGCTACTAGTACGGACTTGTGCTCCCCGTACCGTCGAGTATATATCGGGAGACCCCACTATGTTATCATCCTATCTCCATAGGAAGCCGTGTCTGCCGCCTTATGAACAGTAATGCACCTAAGACAGCATTCGTGAAGATTGACTACCGTACAGAAAGTCCTTGGTCATTTCTCTTTCATTTGATCACCAAGGTGTATATGCAATTTTGTGGTTTGTTTGGTAAACCTCCTGTCTAGTTCTCCAGAGCAGTCACTTTCGTTCCTTTTCAACTCCTTAAAAGAAAAGGATCATCTGAGCACTTGTCCTTTCAGGCTCATTAAACCTCGAAAGAGATAGAGTCACCTTTTCGTCCTTTTCTTGACTCTTAAAACATGAAAAGGTCAAGTTTTGTTCCTGTGTCGTAAAATTTATTGCCCACAAAATATTCTTGGTAATAGTTAGAGTTCTTCATTATAGTTCGAGTGTTTTTTAGGCTCGTTCCCGATGGCAATAGTCCCTGAGTCTATTGGCCAATTTCTTCCCCCAGATGGAACTCCTGGTCCGTTTCCTCCTTTTGGAAATGCCGGTGCTCCGTATATGGCAACATTGGCCTTGTCTGGGTTAACCATCAATTTGCCCGTTTGGCTGTTTTCAACCTTGGTGGTCCTGATCATCATGAACCCTATTCCGCCGTCTCCTTTGTTTGAATCACGACATGATGATTCCAAGGTTGAGCCTTCACCTTCTTCCCCACTTTCTTCATCCTCCTCTCCTCCTTCGCCTAGTGAAAGTTCCACATCCAGTAACCAGGTAGCTAAGAAGAAGAAAAGGAAGACAAAGAAGAAGAAGAAGTTGGATAAGCGAGAGGCCATCCATGCCGCTAATGTTCCAAGTACATCACAAGTCGTGACACCTTCTGATCCTCCACGGAAGGTTAATTTTCCTTGTAAATTGTGCAAGGGCGACCATCTTCTTCGTAATTTTTTGGGTATTCCTAGGATCTTAGAAGTGTGGTCTCATGATTCGGTTCATCCCTCATCGTCCTCTGCAGCTCATGACTATGATACCCCATCGACCAGCAATGGTACGAAGAAAGGGAAGATTCGATTCCCCCGTAGGCTCTGTGAAGGCCAACATCTTCTTCACCTTTGTCCACTCATGGATAAGGTTCTACTATTTTGGCAAGCCTTACAGCTTCTTCGCCTCCACTTCCAATTGGTTATCAGAGGCTCTCTTCAGACCCTCTCCCAGTTGACAAAGAGATTAACTTAGATTCTTCTCTTGTCCACCCTTCTCTTCCTGAACCTGGCTGTCCTCAGCCTGTTCTTGACCAACCATTGGTTAGAAAGAGTGTCGACTTGGATTCACCACCAGTGGTCCACTCTGTTCCCAAAGAACATCATGATTATACTGCTCATGTTCTTCTCATCTCGTCAGATTCTCTTGAGTCCGAGAATGACCCTCCTATCCCAGCTAATCCAAAGAGTCCTTCTTCAGTTCTTGTAGAGCATGGGGGCAATCATATGATACCCCCACCAAGTAGTTCAGTCATTTCCTTCGACTGGAGTCATTTGACTGCTTTCCGCCTTCCATCCTATGTGCCTTTCTAGATTACAGTACATGCCTATAATAAGGCAGTACCTGGCACTGTCTTAGATGAAGGTGCATCGGTTAGCCTCATGCCTTTCACTACTTGGCAAGCTTTGGGCTCCCCACAACTTGTGCCGGTCACTCAGAGTTTGTTGGCATTTGACGGAGGAACTAGTCAACCTTTAGGGATCCTTCCGAAGTTCCCTGTTACTTTGGGAGGAAAAATTGTCTATATAGATGTGATGGTTGTCCAAGGTGCTTTAAATTTCAGTATTCTCCAGGGCTGTGATTATATTTATGCCATGGGAGCTCTTGTCTCTTCACTTTTCCATGTGGTTTGTTTTCCACACAATGGAAGAATGGTGACTATTGATCAATTGTCGTTCTTTAGTCACCCGGTGCCTCTTGTACCACCATCATCCCCCATCGGTTCTTATCCGCAAGAAGTACCTTCTTTGCCACAGGTCAACTATGTGGCTACTCATTCCGCCTTTGCATCTATTGAGGATCATGCAGATGGTCTCGTACATCATGTACTAGGGGCATTGGAACCCAATCTGTCATTCGTGCCTCATGACATGTTTTCCTCCCAGAGTGTGTTTCTTCCCTCCCGCGAAGACCTCTTGGGAGCCATGTTCTCATATGGACCATGAACAGGAGTTCGAGGAGAGTTCTTTTCTTGTGTCGACCTCGTTAAAAAATGAAACAAGGATCATTGAGCATAGTTCCTTGTCTTATGTCAAGCTTGTTAAAATATGAAACAAGGATCATTGAGCATAGTTCCTTGTCTTATGTCAAGCTCATTAAAAAAATGAAACAAAGAGTCTTGAGGAAAGTTCTTGATCTTGTGTCAACCTCGTTAAAAAATGAAACAAATATCATGAGGATAGTCCTTTACTGTGTCAACCTCATTATTAAAAAAATGAATCAACTCCCTTTCCAAATCAAGACTTTGATTAAGATCTCGTACACTCCAAGTCGAGTCTTTCCAAGATCTCGAAAGTGAACCTTCATTCCATCCACTCCATTGCATGCAATGAAGCTTGGGGGGCATGTACCTTGATTTGCGTTATTATGCTAGGGGCATGCAAACTTATAACAAGCATAGTTTTTCATTTCAAGCTTGTGTAAACATGAAACCGAATCCAAGCAGAGTTCTCCATGGTTCAAGCTTGTGTAAAAATGAACCCATACCTGATTTACATCTCGTGATTTCCATTTTTATCCGCTAAATTCTGCTAGATGATCCTTGGTTGTTTCATTCCATCGCCACCATCTCTTTGGCCGATCATATGCTTTCACTTGGTGGTTTTTCCTTTCCTTAGGGACTACAATGATGAGTGGTTTTATTAGCTAGCCTCTTGACCATTACATGATTTGAGCAGTTCCACCATTGTCGGAACCAATTGCTACCCTTTATACCACTCTTTCCTCTATGAAGAGTCTCCTTTAAGCACTTTTTTGACTTGTAAAAGATGAAAATATTGTTGAGTTTTTATTTTTAACTCGTTAAATGGAATAAAAGGGTAATCCACTTTCAGCTCATTTCCGGCCGTGTAAATGAAAAAATATGGCTGGGTTTTTGTTGTTTCAAGTTCGATTTTGGTTATGAAACGTCGTGCCTCTGATCACTTTTTTACTTTTTCAGATTGGGGCCACTAATTACGAAAAGTACTCCTTGGTTGTAATGGTCAAGCGGTTCTCTCGAGTATTGTTTTCTACCTTTTCGGGCCCGAGGGACACAAATTTATGAAAAAGGACCCCCCTGGAGTTTTCTTTTCCATGTATTTTTCAAAATCTCTAAACATGAAAAAGACTCCAAGTTTTACCTATGTTGGACTCGTTAAACCCTAACGACATTGGACTCATCACCATGACGAGATTCGAGTTTCTCCTCCCTAGGGATCGTTAAACTATTACTAGGTTGGATTCATCAGAAGGTCGAACTTATATTACAAGCATATGCTATCCCCTTCAAGCTTTTTAAATAATTGGGGTACTCGCCAACAATGGTGGGGGAAAATTTGGAAATCGTCATTGGTTACCTACGGTAGTTAGTCACTCTTGAAAATCAACACTTTTGCTTCTTGTCGGGTTGGGATATCCTCACTTCGTCATTTGGCCTTCCGGGGTTTTGGGTTGCCATTTTGCCTCATTCCATATGATCCCTGTTGTCTCTGTCATACCTCTGATCCCTTAGTACCAAAATGCTGCCGCTTTCCAGAGTCATGTCGCCTATATCTTCAAGAGTATAATCCTTCTGCAGTTATATCCTTACCTCCTCTTCTAATTCTTTATTTCACCATCTACCACTTGTTCCTTCTCTCGCGTTGTTGATGGGGGAAACATTATGGCCCTCCTGTGATGGATCACCTCCTATCGACACCAACTCATTATCCAAGAGGTTGATCTAGATATCCCCTTCGGTACCTTGGAGCTTGCATGCCTCAATGGCAAGTTTTTCGCACCTGATGACAAACTTTCATCATTAGTCTTTGATTGGGTGATTCCACAGGTGTTTGACTTTAGCTCATTTTTCACACTTAGTGGATTGTACTGGAAGTACCTTGAAATCCATTGACATTACTGGTGGTTTCTCTCGTGCTTGTTAACGATTTCCCTCATTGAACGATAATCAAGCGACTTTCTATCATGCTCGACTTTAGCACATCTGTTCGCATGCTAGAATTTGTACTATGATCGGTTAAGGTTTCAAGACCCCGGGCTAAGATTACATATGTTTGGGCCGTGTGGATTGGTTCGTGATTACATAAATGACTCTTTGATAGGATGGCTACGACCATACCTGAGTCTTCATGGATGGCTGTGACCATACCTTTATTATTATGATGATCTTATCACCTGGGTGGCTGCGTCCATACCACAGACCAAGTTTCATATTTCTTTTGGATGGTTGCACCCATGCCTAGACTACATGTATTTCATTATCAGAGATATCAGTTGTACTTGCACTTGTAGGTTCTTCAAGGTGGTGTTCCAGTTTGGTCATGGTTTCGTAAAGCATTTCACCCCTCCACTCTCTCGGGTTTCATGCTTTAGGGGGCATCTGTTACACAGTAATTTGTCACTGTCCTCATCTCATCCCTCTCCTGTGTCATGTACCAAATAAACATGTCCATATCTTCTCACTTATGCAAAAGATTAAACAATGCTCTATGATGCTAAAAAACTGACCCGTTTTCCCTAAGTCTCAGCATCGTCGCTAGCAAGACATTAAAGGAGTGCGATGATCCCTAGTCATGAACAGTCTAGTCACGACATTGTTGTAGGTGTACACATGTTTCCTGCGACGGTCAAATTTTAGGGCTCGACATGAGGCTCCCAGCTATTTCTTGCGAATATTGGTCTAAATGCATTGCCTCCTTCTGATGTCGTCGCTAAGCCTTAGTTCATGACCTGCGACAATCTAGATTAGGCGAATTTGTTCAAACAGTTGGCCTTTTGGGTGTTTCTAGAGCTGGTTGTTGGGTCAGTTTGGGTCACCTTTCCTCCTTTGGGATGGTGGTTCCACCTCTTGTGCAACCTCCCTTGAGGATAAGCTCCCTCTCCCTCATTTCATGGAGACTCCTTCTCTTATAAAATCACTCACCATTGCTATGATCTGCTAGTTCTTTAGTTCTGGAATTAGTGCTTGCTGGTTCTTTTGAGTTTGGTTTGAAGCTAAGTAGATAGCTTTGGTGTGAGTGTGACAAGTGTGGGATTGCTAATAGTTTGATAAGAGGTTGTGGAGTATCTTAGCTTTGCATGAGGGCTTGATAGAGAGAGAGAGATATTATCCTATTGGGAGACCCATTCTTAAGAGTGAATGCTTGAAGGAACATATTGACTGGACCCTCCGAGAAGACTTGCGACGTCAAGGCATGGTTGTAAGTTTGCTCTTATTTCATTTTTAATACAAGCAGTGACAATTTCCTATATCTTGTGTATAATCTACTTGATAGCTTGTGACTCCTTGACTTTACAAGTAAATAGATCATTGTTGTTCTCGGTTATGTGCTTTGTTGTTTTCCTATGGTGTTTCAGGTTGACTTCTCGTTGAGGATAAAGAAACGGAAGATGGAGTAGCGCAATGGAAACTTCATCAACCATCGATTTGAGGTAGGCCTCCAACGATGACTATTTAAGGGAATCGATTATTGTTTTGTCTTTGCTGTGACTAGACCCACTCTAGGGCTAGAGGGGTTGCCTCTGTCCGCAGAGGGAACACTTTCCTACTTCACAGGCCTAGAACCTGAACTAGAGCATTGATCCTTAGGACACATCGATAGACTTTGTACCATGTCTCTGAATACGCCATGGATGTAAGAGAAAGGAGAAACCAATGAAAATATCCATCAATCATTTGTGGGGGCCTTTGGCCATCTATTATAGAAGATCAAACATTCCTCATAAAATTGAACCTAGAGCCACCAATTTCCATCATCGAGGTCAGAGATGGGTTTAACGTCTACTTTCCTATGCCTACCTTTTGTGTGTATCTCGATCTCATGGCCTGTGACGACACCATATACAAATATGTAGGAAAGAATAACCCTAGCGCATGCCCAAAATCCATTCTCATCCTCCCTCAAACATTGATAACCAAGTCAATTATGTTGTTGGGTGTTTCTCAATATTTTTGGATGTGGTTCATGAAATCCAGAGATAAAAAACCACCATGTCCACTGAAACATTGTTCTAGGTAGATCCACTTGAAGGAGTCACTTCCCCTTGGCTTATTAATCGAACCTAACCCTGAGAACATGAAGGAGAATTGACCTAATGACCTCTCAATAGCAAAACAATTTAACAACGAGAACTCAACCATTCAAACTCACCCTCAAAGTTTTTTTTTTTTTTAATTATTATTATTAGTATAAAGTTTTTCAATTTTAATTTATTAGAATTTATAAATTAATAAATTCTTTATTTTTATTTATTGTTTTATTTATTTATTAATCTTCTTTAAAGTTGATAATTTATTATTAGTTAATTATCAACTTATCATTAAACTAATCAACTCATCATTCTTATTTAAGAAAAAACACACATAAATAAACTTTTACTCTGAAAATAATTTCTAAACTTTAACATGCCATAGACATATTTCTTTATATCCTATAAAAATAAATTATTCTCCAATCATATATATATATCTATATATATATATATATATATATATATATATATATATATATATATATATATATATATATATATATGTATGTATGTATGTATATATGTATGTATATATATGTCGTAGTCTAACCAGACTACTTTTTTGCCCAAATCATGGAAATTTCTTTTGATAAAATCCCACAAGAAGTTTTTTAAATCCTAGTTATAATTGTTAATCTTCAATATTTTCGGTGCCTTGGAGGTTTTTGATAGTGCTAAATCCATTTCCACCATCAAAAACATGATTCAAATACTTCTACTGTGTGAACCTTTTTTTTTTTTTTTGCCCAGATTATAGCCACTTTTGGCCGTGCGGGCAATTCCTCCATCTCCATAGATGACTCCTATATATATTCACTAAAAAAAATAATTTCAAAAAAATCATTTACTTTTATCAATACTGAAGTATATATAGTTAAATAATTACGATTTAATTTTTTATTTAGAAAACTAATAAAATATTTTAGAATTCATAATTATGATAATAACTCTTCTAGACTAACCAGAACAATATTTTAGGGGTCAATTGTGGTTGATCATCCCCTGACGATGAACCACAATTGAGGGCTGAGGGTTCTAAACGTTGACGCCTAAATGAATATTGTGGTGAAAAGTATTTAAAAAAGGGGGATGTTGGTGGAAATTTGTAGTAGTGAAAAGGAGTTAGTAAAGATTTTTATGATGCATGTGAGGTGAAAGTTTTTCAGGGATTACATGGTATTTGAATATTTGGCTTTACATCTGGTGGATTTGTTTGCATTTTGTTGATTGGAGAAATATTTTTTTATCATTATGTCAAATATGTGGGATGAAGAAACGAGAGACAAAATCAAAAGTGTTGTTCCATATGTCCATAAAGGACAACATTATTCCTCACATTAGAGATTTCAAGACATCAAAGGAAACATGGGATATGTTGAAGGGTTTGTATGAAACAAGAAATACAAACCAGATCTTGTTTTTGAAGACTAATCTTTTATCTGTAAAGAAATTTCATATCTCGTGTCAAAGATTTAAGTGATAAGTTAGGAGATATTGCTGAAAAGGTGTCTAATACTCACTTAGTCACCATCACATTAAATGTCTTAGTGCAACATTATCAAATTTTTGTTTCAAGCCTTTTAGCTAGAGAGAAGCCCCCTACATTTGCTGAATTAACAAGAATTATTCTACAGGAGGAGGAGAGGATGAAGAGCTTTAATTTGGGCTCCAGTAGTTCAAATTTGGCATTGGTAGCCAAGGGTAAACATGCATACAAAGGCAAGCCATGTGACAAGAACAAAGGAGGCAAGTTTCAAGAAAAACAGAAATGTATGAAAAAATCTAAATTTCCAACCCATGATAAGAGAAATGATGATTGTTATTATTGTGGCAAACTTGGGAATCATTCTAAAGATTTCTATAAAAGGAAATATAATGAGTTGAGATAAAGAAAAGAAAGGCATAATGGAAATTTTGTGGACAAAGACACCTCAATCAGTGATGGATTTAAAAATCTTAAATTGTTTGTTTCTTATGCTACATTGTCTATGGAAAATGATGATGTGAATGCTTGGTTTATTGATTTTGGCGCATCACTCCATATGGCTTGTAATAAGGATTGGTTTGATGAATATTATGAAAACATTGATAGAACATATGTTTAACTAGTAGATAATAGATGAATTAAAGTTCAAGATTATGGAGTAATAGGTGTGAATTTTCCTAATGGACAAGCGAGACAGATCCATAATGTGATGTATGTTCCTGGTATTAAAAATAATTTAATTTCTATTTCTACTATTGTTGACCAAGATTTGAAGGTGGAATTTGTTAAATCATATTGTGTAGTGAAATACATTCAAGATCACTACAAGGTTATTGCCACAGGTACCAGAGTTGGAGGCTTATATAAGTTGGATGTCACCAGGAAAAGTCATCAAGTGTTGGCATCTACAACAATATTAACTAGAGAGTTATGGAATCAAAGGTATGAACATCTAAATCATAATTATTTAATGCTACTTCAAAAGAACACAATGGTTGAAGGTCTTCCCATTTTGAAGAATGATCATGTTGAATGTGAAGCATGTGTACTTGGAAAGCAACATAGGGACGAATTTCCTATACATAAAGAAAAAAGACAGAGGGAAATACTTGAATTAATTCATAATAATGTATGTGGACCTATGCAAACTAGATATATTGGTGGAGCATAGTATTTTCTTATTTTTGTGGATGGTATATCTAGGTATACATGGGTCTATTTCATAAGAAAGAAGAGTGATGTTTTTGAGTAATTTAAAGAGTTTAAGAGTATGGTGGAAAAACAAACTTGAAATTGAATCAAAATTTTGAGATTTGATAAGGGCAGAGAATATATATCAAGATAATTTAATCAATATTGTAAAAGAAATGGTATTCTATAGAAATTTAGAGTGCCACATACACTTCAGCAAAATGGAGTTGCTGAGATGAAAAACAAAACACTAGTTGAATGTGCAAGTAGTATGCTTCAAGGTAAAAATACCTCTAATGGTTTTTGGGCTGAAGCCATTAATATTTCTTTTTATTTGAAAAATAGGAGTCCAACCAAAATTTTAGAGCTTAAAACACCTTTTGAAGCATTTTATGGGTACAAACCAAAAGTGAGTCATTTAAGAGTTTTTCGTTGCAAGGCATTTGCTCATATGCCAAAAGATGAAAGAAGAAAACTTGATACAAAGTCAATTAAGTGCATATTTGTTGGTTATTGTGATGATCATAAAGCATACAAGTTGTTTGATCCTAGTACTCATAGATTGCTTGCAAGCAGGGATGTGGTGTTTCATGAGAATGAAAATGAAGGTGATAAAAGGAATAATACTCATGTATGGCATGATATTGATGACTATGTGAAATTATATACAAGTGTTGAACAGGAACAAGTATAGGTTCAAGAGCGAGCATCAAGCATTCATGACACTCCAAGAAGAGGAGAGGAGACTCCACAAAGTGGAAAGAAAGATGAAAGCAATAAAACTCCAAGAAGGTCATCACGTCAAAGTCAGGTACCTATAAGGTATAAATATTATGCATTAATGTATATTGTTATGAATTTTGTAGAACCTTCAAGCTATGAGGAAGATAAAGAATATGAAGAATGGAGAGATGCAATGAATGAAGATTATAACTCTATAATGAAGAATGACACATGGGAATTAACAAAATTTCCTAAAAACAAAGCTCCCATAGGATGCAAATGGATGTATAAATCCAAGTTTAATGCTGGTGGAAATCTTGATAAGCATAAAGCTAGATTGGTTGCAAAACAATATTCAAAAAAGGATGGAATTGATTATGAAGATACCTTTGCACCTGTAGCTAAGTTGAACACAATTAGAATCAAGATTGCATTAGCTACAAAATATAATTGGAAAATGCATCAGTTAGATGTAAAACTTGCATTTTTGAATGGTGTCTTAAAAGAAGAAGTTTATTTGGTTCAACCTGAAGGGTTTGTAAAACAAGGATAGGAGCATATGGTTTGTAGGTTAAAGAAGGATTTATATGGTTTGAAATAAGAACTAATATCTTGGTATGTGAAAATTGATTCTTTCTTTTATGAGAAAGGTTTTATGAGAAGCAAAAATGATCCTAACTTGTACATCAAGGAAGATGAAGGTGGGAATGTTGATTTGATATCTATATATGTTGATATTATTATCATAACATGAAATGCATGCAAGTTGATTGAAGAGATTAAAATTCAGTCGTCACATGTATTTGAGATGAAGGATCTCGGTGAATTGCATTATTGTTTAGGTCTTGAAGTTTGGAGGGAATCTGGTAAGACACTAATCACACAAAGAAAATATACAAGGGAAATCCTTAAAAGGTTCAATATGATTGAATGCAAGGAAATATATACTCATTTAGAACAAAATGTCAAATTTTGCAGTGATGATGGAAGCCAAGAGGTGAATGGAACCTTGTATTGTCCATTGATGGGAAGTCTGAACTATCTCACCACTACTCGGTCGGATATAGCATATTTTGTAAACATAATTAGTCGGTTCATGGCTAAGCCTTGTGAAATTCGCTGGAAATTAGCAAAGAAAGTCCTTCGATATTTGAAAGGAACACTTAATTTTGGTATTATGTATACTAATGAATTTGATGTTGAGTTGGCAAGTTATTCTGATTCTGAGTGGGCTGGAAATCTAGATGACAAGAAATCTACTACTAGATACGTGTTCAATATTGGTTCAGGACCAATATCATGGAGCAGTAAGAAACAACCAATTGTTTCATTGTCGTCCACTAAGGCTGAGTATAAAGCATTATGCAGTGCTACCTATGAAGCAATATGGCTTAGAAGGATACTTGAATATGTTGGAGAAACACAACAAGCACCTACAATAATAAGATGTGATAATCAAAGCACTATCAAATTGGAAAAAAATCCTATATATGATGCAAGGACAAAACACATTGACACACAATGCCATTTTGTAAGAGAAAAAGTGAAATAAAAAGAAATTGACTTATCATATTGTAATACAATTGAAAATGTGGCTGACATATTCACCAAGCCTCTTGGAAAAGCTAAATTTGAAATGTGTAAAAGTAAGTTGTGTTGTAGAAAATCTAAATTATGTTGTAAGCCTAGCTGAGACTTAGACCAACAGGAAAGTTAACATGTAGGTCATGATTAAGGGGAGGTGTCGGGATATTAATCATGATGGCGCCGATCATTGTTCAGACAATGTCAATCACTGTTCAGTAGTCAACATAGTCGACTAGAGTTAGTAGGTAATAAATATCATTCGGCGCAATTATTGTTCAATCTGTGGCTGAAGCTGTGTATAAATTGCAACCTTTAGTAATGAAATTTGTAAACTTTGAGTGCTGAGTGTTTTCTCTGATAAAATTCACCTTGCCTTTGTAACTTAAATATCACACCATAACTGATTGAACTAACTAGAACTCCTATTCTATGATCAGGGGATTTTTAGGCTCTATATTTACATAGATAGCCTAAAAATCTTTCACACGTTTGAAAAGGGCATAAAATTGTTTGGTTGGAAAATGACTTTGCCAGTGTATTTCGATCTCATAGTACATGGATGAATTCATATTCTAGGATGGAAGACGAGATTGATATGATCTTCTTAACGATGGATTTGAGTTTTATATCTAAAGGAGTAGAGCTAAATTTTTTCTTCTAATATTATTGGGGTTATTTAGAATTACTAACTTGTGAGTTAGTGAATTTTTTTAGCAAGATTGATTCCCTACATTAGTGTATACAATTCCACTTAGTTATTCAAAGTTGTATCTAGAATCCAGGGATAAGTTAGTTCAATATATCCATCAAGGTTGAATAATTCCTCTCTCCTCCACCCACACTTTCCATCGTTTTTAATAAATATTAATTAAAATATATTAAAATTGTAATATTAATATTTTAATATAATAAAGATATTTGATTTCAGACTTTTGTGATCCACAATGATATTTCAAACTATTTTTTGGATTACATCCTAAGGATAAACCACATTAGATGGTTCGAAATATTAACCAACATATAATGATATGATTAATCTAAAAGACAGTGTCAGATAATAAAAATATATTAAAATTATAATAATTAATATTTTAATATTGAAAAAATAATTAAATTTTATCTTAATAATATTTTTTTGTTTATATTTATATTTTAATTTTTATATCACATTATTATTATTTTAAAATTATTATTGTTTACAAAAAAGAAGAAGCATCAATTTATTACAATTTGATAGGAAATAAATTAAATCAATAATAATTAATAATTAGTATCAAGTTAAACTATATTATTTTAAATAATAGCATCACGAAGTTGTTTACTTTAATTTATTATAATAGGTAAGTTAACAATTGTAATTATTTTTTCTCTTCTATTTATTTATATATATTATAATTTAAGCACCAATTTATAATTAAAATAATATTTTTTTCATTATTATATAAAAAAACATACTTGAAATGATCCATTACTAACACAACCACATCAATAAATGCGATTGATGCACACTAAGCCGCATTTATTAATATTTATATCATCCACATTAATTAATATTTATATTAATAATAATATCAATTATTACAATAACAAAATTATTATTAAAAAAATTATAATTATACTCTTAATGATAATGATAATAATTATAATTATTATTAATTTTTTACTTATAATTATAATTAGAATTAGAATTAGAATTAAAAATAATTATCATAATTATTAATAACATTAAAAAAGAAAAAATAATAATCAAATGTAACACCGGACCATGGTTGAGGATGGTTCAATATGGTTGGTCTTCATATTGGGACAATCTTTGTCACAATGTGACGTTAGACCATGGTTGACAACAATTATAAACCCAAAGGATTTATACTAAACCCTAAGATTAATATTATAAACTATATGAATAGTATTATAACCTAGGAATATGAAACTCTAGATTAATAATCCCAAGGGATTGATATTATAAACCTAAGGGACTAATAAATCCAATGGATTATAAATCCAACAAATTAATATTATAAATCCAAGGTATATAAAACCTAAGATAAATATCATAAACCATAAAATAAACATGTTTGACCATGGTTGATTTTCATATTGATACAATCTTTGTCACAATGTGACATTGGACCATGCTTGACCATGATTGATTTTCATATTGACACAATATTTGTCACAATGCAATGTTGGACTATGGTTGACCATGGTTGATTGTCATATTCATAAAATCTGTGTCACAACATGATGTTGGACCATGGTTAACCATGGTTGACCGTGGATGACTATGGGTGTCACAATGTGACGTTGGACTAAGAGAAAAATTTTGTCACAATGTGACCATGATTATTGGCCATGGTTGACTATGATTGACCATGGTTTACCATGGTTGATTTACATTTTGAGACAATATTTGTCACATTGTGATGTTATACCATGGTTTATTTTCATATTGAGACAATCTTTTTCACAATGTGACGTTGGACCATTATTAACCATGATTGACCATTATTGGCAATGGTCAACCATGTTTGACCAATGTTTACGATTATTGACCATGATTGACCATGCTTGACCATGATTGATTTTCATATTGAGAAAACATTATGATAAACCCAAAGATAAATATTATAAACCAAGGTATATAAACCCTATGATAAATATTATAAACGGTAAAATAAACATATTTGACCATGTTTGAGACAATCGATGTTGTAATCTGATGTTGGACCATGGTTAACTATGATTATAAACCCAAGGGATTTATATTCAACCCTCAGATTAACATTATAAACCCTATGAATAATATTATACCATAGGAACATAAACCCTTAGATTAATAAACCCAAGGGATTCATATTATAGACCCAAGGTATTAATACTAAAACCCAAGGGATTATAAATGCAAGGGAATAATATTAAACCCAAGTGATTGATATTAAACCCTAGGATTATATTATATACCCTACAAATAATATTATACCCTAGGAACATGAACCCCTAGATTAATAAACCAAAGGGATTGATATTATAAACCAAAGGGACTAATAAATCCAAGGGATTAATACAAAAATAAAAGAGATTATAAACTCAAGGGAATAATATTAAACCAAAGGATTAATATTATAAACCTAAGGTATACAATCCATAAGATAAATACTATAAACCCTAAAATAAACATTGTTGACCATGTAAGTAATACTAAAACCCCAATGGATTATCAACCCAAGGGAATACCATTAACCCAAGGAATATGAACCCTTATATTAATAAACCCAAGGGGTTGATATTATAAACCTAAGGGACTAATAAACCCAAGGGATTAATATAGAAAACAAAGGGATTGTAAACCCAAGGGATTAATATAGAAAACAAAGGGATTGTAAACCCAAGGGAATAATATTAAACCTAAGGGATTAATATCATAAACCTAAGGTATACAAACCCTAAGATAAATATTATAAACCCTAAAATAAACATGGTTGACCATGGTTGATATTTATATTGGCACAATCTGTCACAATGAAATTTTGGACGATGGTTAACTATGATGGATTTTCATATTGAGACAATCTTTGTCACAATGCGACATTGGACCATGGCTGACCATGGTTGGTTTACATATTGAGACAGTCTTTGTCACAATGCGACATTGGACTATGGTTGACCATAGTTGTCACAATGTGACATTGGACCAAGTGACAATATTTGTCATGATGTGACCATGATTATTGACAAAGGGATCAATAATATAAAACCAAGGAATTAGTAATATAAACCCAAGGGATTTTTGATATTTAAACCCAACAAAAAAAACCCAAAGGATTAATAATATAAACCCAAGGGATTGTTAATATTATAAACCCAAGAGATTGTTAATTTTGTAAACCCAGGGGATCAATATTGCAAAAAACAATATTGAAAATCAAATATTAAAAGCCAATAATAAAATCTCAATATTAAGACCAAAAACAGTCAACAAACCTAGTAAATGTGGATGACAAATTTCGCAATGTAATTGTGCAATGTTGGATTAGTTGCAACGTAATGTAACATTAAAACCCAAATATTTAAATAGAGGTCATCAAATATATAAGCGTCATAATATTAACATATTAAAAAACTAATCTTAAAACATAATATTAAAGTCCTAATATTAAAATCCAATATTAAAATGCCACATTAGAACCCGAATATTAATACCAAAGATAATCAACAACTATAGTAAATGTGGTTCACTAGTTTTGTAATCTCACATTGTGACATTTGATAAATTGAAATTTAAAGTAACAATAAAACCGAAATATAAAAACCCAATGTTAAAAATTAAACCTTAAAACCCCAATATTAAATCTGAATATTTAAAATGAACATAGTAAACAACTTTAGTAAATCTAATAGTCTAATTTTGTAATGTCTCATTGTGACGTTGGATAAATTACAATGTAATTTAACATTAAAACTGAAATATTAAAACCAAGTTTATTAAACATCGACATGGTTTATATAAATATGAAAACCCAACATTAAAACTCAACATTATAAATTCAAGGGATTATTGATATTATAAACTCAAGAAATAAAAAAAATTATTGATATTATCAACCTAAGGGATTATAAACCCAAGGGAATAATATTAAACCCTAAGATTAATATTATAATCTCAAGGGACTATAAATCTAAGGAAATGATATTAAACCCTAGGATTAGAATTATAAACCCCATGGATTAATAATCCCTTGGGATTATTAATAATATAAACTCAACACATTAATAGACCCATATGATTATTGATATTAGAGACCCAAGGAATCAAAACACCTAAAGGATTAATATTATAAACCCAAGTGATTATAAATATTATAAACCCAAGAGATCAATATTACAAAACCCAATATTGAAACAGAAATATTAAAAGTCAATAAAAAGACCTCATTATTAAAGCCAAACATAGTCAACAACCTTAGTAAATGTGGTTGCCAAATTTTGCAATGTAATAGTGCAATGTTGGATTAATTACAATGTAATGTAACATTAAAACCAAAATAATGAAACCAAGGTCATCAAACAAATAAGTATCTTAATATTACATATTAAAACCCTAATCTCAAAACTTAGTATTGAAACCCCAATATTAAAAGCAAATATTAAAACCCAAAAATCCCAATATTAAAACCAAACATAGTCAACAACAATAGTAAATGTGGTTCACTAGTTTTGTAATGTCACATTGCGACGCTAGATAAATTGCAATGTATGTTGGCATTATTGTCATTGATGGCAAAGGAGTAGCACAAGACGAGCAAGGCAATGAGCAGCAACAAGGTACGCAGAAGCATCATAAAGGAGTAGCAGAAGGAGAAATAATCAAAGGAGCGACAAGGTATATAGGAGAAAGAGAAAAAGGAGCAACATATACATTGATGGTTTGGTAGAACATTGATGTTGGCATGTTGATGGCTTGATGCTTGGATAATGTTGCAGAGATTGTTTAATGAAGAATTTGTGGTGACACTAATTTGTTGGTAAGTTGAATTGTTGTGATGCAAAGGAAAGACTCCATGATAGGAAAGGCAAGACTCCATGATAGCAAAGGAAAGACTCCATGACAACAAAGGCAAGATTCCATGACAACAAAACAAGACAAGACTCAAGGAGGTTGAGGCAATGACATGAAGAAAAGATGAATTTGAACATATAGATGGTTGTGGAGAGTGAATGTTGCATACATATGCTTGCATTATTTTCATATGTTGTGTGCATATTGTTTACATTGGAGAATGCTTGCATGTGTTGTGGTGGTATAATGTTGTTTTTGGAACTATGTTGATATTGAGGCACCTAATCATTATAGATGGCTGAAATAATATGTGGTGGAGCACTTATTTATTTTATAATATTCAAAATATGAAGAGTTTGGAAACGAATGAGTGGAAGGAAAAGAGTCAAGCCTATTCACTTCATATTCCTATGTGGAATACAAACAACCATCAAATTATCTTTATAAAAGATGTGATTTTGGAGGGAAAAAAGAGGTTAGAGAGTGGGAGAATGAGTGAGAGTTGATTGAGGTATTATGCAATAGTTACCTGGCACATATGAAGCTAATGTGAAGCATATTTGAAGGGACTAAGAGGAAAAATGAAGATGGAGATATGCATAATTTATGACCATGTAAAGCAGCACATTGTTGTTCCTGGTTTGCATTAGGAGATTATTGTATCTTTTCAAGCAGTGGCTTGATAAACATTAGGTTGGAGCATGTTGAGGTAGGAGCCTCCTGTGAGTTGTAGCTTACAAAAAAAAATATGGGAGTTGGAGCTTCCTTCCATGTTGCAGCTTCCAGAAAATTGAGGTAGCAACCTCCTGTAGGCTGGAGGCTATAGAAAAGTAGATGTCATAAGGAGTAGGAACTTTCCTTTGCATCACAAATCATGGTTTTCTCTCTTTATGGGCTTCCACATATATTTGGTGTCAATATGTGTTGTTATTATGTGTTCATGTGATGTTTTTGTTTGCTTATTACTTGTGTTCACATATTCAATTTGATGGTTATTATTTGTTAATATTCTCATGTAATGTTTCAGTTAACGAGTTTAAAGAAAAAAATTGTAATGTCCATGAATATGCTAAACTGATTCACCCCCCCCCCCCCCCCCTGGCCCGCCCTCTCCCCGCCCTCAATTTAGTTAAGTTTCCATCAATGTAATGCAACATTAAAACTGAAATATTAAAACCCAATATTAAAACCCAACATTAAAATCCCAATATTAATACCGAATATTAAAAATGACATACTCAATAATTTTAGTAAATCGGATTGCCTAATTTTATAATGTCTCATTACGACGTTGAATAAATTACAATATAATCTAACCTTAAAGCCCAAATATTAAAACCAAGTTTTTTTAACATCAACATGGTTTATATAAACCTATTAAAATACAAATATGAAAACTCAATATTAAAAATGAACATAATCAATAACTTTAGTAAATGTAGTTCACAAATTTTGGATTTTAAACTTTAAGTGCATAAGAACTTAATGTAATTTAATATTATGAATAAATTGCAATGTAATTTCACATTAAAACCTAAATATTAAAACCAAGAGCATAGAGGATCCACATGATTAATATTAACCTATTAAAATGTAAACATTGAAATCTTAATATTAAAACCCATTATTCAAACCGAACATTTTAAATAAATAAGGAATCTTTTTTATATTTATTTTATTTTCCATTATTTTATGAAAAACCTTGTCCATACTTTTAGATCTAAAACTAAATATTTGAAAAATTATAATATAAAATAAAATTTTTATTAGAAATATATATACTTATCATATATTAACATAGAAAAACAATTAATGAACTTTATAAAGTTATCAATTAATTAATTAATAAACTTTATAAATTTATTGAAAAAAAAAGTAATTAGTTTATAAAAAAAGACAATAATGTTTATATGCAATAAATATTTATGAATGTTGCAATGACCAAATATATTTTATAATAGAAAGTTTGAAAACAAAATCAGAGTTTATTTCAAAAAATATTTCTGTTTTCACATGATATAATTCATTTACCAAAATAAAATTATAATGATTATTTTTATACAAAACACTAGGAAGTCTATTCTCAAGTGCAATAAAATTGGTGACATCAACAACACCAAGTAAGATTATTATTGTAATGGTCACGACCCTTTTGATTTTCAATCCATTTTCTTCTTAATTTTCTCTCTGCTTCTCTATTATAAATATGCAACATCTAATCATTGCCTTCATTTCAACTAAAAGTTATAGATGTTCAACTAAAAGGTGTGTATGTCATCGATTCTTTCTTTCAAAATGATTTTGTATGTATTTACGAAAACTTTTAGTTTTGGTATTTGTATATATTGTTGACATAAATTTTCCAACTTTTTCACAGCTCATTTCTATTTATATAAGGAAAATTAATAAAATTTTGTATATATAAAATGAATAGCTTATTGTACACTAACATCTAGATCAACCTTTACTACCAATTAAAATTTATATCAAAATCCCTTTGACCAACATATCAAGTTCAAAAATGTTAACATTATTTGGAGGAGTTATTCAAGGTCAAAAATGTTAACATTATTTGGAGGAGTTATTCAAGACAGAAGATGCCACTCTTCAAAATCTTCTTCAACATTATAACATCTTGTTCATTAATTTCATAGGAAAAAGATTCAATCAACATGCCATCGGCGTTATCTTAAATTCCTTTAATTCTCAATGATGGTTTCACTTGAAAATCCTATATCTAAAAGAATATCACAAAACGACTTGTAGAAAAGAAACGCAATCCAAAAAATGTCTCACTCTTTTTAACAGTGATTGGGAATAACATAAAATCGTGACCACACTCGAATATTCAATATATTAAAATAATAATTCAATATATTCAAATATTCAATAAAATATTCGAAATATATTGAATATTTAAATATTCAATATTTTTAATAAATTGAAATAATATTGAAATAATGAAATAAATAAATGATAAATTATAAGTATTCAAATAAATAAATATTTAATAAATTTGATTATTAAAATAAATATTATTGATATTCCATATAAATATTCAAATAATGAATTAAATAAATTATAAATTATAAATTATGAATATTCAAATAAATAAATATTTAATAAATTTAAATATTAAAATAAATATTAGATGATGGTGGTGGTGAACATCCACCGAGACCAAACTTTGGTCTATCGGACCTAAAGAAACAAATTATTTAGTTTGATTTAAAATTGTATTCCTATGCTCAAAAAGCTTGGAGAGAAGTCTCCCGAGGTCACTATAATTTTGACATCATAAAAGGCTAGGAAGGTCAGTATTGCGACAAAGATTATGAAACTGAGATCTAATGTGGTTGTACGCGGGGCACTTTAAGGGAAGTGGTTTTCATCCTTGATGTTCTTATTCTCACAGAGATGGTAGATCCTTTCCATCCATGGTGTTTTAGGAACTTCCCAACGACCTGTTTCACTATGGAGCTCATGAGAGTTCGTTCTAATCTTCGCTGTATTAATTTTCTTCTTTGAGCTAGTTAAAACAGAGAGATACTTTTGATCTTCTAGGGTGGGGTTGATAACCTTCTTATAATAACTTAATTTTCTTTCAGCTGCTAAATCTTTTTCACACCACATTTTTTCTTTAAACTTGGAAATAACAATTTTTTTAATATTATATATTCCAATAATATTAAAAAAAATTGAAATATAAATATTTCAATAAATTTAAATATTCAATTATTCAAATAAATATTTTAAATAAATTCTTTATCATATTTAAAAAATATATTTATTTGAATTATATAAATATATTATATATTTATAAGAGAAATTTATATATTTAGTAATATTTTTTTTCTTTGTAAGTTTTGTATGACTATATTTTCATCATTTCTAATTTTTTATTTTGATCGAGGATATCAAAAGAATTGAATCCAAGGCTTTTGATTGAGTGAGATTTCATTTCCATGACCATTACTAATTGAACTACCCCAAACAAACATATATTTCATAATATTTACTAAACATAACATTCCAATAAATAATAAACATTCAATAAATAAAAATAAATTGAAATATTAAAATATTCGATATATTAAAATATTGAAAAAACAAATATTATAATATTTAATATATTTCAATAATATTCAAAAAATAATTAAAATATTAAAGTATTAAATATTTCAATAAATTGAAATAAACATATTAACATTAGGTATCTTGATTAGTAAACATGTTCAAGAGAATAAAATTGAAGTGTCCAATGAAAATAACATTTTAAATTAAGATATTCAAAATAATAAATATTTAATAAATAAATAAATAATTATTTAAAAATCAAAATAAATTGAAATATTGAAATATTCAAACATTCAATAAATTAAAATATTCCATAATCAATATACTCATATATTATTTCAATAAATTCCAACCTTCAATAATTTAATAAATATTTCAAATAATAAAGTAAATAAATAATAAATATTCAAATAAATATCCAATATTCAATAAATATTTGAAATAATCAAATAGCGAAATAATAAATATTCAGTAAATCAATATTGAAATATTCAATTTTTAATAAATAATAAATATTTAATAAGTTTAAATATTATAATATATAATAATAATATATATTTAATATATTATAATATATAATATAATTATATAATTAAAATAAATAATTTAATTTATGTTTAATATGGGAATTGGTATGCTTAACCGGATAAAGAATTTATTTGAATAATTGAACCTATTGAA
The DNA here is from genome assembly GCA_031772625.1 of Pinus tabuliformis. NCBI lineage: Eukaryota > Viridiplantae > Streptophyta > Pinopsida > Pinales > Pinaceae > Pinus > Pinus tabuliformis. Next base: position 1,106,349,460 of record CM062804.1, on the reverse strand, counting down.
TATTTCAATTTATTGAAATATTTAACATTTTAATATTTTAAATATTTTTTTGAGACTTTTTTGCACTATTCGAAGTTTTCTTTGTTCGGCCAAGGACTATTAACCCTAATGATGAGAAGGGCGTTTATATGATTCCGTGTTCTTGTAGGATTCCTTATACTGGTAAGACTTATTGGTCAATAAATCAAAGGATTTGTGAGCATGCTGCAGACATAAAGCATGGAAGGTCTCGCTCCTTCACATTGGTTGAACATGTGAAAAAACCAATCATCACATTTGCATAGAAGAGGTGAAAGTCATCGCTAGGATTAACCACTTTCATCATCGGAAATTTAGAGAGGCCTTAGAGATCGAAAAAAGGCCTGTCAATTTGAACAGAGAGAATGGTTGGAGTATCAGCAGGTATTGGATCCCTGCTCTTTTTTCCTAGGATTTTTCGAGTTTTCCTCGTTATCTTCTTATTATTTCCTTATTAATATTAATATTAATATGATTATTATTATTATTATTATTATTTATTTATTCATTTATTTTTATTAATATTTTTATTATTTATCTATTAGAATTCTAATTTTTTTTATTAATTGTATCTCCATAATTTATTTCTTCTTATTTTTATTTTTTTTAAGAATACTAATTGTTATTAGTATTATCCCCATAATAATATATTTTCTTGGTTAATTATTTTATAAAAATCATTGTTTTCGTTTTTGTTTTATTTTATTTTATTTAATAATATTGATATTAATTAATATTAAAATGAGATTATTTTATTGATTTTAGTTATTATATAAATAATATTTTAATTTAATGCAAAGATAATATTAATTATTAATTAAAATTCTTTTTAATTCTTGGTCAAAGCTTAATTAGTTATTTTTTAGTCAAACTAGTTGTTATTTTCTAATGGCTAGTTAGTTGCTCTCATAATCTATTTATTCCATTGCCTAGATTTGATTCCTCATCTTGTCCTGAAGATGAACCACATTAGTTGGTTCGAAACACGTCGATGGGATTTTATTTTATGTGATTTCTATCGAAACAATATATATTGAGTATTTATTGAATATTAATTAAAATATTTAATATTTTAATATTTAAAGTATTCTTTTTATTGATGAATTTTTGGATGAATTATATGGACTACTTTACTTCACCAAGCTAAATCTTTATTCACGATATTATCAAATTAGAATGAAAAGTGAAAACAATTTTCAAAACCCATGAAGGTTATTATCAATTTTTAGTCATGCTTTTTGGCCTTACTAATTCACCTTCCGGTTTTGATGAATTCCATTTTTAAAACCTTCGTTAGAAATTTGTATTAGTATTTTTTTTATGATATACTGGTTAGTTTTTTTTTATGATATACTAATATACAAGAAGTCTTTGGAACGTTCATCTTCGAAATGTTGACTATTGGAAGAGAAACAAATGTATTTTAATATATTGAATACTGAAAAAATAATAAACATTTAACCAATAATGGAATAAATAAATAAATAAATATTTTATAAATAAGTAAATATTCAGTAATCTCAAATATTCAATAATTCAAAATAAATTTTAATATTAAAATATTCAAACATTCAATAAATTGAAATATTCAATAATCAATATATTCATATAATCCAAAAGCAATTCATAACCTATAACCTCAAGATAAGGGAAATACTCCTTATCATATCGAAACTGGTTGTACCCCATTGAAAGTGCGGCTATGTTTAGATATTTGATGTATAAGAAGAAGCTTCACAATATAGAATCCAAGATGCTCCCAAAAATTGTTTCTAACTTTAGTCAAAACCCCCACTTGAGCCTCAAGTGTGGGTGGCATCAAGATGCTCAGTCTTGGCTCAACCTTTGGGGGATTGAGGAGATCATCATGGGAAGCAAGGACAATATCAAAGATACTATTACCTCCAGTTTTAAGGACAAGATGTGGGATGCTAAGGAGCTAGAGGGTAAAATGAAGTTAAGGTACTATAAGGAGGTGATCAAACCCACCCTTGATAACTATAATTATCTCTCTATGTTGACTAACACTAAGAAGAAAATGAACATCGCTAGGATTAGAACTAACTCTTATGAGCTTTAGAGTGAGACCAGGTGGCGGTCTACTCCCAAGACTTCCTGGGACGATAAAATTTTTCAGATTTGTGATACTAAGAAGGTGGAAGATGAAAATCACTTCCTTTTAGACTCCTCGGCTCTTGCCCACATCCACTCTCAATTCTCTATCATCAATACACCTCCAATCTTCTTGACTTATTAGGCCAACCCAACTATAGCAATCTTGGAAAGCTTCTTTCCTTAATTAGAGAAACAAGATTTTGAAGAATGAAAATTAGACTCTCTTCTTGACGTCAAATAGATCACATTGTTAATCATCATTATCATCAATATTTCAATAAATTCCAACCTTCAATAATTAATAAATATTTTAAATAATAAAATATATAAATATATAAATAATAAATATTCAATAAATTCAAATATTCAAATAAATATTTAATATATTCCAATAATATTCAATATTATTTAAAAAAAATTAATATTTAATAATGAAATATATTAGATATTAAATTGAAATATTCGGTAAATGTTTAAAATAATGAAATAACCAAATAATAAATATTTAATATATATATAGATAGATAGATTGGATATATATATTTAATATATTGAAATGTGCACTTATTTCTGAGCAATGAATGTACATATGATGATTTCTATGTAAATTTGTTATGTGCATTGCAGTTGCAGTGATTCTGGCGTTAGACATTGGCAAGCAGCCAAATGAGCCTGTAGAATTGAGCGAGATCAGTGTCCAGTTCTTCAAAATGGACTTTTGCATTAATAATTTACGATGGCAAGAGTGTTTTTGGGTTTGCTACCATTATTGATTTCCTGAAGGACCAAGTTACAATGTATTGTTCAAGGATGCGAACATTGGGATATGGTCAACCATAGAATTAATCGCAGCCCTTCCAGCCTGCATCATCCAAGAGATCAGCGCATTGTCGATCTGCCAGCTATGCTGTTTGAACGAGAAGAAGAAGTCGTTCTCATTCTCGGTATTAGGGTTGATAACGACTTCTTCGTCAGACTCCTCTGGCCCGATGTTGGGGCGGAATGGAAACAACTAGGACAGTCGAAATTACCCTACTCATTCGAATACAATTCCTCTGTTTTCTACTCCTTTAAAGGATCCGTGGAAACCAAATAATACACCGCATGTAGAGATTATAAAAGTGGAAAAATCCGTTTCAAAATACAAAGAATATCTGAAAACCCTAACATAACCTATTTCGTCTAGATGGCTCTGCTACAATGTAATAAATCTCTAGATATTTTGAAAGGATTTAAAAATTTGACAACCCTATAATCTCATATACAAAATCTTATGCCCGCAGAGGATCTGTGTACCCTGATTAAAACTATAAACATTCCAAAATTCCATTCAAGTCTTGGGAAACTAAAACTGAGTAACTATATAAAAAAGGGGTTTTCTACCTCAGGATTAATAATTGTACTTTGGATTAATAAGGGTTTCTGGGATTGTTTCATTCTAAAATTTTCATACGGCGAGTTCTCTTTTAATCAATCATGGTTTAAGTTAAAAAAACCCTTAATAGAGCTTTTCTGGTTTCAATAGTTAATAATAAAATGTTGCAAAACCTATTACCTTATTGGAATAAATAATACACAAATCTCTTTATGATAGAAGCATCTAAGGGGGCGAGGACATTGCTCTACAATGCACCCAATATATATATATATAATACTTATATTAGCGGAATTGCGCAGTTCCTCCTACCTCAAATAGTGATATTGTTGCAGCCACTAAAACGCTCACAGCTCAGCAACGGCATAGTGACTGAAACGTGACAATGGAGCACTACTATAGGGACTGATATCCTGACAAAGGAGTAATGGTATAGAGGTTAAATGCAAACACCATGGGATTAAGAAAATTAAAAGGTAATACAGCTCTTGAGAGCTCTGATGGCACATAACCGAAACCTTAAGCGCATTGAACACTAACTAATTTTGCACTGTCAAATATGTAATTCCACAGTCTGAAACACCTAAAATTCCACTGCAATGCAATGAAGGAATGTTTTCAAAACTAAAAAAAGTGACCATACTGCCCTTGCTCAACCTCTTTTCAGAGCAAAGCTAGATAATTGCAGAGCTTATTACGCCACGACTCTGCTAATCCAGCAAACCATCGCAGAAACACAATCTCAAACTATAGAAGAGCTTGAAACACCACGATCAAACGAAAACCTGACTTATTCCCTTACCAATTAGAACTCTACCCGAGACTGAATTCTCTCAAAATGCATAATGTCCTGTTTTCTTTGGAACAGAGACCTGTACCTGCTGCATTAACGTTCCCATGATGATTGCAGTCAAGGACAAGCTCCCATTCAAACTGTGGAGCTCGTTAGGCGCCGACTAGCCTTCTGCATGCGGGCGTTCGAACCCTACTCTAGATTCAAACAAATTTGTTCGACAACGAAGGTTATTTGCTTTTTCAAAAATAATATGATTTGACATGGAGACGCTAGGTGTTAGGACCTGCGGTCCGTGCGATGGGCAGGGCAACTCCACCGTGCGAAGTGCGTGCAAAATATGAAACAAAACGAGCCAAGAAACGAGTTTATAAGGTGTTGGGCGAGTTGAGGGGGCGGTCTCATGAGTTTGTCGGGCCAACCATCTTCTTGGGCGAAACAACACATGTTGAACGAGACGGCTTGGGCATTTGGTGTGGGTCGGCCGGGTGATACAACTCGCCACCCGCACGTATATATTGGAGGTCGTTTGGAGGCAAATGACCATCATTCGAACAAACATGAGTTCGAATAAGGAGTTCTGCAGTGCGTGGATGAGCCCGCACGACGGGCGGAACTCGGGTGTAAACTCGTTCAGAAAAGTCGTTCGGACAGTCGTTCGGGAAAGTCGTTCGGACAGTCGTTCGGGAAAGTCGTTCGGACAGTCGTTCGAGAAAATCGTTTGGACAGTCGTTTGGGAAAGTCGTTCGGACAGTTGTTCAGGAAAATCGTTTGGACAGTCGTTTGGGAAAGTCGTTCGGATAGTCGTTCGGGAAAGTTGTTCGGACAGTCGTTCGAGACAGTCGTTCGGACAGTCGTTCGAGAAGTCATTCAGAAAGGTCGTTCAGAAAAGTCGTTCAGGAAGGTCGTTCAGGCAGAACTCAGGCGAGGTCGTTCGGGGGACCATGGCAAGGTCGTGTGGCGACTCGGGTAAGTTCGTTCGGGCGAAAACGTGTGGCAACCCGGGTGAGGTCGTTCGGGCGAACCAGGTGAAGTCGTGTGGTGACTCGGGTGAAGGCGTGTGGCGACTTGGGTGAACGAAGTTGGGTGAACGGGTGGATGTGCGGACGGGCGAGGGTGCGCCATGCACATTGAAACGAAGAATCGTGCGAATGGGCGACTGGGTGAGGCGCGCCATGCATGACGAAATGGTGGAAATGGTGAAGTGTTGAGGTTGTGAATGAAGGTGTGACTCATGCAGAGGCGCCCGTGTGTGGCGACTTGGTTACGACAAGGCGCGCCCAAGTTGGGCAAACAACACAATCATGCGACGAGGTGAACGAAGGGTTAGTGAGTCATGCGGCGACCGTGCGGAGGTGGACGAGTTGGGCAACCGAGTTTGCCAAAGTTGAAAACTGGCTAAGTGTAAATTTGGGATTCCCCAAGATTTAACTTGTACTTGTAAAAAAAGATTATATATATTGATTGGGCAGACTCATATTGCAGGGAGTTGCCCCTCCCTTTATACTGTTGTGCATTTCTCTTGTATAATGTTGTTTATGTGAATGTTATGGACTTCACTTGTATAAAGGAAACATAATAATACTTGGTAACGAAAAATAAACTAAGTATGGAATGTTAGGCGTAGTCTACAATCGTAAGTATTGGTGAAAAGAAAATGGTTGGTAGTGCCACACCTCGCTATAAGTGGTTGTAAGACTACCGCAAGTGTAGGGGCGTGACAGGTGGTATAAGAGCTGATGATCAGGAAGCTGATTGGGTTGACGATGAAGCGCTGATCCCACTGCACTATCGTGACAGGTGGTATCAGAGCTGGTGAACTGAATCAAGGGGCCGATTCTACGAAGACCAAAGACTTAGCAGGGAGCTCAAGTTTTGTAGGTGGCAGGTGGAATATCAGGGTGATTCAGGTGAATGGTGAAACAGGTTTAACAGAGGAGAAGATTAGTGCTTGGATCAAGCTGAACGACAAGACATGGCAGGTTTGGAAGAATGCGAAGGGAAGCTCTTGCTTACCTTATACAGGGTGAAGCGGATGAAAGAAGAGAATCCCTGGATTTGAAAGGAACTTGAAGTCTTGGAAAAGAATGTTGAAGACGAACTTCTTCAACTTGGTTGGAAAATGGAGCAAGATGAAGTTGCAGATTGCACTGACAAGGAAGAGGAAGCCGTGATGATTGAGGATGTTGCATATATGACAACGATGGATGATGAACTTGAGATTGATCAAGTTGGGCTAGGATCGTGCAGTTTGCAGACATGGATGGATGAGGATACTCACATGGAGGAGCCTCATGATGATGATGATGTAAGTACTATTGATACTTGTGTTTCACTTGAGAATTTGGTAAATGGACCGTATGCAGGGAAGGGAAAAATCAGTTTGTTGATGCTAGGGAGGATCTTACCATGGATGTCTACGATGAGACCTTGTGTGGAGAAGCAAGGGTTGTTGATTGTTGCAGGACTTGTTGGGGTTGTTTGTGACCTTATGGTAGAAGGTACAAAGGCCCGTGACAAGGGAGGAACATGATGATCGTTGCAAAGGTTGGGTCATGCTTTAGCCACATGGAGAATTGGCTAAGTGCCCAACATGAATCATGGACAGATTGGAGGGCACACACTTGAGTTACGATGATGCTTGGGTGGACTTCTCATGGCCGAGACCAAGAGCAAGTCTTGGTGGAACCTTCAGTGGGGGGAGCTATGATGGAAGGGACTCGTGAGGATGATGATATGGTTGGGTGACCGAGTTCACTAGACCGAAAATTGCAGACTTGGATGAGGATGACCGATTGTTGTGATGGGTCTACTTGGTTGGACTACATGGGCAACTTAGTCATGGACATCAAGTTGGAGACATGGAGCATGGCAATCTTATGCAGGGACATTACGTAGGAGCACTTATAGAGGTGTCACTTATGGGCATCCAATGAGGAGTGCCAAGGCAGGTATGTTGTGCAGGTGGATTTGCTGGTGTGACATGGACATGTTTCACTTATGAGCCGACGAAGAGGTTGTGCACTTATGTACAACAAAGCCATGGACTTGGATGGAGTTGTGAGCAGACTATGGAGCATTCCTACTACATGGAGAGCTGAGGCATCTTGCAGAGACCTTTGGGCCGGGACTTGTATGCTTGCTGAGATGTTGGTTGGAGATGACTCATGGCGCTGATGATGACATGAGGTTGTGACTTCTAGGGAGACTTCATATATGGTGGACTTGGAGGATCTGATGCATTGAGGAGTTGAGGTCAGAGACTTTGATGCAGAATGGGGTGCATACTTTCAAGTACATGTATGGGAATGGCTTGAAAGAGTGAATTGATGTGGATGATCGATATGAGACACTTTGGAGTGATGGAGTTACAACAATGATGACACCTTGGTGGCAACACTTGAGCATGGGTTGAGCCGAGACTCAATCACCTTTTGACACATGGGAGCTGATTGATCTATGATCATGGGCAACACATGGATAGATGAGACAGGTGTATACTTGTTTCTATGGCAGATTTGAGAGATGGCACATTGCAGATATGATGGAGGTTGCTTCACGGACCTGGATGTCGCACATTGAGAGTCAGAAGATGGTCTCTTCATATTGAGGAGATACACATATGGATGATGATGTTGGGATAGATGTGGTTGTTTGCAGGCAGCACATTGGTACTAAACATCATGGATAGCATGTTGCAAATGAGTGAGGACCACTTCATGGACCTAAGCATGGCTTACACTTGTATGGAGATGGATTCTTGCTCGAGTTGAGGATGTGACGGGATGTTCTGAGAAACAACTGATGGTGGCATGAGGATGTGCATTCTCATTGTTTGAGTGTGACAGTTGGATAAGCTACCCGACTAGTTCAAACATGAGGGGATCAAGTGTATAGAGATGTGTTAGCATTTGTTGGAGTATCTTGGCAACAATTCACACGAGGATGACACATGATAAGGTCGACATGCGAGGTTGCAGGAGGCATGTAGCTTGAGAGGGAGGGACCAACGTTCCACGATGGGGAGCAACATGTGGAGATTATGACAGGGTGGTGGATGGTCATGGATTGAGATGATTTCCGATGTATGACATACCGATGGGGTGTATACCTTGGTATGGTGATCTTGGTGACAGATGGTTGCCGAGATGAGATATTGTCGAGGACGACAATGACTTCCAGTGGGGGAGGATGTTAGGACCTGCGGTCCGTGCGACAGGTAGGGAAACTCCACCGTGTGAAGTGCGTGCAAAATATGAAACGAAACGAGCCAAGAAACGAGTTTATAAGGTGTTGGGCGAGTTGAGGGGGCGGTCCCATGAGTTGGGCGGGCCGACCATCCTCTTGGGCGAAACAACACATGTTGAACGAGTCGGCTTGGGCGTTTGGTGTGGGTCGGCCGGGTGACACAACCCGCCACCCGCACGTATATATTGGAGGTCGTTTGGAGGCAAACGACCATCATTCGATCAACACGAGTTCGAATAAGGAGTTCTGCAGTGCGTGGATGAGCCCGCACGATGGGCGGAACTCGGGTGTAAACTCGTTCAGAAAAGTCGTTCGGACAGTCGTTCGGGAAAATCGTTTGGACAATCGTTCGGGAAAGTCATTCAGGAAAATCGTTCGGACAGTCGTTCGGGAAAGTCGTTCAGGAAAATCGTTTGGATAGTCGTTCGGGAAAGTCGTTCAGATAGTCGTTCGGGAAAATTGTTCGGACAGTCATTTGGGAAAGTCGTTCGAACAGTCGTTCAGGAAAGTCGTTCAGACAGTCGTTCGGGACAGTCGTTTGGACAGTCGTTTGAGAATTCGTTCGGGAAGGTCATTCAGAAAAGTCATTCAGGAAGGTCGTTTAGGTAGGTCGTTCAAGCAGAACTCGGGCGAGGTCGTTCGGGCGACCCGGGTGAGGTCGTGTGGTGACCCGGGTGAGGTCATTCGGGCGACCTGGGCGAAGCCGTGTGGCGACCTGGGTGAGGTCATTCGTGCGAACTGGGTGAAGTCGTGTGGTGACTCGGGTGAAGGCGTGTGGTGACTCGGGTGAACTGGTGGATGTGCAGACGGGCAAGGGCGCGCCGTGCACGTTGAAATGAAGAATCGTGCGGACGGGCGACCGGGTGAGGGCGCGTCGTGCACGACAAAACGGTGGAAATGGTGAAGTGTTGAGGTTGTGAACGAAGGTGTGACTCATGCAGAGGCACCTGTGTGTGGCGACTTGGTTACGATGAGGTGTGCCCAAGTTGGGCAATCAACACGATCGTGCGACGAGGTGAATGAAGGGTTGGTGAGTCGTGCGGCGACCGTGCAGAGGTGCCGATGAGCTAGGCAACTGAGTTTGCCGAAGTTGAAAATTGGCTAAGTGTAAATTTGGGGTTCCCCAAGATTTAACTTGTACTTGTAAAAGAAGATTATATATATTGATTCGGGAAGACTCATATTGCAGGGAATTTCCCCTCCCTTTATAATGTTGTGCATTTCTCTTGTATAATGTTGTTTATGTGAATGCTATGGGCTTCACTTATATAAAGGAAACTTAATAATACTTGGTAACGAAAAATAAACTAAGTATGGAATGTTAGGCATAGTCTACAATCGTAAGTATTGGTGAAAAGAAAATGGTTGGTAGTGCCGCATCTCGCTATAAGCGGCTGAAAGACTACCGCAGTTGTAGGGGCGTGACACTAGAGGTCTCCGTGTGTCCATGCAACGTTCCATGCGCAAATCCAATAGAGGAAGCGTTTCGTTTTCAAAATAATTATGTTTTTGTAACAGAAAGGGCGTGGTGCAAGGTGACCTCTCGAGCGGCTTTTCAAATGAAGGATATTCGCTAGAGACTATTGATTAAAAACTAAATAAAATTCACAATCAGGTTGAAATAATATTAATTATATATATATATATATATATATATATATATATATAGATATAGATATCATTTGATTTCATTATATTACATTACATTACATTAGTATATTTTTCAAAATTAATATAAATTTATCTAAACTCTGATTCTATGAAAAATTTACATTTAAAAACATTTAATCTCTAAAATTTAGATAACAAATCTAAAATAAAGAATAAATTCCAAATAAAGATAGATATATGCTGATTATATAAACATACCTATATGAATCATACCTATTTTCCTATGTTAATTCAAACTTATCCCTTAAGAAAAAAAAAACTAAAAAAGTATCCTACTACATGGAGAGCTGAGGCATCCTGCAGAGACCTTTGAGCCGAGACTTGTATGCTTGTTGGGATGTTGGTTGGAGATGACTCATGGAGCTCATGATGACATGAGGTTCTGACTTTTGAGGACTTCATATTATGGTGGACTTGGAGGATCTGATGCATTGAGGAGCTGAGGTCAGAGACATTGACGCATGATGGGGTGCATACTTTCGAGTACATGTATGGGCATGCTTGAAAGAGTGACTTGATGTGGATGATCGATATGAGACACTTTGGAGTGATGGAGTTACAACGATGATGATACCTTGGTGGAAACACTTGGGCATGGGTTGAGCCAAGACTTAACCACTTTTTATTCATGGGAGATGAGACAGGGGTATACTTGTTTCTATGGTAGACTTGAGGGATAGCACATTGCAGATATGATGGAGGTTGCTTCATGAACCTGGTTGTAGCACATCGAGAGTCGGGTTTGATGAGAGGATCTCTTCACCTTGAGGAGATGGATTTTTTGCAAATGGATGATGATGTCGGGGTAGATGTGGCTGATTTCATGTAGCACATTGGTACCAAACATCATGGACAACATGTTGTAGACGAGATGGAGACTACTTCATGGACCTGAGCATGGCTTACACTTGTATGGAGATGGATTCTTGATCGTGTTGATGGTGTGACAGAATGTTCTGAGAAATGACTGGTGATGGCATGAGGATGTGCATTCTCATGGTTTGAGCGTGACAATTGGATTAGCTACCCAACTAGTTCAAAACATGGGGTCGCGAAGTGTGCAAAGATGTGTTAGCATTGTGTTGGAGTACCATGGCAATAGTTCACACGATGACGATACATGATGAGGTCAAAACGATATGTTGCAGGAGGCATGTAGCTTGAGATGGAGGAGCCAGCCTTCCACGATGGGAGCAACATGTGGAGATTGCGATGAGGTGATTGATGATCATGGATTGAGGAGACTTTCTAATGTATGACATAGCGATGGAGTATATGCCTTGGTATGCATATCTTGGTGACAAATGGTTGCTGGGATGAGAGATTGTCAAGGACTACAATGATTTCAAGTGGGGGAGAATGTGAGCGCCACGAGCTGAAGGGCGAGCTGCGACCACGGTGGAAGGTCATGTGAAGTGTTTGGATGGATATGCAATGAGTTTTCGACGTAACTTATATCGGGTAGGCGGTCCCTGGTGCCCCGACGGATGGGCGGGCCGACGGGTGGACTAGCCAGACGATGGGGTGGCCATGCGATGAGCAGATGGGCCAACGTATTAAAGAATGGGTGAAGCCGAAGGACATGCAAGTGGAAAGGCAGGTCAGCTAGGCAAACACAACAGGGGAGCTAGGCTATATATGAGCGAAGGACGAGTTGTGGAGAGCATTCAACAACGAACTCACAAGTCTTGGTGAGTTGTACAGTTGGACAAGGAAGTGCGAAGTCTGCGTGGGGATGAGCTCGCACGACGAGCAGAGCAGACGGAGTTAACCGGCAGGGTGAACGGAGTGTTCAGGAGGCAACCAGGTAGGCCATCGGGTGAGTAGCGTAGGGCGGCCAGGTGGAGTTAATAATGCAGAATGGGCGACTCGGGTTGGGCACGCCATGCACAGTGGAACCGTGGGAGAGTTGGTTGTGCGAACGGGTGACCAGAGTTGGGCGCGCCATGCACGGGCTGAACGAAACCGTGTAGAGGTTGGTCGTGCGGAACGAGCGACTCGAGTTAGACAAAGGAATGGTTGGGCTGAACGATAATGTCGGGCAGGGTAACACGGTTTGGGCATTTGCTAAATGAATGGTGAGCGAGCCGGGTGAAGACGTGCGACGGGTGAACGAAGTGTTGGGCGAGTCGTGCGGCGACTGTTCGGAGGTGCCGACGAGCTGGGCAACCGAGTTTGCCGAAGTTGTGAAAATTTAGCTAAGTGTAAATTTTGGGTTTCCTCCAAGATTTAACTTATGTTGTGAAAATTGAAGATTATATATGTATATATTGATTTAGGCAGACTCACATCAGGGAGTTGCCCCTCCCTTTATACTGTTGTGCAATTGTTCATGTTATTGCTATTTATGATGAATGTTAATGGTTTCATCGTGTATAAAGGATAAAGATAATACTTGGTAACGAAAAATAAACTAAGTACGAATGTTAGGGGTAGTCCACGATCATAAGTATTGGTGAAAAGAAAGTGTTCGGTGGTGCAGCACCTCACTATAGTGCGGTTGGAAGAGTACCACCAGTGTAGGGGCATGACACTCTTCATCGAGAGCAAGACTTGTCAATGTGTCGATGGTCAGGATCTGCAGATCATGGGTCGTTACTTCTCTGTAGTGAAGAACGTCTCTTAGATTGCTTATGATGAAGACTATCTCCGAGATGCCTCTCCTTAAGGCCTTTCCTGTCGAGCCTGTACCGCTTGCGAGCATTCTCAAGAGCTACAGAATGAGCTTTGTCATCTTGATTTGGGATTCGGGCGCATTGGGATTTAATTCTGTGAGGCCTATGATTTTGGGAAGCAACCCTGTGTAGCTTCGGATCTTATCGCAGTTGTCGTGTTCGATGGGAAAACTTTACTGAAGACCGAGTAATTATATGCATCCCCGTACTACTTCGAATGGATTTCAATCTGTTTGTTATCGTAAAGCAAATATGCTATGGATTCCATGGCCCTAGTAATGGCTGTCTCCCGAACGCGATTCTGGTCTTTCTTTACTAATTTGGAGATGATATCTGCAGCCTCTATATGAATCTCTTGCTCGTGATGGTTCTTCCAATTTAGCATCTCTATCAGCCTCTCCACCACATCTCACTTGGCTCTGATTGCCCTAAATGTCTCCTTTGAAAACTGATCTTTAATCACCAGCGACTACAGAACTCGAGCCCCCACTAGCTGTCAATCAGAACAGCTAGACTACAGCAACTCCATGCTGTATGAAAAAAATTCCATCTTCAAACCATCGAAAATGCTTCCATTGATGCACTGCGCATATGTATCATAGAAAAATCGTCGAAACATTGGGAGCTCTGAATCAGTGAACCCATATTCTACACTCACCTGCGACAACAATTATTTTGCAATGATCTTCCATTACCAGTAGGCCTTCTCGAGCAAGAACAAAAGCGCTTCAGCTAGGGACAGACTGTAGAAAATATTGAGAGTGTTGAAATGTACTTTCAATTGCGGCATTTATTTCACAAAACCACCAACGTTTCCCCGCACCGCTTTTGCTGTACAGTGGTAATTTCCCCGAGGCAGCGAGCATATTGAATGGCGGACACGTGTCTGAGCAGTCCTTTCCAAAACCACCATTCCCCGGTGCTTAAAGTTCAGCAGGAAGGGACCTCCAAGAAATTGCAAACAACTGTCTAATTGTTTTGGGGCAGATCTACAGTTAATAATAAAAGAAATATATCGCCATCCTAAACAAATTAATGTGAAGTACCCTCATTCCAGAAATTAATTAATGCAAAGTAATTTCGGTCAGTAAACGTAGGTAAAAGTTTTAATTTTATTGTTTTTATTTTCACGGGTGTAGTTTTGTTTTATGTTGCCCGTTGACTATGTAATGTTGTTTTTTGTTCTGGAGTAAGCAATGTAAGGGAATGTGCAGCAGCGCAAGTGAATTTTTTTTTTTGTTGTTGTTCGTTGAGAAAACGAATGTGAAAAACGCAGTAGCGTATGTAAGAAATTTTCTTTACACAGCAGAGTAAAAATTTGAAAGCAGAGACAGAGTGAAGAATTTAGGGCCTCTGAAGCAGGCATGTTGTAATCCCTCTAATAGAGGAAGAATATTTTTGTAACAGTCAGTATTGTAAATGAATGCAAAGTTTTTTTTGTGTGTTCTGAAACTCTGTCTTCAGCAAAAACAATTTTAGCTTCCCTGTGTTAAAAACAGAGCATTTTTCTCTGTTCATTTTGTTCTGGAATTATTAGAAATTCCCAACATGGTATCAGAGCTTGTCCAAGCTCTTTGAAGGTGCCAAAGAAGCTGAAGGAAGGATTTCTTGCTACAACAGCTTCTCCAGCAGAGTGAAGACTCAGTCAAGAAAGAATTCAAGGTATTTCTCAAGTTAGTTTTCTGTTACTGTTGAGGACAGTTAGTTATTTTAAATACACAGTCAAGTATTTTGAAGCATAGTTAAGAGTGCAAGAATAGTTGGAGCCAACACTAGCATGGATATCTATAATACTCAGCTCCCACAATTTAATGGGAAAAACTATGACTATTTGGCAATAACTATGAAAGCTTTTCTTGTTTCCCAAGACTTATGGGAATTTGTTGAGGATGGTTTTGAAGAACCAGCAGATGAAAATGAGTTTAATAATTTAACTCAGGCAGAGAAAGATCTGTTGAAGAGCAATAAGAAGAAGGATTCAAAAGCCCTCTACTTTTTGTATCAAGCAGTGCATGAGAGTGTGTTTCCAAGGATAGCAGCAGCTAAGAGATCCAAAGAAGCATGGAAAACTCTCAAGATAGCCTATCAAGGCATGGAGAAAGTGAAGACAGAAAAACTACAGATAAGGTCTCATGGAGAGATTCTTGAAGAAAGGAGGATTGTGGAGAAACTATTGAGGATCCTACCCTCAAGGTTTGATGTGATTGTCACCACCATAGAAGAGACAAAGGATCTCACAAACTTCTCAGTTGATGAACTACATGCATCACTGATAACACATGAGCAGAGATTGAGTAGGAATGAAAACTCATCTCTAGTACATGCCTTTAAGACCCAGATGTTCTTTGGAAGAGGAAGAGTTCAAGGCAGAGGAAACAAGAGAGGAAGAGGTAGAAGCCAAAACAGAGGTGGAAGAAACAGTCCAGCAAATGCTCAAGGAAGAGGCAACAATATAAATCAGAACCAAGGGCAAGGCAGCAGCCAACAAAGTGGACAACATCATGCTCAAGGACAAAGGTATGATAAATCCAATGTCCAATGTCACTATTGTAAAAAATATGGGCATTATGCAAATGAATGTAGGAAGAAGCAACATGATATGAGTAATAGAACTAATGCAAATTTCACTAGAGAAATATCAGCCAAAATAATTTTTTTTAGCCTGTAATATGGCTGAAGAAAAGAATGAAGATGTATGGTTTCTGGACTCTGGTTGTAGTAACCATATGACAGGAAACATAATCCTGTTTTCTATGTTAGATCAGAGTGTGAAGTCACAAGTCATAGTAGGGACTGATAATAAAGTTTATGTTATGGGAAAAGGAGAAGTAAATGTCTTAACAAGGAAAGGTGAAAAGAAAACCATATCAGATGTTTATTATGTTCCTGGAATGAAATGTAATCTCTTAAGTATTCGATAGCTTACTCAAAAGGGGTACAATGTTTTCTTTGTGAATGATGTATGCACCGTCATGGATAAAACACCCAACAAACAATGTATCGCTGAAGTGAAGATGACAAGGAACATGATGTTCCCTCTCAGAATGAAAGCAGATTTAAAAAATGGAGAAGAAATAGTAGCAGTGACACAAGAAGCTTTCCAAAGCGAACCAAAAGATGAAAATTGGTTATGGCACTTGAGATTTGGACATCTCAACTTTGGAGGTCTTAACTTGTTGAATAGAAAAGGAATGGTAAGAGGATTAGCATTGATAGAGAAACCAGACAGCCTTTGTGAAGGTTGTATCTTGGGGAAACAACACAGAGAAAGTTTTCCTTCTGGGAAAAGCATAAGGGAAAAAGCACCCTTAGAGATTGTCCACTCGGATTTATGTGGACTGATGCAAACTCCATCACTTGCAGGAAACCACTATATTCTAGCTTTTATTGATGATTTTACTAGAAAAGCTTGGGTTTATTTCCTTAAGAAAAAAAGTGAAGTGTTTGAAAGATTTTGGAATTTCAAGGCACTTGTAGAAAACCAAAGCGGGCTGCATATCAAAGTGTTAAGAACTGATAGAGGAGGTGAGTATATATCTAAAGAATTTCTATGTTTTTGTAGAGAAAATGGAATTCATAAGCAGTTTACCACTAAGTACACTCCCCGGCAAAATGGAGTTGCTGAAAGGAAGAATAGTACAATCATGGATATGGTGAGGAGTATGTTAAAGGCAAAGCATTTGCCAAATGATTATTGGGTTGAAGCTGTACACTGTGCAGCGTACATTTTGAATAGATGCCCTACAAAAGCAGTCATGAATAGAGTGTCGGAAGAAGCATGGAGTGGGACAAAGCAAGGAGTCACCCACATGAAAGTTTTTGGATGTGTGGCTTATGCACACATTCCAGATCAACTAAGGAAGAAGTTGGACAGCAAAGGGGAGAAATGTATTTTCATTGGATACAGTGAGGAATCCAAAGCTTACAGGTTGTATAACCCATCCACCAAGAAGCTTATTGTGAGTAGAGATGTTCAGTTCATTGAGGAGGAAGCTTGGGATGGAAGCATAGAGAAAACAGTGAATGTTAAAAACTCTTTGTCACATGATGAAGATGATGAGAAGATGGCTGAAATACATCCCCAAATAGCAGCACCAACACAAGGGCAGCAAGAGACACCCTTGACGAGAAATGAAAGTGCTTCTCCAAGCACATCACAAGGAGGAAATTCAAGTGCTTCTTCAAGCACTTGTACACCAAATGAAAGAGGTAAGAAGTTCAAAATTTAAGTGACATTTATAAACAAGAGGCAGCAAATGAAGGTATGAACTCTTTGTTTGCTTTATATTGTCATGTTGATGACCCTGTTCATTTCGAAGAAGCAATTAAGGATAGGAAATGGATAGAAGCTATGGATGAGGAGATCAATGCCATAGAAAGAAACAAGACATAGGATTTAGTTGAACTACCAAAAGGAAAAGAAGTCATTGGAGTTAAATGGGTCTACAACACCAAGAGTAATGCTGAAGGAAAAATAGAAAGACACAAGGGAAGGTTAGTTGTCAAAGGATATAAGCAACAGTATGGGAGAGACTATGAGGAAACTTTTGCACCGGTTGCTAGAATGGAAACCGTGAGAGTAGTGCTATGCAGAGCAGCACAAAACAAGTGGAAAGTTTACCAAATGGACGTGAAGTCAGCATTCCTAAATGGAGTGTTAATGGAAGAGGTTTACATTGAACAACCTCTAGGCTATGAAAAGAAAGGCCAAGAGCACAAAGTGTGTAGATTGAAGAAAGCTCTTTATGGGCTGAAGCAAGCACCAAGAGCGTGGTACAGTAGGATAGATTCCTATCTACTGGAAAATGGATTTGAAAAGTGTGAGGGAGAACCCACCCTCTACATCAAAGAAAAGCATGGTAAAATACTAATTGTTGTGTTATATGTTGATGATGTTATTTTCACAAGTAATGATGATTACCTTATTGAAAATTTCAAAATAGTCATGAAAGAAGAATTTGAAATGACTGACATGGGTTTGCTGAGATACTTCTTAGGAATAGAAGTAGAACAAAATGGAAATGGGATTTTTATTTCACAAGAGAAATATGTTAATGAAGTGTTGGAAAGATTTAATATGCAAGAGACCAAAGCAGCAATCACTCCCACAGTGATGGGATTAAAACTCAGCAAAGAGGACAACAATAAGGATTTTGATCCTAGTTTGTACAAGAGCATAGTTGGCAGCCTCATGTATCTGACTGCAACTATGCCAGATATAATGCATGCTGTTAGTTTGATTTCCAGATGCATGGAGAGGCCAAAAGAAGCACATTGGCAGGAAACAAAAAGGATTCTGAGGAATGTTAAAGGTACTAAAAGGTATGACATTTTATACACTATTTCAGAATGTTCAGATTTAATTGGATATACTGATAGTGATTGGGCTAGAAGTGTAGATGATCAGAAAAGCACATCCGGTTATGTTTTTCACATGGGTTCAGGAGCCATTTCATGGGCTTCTAAAAAATAACCTATTGTAGCATTGTCTACAACAGAAGCAGAATATGTGGCAGCTACAACAGCAGCATGTCAAGCAATTTGGATGAGAAGGATGTTAAGGAATTTATGCCAAGAGCAAGCAAAAGGTACTGTGACTTTTTGTGAAAATAGCTCAACTATTGCAATATCCAAGAATGTTGTGTTTCATAAGAGAACGAAACACATTGACACAAAGTTTCATTACATCAGGGAATTGGTAAACAATGGAGAAATTGTTTTAGAACATTGCAGAACTCAGGAGCAGGTTGCTGATATTTTGACCAAACCATTGGGGCAGAAAAGTTTTGAGTTTTTGAGGAAATGTCTGGGTATGACTGATAACCCAGCAGTTGAAATTAAAGGGGAGTGTTGAAATGTACTTTTAACTACGACATTTATTTCACAAAACCGCCAACATTTCCCCGCACCAATTTTGTTGTACAGTGGTAATTTCCCAGGAGGCAGTGAGCATATTGAACGGTAGACACGTGTCTGAGCAGTCCTTTCCAAAACCACCATTCCCCAACGCTTAAAGTTCAACAGGAAGGGACCTCCGGGAAATTGCAAACAGTCGTTCGATTGTTTTGGGGCAGATCTACGGTTAATAATAAAATAAATATATCGCCATGCTAAACCAATTAATGTGAAGTACCCTCATTCTATAAATTAATTAATGCGAAGTAATTTCGGTCGGTAAACATAGGTAAAAGTTTTAATTTTATTGTTTTTCTATTTTCACAGGTGTAGTTTTGTTTTATGTTGCCTGTTGACTATGTAATGTTGTTTTTTGTTTTGGAGTAAGCAATGTAAGGGAATGCGCAACAGCACGAGTGCATTTTTTTTGTTGTTGTTGTTCGTTGAGAAAACAAATGTGAAAAATGCAGCAGCGTATGTAAGAAATTTCCTTTACACAATAGAGTAAAAATTTGAAAGCAGAGATAGAGTGAAGAATTTAGGGCCTCTGAAGCAGGCATGTTGTAATCCCTCTAATAGAGGAAGAATCTTTTTGTAACAGTTAGTATTGTAAATGAATGAAAAGTTTTTTTTGTGTGTTCTGAAACTCTGTCTTCAGCAAAAACAATTTTAGCTTCCCTGTGTTAAAAAATAGAGCATTGTTCTCTGTTCATTTTGTTCTAGGCAACAGAGAACCAATTTTCGATTCTTGGTATCACTACCTGAAGCTATGCCAAAGTCTTGCCCGGATAGTCAATAAAGGGACAAGGTGACACATGTCGAAGCCGAGACCAATTGAAGCCAAAAAAGCATTTTTCTGGTGTTTTGGGAAATGCAGAGCCACCCGGTATAAGGCACCAATCGAATCCTACACGAAGACCAAATTCTCTTTAATAAATCATGATTCTTAATAGCAGAATTTTGTTCCTAGATGTTAATCTTTGGGCTTTGGGTTTTCTTGTGTGTAAAGCACCTACAGATTCGTCTTAAGATAAAGTTGGTGCCATTAACATAGAACATACGACTCAGCCATTTAGCATCATCTCTAAGTGTGGCCAAAGATATTAGCGTCATCTCATGTTGCACTTCCAGCTCATGGCTTCGGCTGAAGATGCGAGTGCCTTCTGTCAACAATATTATGCTCACGAACCGAAAGTCTACGTTTTTTAAAGTTACTGCGAACCCTCCGAGGAGGACGACGGTGGCCCGGACGAAGGACAAGGTTCCAAGCCCGATGGTAGCCTTTTCCAAAATTGCAAGCCTGAGGGCAAACATAATAATTTTCTTCTCAAGATCTGTGACCATATCACTGTGACTCTAGGACTCTTGAGATTCGATTATATCCATCTGTGGGTCGAATGGAGAGACCAGTTTGCAACCTTTATAGTCGGGTAGTGATATATCGAGTCGGACGATCAGTGATTCTACCTGCCCATTCGTTTCTATAACAAGACCAACATTTCTAACTGGTGGCTTCATTGGGCAAGATCGCCGGACCTTTAATGAACTGTCGAAAATGTGTGCAAAATCTTGTCTAAGCAAACGTAAATTACATGCTAATATGTTCTATCCATCTGCTACAATTGGTAATGATGGTTCACATGAGTTGATATGGCTCTCTTCAATTGATATGAATCCCATGAGTTGACAACGCCATATTGATATGGCTCAGAGTTGAACTGATATTGAAGACATGTGGAAACCTAATCACCATCTTTAATCCTATTTATCTGATTGGGTAATGAGAATTTAATCTTCCCATTCTTTTCATTCAGTCGAAACAGAAATTGAGACAAAGATTGATTTTAAATTTTGTTGATAGAATCACAAAGACTTCCAACAATAAGATGGTCCTGCGCAACACGACGATTGAATAATCCAATAATTTCTAAATGTATACATTAATTTTCTACCTTGAGATTAAGTCGATTGCAGATTCCCTGAATATTCGGGAATCGGACGGACATGGGCGCGGTCAAAAAATTGACGGCGCTTATGTCCGTTTGAGCTTAAGTCGATTGCAGATTCCCCGAATATTCGAGAATCAGACAGACATGGGTGCTGTCAAAAAATTGACGGCGCTTATGTCCTTCCGATTCCCAAATATTCAGGGAATTTGCAATCGGCTTAAGAATGCCCAATTTTCTGCAATGTGTTCTAGTAAACTTTCAGCAGCATGACATTAATTGTTCACAAGCCCCCCTTGTGACATGAGACTGACTAATTTGTTCTTTCTACTCAACCTCTACTTTATTGGTTGCGAGGAAAGTTACAATTTCATTTGAAACGTTATTTCTTATCAAGCACAATTACCACTTTGACGAGTCCAATTAGAAAGAAGAACACGACATGTTGGTATGTACTACTTTGACATATCCAATTATGGAGCTTACTAATATTTGGCACATTTTCCACTTATATAAATTAACAAGACTGCAGTTTGTATTGCACAACATTTGTTGTATTGACTTTACAATTCCAATAATAAAATCAAAGGGGAAAACGTGATTTAAAAATGACTAGCCTTATTATTCCATGATATAGCAAGGTAATAATGTATTAAAAAAATATTAATGTTGATATTAATTTTAAATTTACCAAAACTTAAATGATTTTATTTAATGTTTATTTTTGAAAAAAAAATTAATTAATTTTTTTTTTTAAATATATTCATTTCAATTTTGATTGGTTTACCTCTTATTTTACAATCATTACATTGTACCACAAAATCTATAATTTATTGTACCATAAAATCTTTTGTTGTACCAATATAATTAATAAAAAACAATAATTTTACTGCACTGCAGCTTCAACATTTGTAAAGTAGAAACACTAACTCAGCGGACCATATTTCATGTGGAAATTAGATGAGACATTCATGTGGGAAGTCATTAATTTACCATTGCAATGTCAACAAAAAATTATGAGAACCTCGAGCCCTCCTTTTCATTTCATTATTGTTAAAGGCATTATATCGCTTTAGTCTATACTTCAATACCACGCACTGTACAACTTAATGTGATATATAATCCTCCCCCACATTTAATTATTGTTGAAGGCATTATATCACTTTAGTCTATACTTCAATACCACGCATTGTACAACTTAATGTGATTTATAATCCTCCCCCACTTGTTTATAATGTTAGCCACCTCTCGTCGTTGTTAATAATCTGCTTTCGTTATTATCAGAGTGTCATATCAATGTTGCCAATGTGGAATATTTTAAAACCATAATTTAGTTAGTAGATGTTTGTGTTTTTGTTCAAAGTTGAATATATATTTGTTTGAGAATAATAAATTTATATAAATTTTCAAATTTTGGTGTAATTTATATAAAAAAATTAACATATTAAATTTATTTATATATTTTAAATAATAAAACATCATAATAATTAATTTATTAAAATACACTTATTCTTATTACAAAATTTACTTCTTAAAGATTTAGGAATGTAATGCAATAGATTGTGATCAACGTGATAGGTTATTATCAATGTGGAATATCACCTTAAGGGGAATTTTTTTCTTTAAATTATTATACACTATTTCGAAGAAGATTAAATGACATATGGAACATTACTAAGTGTGATAAACTCATTTATAAAACATTAAATTGAATAAAAATTTTATTTATATAAGACACATAAAAACAATTTATAAAATACTTTATTTATATAAGACAGATAAAAACAATTTATAAAATATTATATAGCTCGAAGTTTTATTAAGTTGAGAGGATTGTAGTGTAATGTGTAAGGGTGTTGGTCCTTCATGAAAATTAATCCAGTATAATGTGTAAGGGTGTCCGTCCTTCATCAAAGTTGAAATTTTGTTCATATTAGCCAAAATAAAAAAAAAAAAATTAAAAATTAAAAATTAAATAACTATACAAAACATAACATTTAAATAATGTTGGATGTTAGATCCGTATTTAAGATGGATCTATGTTGTTATATTTTAAAGTGAAGTTTCAAAACTGAAACTGCCAATAATCTTCAAGAAAAACTATTAAGATATTTTTGGAAGTTTTGAATAAATAAAATTATTAAACATATTTATAAAACATTAGAGCTACTGAAAGCTTTATTATTCCCTGTCACAACAGGGTAATATCGTATTAAGAAAATATTTTTTTTTTTTTCTATATTAAGACTAATCTACGTACCCACGGGAGATTTGAACCGGTGACCTATCGCAAGGAGTGCCTTAACAGTGCACCCATTCACCGTCAATCCAAACCCCCGTGGGCTCGTATTAAGAAAATATTGATGTTGACATTAATTTTAAATTCACCAAAAATTAAATGATTTTATCTAATGTTTACTTTTGAAAAAATGTTAATTTTTCTTTTAAATATATTTATTTCAATTTTGATTGGTTCACTTTTTATTTTACAATGATTACATTGTACGAAAAAATTTATAATTCGTTGTATGATAAAAAAATTTGTTGTACCAATATAATTAATAATTGTTGTACCATAAAATCTTTTGTTGTACCAATATAATTAATAAAAAACAATAATTACAGTACAACTCGCAATAAAGCACTGTTGTCACTTCATTCTATATACCAACTCTACAATTAAGTTCTATGTTCACAATTAACAATCAACGAGAATGAAGAAAAGAAATATATTAATAATTGCATGTGATAAGAACATTATAAAAAGATATTTATAGGTGCTCATTAAGGCGAGAGTAACCAATGATAACATAATAAATTAAAACATGCAATAGAGAGAATAGGGCATCTCATTACACTTCGTGGAATAAAGAATAACAAGAACAGCCATAAGCATGCGCTTAAATGTTTCATTTGTTTGTTTCAATTTTTCTTAAAAAACTAAATTTGTTTCATGAACAACAAGAACACGTGGTTACAAATCTTACATGCTTATCACTTCTCCCTTTTAATGGAATTTTAATTGTAATTTGATTATTTAAATAGGGATGAGTAACTATTATATTAATTTTTAATAAATTTATTATTAAATAAATATATTTTAAAAATAATTATAATTATTATTACTCCATGCCACAGCAGGGTAATAACGTATTCAAAAAAAATGATATTAACATTAATTTTAAATTTACCAAAAATTAAATGATCTTATCTAATGTTTACCTTTGAAAAAATTTTAATTTATTTTTTTTATTTTTTTAAATATATTTATTTCAATTTTGATTGGACGACCTCTGAATGTACAATGGTTACATTGTACAACAAAATCTATAATTTGTTGTACCATAGAATCTTTTGTTATACCAATGTAATTAATAAAAAACAGTAATTACAGCACAACCCACAATAAAAGTATTGGTGTCACTTCATTCTATATACCAACTCTACAATTAATTTAATAAAAAGGTCACGTCATTCTATATACCAACTAATCAGGACAACCACGAATTTGTGAATTTGTTTTCAAAATACTAAAAAGGTATTTACAAATTTGTTTGAATAACTTGCATTGACCAATTTATTAAAAATAAATTGACATTTTAAAATAATATGTGCTAAAATCTAGAAGTATTTGTTAATACATTTATTTTTGTATTTATGATAAAGTATATAAAATATTTATTTGAGAAATTATTTATGTTAATAAATTTATGTTACCTAACACTTCAATACCATATGGTGCTTTTCTTAGTTTGGTATCTTGGTTTCATAAAAATAGATATTTCATATCTTTATAACATGAAATAGCTTAAATTTAAATATGACATTTCTAATTAATTTGCAAAGTGAATTTCTAATTAATATGTAAGTTGAAGAGTCTTTGAATTTTTAGATAGTATAAAGATTATTAAAATAATTTATTTATAATGTTGTCTAATTTAATATATTTATTATAATTTTTAGTCTAAAATAATTAAATAAATTAAATTAAAGTATTAAGTGTATTATATTTTTCAATCCACATTATTATTGTTTTGATTTTTTAAAGCGAGAGCAATTAGAAGTATTTAAATAACTCACAAAAGTTATTTTGATTTTTTTTCATGTTTTAAATTTCCATCTATTATTATTTTTTTAAGCTTTATCCATGATATTAAATGTGTCATTATGATTTTTAAACAATTTTAATAACAAAATTATTAATATTTTAATTATATTTATTCTCATTTAAACTAAGCAATAGTACTCACTACTAATGATACAAATTTAATATCGTATATAAATCTAGAAAAATAGTAATAGATGGAAATTTAAAACATTAAAAAAATATAATCATACAAATTTAATATCATGGATAAAACTTTAAAAAATAATACTAGATGAAAATTTAAAACATCAAAAAATAATTAAAAATAACTTTCGTCAATTATTTAAATAAACGTTATATGCCAATTTAAGATTTCAATATCAAGCCTAAGAAATAGCCAATATAAATGTCTTGTAGATACAAGTTTGAAAACAAATGAAACTAGCACAGGAGTAGATTTTTACCTCTATCAACCAATCAATCAAGATTGCCCTCATTTTCTCATTGATTTCAACGTGCCTTGTCATATAATATGGAGGTATGCAGCTAATGGTCTGGACATATGGACATATGGTGCTACAAACTTTTATTGAAAAGAAAATAAAAAATTACCTTAACAATCCCAAAAAAACTGCAATAATTGACAAAGACAACTCAATCTTCCAGTAAAAGTTGTATATATCTTCAACATATTCAACAATTTCCAATCGATTTTCAGGGTCTCCATCATCCATGATAGGAAGAGAATTTTGGCAGTCACTACATGCATCCTGAAATTACGCTTATCAAGATTATTGAGCTTTTTTTATCCTATTTACATCATAAATATACACAAAGATATTTTAAGTCTATAACACCTACTAGTAATTTCGTGTGGACATGGGTACTTAAAATAAGCAAGAATATCTACAAAATAGCTCTTGTTCAAATACAATAGTTAGTTCATACATTTCAAAATTCAATAATTGAACTAAGTGGTAGGGAAATGCTAGCTATGTGGCCTTGTTCAATATCCCAATCATACAAATTGAAAATAAATTAATAGACTATTCAAGGAGATTGACTTCCTATAAGGATTTGAGAGACTTTGACGGACTTTGTCCTAATATAAAATCTTCAAAACTTCACCAAATGAATCCTAAATTTCAATGTGAATGATAACTAAATACAGTAAACTACAATTTAAAATGTGGTAGAATATGGCAAGAAAATAAAAGAAGTGCAATCTAAATGTGATGGTGCATGTGGTTATCGATACTCGTACATTTCAACTATTAGAAAATAGTATCTAAAATATTAGTCAAGCCAAAATATGTGAGAAGTCCTTAACGCCATTAAAAAAAATGTCACATGGACAATGTCTCAATTTGAATGTCACATGGATAATGCCTCAATATGAGCGTCCAAGTCAATGGAACATTCTTTAAGGATAGAAAATCGTTGTGTAGTTTATTATGTGTTGAGTTTTTGTAGGGATGTGTTATTAGTCTCTGTTTTTGGCAGCACAGGGACTATACTTATTCATGGGTGTTTGTTAAACAATAAATTTTTTGACTAATCATTATATTTATGGTTTAATCATTGTTTCAACAAAAATATTTGATCAATCAATTTTTTATGCAAATCTTTTATTTGGACCTCTTATTGTAGGCAAAAGAGTATGATTTTACTAAAACTAGGACAATCGTTTCAAATTTTGCTCAAATGCCAATTTAATGCTAGCTTGTAGTTAGCATTACTTAGGAAACATTTAATGTTTTGCTTCAATGCAATATTCAATTTGTTACTTATGCCTCACCATGTCCACCACATGGCTTTCTGCATGTGCTCTGCAACGCTTGACACCCATCACCACCTCTCCCTCTGCGTCACTACCATTACATTATAATACTAACAACTATTACATGTGAATGGTTCTATACATGAAACGAATTATATTCAAAGTCCTTAGTGCCCTGCACTAGCTCCATAACTACACTTCTCTTTGTGATTCTCTTTTCTCACATGAAACAAAGTTTCATAGTAGGGGTTGCGGAATAGATCTTCATAGTAGGGTTTCGACAACTTTCAGAAGCCTTGTCTTCTTCAATTAAGCTCTTTAGCTCAACCTTGTCTTCTTCAATTAAGATCTTTAGCTTAGGTATGGAAAGAACATGCATTAATCGAAGTCTTGATGCCTCAGCTTTCTATGACTATCTATAATCCTTCATTACCATACTGAATCCCACCACACCTTTTGTGCCTACTCCTCATTTAGCTTTGACTCTTGTACCACCAATAGCGACCACTATGTCCTGATATATCTCTATTAGTAAATTGTAAATAAGTCTTCTTGCACCCATCTGATTCTCCTTTCCTTCATTCCAGGTATGCTCTATCAGTATGTTGTGACTCCTCTAGTTATGGGGTTATGGACATATACCTGTAAGATCATTAATTTCCTGCATCTTCCCTTTCTTGGTCCATAAATCCTCTTACATAAATATGGATTCCCATTCCAACCCATCTCTCATATGAAAAAAAAAAACTCTTCTTGACTAAGTGTTTGGCACAAATATGGAATCAGTAGAATACATTCACAGGAGCTAAGATGTCATTGAAGCCTAAGTATGTGGTTCTGCAGAAGCTTGAGTATGTAGCAACCATAGAGCAATTAAGGTGGCAGTTTTAGTAGAATATCATAATGGTTTTCGAGTGTACCAACAACAAATATAGAAGCATACCAAAAAGCAGAGGGAGTTGCAGAGCCCATATTTTGTAGATCTATAAGAAACAGGAACTTCATATCCATACCTGGGTTACCCAGTGATGTAATGTAACCTGCTGAGAGCCAACCTTCACTATGGAACATGCTTCCTGAAAAGCCTTATGCCTCGCTAAAGGCCCTTGAGTAAAGACAAGCAGGCGTACCCAATGTTTCTCATCGTCTTTTGTGCAAGCCAAAGTACATCATTTGTGTGAGCCCCTACTCATTGGAACCCATACTCCACACTAACTATACACTTGTAAGCTCTACCCAGAACACCTATACTTTCGGCATGAACTCTAATTCATGCATGAAAAATCTCTAATACCAGAAAGATGATAGAATGCCCCACTAGGATAACTTGAAGCTCCTAAAAGCACAGGAGCACACTTCTTATCGAGTGAGCCATCATTTTCGATAATCTATCTTGACAATCATCGGTATAATTTCATGAAAAAAAAGAGTTGTACAGGTTCATCCCCTGGATGACAAAAACATCCTAATAGGCTCGACCTAGGGAGGGCGGAGGGCACATCCATATCACACTCTTTTGGGAAATATTTTGACGCTGAAGTAACTACATAATTAGATTGTAGAAAACATACCTTATGCGCAGGGAAAATAATGTAAGGTGACCCTCCAACCAATCCTCCTTTGTAGAGGTTTTCAATAATATCCAATTATGGCTCTATCGTTCTGTCTGAATAAACTAGTCACAACGATGACGTGGGCAACAAAGTTCCAGGTCGGGTCTCCCATGTGAATGGGATTTCTGGGAAGTGGGAAGTCACCCCAGGAGGTTGTGGTGTAGTGGGCATAAGATTGAATCGAGTAGAAGAGGGCCTAATGGGGTAGTCAAAAACAGGGGAACCAGGAGGTGTATTGAATGTAGATAAGTGGTTCTCGTACTAGTCTGTATAGATCCATTGATCCATTGATGATTTGATACGGGATTTATACAACATGTTTCCCATCTCAAGTTGATAATAGTAACATTGATTTCTAATCTTAGGTTGATAATAGTAAAATTGATGATGAAGGATGAATGTAATGTTATTGCATTTGAAGGATGGAGATAATGTTATTGCAGTTCATGCCCATGGGGCTTTCGATTGACGGTGAATGGGTGTGTTGTTAAGGCACTCCTTGTGATAGGTCACCGATTCAAATCCCCCGTGGGTACTTAGGTTAGTCTTAACTAGAAAAAAAAAATAGTATTACAGTTGATGATGACCGATCATGGATGTGTTGGTCGAGCTTGCCCCATACTTGGATAGAGGATGAAATAGACAAGTGGGATATATGAAACTAGTGTGTGGCACATAAGTTGTTTTTTTAAAATTAGTTATTTTAAATTAGTGTGTTATTTTAAATTAATGTGTTATTTCTTTTATTTATTCATTTCACTAAGGTAACGAACACCACATAAATGATAATTCAATTGAGAAATTAAAAAAAAGTAATAAGAAATAAATAAATAAATAAGAGGCACAAAAGGATTGCATGGAGTCCAAGTGTCTCAGTGCTCATATTTGAGGAGAAATGACATCGTAAATCTTGTTGTAACCCATACATTTGTACCAGTTATGTAATTATGCAATGCATATATGTAAATTTTATGTAATTATGCAATTCTTATTGTTGTGGCGGTTGGAATTGGAAAGACATGCATTGTGTTATATGTTCTCAGTTTGTGCTCAATTTGTTAAATTGTGTATGGCCCAAATAAATATCTAGGAAGCTAGGTGAAACTTGATCATTGCACGTGGATCCAAATTTTTATTCTTTTCTTTTATGAGATAAGAAGACATAGACACTCTATCCATTTCCAACTCAACTACACCCCCCATATATTCTTCTCTCCTCATCTGGTCACACCTCAAAACAACAATCCTCTACCTAGCATGCGAGATAAGCTCACACACCGCCAACCCCATTTGGTGAGAAGGCACCAGGAGCAAAGCCTGCTCAAAATATTGTAACCCAACGTTGAATGAGTTAGTCTTATTGCGAAGATTTATGATTGAGAAATTATGGGTAACTGTTAACTAGAGAATCAGATCTTTCTCAAAGTCTTGTTGTAGTCCTTTGTAATTATAGATTCCCTTGAGGAGCATAGTTTTTTCAGTGCCATCCATGCCGAAAACACCTATTTTGGACAGGGTGGAGGATTTTATCTCCTTGTTATCCATTACCAAAATTTTAAATCTTATGCATAAATCATCTTGTCCTACTATACATGACTCTTAAATTGGTTGTTGTCTGTAACATTTTCCCAGTCCTACTGTCAAATAAACAATGTGGCAATCGAGGTGGATACCTAAGTATCAACAACAATTGCAGTGCAGGTAGATCCGAGTGCCACTTTTGTTCTCAGTGGTGGGGTTTATTCATAAGAGAGGGGCTCCTTTGATTTCTATAGAGAGAATTTTCCAAGGCCTTAATGCAATTGGTTTATATTTTTCATTTTGGGAGGGTCAAAATTTTTGTGTGCGTGATGGGAAATGCAATCATTAAATGGAATTTGACTGAAAAAGTTGTGAATGCTAAAATCTTTTTTTTTTTGCAAAAAGGAAAAACGAGGAAAAAGTAAACACTAACATACTTTTTACTAGCCAAAACTATGTTTACATTATCATAAATAGCATTGTTATGCTCCATACACTCGAAATATATACCCAGAATGAAGTTTTGAGAACCCTCCCAAAAATATATATTTTAGAGATGAAAATGAAATTAAAAATATTTGTTTTAAATTAATAAGTAGAGCTGGCAAGCAAATTTAAAATTATATCTTATATATTTTTTAAATTATTTGTGAATAATCAAAAGTCTCCCTATATATTCTATGATCGAAATTTCCAATAATATATCATACCAAGATGTTTTTGTCTGTTCGATAGAATGTTAGCAGAATTTTAATGACATGCAACGTAAAAGGAATTTTAAGTACAATATGCATACCTTGACAGGGGAAAAAACACACATTCCAAAGAGCTTCGTAGGCGCAATCCCTTCTGAAACTAATATGTTTTTGTCTGTTCAATTGAATGTTAGTGCAATTTTAATGTAATGTCATGTGAAGGGAATTTTAATTACAATATGCAGGTTAATAACGGATCAGGTGTTCTGAATAGAGGCACAAGAGCAAAGCTTCCACATTGACATATCAGAAGGTTTTTTACTTCATAGATTGATAGAGCTCCTTAGCAAATTCCTGAAGGTGACCAACATACGTTCAAGATATGGTTTGTTACCTTGAAACATTGTGTTTTTTGTCGCATTGTTTCCAAGTGATGAATTGTATGTTTCATAGCTTCAATCCGACAAACATCTTTCCTTATGCAGTGGTTTTTTTATTCACAAACACAAGTTCTTTAATGTTATTTTATTATTTATTTATTTATTGGTCTTGTCTCTTTTACGTGTTTAGTTGAATACTAGGGAAATGCACAACTTTCCACG
This sequence comes from Pinus tabuliformis, assembly GCA_031772625.1. NCBI lineage: Eukaryota > Viridiplantae > Streptophyta > Pinopsida > Pinales > Pinaceae > Pinus > Pinus tabuliformis. The sequence goes on along the minus strand of CM062804.1, from coordinate 1,106,318,426 downwards.
TATGGATATATCAAGTCAGTAAGGAAAAATGTAGCATTCTTCTCCAATCTACTGGGAGCCACATCATTTCCATAAGCTTTTTAAGATTTTAAGCCATTAAATCTCAAGGTTTTGTGCTCATTAGACACCCATAATGTCACCATCCTGGAAAATATGAATACAATTTCACGCTGCCCTTTGGATGGGTGATGTTCTAAAATGTAATATTTTCAGGTTAATTTGTTAATATGTCTGTATAAATGGTTGTTATTTTATGTTATTCGAAGCCAAAACATTGATCTTTATTTAAACCAAAAAAATTTCTAGTTCCTTTAGAAAACTAAGGTTCTGTAGTGTGAGTACAAAATTGAGCCAGGGTTTTCCATGTGAAAAAGTTTGAATAGTTCCCATTGTTTGAGAGTGAAAAATCTCAAAGCACATAAAGCATCCACTAGTGATGTATGTGTAAATGTTTTTCCAAACTCCTTTTTGTAGAGTATTTATAAAATTTTAAATCTTTCTTATAATAACCTAATAAAATTGTGCTTTCAATGCATGCTTCTAACACATAATATATACCCGTCACACAAATTAATTTTAGTAAATGATGATCAACTCATATTTCCTTGTCAAATTTTTTTGATCTCCTGTCAAATTGGCAGGGAATACCATTGTTTGCAATCCTTGTTTATTTTTGGTCTAATAAGAAGCACTGACAATTTTTTGTAAGGAATGTCACACATTCATAGAAACACAAGTGTGTTTCCTTTTTCGTTAAGTTTAATATTTGTTGAAATTTTATGTCGGGCTTACAATGTGACCAAGAAATGCATATACACTATTTTTATAAAAGTGTGCACATGCTATTTAAACATGTACATGTTTTAAAAATTAATGCAGGCATATTTCTCACTTCATGAAAAAAAAAAAAACATGCTCATGAGGTCTCATTGTCCCCCATCACCCTGCCTCGTTCAAAATTGTGATTTTACCATTGAATGAGAGAATTCCAACTCAAAGTGAACACATATGCACTCTTCGTTGCTGGGTGGAGGTAAGTATCAATTTTTTTTAATCAAATGAAAAATGTAACATTCAAAAGATATTTTTTTTAATTTTATTTTTGTTAAACACAATTATCATGGATGAAAACCCCAAACCAAATCAATAAACCAACTTCATAAAAGATCCACAAGAAAACATTAACCTAGAGGCAAATCCAAACCCAAAAATATAGATTAAAAGGGATTTAGTCAATTCAAATTGTTGATTATTACACAAGGGAACCACGATGGCTCTCATTAGCCATATCCCTTGACAATAAGATTGCCTCCATTAATTATTGTCATTGTTAATGGAATGCAGGAAATCAATAGTGGGGAGTGTGAGAACTTGTGAGAAGTGACAACTACAAAAGAAGTAGAGTTGGATATGTGTGTGGAATAAAGAATATGTGCAAGAGGGAGTATGTGTGGGAGAATATGTCTGTGGAGGAAATGCATTTGTGGAGCAAGAAACACAAATAATGTTCCTCACAAATGATATTGGCTAAGTATAAAAACACTTAAGAGAACAATTTTGACGGTCAACATGCACAAGGTGGGGCCAAAAGGAAATATTTAATATATAATCATGTTAGGAGATTAAAATTGAAATCATGAGTTCAAAAACAGAATTATAAATAATCTTAAAATAAAAGAAATAAGGATCAAAGTATTTAAACAATACCACTGTCTAAACTATACGATTAAACAATAGAGTTTTAGGGTAAGCCAACGTGTCGCCTTGCATGTCTTGGAAACTTGACTAGTTGAGAGGGGAGTTAATCAATTTAATAAATTCATGGACATCATATTTAGGTTTATTTTTCCTTTAAATATTTATTTGAATTTATTAACTAACAAGAAATACATTATATGAAAAAAATATTCAATGTATAACCAACACTTAACATGTAAATCACAACATAAAAATTGGCACAGAAAATCACCACATGTGGACATCAAATATAAGTGGAAACCCATAAAGGGAGAAAACCATGAATTTGTTGTTGTTGTGATGCAAAGGAAATCTCCTACTTCCTCTATTACATCAGCTTTTGGAGGCTCCAACCTCTCTTCTATTTTTCAAGCTACAACTTGTTGGGAAGCTCCTACTCCCTCTTACATTAATTTTCTGTAGGCTACAACCTATAGGAGGCTCCTACCTCAATTTGTTCTGCAAGATACAATTTTCTTGGAAGCTCCAACCTCAACTTCAATGGGCTTCAACCTGTTCTTTTTCAGGCTACAACCTAAAAGGAGACTACAATCCCCTGATACGTACAAGAAACAATGTGTTACTTTACCTGGTCTTTAGTTTTGCATGCCTCCATATATGTTTTGGCCTCTTCTCCTCTCAAATCTACTTCACATTTTCTCTTCTACCTCTATCTCTTTGTGATAAGAACTCACAAAAAACCTCTCACAATAACTCAAGTCTCTCATATACTCTAACATTACAACCTTCCAAAATCACAAATTTTATAAACAAACTTTGTTGGATGTTAGTATTCCACACAGGAATATGAAATGAACAATCTCGCCTCTTTGTATTCCAAGGTTGTCTCTTCGTTTTCAATATCATTCAATTATTGAATATTAAAAATACCTAAGATAAATTTTGAAATATTCAATTAATATGCATTAATTTAAGCACGACCAAAGTTCTCTTGCATCACAACATTTTAAGCACCAACCTTTAATCAACCTTTAATAACCTTTACACATAAAATTTTCATTTCTTTGCATCACAACTTCTTCATGCCACATATGTTATGTTGTCAAGTTAATCACAGCTTCGTTTTGCATTCACATTGCAACATACATCTTGTTGTTCTGCAACAGACATAAGAAATCTGTTGAAAATGCAACTATTGCCAATCTTCATGATGAAATTCAAGTGTACTATTGAGATATTTATTGTACTCATTCATTATATTCATTACTATTATTATTATTGTTATTATTATTTGAAATATTTATTTTACTCATTCATTATATTCATTATTATTATTATTCTTTTCCTCAGTCAAATCATGTTCTTCATACTTATAGAGTTATTTGAGTCAAAAGTAAAATTTTCACGAGTCAATCAAATTTACTTGAGTCAAAGTCTCATTTGGACTATTTGTAAGAAAAAGAAAAATCATTTCATTTTAGTCCAAATGTCAATTTTGTCATCCATAAGATCAAGTTGGCCCTTGTGGACACGTCAAGCTAGAAGAGACACCTATTCGACCTCCCAGATAGCTATATATACAAGACACTTCTACCGCATTCACTCACTCAACTCAAACATTGATTTTTGTGCCAAAGAAAGAAGAAAAACAATGAAGACAAAGGAGAGAGAAGAAGTCAAAGGAGAGATAAATCAAGTGGTTTTTATTTTGATTTTGCTCACACATGCAACATTTCTAGGGTAGATCTGCGAAATTATAGGTCCAAAAATTGCAGTTCTGAATTATGATTTTTTACTAAATTTGACAAGGTCTGACCAACATTGACTTCTGTTAACTTTGACTTGTTTGGAGGAGTTTTGAAGGAGGGTTGAATTGGTTCTTTATGCTCGTATTTGTCTTGGTATTGGTCTTGGTCTTAGGTCTTGGATATCTCACATTAATCTAATTCTATAATGAGAAAAGTTTCTTGGGTTTTCCCCTTGTGGGGTTTTGTCCTCGCTTAGAGCCTAATATTTGTTGTCCTTGTCTCTCTTTGATCTTTATGTTTTGGTAATTTATTGATCAAAAGAACAGAATCTTAATAAGACGCCAAAAAATATTCATAAGTAATGATCAAGTTAAGAGAAATCATCATTATATTCTTACTTTTTTGTTTCTCAAACTGGTAGCAGAGCTAAGGTGAAGGGAAGGCAACTTAAGGATCATATCTTGTTGGCACTCTTGAAGCCACTATTACAACATTCATGTCTCTTTGAAGTCATAATCATTATAGTAGTCATCACTCATATTTGAAGAAAACATTCTTGTAGCAGTTATCTTCTCTCTCCCTCTTCAATGTTAGAATACATGAAGAAAGGTATGAAGACTCTCAGGAGTCTCGTTGAATCCTTTAAAGGATTCATCATCAAGTTTGTATCTAAGTTATCTAAAAAGGTCATGGATGGAAGTTTTTATTCCACTCTTATAGGTTCATTTGAAGAGAATAATGTATGGGTAATCGATAGTGGAGCTTCAAGGCCTATGACACGAGAATGTGATCAACTTAACACACTATCAAAAGGAAATTGTTCTCACACAGTTGAATTTGGAGACAAGAATAGTTATTCAGCCAAATGGATTGGACCTACCTCCTTTAAGGTAGAAACATTCATCTCAACAATATTCTCTATGTTTTAGGATTAAAAAGGAATTTAATTTCTATTTCTTGCTTAGATGATAAAGGAGATAGGGTGGAATTTGTTGATGACAAACTTATTGTTTGGGAAAAGGGATATAGTATAGAAAATGAAACGACAATTGGAGTTCGTTAGGGGAGGTTATATAGACTTCTAACTCCTCCTCAAGAATTAATACATCTAGACATCAATCCTTGTGAGCTATGGCATAGAAGGTATAGTCATCTCCATTAAAAAATATTACCATTACTAAATCAAATGGTCACTGGTATGCCCCAACTAAAAGAAGAATATGAAGGAGTTTGTAAGGGATGTTCCAGTGGTAAGTATGTGAAGAAACCTGTTGACGGTGTCGGGCCTGCCAACATGCCAGGAGATCTTCCCGATAAGAAGTCCCAATTAGACCTCAGACTGTTTGGTGTAGGAGTCTTAGTAGTGGGTCGTATGGTAATGCCTTGACTACAGTTTCACATAGAGGCAAGTAAGATGTCCCTATTCGTAGCAAGGGTGTGACATATGAAGTAATCCAAGGAAGGTGCATGAATGGTCCTAACACACGGAAAGTGAGATGAGTGCGCCCCTTGGAAACCTGTGATAGCACAGAGTTAAGAAGGGAACACATGAGAAAAGATGCATCACAACATGGAAGGAAAGTTAGCTAGCAATCCAAAATGCTGGTTAAACCAATGACACATTTCATAAAGATTCATACATACATATACAGAAATAGCTACACATGCATGCATAAGAAAACATATACATATATCATTTAGAGTACTCAAGATAACTGAAATACAATACAACATATGCATGAAATGTGTTGGCTCTGTTATATTAAGAAGTGTAAGTTCCAGTCATACAATACATCCATGTTCAACCACTAGTTCCGACAGCGGAACTTTACAGCCATAACCGCCTGCTTCTTCAAAGAGATATACTAGCTCTGTGCAGTGGAGAAGCCAAGGTTCATTACAATACTATCCAAGCTTTCTATAAGATATTCTTATTGGAAGCTTGGCTAACCAAAAGCCTCTAAAATGAGTTATGAGGTACTATTTATAGAAAAGGGTGGGGTGGCCCTTGACGTTCCCCTTTCTGACCGTTCATCTACCCTCATGACTCTTCAACTACTCTATGACTGTTACATTCAACTATCGACACTTCAACTTCCACTTGACAAGACGTTACATAGAATCTGCACATGTATCGATGCGAGACAAAATGGCTTGAGCAAGCCATGCAAGACATCACTAACACTTGAACTATTGTGGTGAGACCAACTCTTTGGAATACTTTTGATGTTCGATGGTAGTGAACTGATGCCAAGGTTGGTCGTCCATGAAGGTGTTTGTGTGCTCAATGGTGACATCCTGTTGAAAGTGAACTCTTACCTCTATTGCATTCGGGTACACTAATATGGCCCCTTTCTCCAACTCATCTAATAGCATGCACATGTTCGTCTTGGGTGTGGTCGAACCAGCAACACATTGATGCATAGTGTCCGTGCTGATGTTCAAGTGTGTGTTGGTGGTCATGCACATCAATTGTCAAAGTACATGTTCAGCCCCATTCGAACTTAGTTCTTGTCTTTGTCTTGGTGAGTGTGCCAAATGGGTGGGATTTCATGCATGTGCATAATGACATGCATGCTCTTGAATTCCCTTGCATGCGATCAACAACACTGCTCACCTTGTCTGCTCTGTGCCAACTACTAGGATAGATCTATAACTTGTACGGGCATAGTTTTATCCGTCTGTGCATGTTGCGCTCCCTGCTGTACATGTTCCTACTGCAACTCGTTCTCTCATTTGTGCAGCTCCTGTTCTTCCTTGAGTTGTTGCTTCAGCCCATGCAACTCCCTCTCTATTTCTCTCTCTACCTTCACGCGATCTTTGTGTCGTGCTGTCACCTCATAGCCTCAGTCTCCAAAGTGGTTTTCATCACAAGTGGATCTGCTTGAGTTTGCAACTTTGTTCCGCCTCTCTGTTGTCAACAACCTTCCACTTGCATTCGTTGTGTGTAGGTGTGTTGCCTTTTTCTATTGCTCATGGTGCTGCTCGTTGTGATGTTGTTGCCATTCATCTTGGTATCCTTGTCCTTGAACAAATTGATGTCTTTGTAGGTAGACAAGCTCATAGACACTTGCTTGGTTGCAGCCCCCGTTGTGCTCTCAACGGTGTCCTTTGACTCTGCTCTCCTGAAGTCCATTGTACTTGTGCTATGGAGAGACAGACAAACCCCTGTGATTCTTGGAGACATGGAAACACTCATGGCAAGCAATATGTTAGTCGAAAACCAAAAAAAGATTGAGGACTGACTTGCAACATACCTATGTGATTGATCGTGAAGGTTGTGTAATTTCCGCCAAGAGGTTGGGAGACTGACTGCGAAAACTGCGCAAGGCATAGTCAGAGAAGTCAGGAGGTTGACTGACTACTCGAACTGCGAAATGCATAGTCCATCTTGGCCTGCTAAGGACTGAAACTACGCAATGCGCAATTTTAGTTAGCAGTGACATGCAACCAACAAACTGCATTGTGCAGTTTCTGGGGCCAACAGGACACTACCTCCAAGAATTGCACAATGCAAGCCTAGAGGTCAGTGCTGGGCCAAAGTTACGTAATTTCTAGAGGGAAGGAAGATCCTTTGCTTCCGGAAATGTGCAGTGCTAGCCGGGCAAGGTACGGTCCGTGCAAAGGTAGCCCAAACTGGCCAACGGGTGACTGAAAACATGAGAAGTCTAAATGCATGGTGAGATTAGTACAAACAAGAGTGAATGATCATACATGCAAAAAACAAGTGCACGATTCATAAAGTGGGAAAGCATGCATGTGTGTGAAGCGTGTTGCCGCAATAGCAACCATTCGTGAAAAATAGTGTCATGCATGCGACAACAGTGAGATGCGAACGAAAAATGAAACGGTGCTTCCACAAGCTAACATACATAAAAATGATAGCAGGCGTTCAGTGAAATCAAGTAGACAACATTCACACAAAGAGAAACACAAAAAGCGACAAAAACGCAACGCAAGACATGCAAAGCGGTCTTACCCCAAAACAGTTGAGCTAAATGTGCCGACAACTCCTAGATATAATGTGGGATGTCAGAGCTACAAGTCTGATGTGAGAAATGAGCTCTGTAGTGCCCACTTGATGAGTTTCGATAAAATCGAGGTTGTGACACGCATGCCACAAATCTAGGAAAAGCAACACTTAGTGGGAGGTTTCTTGAAATTATCCTTGCATGTAACCTCCAGCTGCTAAAAATAGGTCCTTGAATCAAGGGATGCCTTTGCATGCTACGTAGGGAGAAGCAACCCATGCATGCAAATCATATTTGCTCGGTCTAGGAGGCAACTGGTCAACCTGAAGGCACACGCAATAGCTTGCTTGATTGATGGGAAAATTTGCGCATTTATAGGAGGGAGTTGTGCTGGTTTCCCAGAGGGATTGCACAATTTCTAGGTTGAGCAGCTGATTGCTAGCTAGAATTACGCAATTTCTGGGCTAAGTAGTCCTGCCCAGAAAAATTGCGCAGTTTTCCAGTGAAGCTTGACAGGTAGAATTCTGCAATTCTAGAGCCCAACAGGCTTCCAGTCATGATTGCGCAATTTTTGGAGGGAAGTTTGGTTCCCCTCTAGAATTTCGCAATTTCTTGAGGGAGCTTCTCAGCTTGCATCTGGACCAAGTCTAGAGAAACAGCCTGTGAGGGGGATGCAACAAGCTATCATGCACATGTTGGCAATCTGCTAGAAAGACATTGAAGCTCGTGTACTTGACAGTGCAAGACATGCTGCTCAGGATGATTGGTAGGGAGACTCCAAAACGAACCTAAGGAAAAATTTGGAGGATGGTTGTAGCCGCTACAAAAAACCTTTTACTAGTAGTGACACAAGATCCAAGGAAATGTTGCACCTCATACACTCTAATGTTTGTGGACCCATTTCAAGGAAATTACTTGGTGGTCATCAATACTATGTAACATTCATTGATGATCGCTCTAGAAAGACTTGGATATATCTATTGAAGTCTAAAGATGAAGTTTATGAAGTTCCAAGAATTCAAGACAAAAGTTGAAAATATGATTGAAAAGAAGATCGAGACCCTAAGATCAGATAATCATTGGGAATGTACTTCTAAGGAACTTGTGGCCTTGTGCAAGGAAGTAGGAACTAAGAGGAAGCTAATAATTCCCTACAATCCTCAATAGAATTGCATGGATAAAAAAAAGAATCGATGCATTGAAGAATATGTGTAAGATCCATGCTACATGACGAAGATCTTCCAAATTTGTTGTGGGGAGAAGCCTCTATAATAGCGGTTTACATACAAAATAGAAGTCTTCACATAATACTTGACAACATGACACCAGAAGTAGAATTTATAGGAAATAAGTCAATTGTGGATCACCTCATAATTTTTGGATGTCCTATTTACATTCACATTCTCGAGGATAAAAGGAAGAAGTTGGACCCTATAGGCATGAAAGGTATCTTCGATGGATATAGCACCTCATCCAAAGAATATAGAACCTACATCAAGGAAGATCGTTGAATCGAAGTAAGCATGGATGCTACTTTTGATGAGAGTATTGCTTACAAGAAGTCCAAGGACATCCCCATTGATTATAGTGAAGATGAAGGTCTCATATCTCCCAAAGAAGCAAATTCAAAACAAGAGAATCCTCTAGAACCTATGAATAATCATCATGAAGAACCAAAAGGACAAAATGAACTAATACATCTAGTCATCATTCCAAAAAATCGTAAAATACTAGCTTGGCTAAGATATATTGTACAAGAAGCTGAAAGACATGCAACAACAAAAAAGGCTTCAAAGAAAGCAAGAACCCCAAGAGATATTTAGGATATGAAACATACATGACAAAATTTATTGAAGAAGAACCTACGTTGTACGAAAAGGAAACCAAACATCTAGAATGGAAGAATGCAATGCTAGAAGAATATCAATCAATAATGAAGAATGATGTTTGGGAGATTGTTCGTAGTCCAAAAGATAAATTAGATCTGACTTCCAAGTGGGTGTTCAAAATCAAGCATGTAGTTGATGGAAGTATTAACAAATATAAGACAAAATTTGTGGTAAGAGGATTCTCTCAACAAGAAGGAATTGAATATGAAGAAACTTTGCTCCAATAGCCATATACACTACCATTAGATCTCTCATCTCTATTGCAGCTACTATTGGATGAAACATTCATCAAATGGATGTAAAGATAGTCTTTCTAAATGGAAGAATTGATGAATAAGTCTACTTTGAGCAACCTTAGGGGTTCAAAGTGCATGGAAAAGAAACACATGTTTGTAGGTTAAAGAAGGCTATATATGGCTTTAATCAAGCCCCTAAAGCATGGTATGCCAGAATGGATGCTTATCTATTAAGACTTGGTTTCATTAAAAATTTTGCAGATCCAAATATCTACATCAAGATGGTAAAGAATGAATAAGTGATCATATTACTCTATGTGGATGACTTACTTATAATTGGTGTGGAGCATTGTATCCATGAATGCAAGAAGGAACTAGCAGCTGAATTTGAAATAAAAGACCTTGGACTTATGCACTATTACCAAGGACTCGATGTATGGTAGAACCCTGATGAGATCTATCTTGGTCAAGGAAAATATGCGATCAAGACTTTGCATAAAGTTGGTATGATGAACAATAAACCAATGAAAACTCCTATGATCACCAATTTGAAGAAATTAAGGAATTAAAATTCAAGTTTTGTTGATGTGACATCATATCAACAGTTGATTGGATAATTGATGTACCTTGTGAACACTTGACCAAACATATGTTTTGTAGTAAACACTCTAAACCAATTTCAAATGGAGATGAGGCATGATCATTAGATAAAATCCAAGCACATTTTGAGATAACTTCGTGGCACTATACATCATTTCTGAGATATGCTGCAAGAAATAAAACTTAGTTAGTGGGCTACACAAGTTCAGATTGGACAGGTAGTGATGTAGATGGGAAAAGCATTACAGGTGGATGTTTTTGTTTTGGATCCTCTTTGGTTTCTTAGATGAGCAGAAAACAAGACTCAGTTGCATTTAGTAGTGTTGAAGCCGAATACATAGCAATAAGTAAAGTTGGTCAAGAAGTTGTTTGGCTCAGGACATTGCTTTCATATTTTTTTGAAGTACCTTTAGACTCTACCATTATGTATAATGACAACCAAAATTGCATAAGGTTGTTAGAGGAGCTGATTTTCTATGCAAGGATAAAGCATATTAATAATAAGTATCACTACATTTGAGGCCTACTGCAAGATGGGGTCGTGAAGCTAAAGTAGATCTCCACAGACGAACAGGTAGCTGATATATTGATGAAGTCTCTCCCTAAAAAAAAACTTGAGTATTTGAGAGACAAGCTTGGACTTCTGGATATTTCCTCCGTGGTTGACAGAAAGTGATGGTGGACATTGAATTCTCAATGTGTCATGCTCTATGGCCTAGACTAATAATCATAATCTTAGTGAAACAACTAGTAGGGAGAATTGAGGATTGGATAAGTATCTGCGACTGATACTCCTTGAGAAATGGTATCCTAGATAGGAGTAGTCTTGAGGACTGATACTCTTTGAGGATTAGGTATCCAAGATAAGAGTAGTCCTTAGGACTGATATTCTTTGAGGAAAGGGTATCCAAGATAAGAACATCCTTGTGAGGACATACTTGGTGAACATCTGGATGAGGTATGTGCCTAGAGAGAGGCGGTGGTGTTGTTCAAATTTATGTCTCTCGACATTGTGCTATGATCTAGTGGAGAGATAGAGTTCGCCAGTCAAGGTCTTGCTATGTTTGACAATGCTAGTTATGATGATAATGATGCTTATCAATTCAAACTCTTCTTACGAGAATATTTCAATTTGAGAGTATTTTGTTGTGTCATTATGAATATCTCCCAAGTTAAGAGGGAGTGTTTAAAATGTAACTAGTGTCGATCTTCATAATATAATTCAAATATACTATTGAAATATTTATTGTACTCATTCATTCATTATTATTATTATTATTATTGTCCTTGGTCAAAGAATGTTCTTGATACTTGTAGAGTTATTTGGGTCAAAAGAAAAATTTTCATGAGTGAATCAAATGCACTAGAGTCAAAGTCCCATTTGGGCTATTTGTAAGAAAAAGAAAAATCATTTTATTTGAGTCAAAAAGTCAATTTTGTCATCCATAAGACCAAGTCGACCCTCCTTGACAAGTCAGCCTAAAAGAGACACCTGTTCGACCTCCTAGATAACTATATATACAAGACACTTCGACGTCATTCACTCACTCAACTCACACATCGATTTCTATGCCAAATAAGAAAAAAAAATCAAATGAAAGAGAAAAAGTCAAAAAGAGAAAGAAATCAGATGGTTGTTGGCTTGATTCTATTCACACTTGTGAAATTTTTGGAGTATCTCTATGATTGTGAAATTTTTGGAGTATCTCTATGAAATTAAAAGGGTTGACATGGCTCTCGTAAGTTTATATGAATCTCATGAGCTGACAACGCCATATTGATATGGTGCACACTTGAACTGATATTAAAGCAACGTGGAAGCCTGATCACCATATTTAATCCTATTTATCTGACTGGGTGGTGAGAATTCATCCAGTCGAAACAACCATTGAGACAGACATTGACTTTAAATTTCGTTGAGAGAGCCACAAAGGTTTCGAGAAATACGATAGTCTTACGCAGCACAACCGTTGAATAATTCAATAATTTCAAATGTAAACCTTCGGGGAGCGTGAAATTGATTGTTTGTAGGCCCACTCGTGAATTGAGACCGACTAATTTTCTCTTTGTACTTTCCCTCTACTTTCATTTGAAAAGTTATTTCTTATCAACTATCTACTATTTTGACGAGTCCAGGTAGAGAGAAGAGCAGGACATGTTCGTGTGTACATTAACTTTCTATCGTATGTAGACTTTCGGGGAGAGTGAAATTGATTGTTTGTAAGCCCACTTGTGACATGCGACCGACTAATTTTCTCTTTCTACTTTCCCTCTACTTTATTGGCTGTAAGAAAAGTTGCAATTTCATTTGAAAAGTTATTTCTTATCAACTACATCTACTACTTTGACGAGTCCAATTAGAGAGGAGAGCAAGACATCTCCAATTATCCACTTTATATTGATGATGGGTAGTAGTTGAGATAAAAGACTTAACATTTGATCATGCAATTTTAAGATATTTAACCTATCCTCTTTGCCTTTATTTATAGAAGCTTCTTTGCTGTAAATAAACAAAAACTACAGTTCGTATTACGTAAAATTTATTGTATTGACTTTACAATTTTATAGAGAAAATTTAAAAAAATAAGATATTTAGCCTATCTTCTTTGCCTTTATTTATAGAAGCTTCTTTGTTGTGAATAAACAAAACTATAATTCGTATTACTTAAAATTTACTGTATTCACTTTACAATTTTATATAGAAAAATAAAAAAATGGGAAAATTGTGCTTCAATAATGACTGGCCCAATTCAATATCCCATATTGAATATAATTAATAAAGAATATTCAAGGATATTGACCTCCTAGAAGGGTTTGAGAGACTGAGCGACTTCGTCCTGATATAAAAATCTTAATATTTCACCAAATGAATCATAAATTTCAATGTCAGTAATAATTTAAAATAAATTAAAGCATGACATAATTTAAAGTAAAAGCATGACATAATTTAAAGTGTGGTAGAATATTGCAAGGCAATTAAAAGATACAATCTAGATGGTATGATGAAAGCGGTTATCTGCAATTAGAAAATAGTATCAAAAGTATTAGTCAAACTAAAATAAATGAGAAGTTCTTAACGCAATCAAAAAAATGTTACATGGATATAACGCTCCATGTTGAAGGTCTAAGTTAAAAGGAACATTTCTCAAAGTTAGAAAAACTGTAATAGTGCTTGTATGAAGATGTTCTTAGAAGATACAATCTAGATGGTATGATGAAAGCGGTTATCTGCAATTAGAAAATAGTATCAAAAGTATTAGTCAAACTAAAATAAATGAGAAGTTCTTAACGCAATCAAAAAAATGTTACATGGATATAACGCTCCATGTTGAAGGTCTAAGTTAAAAGGAACATTTCTCAAAGTTAGAAAAACTGTAATAGTGTTTGTATGAAGATGTTCTTAGTACTTGTTTTTCTTGGGACTATAGGAATTGTTTCTTGTAGTATTGATTTTCAAATTTTCTTCGTATTTATTGAAATTTTAACAAAAGTTTGGAGAAAATATTTAATATTCTTATCTTCTTGTAAATTGAAAAATAATTTTCTAACGTTTTCATAATTTTATTTCTAACTTTTTATTGGTTGACCAAGCTATGATAGGGCTTAATTCTCTTGGTGGATGATGTTTTATTTTTGGTATTTGTTAGTGCCCCACAATTCATTTCAAAATATATTAAAAAAAAACTAATTTTGTTAGTGCCTATTCGTGAATCAGTGCCCCACAATTCATTTTAAAATATATAAAAAAAACTAATTTTGTGAGTGGCTATTCGTGAGTCAGACTGCTTTGCCCAATGATGTCACAACTAACACAATTGTAGGTCTTTTATGTATGTGGGGGGAGGGGAAGTTGGAAAAATTTGCAATTAATATTATTACATTTCATCATTGTGATCATGACTTGTTGTTCTATTAATTATTAAATCATAATGTTTTACCAATTAAAATGTATTTAAAAACATTTAAATATTTTTTCAAACTACTATATTTTTCGTTGTCATACACAGTAGTTCATTATGATACTCTTGTGCGGATATTTTTTGTGTGAAAAGCTTCACACACTGTTGAAGAGAGGAAAACTAATATTATTACATTTCATCATTGTGATCGTGACTTGGTCTTATCTTAATGATTAAATTCTAATGTTTCACCTATTAAAATGTATTTAAAAAAAATAAATATTTTTCCATACAACTATATATATTTTCGTTGTTGTACACAATGGCTCATTATGATACCTCTTGTGTGGAGCATTGCTTGCGTGGAGATTTCCATGTGTGGAAATCTCTGCACACTGATCATTCATTTCGCTCAACTCTCAGTTTACAATTTTACTCATGCTCAAATATAGTCCCTACACCGATATTAATCATACACAAAGATCTACCACACAAAGACAATAAAATTGCCCAAATCTAATTAATACTAGCATAGTAACCACAAACAACCCCACTAAAGTTTTAGGACTTATAAGTCAATACACTACTATAGCAAAACTCTCGTATGAAATCAATTGGCATAGTGACAATAAGTTATCAATATCCATTAGCTACCAATTGGCATAGTACTACGCTTTCTCCATACCAAGCTTCTCAATATGTGAAATAAGTACTGTATTTGTGCCATTGCTTGTGCTTTTTTGAGTTAGCGGTTGTGCCGGATAATAATCGTGGTTATATTGATAAAGGGATGATGATCATGGTTATACTGAAATGTTTTAGACAATCCTATATTGACGTTTTTATGTAAATTCATATTGAAAATCAAGATCACCATTATCATTATGCATATTATAATCAAAATATACTACAGGCCATTCCCCAATATCATGAGCATGAGTGAGCTAGAATAATGGCATTAGATCTCTTAATATTATTCTTGCGAGTGACACAAACATACATCCCCAGGCCTGTGAAAACAACACCAAAGAGTAAAATGCCTAACCCAATGTATGCCTTGGCACCTATGCTCATATTATCTCTGTTTTTCTCAGAAGAGGAGGAAGGTGAAGAATGATGGTACTTTTGTGCATATATCTGGTTCTTTGAAGAAAGAGGAGGAGAAAAATTAGTTACATATGGATTGAAGAAATCATCAACATTTAGGGCAGACATTAATAGATTTTTATGAGACTGTTGGACATTTGATGGTGTATGGGTGGTTGTGTAAGTGTTGACATTCATGTCAAACAAGGGACAACATGATGATTGGGTGTTTGGGAGGAATCCCAAGGTAGTTGCAGGCTTCTTGTAGAAAATCATCACAGTAGCAGGTTTACTAAAGAAGCCAAAAAATGATGATCATAGTGATGGGCCAAATGGAACTCCATGGTAGCTACAAGATTCATGTAGAGAATCATCATAGTAGTAGGCTTCTGAAAAAACCATAAAATGATCATCATGGCGGTTGTGAGTTTAGCAATCAAAATATTCAATGAGCAGAGAAGTTTGCAATCATATTCCAAGTAGCAGAAGGACTCAAAGACTACATCGGACCCTCTCCATTTGAAAGTGTTATGAACATGATTTCCAATGATATGTGGAAGTCCAAAAGTGGACTCTTGGATCAAAAGGCATGGTCTATTGAAGTTCAGGGATTTGAAGCCTTAGGAAGGAAGGAATATCGATATATTGGAGATCAGAATGTCAGAGGTCCAAAATATTAGTGCATCAGAATATCATAGGTCTAGCATATTGGAGCATCGAAATATCAGAGGTCAGCGTATTATCACATCCACACATCGTGATATCAGAATATCGGAGGTTGGAGGACATCAGAACCCCACAGATCGGCACATTGTAACATAGACATATCGGGTATCAGAGTATCAAAACTTCTTAAAGTGAGTAACCTTTAAAAGTTGCGATATCGATAAAGTGTCAACAAATCTTTATAACCGCGAGGAATGATAAAAGAGTATTAACAAAGGATTTTGGTGCAAAGCCAACGGTTGGCTGACCCTCTTCTCTCTCTTCTAGTAGGACACATGGCACCATATGATTGGCTCTGATAAGATACAGTGGCATCTGACGTGAGCATGACATGGTAGTATGACAGGACATGTGTAGGCATATTCAACCTTATTAAGTACTCTAATGGGCTAGAACTGGGTGACACATGTCACCTCTAAGGAGTCTCCACATGGAGTGATGATGTCATATCGAAGGTCGGCATATCGGAGGTTGAAGATGTCAAAACTCTAGAACAGTTGGAGTTTGGAAAAGTTCTGAGAAAGACAGCTTCCGATTTTGAGATTGGCACATGGTCATGAGAGTTCAAAGAAATAAGGGAGCAAAGAAGTTAACAAAGGAATAATGGCCCCCAACAGTGTTTGAAGGTTTAACACCTTAATGCTAAGTGGCAGGTCACAATGCTCAGTCCCATGGAGGAGAAATGCTCAAGGATCTGAACGCCACAAGAGCTAAATATATCGTAACTGAGGAGTATAGGAGCATTGCAAGGATGTGGAATTTCTCCGATTAGACAATATAAAGAGTTAAAGGTGTATGGGTTGGTAGTTGCAAGGTTGAATGCAGGAATAGAAGAGTTGGTAGTTTGAAAGGGGCTGAACCTGCAGAAGACTCTGTAATAAGAAATCAAGGATAAAATTTGTACCAAAGATAAATTTGAGAGAATGATAGAAGCGATCGACTGTTTCATGTGTATGAATGGTTGTATTAAATGAGAACATATCGATCACCTCTGTGATATGTCAAAGATTTGTGGAGTGATAAATGAGATTGGGAATCTCGGAGAAGTGTGCATGTCACCTAAGAATTAATTTCTTAGTATGGGATCTCTACACAATCAGACTATGGAGAAATGCAAGGTCCATCTCTATTTTGGCGTACTATGAAAAGAAACCACTAGAAGATGCAAGAGAGGGAAGGGGATCCATGCCTAAGTACATTTTGGCAGCTAAAGTACACACAAGAAATATTGTCTTGTGCAGAGTGTGTCAGTGGAACAAAAACCATCTCCAACAATGGAGAAGATGGGGGAGTTGAGAAAATGTGTGACCCTATTGTGTTGTGAGTGAAGCACATTGTGATAGAGAGGTTTGAACACCTGAGAGGACTCTCTCTAATAGAGCATAAATAGCAGTGAGAGGGTTGCATGAATAATAGAAGGGGTAGTGCTGAAGAGTAGTTAGTGAAGAGGCCTTGACAATAAAGGAAAATCACAAAGGAAGTTTTGTTGTGAGAAGCAAGAGGAGATCTACTGTAAGTGAGCACAAAAGGTAGAGTGCAGAAGTTGAATATACAAATAAGCATTTATTAGTATTTTACTTGTATG
Source organism: Pinus tabuliformis (assembly GCA_031772625.1). Classification (NCBI taxonomy): domain Eukaryota; kingdom Viridiplantae; phylum Streptophyta; class Pinopsida; order Pinales; family Pinaceae; genus Pinus; species Pinus tabuliformis. Next base: position 1,106,300,988 of record CM062804.1, on the reverse strand, counting down.
ATTGTATGCCTTTGTTTTCAGTTTGAAAATCATATGAAATAGTAGAACAGTGGCAAGGGCAAGTTGGTGCCTCTTGGCAATTTCGTGCTTGCTAACCAAAGGGGGTCGGTGCCTCCTGTGAGTGGGTGCTCACAAACAAACAGATGTAATTAAGTGGGTGCTTTATTTACATCACAAATAAACAACAAATTGGTGTTTTTTTCCCTCTGGGTTTCCACGTGAAAAACATTGTGTCAAATGTGTGTTGCTTATGTGATTATTGTTTGAATATGTGTGTCTGAGATATTGTTGGTTCACTGTTTTGTGAATGAATTCTCTCACAAGTTAAAGAATATAATAAGGGATGGTAAGCATGAAAAGGAAAGGAAAAAGAGTTTCTTAATTACTAATTCACCCCCCATCTCAACAATTCCTTATTTCAATAATTGGCATCAAATCCAAGTTCCTTTAGCAATAGTAAAACGCTAGAAGGTAGATCTATAAGGAATTATGTCTAGGCAAGAGATTCAAGAGGCTTACTCAAGTAGAATGCCAATATTTGATGGGACCAACTATTATTTTTGGAAAGTGAGAATGGAAGAATATCTTATGTCCCTAGGAGTATATGTTTGGACTTCAATACTAATAGACTACAATGTCCCTGATATTGCTCCCATTGATGCAGATGGTAAAAAATTATATGGGAACAATGTTAAAGCCAAGAATGTCATTATCTTTGGTGTTAGTTAACAATAACTTGCAAAAGTTATGAATTTTAAGTTTGTTAAGTGTGGGTAAAGCTTAACCAGAGTCATGAAGGAGATGACAAAGTCAAGCAAGCGAAACTTTAGACTTTTATATTGAGGGTTGAAAGCCTATGAATGAATGAGAATGAAAGCATAGTAGAGTACTTCCTCAGAATTGGTGAAGTAACTAATATGATTAGAGGACTTGGTGTGGAAGTCAAGGAAGAGATGATTGTTCAAAAAATATTATGATCTCTACCCATGAGATTTAATGCCAAAAGCTCAGCTATTGAGGAAATGACTAACTTAAAGGATCTCAAGATGGATCAACTACATGGTACTCTTATAGCCTATGATATGAGAGTAGGAATAGATAATATGAACCAAAGGAATAAAAATTCAAAGTATCCAGAAAGGAAAAGGATCACAAACATCATCAAGACTTCTCCAGTTTTGAATTTGATCAGGAGCTCGCTAATTAGCCAAAAAATTGAATCGTGGTTTAGGAAAATGCAAAGGAGTGTTTCCCTTTAAGTGTTTTTACTTTGGAAAAGTTGGAAATTTCTCTTCCAAATTCCCTGATAAAGGAAATGATGAAAGGGAAGAGGATGTGAAATTTGGAAACAAGTCTTAGACACATCAAAAGAAAAAGCCCTATAATAAGAAGGGGTTCTACTCCAAAGAGGATAACTCTGCACCAGAGTCAGACTATGAAGACTCATTGGATAATGAGTCAGATAAGTGTCTTCTTATGGCATTTGAAATAGACTCCAAAAAACAAGATATTATGGACTCTGAAGAGGAAGAAGAAGGAGTAGTAGACCTTGAAGGGGAACTCATCAATTCCCTTGACGATTTGAAGAAAGAAAGAAAGAAAAATATGCAGTCGAAGAGCAATTACAGTGTGCAGAGGAAGGTATGTATAACTCTGATAATGAGGAGTTTTATTATAAAAAAGAAATCTTGAAGAAGCTATCAACGGCAAGGGTAGTCTAGTCCTTCTATTGAAAGAGAACGAAGGAAACCATGAGACACTAGAAGAGGAGAACAAGAAGCTGAAACAGGAACTTTTTAAGTTGAAAGAAAAATTATGGCAACAAGGAAGTCTACCACTGAAAACTGTAAAGATGGAAGTGTCGCTATTCCTAGCCTCCCACAACTTACATGGTCGACACCACGATAACTGGAGCAAAAGAGATGAAAAGGGCTTTTTTACAGTTGTGATATAAAATACACTAAAGGTTATAAGTGTGCTGAGAAGAAATTATTTTAGATAGATTGTGAAGAGGAGGAAGAAAATGAACTAGGAAAATCAAAAGAAGAGGATATACACCAAGAACCAACCCCAGAGAAAGAAGAAATGAATCTGACCATATCTTGTAATGCATTGGTGGGAACTACCACTCCTGAAACTCTCAAGATAGAAGGATATATCAAGAATTAAAAGGTAATAGTGTTGATGATCCACGTAGTACCCAAAATTTTATTCGTTGTAAGATACCCAAGGAATTGAATTTCTTTCTATATCCAACACAAGAGTGTTAAGTGATGGTTTAAAATGGAGGAACAATAAATTTCTCTAGAAAGTTATTAATATCAAGCTAACCATGGGGGAATATGTATTGAATAGACCAATTCTTTCCATTCCAATGGGTGGTGCTAATGTTGTACTAGGAGTCTAATGGTTACAATCTTCGAGGAAAACATCTTTTAATTTACAATAACTTTTGTTGAATTTTTTTTAGGAAGGAAAGGAAAATGAATTAATGGGTATCGCATGGAAACCAAGGAATATAATCAACTATAATGGCACAAAAAAGTGTTTGAAGAAAGAAAAACAGGGTATAATTTCACAATTATTCTCGCTAGAGGTTCAAACATCGAAATCATCCATTTCTCAAGATATCCAAAAAGTATTGGAGAATCATTCCAAGGTATTTGGGACTCCCAAACACCTCCCACTTATTCATTATTATGATCATGATATTTACTTGATTCTAGCAAGTGTTCCTCCAAACATCATACCTTACAAATATCTCTATGCCCAAAAGAGTGAAACTAAACATATGGTTGTCGAAGTGTCAGAGGTAAGTATAATTCAACCTAGCCCAAGTTCTTTCTCTGCTCTAGTAGTATTGGTGCACAAGAAGGATGGATCATGGCGCATGTGTCTGGATTATAGGGAGCTCAAAAAGATCACTATTAAAGATAAATTTCTCATTCATTTCACTAATGAATTTTTGGATGAATCACATGGAGAAATTTATTTCACAAAGTTGGATCTTCATTCAAGATATCATCAAATTAGAATGAAGACCAAAGACATTATGGAAAAAAATTCATAACTCATGAAGGTCATTATGAATTTTTGGTAATGCCTTTTGGTCTTATTAATGTGCCTTCCATGATTCAAATTTTGATGAATTCCATTTTCAAACCCTTCCTTCGAAAATTTGTGTTAATATTTTTTGATGATATATGAATCTATAGAAATTCTTGAAAGGACCATATTCAACATGTTGATAGGTTGCTCAAACTATTGAAGGAGAAACAATTATATGCAAAAACCTCCAAATGTTTCTTTGGAGTATAGGAAGTGGAATATTTGGGTCATATTTTATCTCATGAGAGTGTTAAGGTAGACCCTAACAAAATTAAAGCCATTAAGAAATGGAAATTTCGCACAACCCTAAAGCATCTTTGAGGATTTCTTGAGTTGACAGGTATTATCGTAATTTCAACTTGACTTTTGCATGTTCAAAAATCACCATGGAAAGATAAATATGATCCACATTTTCTCAAGATAATGTCTTTAGATGAATACTTTGACTTCACACTAAAAAAACGTTGCAGAACCTGCCTTCAAATTTTAGGAAGTAATGCTACCATGCCGTGTATAGTTGTCATTATGAGTTACGAGGAGTCAATATAGAAGTTGTTGATTCTTATGTTATGAGTTGGAGTCATAATATAGATGTGTCAAAGTTAGAGATTTATGTCCTATACATGTGTAACTGTTGTGATCAATAAAAGAAATATCATAGTGTAATTTGTGTTGTGTGTGCAAACTGTCTTGTTCTTTTCAGATTTATAATATGGTATCAAAGCTAGTATGATATGAAAGCTATTACTAGCTTGACTCCCTAAAGAGAGTGTCGGGAATATGTGAGGGATCTAGAATGTTATTGTTTTTGTGTATATATTAGTATAGATCTGTGCGTTTTGTGATTATAGTTTGTTCATGTGGACATTTTTCGTCGTTGTTGAAGGAGGTAGATCTGCGCAAAGACATTTGTTTAGGGTGGATTGTGGATCCGTGTGAGAGAGGAGTCGCAAGTGCAGAGGAGATTCCGGTTATGGATGACTTGTTTGGAACAGTGGGCGAAATCCCTTTGAACTTGTATGGGAGACCGCAATTTTCCTACCTGCATGAGGGAATAGTTAATCGCGGGATCGTTTCAGAGCACTACAAACCATGGAGGAGATTTGCAGCAAAGGGACTCTGCATCGTAGGGGTCTAGAATTTGGCTCGACACCTTCGATACCGTGGAGGAGGTGGCTGACGCTTATGATGTGTCACTTACAAAATGTAGGATTCTTCATGGCCTGTAAGAGGTCATCTTTCCCGTGAAATTGGGGCCACCATGACCGTAGAAACTCGACGTAGAAATTGGGGCCACAACCTGTATCAACTCAACGCAGAAATTGGGGCCACCATGATCGCTGAGGATAATCGAAACTAGGCCATCCGCAATGCCAACATGCAATAGGACATCACGGTTCACTTGGAACCCTAGTCTAAAAATATATGCAGTTGTGTGTTGCTGTGATTGAATTCCATTAGCTTTGTGACCGAGAGTGGCAGCGCTTTAAAGATCATGAAATGGTTGATCGTGGTAATGTATGGCTTATTGAATAAAGAGGAGCCCACCTCCAAATATGCGTCATGAGCTACTCACTATTTCACTCACAATTAATTAAAAAGTTATTTTTTTCTTTCGAAAGGTCACGTGAAGAAAGTCTTCATTTTGTAAAGTCAAGCCTTTGATTGAAAAGGTTGGATTCATTCATTTAATTGGACATGAATTCTTATCACATGTTTTAATATTCACACTAGGACATACATAGGGCTTGGTATGACTACTTTATAAGTTGCATGGTAGATCTTTAATTGTTTCAGCAACAGAGTTTGTTGAGAAAGTAGTGTGTAAAATCGTGTTGACGTTTGTAGTGTGAGTTAAAGTTAGTGTGTTTAAAAAGAAAGGGAGCTGTTGGTAGAAATATTAATGGTGAAGTTTTAATATGTTATTATATTGTGCAAGAATCAAATGATACAGAATCATAAAGAATATACCAACTATTTAACAGAGAAATGTGACCCATCATGTTTAGGTAGTATTAGTCACAGGCAGTCTTTAATAAGGTTAAGCCGGTGTGACCCGTCGTGCTCCAGGAGCGTCAATACAGGTTATTTTATACAATATCAAGTCGTAGAATTGTTTGTTGAAGACATTTTGTACCCATAATGTTATTATAGATAACTGGTGAATATAGCGGAAGGCCATATATAAAACATATGGTGGCATTTCCATAGGATGGTTCAGTATCGAAACTGACCCGTTGTGCTTCGGGAGGTTGAGAAGTGTCAATTCTGCAAAGCACGTCAATGATGGTCTAAAGCAGTTATGTCTTAAATGGATTAAGTGGGAAGATTGAAAGTGTGGTGAAGAAAAGAGCAGAAACCATGAGATTTCAGAGTGGATATGAGTGCTATTGATGACCATATCAGACAAATCTAACAAATATTTATTTATGTTACAATATGTACTTCCAACGTTTTTCATGTAAGTATTAAGGGAGGGTCTTGGAATTAATTCTTCCATGTCATGTATAGTTGTAATTATGAGTTACGAGGAGTCAATCTAAAAGTTGTTGATTCCTATGTTATGAGTTGGAGTCATAATCTAGATGTGTCGAAGTTAGAGATTTATGTCCTATATACGTGTAACGGTTGTGATCAATAAAAAACATCATAGCGTGATTTGTGTTGTGTGTTCAATCTCTCTCGTTCTCTTTAGATTTCTAATACAAATATGTAATTCTAGGTTTTTCAATTGTTACTTTGTCGACAATGCTCCTTGTACTTGTATTATTGTGCAATCTAAGCAATCAAGGGATAAATATCCTCCATACTTCAAAAAATTGTTTCTCAGATCAAAAGTGGTTGCAATTGTAATGATTATTTTTGGGTAACTAAAAATGAGCTACTAGAATATTTCGACCTAGAATAGTAATCATTTATGTAGGAAATGTTTATTCATTACATTATGATAGTGAAAAGGCCATAGGCATTCCACATGAAGTGTGTAGGTTTTGTAACCTCCTCTAGTAAACATATGAGCTTTTATAAGCTTGGTGAGAGGGATTGTATTTTTGCATGCAGTACAACTTGGGAATTATATGTGAATGTTATTTTAGTTCTAACAGTAAAATCAATATTTTATTTTATTTTATGTTATTGATAAAAAAAAGAGAAATGAAATAAATACAAATCTTGAATATGTATTAATGGATAATATTAAACTTATGAACGAAAACAATGATCATGATTAAATGAGCAAACAGTGACATCAAAAAAGGGATTCCCTTTTTGCACACTAGGATGTTTCCCATGTGTGAGTGAGGGAGACCAATAATAAGGTTTTCTTTGTTTTATTCCTTGGTTTCCCTCTTTGTGCATCTACATTCTATTGTGTGATGTCATTGCTAGGTCTGCAAGGATGGCTCTTTTGATTGCCTTATGAGAAGTGATTGCATAACTCTACTTGTTTACAATTGAGTAAAGGTAAGAATTGTTATTGCATCTGTTTCATTATTTTATTAGCTAAACTGATACTAACTCTGTGACTATTATGCAAGAAAAATCTTATTATTCATTGTCAATTGGTTTAAATTGACTATGTAACACTTTCTATTTCCCCACTTATTCTACCCCTAAAAGTGTACTTGGCCGAGAATGCAATAAAATGATGGTCTTTGGCATCTAAACTTACATTTTCACATTAATTTTCAAACTTTACATTTTGTCCTTTGTATAAATGTTTTAATTTATGTTCTTACAGTTGTAAAATTTTAAAGTTATAGAATTTATGTGCTTTCTTTCATATTCTATAAATTTTCCTCTTTCTACCATGTTTTATTGTATATCACATTAACCTTAATTTATGTATATAATGTGTTCGCTAACGTCTTGGCCTTTAATTTATTTAGTATTTGTTTTAGGTAGCCATTTTTTTAAATTTGTTTTGTTTCGTAAATACTATAATTTTCTTTAATTTCACTAACTTTTTCATTTGCTATGATTTTTTTAACATTAGTTGTTGTTGTAAATTAATCTTTTTCTTTAATAAGTTTAATCACACTCTTACATAATGAAGTAAGGTTATTTTTTCATAAAGTGAGTATATATACAATAATTGAAGTATATAATAAAAGAGCATTATTATAGAAGTTGTGTGTATGATTTGATGTAAAGTCACTCATTATACAAATGGGAGATTATGAGTTCAAATCCCAAACAAAGTCTTCTTGTTTAAATAAACTTTATAATAATGGGTTAATTAATGATCTTTCATGACATCTAGTTGTTGTATAATGTAATTTTATTCATTATGAATTAACAACACATATTAATTAAAATTTTCATATTAAAATATAAATCTATCAAAGAACAACCAAAACATCGGTAATTTGGAACATTAAGTTCACAATATGCCTTCAATTATTATTTTTTCACTTATATGTTCAATGTTTGACATTATTAAGAGGGTTATTGTCTATTTAATTATTCATGCATAAAGTATTTGTAGTCAATTTATTTTCTTCATTTTATAAGCTACAAGTAGCTTAGGCCCTACAGTGTTCTAAGGTCCCAACCTTAGAGAACTGATTGGTTCGCTATTTTTGTAAATAGTTTCGTGTTTAGGGTTAGTGTGTTAGTTTTTTTATTCTTCTTTTTCTTGACAACCAAGTAGGTTGAGTTGTGTTATTATTAGTATGGACTCAATTCTTACTCGAGTGACTTAGCTCTACATCACATAAAAAACATCTCATTGTGAATTGTGATCCCCTGAAGTTGGACTCACTTTGAAGTTTGAAATGTTAGGTTTAAAAAAAATACTTTTTACTGGTTTTTCCAAATCTCTTTCAAATATAATCAAACTATATGGATTCATTATTTCAAAGTGTTCCCATCACTACTCGATAGCCACTGAGATGGCTGAGACATTGATGTGGGTGTAGTGTTTGAGCAAGACTTACATTCTAAAACATCAACAAATATCTTAGAATTTTGAATAAATATATGTATATATATAAACAAAGTGTTTATAACAACCTATTACAAATACATCTTCAATTTATAATCATTTTTGCAAATTTTATAAAGGTATTGTATTGGATAAAAAAATTATCCACTATTAAAATACAAAATAAGGGAGAGATGTATAAGCGTCCTCTTTATAATAAAGATCCTAAGTATTTATGACATCTTATTAGTGTATTAGGATTTACATTATATGAATTTAATTAAATACATCAAGTGTAGCTATGTGGTATTAAGAGATAACCAAAATTCAAAATTCAAATCGGGGATGACCATATAGGGAAAACAAAGCGTTCACTAAGGATGTTTCAGGTGACACTATGAATACCTCCTCTTGTTGCAAGCTTGATCCAATTCTCTATAATAAAAGCTATTGAAATATATTGAAATACTTCAACTACCATCCAATAATCAAAATTGAAACAAATGATGGCCATAAAACAAGAGGACTCCGCGTAAAAGAGTTCCTGACTCGTCACATTTGTTACATTCCACATCAAGCCAACCGAACTAGATAGACTGACCATGGAGTTTATACAGGTGCAAATAGGTGACCCAACTAATCTCATAATCATGAATTTAAGTCTCTCACACATGTTGAGTGCTCTATCCCTCATCTCACAAACCTAAATTGAGTCAAAACCTATGTGATCTCACTAGCGTATTTCCCAATGGATGTCTTCTCAAGTGGAGGAAATCTTCCCTGCACTATTCATAATAGTTTCAGAATGCCACGGTCTTGGGCCATGTGTCATCCATTTCTATAACATGACCCGTCATTCAATCACCTAGCTATTACATTTCACTTCATTAGTAATGGAATATGAGTTAAGGAATCAAATGTATTTGGGTGGAACCATTCACAAAATGTTCCAAAAGGACAAAAAATTATTTTGTTGGACAATGACTTTTCCTTGTCTATTTTGATCTTATAGTACATGGATGAATTGATAATTTGGGATGGAAAACATGATTGATACAATCTTTTTAATGATGGATTTGAGTTTTAGATCTAAAGAAGTAGTGTCCAAGGTTTTCTTGGGATTGAGCACAGGATTGACACAATCTTCTTAATGATGGATTTGAGTTTTAGATTTAAAGAAGTAGTGTCTAAAGTTTTCTTTTTGATATTATTGGGATTATTCATAATTAACTTGTGAATTAGAGATTTTTTTAGTAAGATTGATTCCCTATAGTAATATATATAACTTTATTTGGTTAGTCAAAGTTGTATCTAGACTCTAAGGATAAGTCATTTCAATATATCCATCAAAACTAAATAATACCCTCTTCCCCACCCACAATTGCCATCCCTTTTCATAAATGTTAATTGAAATATATTAAAATTTTAATATTAATATTTTAATACAATAAATATATATTAATATTATAATAATTAAGATTTTAATAGAAAAAAAATAATTAATTTTATTTTAATAATATTTTTTATACTATTATTTTTATTCTTATATCATGTTTTTTTTTAGGCTAAGGTATGATTCATTAATATAAAAATAGAGAAACTATGTACATATAAATTCCGTCACACCTGCCCCGAAGGGAAACCAGGCGAACTTCAAAAATCAGTCATGTCCAGGTGAGTATATGATCAGATTGTCTAAACAGGAAAGAAAATACTACTGTTCAGCCATAACATACTAAGCAAAAACTGCGAGACTATGCATACAGAACTAAAATGAACAGCTCGCTATGAGAACAAAACTAACGAAAAGAGTGGTTTATAAAAACCGTCAGACGCTACTGCTTCATATCTTCTGGCTGGAGATCCGGTTCCACCTTAGCAATGCCAGCATCGCGAATGAGCTGAGTTAACTTATCGAGCTTCCTGTCCTGCATCATGAGAGTAATCTGGAGGTTCTTCAGTTCTTTTTTCAAATTGGCTTGGGCAATGTCCACCATCTCTGCTGCTACCTGTTCCATAGACTTTGCAAGCAGACGCTTGAGACCCCAATAAACATGAAGAGATTGCTTATACAGTGACATCCGCCCCCTGGTGTGGCCAGGGTCAGGGAGATAATGCTCCCAATCCGCCATCTCCGGATCCGATTGCTCCTGCAGGGCCTCCTCCTCGAGATGGTCTACAATCCGCCGAACCTTTGGATGAGTGTCATGCAGATAGGCACGCTCAGCTTCAGCCAATTTACGACGCATATCCCTCTTTCCTCGCCCCCTTCCCGGAACCCCAGCACTGTCGCCTTCCTCGCGGGCAGGACCTCGACCACGGCCACCTCCTCGGCCCCTCCGGCCTCTTCCGCGACCGCGACCACTACGAACCGCTTCGTCGTCAGCATCCGCAGGGCTGCTATCATCATCGTCAACACCTTCATCACCACCTAAGGACCCAGAACGCCGTATCCATTTGCCGACCTTGCCGCCCGAGGGCAGGCGTCGGGATGCAGCTCCAGAATTCTCTCCTGCCTGGTCAGCCGAATCATCAGAAAGGTCTACAGGTATGTAGCGCAAACCTTCATCCTCGGCATGGTTCCCCTGCTCCCCCAGAGGCGTCCCCTGACTGCGCGTTCGTCGGCCCTCAGAGCGAAGTGCAGCCATACTTGCAGAGAAAGCAATACTGAAATTCCTCACGAAATATAGCCGAGACGTTGAGAAACCAAGTCTTATATAAGCGCGGCGGAAGAAACCGGTTGCATGGAGGCTGATACCTGTCCACCACCCTCCGTCGTCATGGTAAGGAAGGTCTTTATTACACGTCGCGGGATGAGAACTGTGATATGATGAGCAGTGTGTCCTCCCGATGCCACCACATACCCACCACTGTACCCACACTGCCGTCGACCTTGAGAAGGGCAATTCCGCGCATGTCGTCAATAAATTATTCTGCCAAATGGGAAGGTTTCCAAATTCGTACCTGATCCCACCGCAGCGATATTTATGATGCCGTTCCTCGCGTCCCCTGATCATTATGTGGCGGGTGCTAAACGGTCCTGTCACCCCCCATGGCCTCATCATTATCCTGGCGGAGGATGGCTGCCAGCTCAACCCAGCATGGATCCTCATGGATCGAGCCCCAACTACCATCCAACACCCGAGCTGAATCAGCAGTAGCCCAATTGGCTAGATAATCTGCCGCGCGATTACCACGACGTAAGACATGGGTAAGTGTTATGTAATCTATCCTCCTCACCTGTTCTTCAATATCCTGAATAATAGCAGCAACCCGCCAGCTCTTGGCAACGTGATCCCATTGTTTTCCCCGCTGCAGTTTCCTCAGCATATCGATGACAATTTGGGAATCACCTTCGAAAACCAGATTATGATATCCATTCCTCACCGCAATGCAAAGGCCATGATAGACCCCCCAGAGCTCGGCCTCGTTATTGGACATCTCCCCTCCCCATTCCGCATATGCCCAACGCGCCCTCCCTCGGCTATCACGGAAAATCCCACCCCAGCCTGCCTCCCCTGGATTACCCTTGGAGGCACCGTCGAAGGACAACTTAATTTGCTGCTCATCTGGAAGGCGAAAGAAGTTGGGGCTCTGCAAACTCGGTCGACGAAGCCGATCAGTGTTAGGGTATAGCATCGTAGAATCAATGCCCAATTTGAGTAATATTCGCTGCTCAGCCATATTTAGTTGCCAATCCTCCTCTGCCCAAGATTCAGAGAGGACAGTTTCCTTCAGCGACCTACATATCACCTCCCATATGCCAGCCTCGCAGCAGCTGCGTCCCTGAAAAATTCGTCGATTACGTTCCTTCCACACCTCCCAAATGACAAAACCCAACGATAAACTCCATAACCTCCGGACAAGTTTATTGTGAAAATGTCCCACTCCCCATTGCATAATGGTACCCCTGAGACTGTTGGGGTCTCTATGCAAGTAACCAAAGAGACTCCGAACTTCCTCCCACAGGCTTTGAATATACAAACAACGATTCAGCAAGTGCTCTTGTGTCTCAAATTCCTTATTAATGTTATATAATTTCATATTATATTAAAAAAAAATACTATTATTTAAAAAATTAAGAGTATTAACTTACTACAATTGGAAATGAAATAAATTAAATCAACAATGATTAATAATTAATACCATTTTTTTTTTTTTTTAATTAGGTTAGTGAGATATGTTGGGGATTGAATATCCAATCACTTGATACACAAAGATTTAGGCTTTTTGCCAATGATACTACCATTGGCCAACAATAATTAATACCAAGTTAAACAATTTTATTTTAAATAATATGATTAGGAAGTTTTATATATAAATTAACAAATTGTAAAAAAGAAAAATAAAAAAATCTTGTTTATTTATTTATTTATTGATTTTTTTTAAAGGAGACAAAATCTATTATAACTTAATCACCAACTTAAGATTAAAAAAATGAATCCAAAGTCAAAGTACTTTTACTAGGAGGAAATCATTATGCTCTCTCTCAAATATAAAAAAAAAAAATAGTAAATTCTTCAATATTATTTCCAAAAAAAACATACTTGAAATAACTCATGACAATTCTTAAAAAAATAAATTCTGTTCATAAAACTATTTTTAAATCTTAACTTACAACTAACTTGTTTCTTTATGTCCCATAAAAATGACTTCTTATCCAAATCTATATATATATATATATAATCACTAAGAGTCATTTTCAACCAACTCATATATTTTTATCCCATAATTTTTTTATATAAATTTAAATATTATTTTAAATTACATATTTTTTAAATAATAATAATAAATTAAATTATTTATAAGTTTCAGACAATGATAGATGAAATGTTCACTTGAAATGTTGATGAAATGTTCACTTGAAATGTTGGACAAGATAAAACATCTTTCACATAGTTTCATTCTAAAATTTCTCTCAATATGAATAATTGTGGAAATAATAAATATATACTCTCTCAAATTAAATTAAGAAAATGAACAATAAATTTTTAAAATAAAATAGCTGCTTTACAAACTTGTATGAGAGAGATATTGTCGCATAAAATTACATTTTAAAATACTAGAATAATACTTACATTAATAAATTATAATATAGCAATGATAAAAAAAAAATATTGTCTACAAATAAAATACTTCAACTTCCACTTTAATTTTACATCAATTTATATAGAGATATAAAGAGACTCAAAGTAAAAAAATAAAAAATTACATTTTAGTATGAGAAAGATATTTAATACCTTCACTACTTAATATATATTTGAAGATGGCATGTGAAAATAAAATTATTGATCGTACATGATGTATACTCATTCCATGTTCAATTGACATGTAATATTTTTAAAAATATATATCAATCAAATAATAATAATCGTAAATAAAATATTTAGATATTCATATTAAATAAGATAATTTTATATAAATTTTGTGTAGAGAAAATTAAAATAATTAAAATTAGATTCTTCCTTATATGTTGATCTTCCATTTCCAATGAAATGTATAATTTATTCCATTTTTAATATGAAATTGATATATGACATTTCAAAAATATTATTGCCCCAAAAAAAGTTTAATGAGAGTTCTAAATTAAATATTTCAATATACAAATTGAGTAAATGAATTTAACCAATATATAGAGAGAGAGAGTTAGAAAGTGTTTTTTCATTTATAAGTGAGTTGTTTTCTAATTAAAGATATATTATAAATTTGCAGTTTTTTAATATGGTCTCTACATTTAGCTTTTCAAAATACATTAATATATATGTCAACTATGTATATATGATATAAATTAAGTAAAAATAAAAAGTATATCATATTTAAAATATTTTATTAATGTATTGCTCAAAATCATCCTAATTCTTTTAACTTAAAATCTATTAAAAATTGATAAAATTCAAATTTTTAATTATACATATTAAAAAATTACATATTAATTATACATATCAAAAAATTACATATTAAAAAATTTAATTTCTATAAACTTTAGATAAATAGAAAATTAAAACAAATATATACGGATCATATAAACATACATTGTATAAACTTTGATATAAATCAAAAATTAAAATAGATATATACGGATCATATAAACATACCTATTTTCATAAGTTGATTCAAAATTATTATTGAATAAAAATATTAAAATGAAATGAAATAAAACATGTTTTGAGTTGATCTAAAGTGACGGTTACCCGCTTACAAAATTTCAACGACTCATCTCCCGAGTACATGTAACCATGGCCAGCGTTCGGAAGTATGACACAGTAAATGTTTTGTTTTTTACAGATATTTTCTCCCAAATATTTTGTCCTTTCCCAGATATTTTCTCCTAAATATTTTATCTTTTACAAATATCTGATTGTGCTGTCGGCCACATCTGCTTTTTCCATCTAATCCTGACAGAGCGATTAATCACGAAGCAAGTCCATGGCAGACTCTACGAGGAATGAAATCGGTCGACGATGCGTACTCAATCCCACACTGCCGGAAAATGTACTGTAACTCTCCAACTCCGACGTCGTCTCCATCGCCGCCTCCAGAGCCGCCTCCAATTCCGATCTCATTTCCATTCTCAAACTGCTTAATATTGCAACCCTGTCCATCTCCATGACAGCGATCAGAAGCTCGATACTAAATCTTCTAATACTCGGAAACTCCTTTGACGGACGCGGGTGCCTCCCGAGAACCCTTACAAGTTCCAACATCAGCGATCTTCTTGTTATACCGCCGGATTCTTCGAACAGACGATCGAAATCCGATTTGGTTATGAACTTGAAGATCTGAGCAGCAAGTCCTATTGCTGCTTCCTGATGCTCACCTCGTTTCTCCATCACAAACTTCAAGACCTGACAAAAAAATATCACAATAAATTAATCCATCGGATAAAACTGTTGTGAGATCGAGCCCCAGTGCAGAGTTGTAATTTCAAAAAGACTGCCGTTGCAGTGATTTTCCTCAATTCAACGTAATCTGCCTCTGAATATGAGCACAGATTCCGAAGAATTCTCGCAGCATGAAAACCCCGAATTGGGTCGTCCAGCACAGAGATGAGGCTCGTGATCAAATTCGGGCGATTTTTCCGCAGCTTAAGGCTCATCATTCTTCTGCAGTTTTGTTTATTCTCCAGTGAAAGCAGAGCCAGGGCTTCTCCCGCCTTCCTCACCAGCTCCCTCGTTTCATCGTCGTCCGGTCCTCTTGTAATATTAATCATCTCCATCTGAAACGCAGAGAAGAGACAACGCAAAACACCGCCAGTGCCGCCGATGCTCTCTCGGCCCTCTTCTTCGAGAGCCAGACTCGTCAATGTGTCGATGGCCAGGATTTGCAAACCATGCGTCGTTACTTCTCTGTAATGAAGAACTTCTCTTAGATTACTTATGGCGAAGACGATTTCCGAGATGCCTCTCCTTAAGGCCGTTCCTGTCGAGCCTGTACTGCTTGCCAGCATTCTCATGAGCTCCAGAGCGAGCTCTGCGGTCTTGATTTGGGATTCGGGCGCTTTGGAATTTAGTTCTGTGAGTCCTATGATTTTGGGAAGCAGCCCTCTGCTGCTTCCGATTTTAGAACAGTTTTCGTGCTCCATGGCCAAGCTTTTCAGTATCCGCAGTCCCAGCATACTGAAAACCGTGTAATTGTATGCATCCCCGTACATCCTCGAATGGATTTCAATCTGTTTGCTATCGTAAAGCAAAGACGCTATAGACTCCATGGACCCAGCGATGGCCGTGACCCGAACGCGATTCCTGTCTTTCTTAACCAATTTGGAGATGATCTCTGCGGCCGCCCTTCGAAACTCCTGCTCCTGATGGTTCTTCCAATTCAGCATCTCGATTAGCCTCTCCACCACATCTCGTATGCTTATGATCGCCCTCAAAGTGTCCTCGGCAAACTGATCTTTATTCACAAGCGCCAACAGAACTCGAGCCCCTGTCAGCTGTCGATCACTTATACCGCCGGACTGCAGCATCTCCATGCTGTATGACACAAATTCCATCTTCAAACCATCGAAAACGCTTCCATTGACGCACTGCGAATATGTATCGTAGAAAAATCGTCGAACGGTGGGGAGCTCTGAATCACTGAAGCCATATTCTGTGTTCACCTGTAACAGCAACTTTCGTACAATGATCGTCCATTGCCAGTAGGCCTTCTCTAGCAGGAACAGAAGCGCTTCGGCTAGGGACAGGCCATAGAAAATAATGAGAGAGGCTTTCCGATTCGCGGTGTCGCTACCTGAATCTACTCCGAAGTCTTGCCTGGCTAGCCGAGAGAGGGACAAGGCAACGCATGTCAAAGCCGACACCAATTGAAGCCAGAAAAGCATCTGACTGGCATTTCTGGATATGGAGAGCCACCCTGTATAAGGCACCAATTGAATCCTAGACCAGGACCAACTTCTCTTCAATAAATCATGATTCTCGACAGCAGAATTTACTTCCCGGATGTTGATCTTCCGGTTCTGGTTTTTCTTGTGTTCAAAGCACCCGCAGATTCGTCTTAAGATAAAGTTGTTCCCATTCATAGAGAACCTGCGACTCAGCCGTTTGGCGTCGTTTCTGAGCGTGGCCAAAGATATTATTGTTGTCTCATGTTGCCATTCCAGCTCGTGGCTTCGGCTGAAGATGCGAGTGCCTTCTGTCAACAATATTATGCTCACGAACCAGAAGTCTACCTTTTTTAAGGTTACTGCGAACCCTCCGAGGAGGACGACGGTGGCCCAGACGAAGGCCAAGGTTCCAAGCCCGCTGGCGGCCTTCTCCAGAATTGCAAGCCTGAGGGCAAAAAGAGTAATTTTCTTCTCGGGAGCTGTGACCTTATCACTGCGACGCCGGGACTCTCGAGCTTCAATTATCTCACTGTGTGGTTCGAATGGAGAGACCAGTTTGCGACCTCTACGCCCGCGCAGTGATGTAGCCGATATATCTAGTCGGACGTTCGGTGATACTGCTTCGTCATTCCTGTCTGTAACAAGACCATGATCTCTAACCGGTGATTTCATTGGGCAAGCTAGCGGTCGGACTTTTATTGAGCAATCGTAAATGTCTGCAAAATCTTGTTTGAGCAAACTGAAATTATGCTAATCTATTCTATCCCTCTGTTACAATTGATATATAATGAATCATCCATATAAAATATTTCCGGTGTGTTATTGTGTGACACGGCACTCTATCGCCTCCAGAGTATTCTAGATATTCAATGATTTCGATTCCGGTGATTTATTTTTCTAATATTTTTTTGACAAATTATAACTTTGAATACGTGGAACTGTAAATACGCCGATATTGAATTTTTAAATGGGTTAAACCTATTTTCCAATAAAAATACAGAGCATTGCAATTCCAAATTTTTTAATAACTCAGTTCCAATAAAATTATCCAAAAATACCTGATTGTTGCACGTTTAAACTCATCATATCTCCTTCTTCAAAGGCGGAATGTAAACTCTGAGAAGGCGGCCGCGGTAAGAGTCGCTCGTTCCTGCTGGTCCATTGCGTGCTACGGTGCTACGGTGCTACTGAGAATTGAATCTTCGCATGCATTTCATTCAGCCCTAAACGAAACTGAGACGGTGATTGAGAGAGCCATCATGTACATTAGCCATGACGTGGCAGTTGCAAAATGATATGTCATTTTGTATCTAGGGCACGAGCTCCCATTAGGTAACGTGGAACAAGATTTCAAGTTGTATGAAATATTTAGTTGGACGAAATTGAATATAATTATGTGACTCTGGATTTATGTAGCAGGGAGAGTATGTATTGCTTTAGTTACCTAATGGAAAGTTGACCCTTTGTCTCACTTTTAAGTGTAACACGTATGTATATTGCTTATGTCATCACTTAATTATGTTACTTAAGTGTGTTGTTTAAGTTTGTTATTTAAGGGAGTATTTTATGGTGTGTTGGGTATAAATTAGTTACAAGGGTCTAAACAACAATTCCATCTATATAATGTTTTATTAGCTCATAAAATTCATAAATTTAATGAACAAAGATAACATTCTAGGAAAAGTTGATAAGAGAAAACTTGTGTTGGCCTCCTAGAACAAAATGACATTATCCACACTTCTCTTTAGTCATCAACAAGGTTTTTCACACTTAGCCTTAACCATCATACTATAGTACAAGATGGAACAAGTGAGACTCTTTGAATGCTTAATAGGGAATCCACCAAAATAAGAAGCCTTAGCCAGACACTTGGATTTGTAAATTCCACAAAGATAGGGTTATCAAATTCCATATCGCTAAGGTTTTCACATTCCATAAAACTAGGGTTTTCAAATTGCATAGAGCTATGTTTTTGCAAATTCCACTGATATATACATCAACAAACATTTCCAACTTGTGATGCAAGGTCATTATAGTATGTTTACTTACATTTTATAATTGTGTGCTCAAATTTGAATTAACTATGAAAAAGTTGTCTAAACAACCATTCCATCCATATGCATTATACAAGTCCTACACAAATGAATTTTCTACTTTTATGGAAAATTCCCACATTTATTTTAATTTCGATTCTCAAAACTAGCCCCATGCAATGTAGAATTCAAAAATATAAGTACAAAAATGTTGATTGAACGTTATATATACATACACAGTTTTTCTCTTACTATTTTAGTTTCTCTTTTATCTCTTTTGGAATCAAGAAATGGATGTTAGAATCCAAATAAATAATACAAACAATTGGTTAGAAAACAAATAAACAAGAGAGGCTTGAAGAGAAATGATGTATCTTGGTTTCGATTAGTAGTCATTCTTTAGATTTCTTATGTACCATTTTAGCTGATGGATCTTTGAATTATTAGTGTCTTCACTAGTCATTTAACATCAAAATTAATGTCCTTGTAGAATCTAAAATTATGTCCTTTAATTTTAATTAATTCTCTCTTTATTGTTTTTTTGTTTTTTGTTTTGATACTCTTCAACCAAATTCACAATATGTCCCTAAATGGATCCAAGAAGCAAGTTGAACTCACCATAGAATTAAAACTAAGTCTCAAATGGGAAAAAAGTTTATTTCATTGGACTCCAACCACTTGGTTAGAGGTAAAGTAACCCCCCCCATAGGATTCCATAGGACAAAAAATGGTTTATATAAGGATACTCAGAGTTAGGATTTTCTTTAGTAAATTTCAATGAAAATTTTACATAGGGGGTGCATTTTCAAAAGCATTATCATGAGTGATTGTAGGTAACATGCTTGCATGAAACTTGGCCAAGAAAAAATGCTAGAGTTTACAAAATTCGTTTCTACTCCTCAATTTGATTTTCATACCCCTAGACCAAATTCAAAATGTGTCTTTGAATGGGTCTTGGAAGTGAGTTGCAACTCACCATAAAATTCAAACTAGGGCTTAGATGAGAAAACCATTGATATTGAACTCTTGGCACCAAGTGAAAAATATGAACACCCCATTCCTAGGACTCCATACATTAAAAATTGGTTTATTTGAGGATCGTCAGAGCTATGGTTTTGTTTAGTAAATATTAATGCGAATTCTGCAAAAGGGGGTGGATTTTTTGAAACATTGGCTTGAGAAATTATGAGTAGTGTGCTCACATGGGACTTGGGCAAACATAAATTCTAGATCTTGTAGAACTCATTTGCGCAACTTGGTTTGATTTTTAGACCCTGAGACCAAATTCACAATTTGTCCCTGACTGTCTCTTGCAAGTGACTTGCAATTCACCATAAAATTAAAACTGGGAATAGGATAGGAAAGCCATCAATTGCATTCGAATCTTAACATTAGTTTATATCTAAGGACATCCCTATCCTAGGACTCCATAGGTTGAAAATTGATTTATTTGCGTATATAAAGAGTCAGGATTTTGTTCAGTAATGATCAATTGAAATTTTGCAGAAGGGGGTGTATTTTGTAAAACACTGGCTTGGGTAATTTGAGTAATGATGGTTTGAGGCTTCTATATCACTTTATTATTTTTCTAGTCACTGAAAAAAATGTTTAAAATCTTGAGAGAGCCTCCCATGTATGTTTCAATTATATTTGAAAAATTTGTGGAATGCCATAAGATTAAGTAGTCCTTAGCATTGGTTAAATTTCATATATTAATAGGGATTGAAACACATTAAAATGAACAAAACATTTATTGCAGACTTTCTTGTGGATTAAAATTTTGCAAGTCATGGGGAATGGAAATGGCTAAAAGAACTATCAATATTGGAAAGAAAGAGAGGAATGACATCACCTTTATTGAAACATCTCAAGTCAAATGATCAAATGGTATTTGATTTCAAGATTTGTTCTCAAATATATTTGTGTGTGCACATGTGTGGACATGCATGCAAGCATATTTTTTTATTTATGTCATATTTGTTTGTTTTTATGCGATGGATAAATTGGGTGGTTCAATAAAAATGAAAAAGGATGACTAGATAGTGTTTTGAAGGATACATGGCAACTAGTTGTGAGTGAATTTTCAAGAATAAATCGCCATATGGAAAAATGTAATCATCTTCAAATCCACTTCATGAGATTCATTAAAAATTCACACATTCAATACAAGACATACTTTCAAGAAGGAAAATTAATTAAACTATTTGTGTAAATGTGGAAATCAAGACAAATGAGATGATGATGAATAATTAGGGATTGTTTGGAAAGGTGGAAGAAACTAAGGTCCAACAACAACAGTGGATGTTAAAGCTAATATAGTCAAAACACGCAAGTTCATAACTGAAAATCTTATCCCAATAATGCATTTTAAAATTTATCTTCTTAATATTGGTAAGGCCAAAATTATGTGAGGGAAATTTGAACGAGAAGGTCACCATTGAGTTCAAAACCAATTTTTAAGGTGGAAAATATTTGGTGTTTGACTTTATTTTTGAAAATGTGGAGCATGCTAAGACATACGATCCCAAGTATGGGCATATGAGGAACATACTTTAAATCAATGTATATATGAATCTAATGAAGACGAAAGATGGGAACTCATTCATGTCGATAAGTAGGGAAGTTATTATCAAAAGGAGACCATGACTTTTGCACCAATCTCTACTAATTTGGTGGTTTTTTATTTGGAATTTTTATGAAATCCCAAAGGGTCATGCATATTCTTCAACAACAACAACCTATACTAATTAATCTTCCTCAACAATCAAAATTGAATCTACCATAAATTTTAAAACTTTAAATTCCAAAACATTAAATTAACATATATGCAAATTCAAACTAGTAATATAACAATTTGACATCAAATAAACAAACGCTTCAATTCATATTACATGTACCACGGAATACACACACACACACTCAAAATTATCTCATTTGTACATAATGGCACAAAAAATCCCATAATGGCTCCAATACACAAAATGTCTCTCAATGGTGACTCATTAAGCACTTCCACTCACTACCATCATTTGCATCTGGATATTGTCAATATTTCTTCTACTAAGACAAGAAGGAGCTCAAGATTTTTCTTTTTGGGGATGCCTTGTCTCTTTGATGGTTACAGAAAGAAAAAATATTCTCATTTTGATTTTTTCAGTGAATTATCACCCTTTACAAACTAATAATTTAAAATTAAATCTAATAGAACCTACCATAGATGATACAATCAATCATTAAGGTGTTTCCCTCCTTTGTGACTGCAAACTCAACACTATATTTCCTTGCAACATTTGAAAGAGTTAAAAAAATGGAATTCAAACAAAAACGCCGAAAATCAATTTACATAAATTTGCTATAGAGAAGGGAAAATTGTCAAAACCATGCATTAAAACAATCTTAGTCATATGTAAATGCATTAGTAAAAGTTATTCGTAAGTAACATATATGCTTTGAAATTAATTGCACAACAATCCACATACTCAAAATACAAGATAGTGTTGAGCATTCCATTCTAACTGTTTTGTATAACTCTCTTATTTCATTAAAGTAATTTGTCCAGATCATTTATTTTGTTAATTGTCTCCATTAGTATCTCATGTTATGAATGAGATATGAAGTAGCATTAATCCGAACTTAAACAAGAACGCAAAAAATTACAGAGATAACCATAAACACAGATATGAAGTGGAAATAATACTTCATTTCATTAATGTAAAATACTGAAATATGCTTCCAAACAGTAATGGAAATAAACCAGCTAGGGTGATGGCAGCGTATCTTTGAGAAAAAGATGTGGTGGCTACATGCCTCTGAACTGTCTTACAATGAGGCTCAAGGGCCTTTTTATTATTGAACAATAAGAGAAAACCCTAAACAACCAAAACCCTAACCGGAGGAGATGTGACACCAAGAGTTTGTGGGCCCCGTTGGGGTGAGTTGGACAACCAACTTCCCGGGGCCGCGAATTGGTCATATTATCTCTGTTTGACGCACATGATAGCCCATTGGAAGGATATCTTCGAGGACTATGATGGAAAAGACGATTTTTTAACAAAAAATATCGCTAGAGATAGATTTCCCAAAAAACGTCGTTTAGGGCCTCAAAATGGCTCTGGAAGTTTAGGACCCAAAAAACTGCTAAAAATAGTAAACTATTGTATAATTAAGGAAACTGAAAAACTGAAAGAAGCACTGGTAGGGCTCCAAGTCGAATTAGTGGGTGGCCACCAATATCCACCTGGATCATTCCTCCCCCCTTAGGAATCAATGGTCCCCATTGCATTGAGTTCCTCTGTGAGATGAGGGAACTTTTGCTAAACTTGGTCCCTGGTGAGCCACTTGCCCTGGTGAAGGAGTTGGCCTACTTTGACAACTTGATACAGTTGGATATTCTTCTGGCGAGTGTGCTTGATCTGTGTGTCCATGATCTGATCAGTTGCAGCTTCTTCCATGCAATCTGTATTTAGCTCTATGGGTGTGAGTTGTTCTACAATGTCAGACGTGTCTAGTAATGGTGGAAATTATGGCCGAAGGTGGTCCAAATTGAACACTGGGTGCAGGCCAAGGAATGGGGGAATGCTGAGCTCAAATGCATTGTCTCCCATAGCCTTGGTAATGGTGTAAGAACCATATCAGAGTGGTCTGAGTTTTTGATAGGCTTCGGTAAGGAGTTCCTTTTGCAAATGCAACCAGACTTTGTCACCCACCTGAAACTTGTGTGGCACCCGATGTTGATCATGTCGCTGCTTGTACTTAGCATTTGATTTCTCCATAATGTCATGGACCTGCTGGCGAATATGTTGGATGTACTCAATGAAGCTGTTTTCCTTATCTGTTTCGGACTGGACACGAGTAGAATCTGTGTGAGTAGCTACAAATGACATGGCCACATCGATGGGACATAGTGGCTGGAATCCCAAGCCCACCTGAAAAGGGTTGTGGTCAGTCGAGCTGTGGAGAGCCCGGTTGTAGCTGTGCTGAACATAGGGGAGGCTCTCATCCCATGTGCATGGATGCTTTGAGTTGTACATGCGTAGAATGTGTACGATCATCCTGTTGACAACCTCTGTCTGGCCATCAGTTTGAGGATGGAAGGATGTGGACTTAGTGAGTTTGGTGTCCAGCATCGACCAGACACTGGACCAAAATGTGCTGACGAACCTGCTGTCCTAATCTAAGAAGATAGACTATGGGATCCCAAAGTGTACCCACACTCGTTCAAAGAAGAGTTTAGCAGTGGCTTCTGCTGTGACATTCTTCTTGCAGGTTGCCATAATAGCCATCTTTGAGAACCTGTCGAGGACCACAAAAACACAGTCATTTCCATGCTTAGTGGAAGGAAGGCCTGACATGTAATCCATGGAGATGGATTCCCAAGGTCGACTAGGGGTAGGAAGCGGGGTATAGAGGCCTTGCTTCTTGATGGTTGGTTTGGCAATGGCGCAGGCAGTGCATGATCTGATGTATTTCCTGACAACCTATCGAAGATTCGGCTAATAGAAATACTTCTGCAGTACTGCCACCATTTTTTCAACCCCAATTTTCCCAACAGCCCGATTATAGTGCGCTTCCCAAATCATCTTGGCACGCTCGCTTAAAGGAACACAAACGTGACCCAGGTGGCATAACAGGCCATCCTGGAGGTGAAAATTTGGAACATGCTGACCCTTCAAGAGGGTCTGGTACGTGTGGCTGAATTCTGGGTCACTTTTGTAGAGTAGTGGCCAATCAGAAGTCTCGTGCCCACAAGAGTTGAGCACGGTGGTTAACGCCATGATCGGTGGTGGACTAAGGCAATCTGCAACATTATTGGTGCTGCCCTTCTTATACTTGATATTCAAATGGAACTGTTGTAGGTATGTGAACCACTTCTAATGGCGATCATTCTGTAATTTCCCTTGGGTCTGTATGAACTACAGGGGCCGGTGGTCTGTGTGGATGACCGTTTCCTTCCCCAAAATGTAATGCTTCCATTGTCGGCAGGCCTGTACAATGGAATACATCTCTTTGTCATAAGTGGGATACTTTCGGACTCTGTCTGAAAGTGTTTCACTGTGATATGCCACTGGATGCTCGTGTTGAGTAAGGATTGCCCCAATAGCATAGTCAGAGGCATCTGTCTCGACCTCAAATGATTGTTGTAAAACTGGTAACGCCAGCACTGGTGCTGTGCAGAGATGATCTTTCAACTCTATGAATGCCTTCTATTGATATTCAGACCAAAAAAATTTCGCTTTCGCTCCTCCCTTGGTGACTTGACTCAAAGGCCAAGTGATATGAGAAATCACCAACACGAACGTGCGGTAGAAATTGGCAACACCTAGAAAGCTGCGGAGCTCTGTCAGAGTGGTTGGAGATGGCCAATCCCGAATGACTTGGATCTTAGCTGGATCCACATGCACCCCCTGTTCATCAATAATATATCCTAGATACTAAACCTGGGTCATGCCAAAAGTGCATTTCTCCAAATTGGCACATAGCTTGTGTTGCTGCAGTGTTTGGAGAACCTATCGGATGTGGTGGAGGTGCTTTTCCCAACTCTGGCTGAAGATCAGAATGTCATCCAAGTATACCACTACAAATGAGTTGGTGAATGGCCACAAGATGTCATCCATTAGCGTCATGAAGGTTGCAGGAGAATTCGTCAATCCGAAAGGCATAACCAACCATTCGAAAAGGCCCTCCTTGGCTTTGAAGGCAGTATTCCACACATAAGAGGGTTCGATTGGTACCTGGTGATATCTTGACTTCAGATCGAACTTGTTGAAATATTTTGCCCCCTTTAGTTGGTCCAGGAGGTCATCAATCCGCGGGATCGGGTACCTATTACGAATAGTGATCTTGTTCAACACCCGATAGTCAATACAGAGTCTCCAAGTCCCATCCTTCCTCTGTACCAACACAATTGGGCTCCCACAAGGCGATGAACTTGGACGGATGTGACCTTTCTGCAGTAGCTCCTGAATCTGCCTCTTGATTTCATCGTTCTCCAAAACGGAGTGCCAATAAATTGGTCCATTGGGTAGTGGCGCACCTGGGGTTAGATCGATGGAGTGCTTGACCTGACAGTGCAGAGGAACCCCTGCGGGGGAGGTGAAGATGTGCTCGTACTCCTCCACGACCTTGTCCATCTGTAGTTGTCGTGCGGAGGGGCCCTGTCTGGAGACTGTGGCCACCGTCTTCTTCTTTCCTTGAGGGCATATCATCAGGAAAAAAAATTTCCTAGTTTTGGAAATGAGCTTACTACATTGTTTTGCAGTAATCAAAGAGATGGCGGTAGGTGGTGCTACTTCTAGTATCCTGTACAACTTATTTCCCAATGTAATAATAACAGCACAGGGCCTTGATTCATACACAGCATGTCGCTTCCACAAGTATGGTTGTCCTAATAATACATCACAAACTTCAAGGGGAGAAATGTCACACAATACCTCATCCATGAAGGGCTTGAGGCTCACACGAAGATCCTGTCCTTGGTGAAGCCACCTGATGGTGTACGGTTGTGGATGTGTTGTGGTTGGTAAGCCCAACTGCTTCACGACCTCTGCTGAAATGAGGTTCTTTTGGCTCCGGCTATTGACAATGAACTGTAGTGGGGATCCCTTTACCCACATCTGGGATTGGCAGAGATGCTCCTCCTCCTCTGGATCATCGGGTTCATTTTTCTGGATCTTGGTAGTAGCAACAGTGGCATTGGGATCCACATCAATGATCTGCTTCCCTTTGTCATTCCCCTTGTCGGGTTCTGACTCAGAGTCGGAACGTGCATCTGATTCTGAAACCTTTAGCTCAGCCACTAGTGACTTCTTGGCCCGAAACTCACTTGTGTTGTTAGTGGAGCTCTTATGGAACTCACTCCATTTTCCTGTGTCCTTTTTCGGCTTCGCGGCATCTTTCTTTGCTTGCAGCTTTGGTGGGTTTTCTTGGGCTACCTCGCCTTGGCTTTGTCCTTTTTTTGTGGTTTAGGGACACCTTTCCCTTGCTTCGGATTCGCAAATCCAAAGTCTCTCTTCTTTTGTTTAAACTTCTGCTCGACCTTGATGGCATATCGGTATGCTGTGCCGAGCGAGGAGATGTTCAGGAATTCTATTTCTTCCTGGACGTACTTGTGCAGGTAGCCATGGTATTTGAGTATCAAATGCTACTCCGAATCCTTGATACCCAACTTCGTGCGAAGGGTATGGAAAATATTGTTGAATTCCTGCACATCTTGGTCCCTTCCCTACCTCAGCATGGTCCACTTTATGTATTCATCCTCATAGCTTGCAACAGGGTAGTACTGCTCCTTAATGGCATCCTAGAATGAATTCCAGGTGGGTGCGGCTGAAAATAGTGACCTAGTATTTTCATCCTTATGCTCGCAGTAGGTTTCCCACCAATCCTTGACGTGGGGGGCTTCTTTGAGAAGAGCGAAAACAATCTTTTCCCGACTCGAAAATTCATGAATAGAAGAATAACCCTCTAGTATATTTAACCATTTATCTACGACATCTGTGTCTATTTGACCCACAAATATGGGGATTTCAAAATTAACTTGTACCTTAAAGGGCGTGGTGTTTCCAGAGTAGTTACTGGAAGCCGATGCTTCGCTTTTGGGTAGCCGCTGAAGGATTTGGGCAAAGCTGTCCATCATCGCGTTCCGTTGTCGCTCGAGGGCTTCTTCGAGCAAGATTTTGATAGGATCTTCTGCCCCCTCGTCTTTCTTCTCATCTGCCATGGGAGGCTATCATGATTTGCGAGGCTGGTCTTGCAAAGGTTCGACTAGTTCAAGCCCTAACTCCTTATATCCTGACCTCGTTGGGGACATGCAAAGAAAAACAAAAAAAAGCAGATCGCTCTGATACCACTAATCCAAAATTAAATAGGAATGCAACAAATTATAGAGATAACCATAAACACAAATATGAAGTGGAAATAATACTTCATTTCATTAATGTAAAATACTGAAATATGCTTACAAACAGTAATGGAAATAAACCAGCTAGGGCGATGGCAGCTTATCTCTGAGTAGAGATGTGGTGGCTACATGCCTCTGAACTGTCTTACAATGAGGCTCAAGGGCCTTTTTATTATTGAACAATAAGAGAAAACCCTACCCCGAGGAGATGTAACACCAAGAGTTTGTGGGTCCCGTTGGGGTGAGTTGGACAACCAACTTCTCGAGGCCGCGAATTGGTCATATTATCTCTGTTTGATGCACATGATAGCCCATTGGAAAGATCTCTCCGAGGACTACGATGGAAAAGATGATTTTTTAACAAAAAAATCACTAGCGGTAGATTTCCCAAAAAACGTCATTTAGGGCCTCAAAACGGCTCTGGAAATTTAGGACCCGAAAAACTGTTAAAAATAGTAAACTATTGTATAATTAAGGAAAATGAAAAAATGAAAGAAGCACTCGTAGGGCTCCAAGTCAAATTAGCGGGTGGCCACCAATATCCACCTTGATCCAGGTGGATATTGGTGGCCACCTGCCAGGTCCACCTGGACCCCCACCATTGTCTTTCTCAGCATTTTCAGTTTCCTTAATTGTAGCACAGTTTACTATTTTTAGCAGTTTTTCGGGTCCTGAACTTCCGGAGCCGTTTTGAGGCCCTAAACGACGTTTTTTTGGAATTCTGGGGCGACCGAGCCCTATGTTGCCTCCCAAAGTGGTAGTACTCGGATAGATCTTTCTAACGAGCTATCGTACGCGTCAAACGGAGATCGTATGCCAAAGTTACGACCCCGGGAAATTGATGTACCAATTTACCCAAACGGGGCCCACAATTTGGCGTTTCATCTTCTAGGGTTAGGTTTCGGTATGTGAAGGGTTTTCCATTGTTTCTCAACAATAAATAGGCCTTCGAGCCTCATTGTAATACAGTTCAGAACAGTTCAGAGGCATGTAGCCATCACATCTCTTCTCAGAGATAAGCTACCATCGCCCTAGCTAGTTTATTGCCATTTCTGTTTGTAAGCATATGTCAGTATTTTCCATTAATGAAATGAAGTATTATTTCCGCTGCATCTTTGTGTATATGGTTATCTCTGTAATTTGTTGCGTTCCTGTTTAAATTTGGATCACACCTGGATCATGCCTCCCCTCTTAGGAAGCAATGGTCCCCATTGCATTGAGTTCCTCCGTGAGATGATGGAACTTCTGCTAAACTTGGTCCTTGGTGAGCCACTTGCCCTGGTGAAGGAGTTGGCCTACTTTGACAACTCAATACAGTTGGATATTCTGTTGGCGAGTGTGCTTGATCTGTGTGTCCATGATCTGATCAGTTGCAGCTTGTTCCATGCAATCTGGATTTAACTCTGTGGGTGTGAGTTGTTCTGCAATGTCAGACGTGTCTAGTAATGGTGGAAAGTATGGCCAAAGGTGGTCCACATTGAACATTGGGTGCAGGCCAAGGAATGGGGGAATGCTGAGCTCAAATGCATTGTCTCCCACAGCCTTGGTAATCGTGTAAGAACCATATCGGAGTGGTCTGAGTTTTTGATAGGCTCCGGTAAGGTGTTCCTTTTGCAAATGCAACTAGAATTTTTCGCCCACCTGAAACTTGTGTGGCACCCGATGTTGATCATGTCGCTGCTTGTACTTGGCATTTGATTTCTCCATAACCTCATGGACCTGCTGGCGAATATGTTGGATGTGCTCAATGAAGTTGTTTGCCTTATCTGTTTCGGGCTGGACACGAGTAGAATCTGTGTGAGTAGCTGCAAATGGCATGGCCACATCGATGGGACATAGTGGCTGGAATCCCAATCCCACCTGAAAAGGGCTGTGTCCAGTTGAGCTGTGGAGAGCCCGGTTGTAGTTGTGCTGAACATAGGGGAGGCTCTCGTCCAATGTGCGTGGATGCTTTGAGTTGTACATGCGCACAATGTGTACGATTATCCTGTTGACAACCTTTGTCTGGCCATCAGTTTGAGGATGGAAGGCTATGGACTTAGTGAGTTTGGTGTCCAACATCGACTAGAGACTGGAACAAAATGTACTGAGGAACCTGCTGTCCTGATCTGAGATGATAGACTATGGTATCCCAAAGTGTACCCACACTCGTTCAAAGAAGAGTTTAGCAGTGGCTTCTGCTGTGACATCCTTCTTGTAGGCTGCCATAACAGCCATCTTTGAGAACCTATCGAGGACCACAAAAACACAGTCATTTCCATGCTTAGTGGAAGGAAGGCCTGACATGTAATCCATGGAAATGGATTCCCAAGGTCGACTAGGGGTAGGCAGCGGGGTATAGAGGCCTTGCTTCTTGATGGTTGGTTTGGCAATGGCACAGGCAGTGCATGATCTGATGTATTTCCCGACATCTTGTCGAAGATTCGGCCAATAGAAATACTTCTGCATTACTGCCACCGTTTTTTTGACCCCAAAATGCCCAACGGCCCGACTATAGTGCGCTTCCCAAATCAGCTTGGAACGCTCGCTTGAAGGAACACAAAGGTGACCCAGGTGGCATAATAGGCCATCCTGGAGGTGAAAATCTGGAACATGCTGACCATTTAAGAGGGTCTGATATGTGTGGTGGAATTCCGGGTCGCTTTTGTAGAGCAGTGGCCAATCAGAAGTCTCGTGCCCACAAGAGTTGAGCACGGTGGTTAACGCCATGATCGCTGGTGGACTGAGGAAATCTGCAACATTATTGGTGCTGCCCTTCTTATAGTTGATATTCAAATGGAACTGTTGCAGGTATGTGGACCACTTCTAATGGCGATCATTCTGTAATTTCCCTTGGGTCTGTATGAACTACAGGGGCTAGTGGTCTATGTGGATGACTGTTTCCTTCCCTAAAATGTAATGCTTCCATTGTCGGTAGGCCTTCACAATGGAATACATCTCTTTATCATAAGTGGGATACTTTCGGACTGTGTCTGAAAGGGTTTCACTGTGATATGCCACTGGATGCCCGTGTTGAGTAAGGATTGCCTCAATAGCATAGTGAGAGGCATCTGTCTCGACCTCAAACGGTTGTTGTAAAACTAGTAACGTGAGCACTGGTGCTGTGCAGAGGTGATCTTTCAACTCTATGAATGCCTTCTATTGAGATTCTGACCAAAAAAATTTCGCTTTTGCTTCTCCCTTAGTGACTTGCCTCAAAGGCCAAGTGATATGAGAAAACCCCAACACGAATGTGTAGTAGAAATTGGCAAGACCTAGAAAGCTGCGGAGCTCTGTCAGAGTGGTTGGAGATGGCCAATCCCGAATGACTTGGATCTTGGCTGGATCCACATGCACCCCTTGTTCATCAATAATGTATCCTAGATACTGAACTTGGGTCATGCCAAAAGTGCATTGTGCAAATTGGCACATAGCTTGTGTTGCTGCAGTGTTTGGAGAACCTATCGGATGTGGTGGAGGTGCTCTTCCCAACTCTGGCTGAGGATCAGAATGTCATCCAAGCATACCACTACAAATGAGTTAGTGAATGGCCACAAGATGTCATCCATTAGCGTCATGAAGGTTGCAGGAGAATTCGTCAATCCGAAAGGCATAACCAACCATTCGAAAAGGTCCTCCTTGGCTTTGAAGGAATTCTTCCACACATCCAAGGGTTTGATTGGTACTTGGTGACATCCTAACTTCAGATCGATCTTGCTGAAATATTTTTCCCCCTTTAGTTGGTCCAGGAGGTCATCAATCTGTGGGATCAGGTACCTATTACAGACAGTGATCTTGTTCAGCGCCCGATAGTCAATACAGAGTCTCCAAGTTTCATCCTTCTTCTGTACCAACACAATTGGGCTCCCACAAGGCAATGAACTTGGACGGATGTGACCTTTCTGCAGCAGCTCCTGAATCTGCCTCTTGATTTCATCATTCTCCAAAACGGAGTGCCAATAGATTGGTAAATTGGGTAGCGGCCCACCTAGGGTCAGATCGATGGAGTGCTTGACCTGACAGTGCAGAGAAACCCTTGTGGAGGAGGTGAAGATGTCCTTGTACTCCTCCACGACCGTGTCCATTTGTAGTTGTCGTGCGGAGGGGCCCTGGCTGGAGACTGTGGCCACTGTCTTCTTCTTTCCTTGAGGGCGTATCATCAGGAAAACAAATTTCCCAGTTTTGGAAATGAGCTTACTCCATTGTTTTGCAGTAATCAAAGAGATGGCGGTAGGCGGTGCTACCTCTGGTATCCTGTACAACTTATTTCCCAATGTAATAATAACAACACGGGGCCTTAATTCATACACAGCATGTCACTTCTACAAGTATGGTTGTCCTAATAATACATCACAAACTTCAAGGGGAGCAATGTCACATAATACCTCATCCGTGAAGGGCTTGATGTTGTATGGAAGGCGACATTGTTGGCTCACGCGAAGATCCCATCCTTGGTGCAGCCACCCGATGGTGTATGGTTGTGGGTGTGCTGTGGTTGGTAAGCCCAATCGCTTCACGAACTTTGCCGAAATGAGGTTCTTTTGGCTCTCGCTATTGACAATGAACTGTAGTGGGGAGCCCTTTACCCACATCTGAGATTGGAAGAGACGCTCCTCCTCCTCTGGATCTTTGGGTTCATTTTTTTGGATCTTGGCAGTAGCAACAGTGGCATTGGGATCCACATCAACAATTTGCTTCCCTTTGTCATTCCCCTTGTTGGGTTTTGACTCAGAGTAGGAACATGCATCTGATTCTAAAACCTTTAGCTCAGCCACCAGTGACTTGTTTGTTGGAAATAATACTGAGAGGGGGGGGGGGTGAATCAGTATTATCAGATCAATAAAAATTTTCAATTTCATGCTCAGAAACATATACGCGACATCAGTTAAGTGAACCTGCGTGTACACGCGACTGTGTCTAAAGCAACTAGCGTATATTCAGAGATCTTATGATTCAGTTAGCTTATCTTCAGTAAATGCATCAGAACATTATTAACCATATTAACAGTAAACAGGTGCAGTATAACAGAACAGATCATCACACATAAGGCACACACATGAACACCATGATATAAGGTGGAAACCCAATGTGGGTGAAAACCACCTACTGCAATTCGTCTCTTTCTTCTTTAATAAGAAACTTGTTTTACAATGTACTGGTGCAGTCCTTTACCAGCACGCAGGCTACAACCTGCAGAGGGCTACAACCCTCTTAGCTTTTGTACTAGCCGATCCATTTACTAGTACGTAGGTGCCTACCTACAGAATGCTCCAACCTTTACTCGTTTTCCAGCTGCTACTGGAAGGGAGCTACAACCCCCTGGCTCTTGTACTGGCTGATATGTTTACCAGTACGTAGGTGCCGGCCTACGATCTTTCCGGGACCACGTTTCATACATTTTCATACTGGATCCATAAGACAATCACCATTGTAGTACAACCTGCATCATCAATCACTGAAACACCCAATTCTGAATCAATGTAACCCTGTCAACAACAACCAGACAACATAGCAACAACCAGATCTAGCTCCATCTTCAAATATCATACTTCACATTGTATACGCTACTTGGATGAACCCAACCTGCGTGTATACGCTCTTTTACCAAAACCAACCCGCGTACAGATCTACAAATTCTAACTTTTAACTCCGCAGCTATATCAGACATCAAAACATACCCAGATCATAACAATAAACATGCGTCAACAGATCTAGTCTATCCACAGTCATACCATAGGAAGATAATCCTTCCAAGCCTTGAGATCTCGTTCCATCATTCATCATCCTCCACATGAGTGAAACCTTGGTTCAGATCACCAGCCCATAACCTGCATTTTGGATCTCACTCTTCCTCAGATCTTCATCACACACACACACACTCACACTCCTTGGCCTAATGATCCTTCTCCTTATATAGCTTTAGGTCCTTCACAATACCACGGTCCAAAACCATAGTAACCCAATACCATCAACTCAATACTAGGGATCAACACGTCCATCGAGACACCATGGTCCAAAACCATAAGCACAACTTCCAAGGAATAATCGCCACAGACCAAAGATAAGTTTTCCACATACACGCTCTTTTACTGAAGCCAACCTGCTTGTACACACGACTTGGTATATAGCGAACCTGCGTATATGCGACTTGGTATATAGTGAACCTGCTTGTATACGCGACTTGGGCTTAATGAACCTGCGTGTATGAACTTTCTTGGCCTGCTGTACTAAGATATGTCCTCTGATTAAGTTGCCATCACCTGTACCAACCTCTGAGTGAGTTTCCATCAAGGACAACACTTGACTCATAATGCCAGCAATCTCCCCCTTTGGACTTGATGGCAACCACCACACCAAGTCACTCTCCCCCTTTGACATCAAGGGCAAAGGGTGGACCAAGATATTCTCTTCTTTGGTATACCTTCTACTGTCCATACTCCCCCTGAGTACCTGCTGAAATCTCCAAATGTGCTCCCCCTTTGTGTATGCCAAAGTGTACCAATCTATCCATCCTGCTCTTGCTGAATTGTGCTGTTCATGCTCCCCTTGACTGTAGGCAAGATCTGTAAAAGATCTTCTTCAAGAAGAACAAAGACTTATACATCATAAAAGACCTTCCTATCACCAAAAGACTCAATACATACATTCATCACCCAACCTAGTAGGGATATACCAATATTGACTCATCCACCTAACCATGTGGAGATACATTAAGAGTTTACTCATGATAATACATGAACATTTCATCATTCATCCCAGGCATAGTGGGGAAACCAACATAGGCCGTTACATGACCTTGAAATCATAAAAGAGATATCACAAAAGAGATACATGACATAGTGATGAAATATCTAGACCAAGACTTATGAAAACCACCAGTAGCATCATGATCTGTACCATAAGCATCAGCCTGCAATTCCTTTGATCAAACAGCAAGATGTATCAATTAGCTTCAACAACTTCTAACCATAATGCCAACAATGCATTATTTGAAGTATATGCTCCCCCTAAGCCTGTGCCATAAGTATCAAGACATTTCCAGACATCCTCAGTAGACTGTAACTATTATATACTGGACTGGATCATATCAGACCCCTTTTCTGAGTCTGTCCCCACTGCTTTTTCACAAACTGACATATACGCGACTTTGCAGTGTGAAACTTGCGTATATACGCGGTTTTCCTTCATGAAACTTGTGTATGAGAATTAGAACACTGAAGTTTTACACCTTCAGCTCCCCCTGAGTCTGTTATGTTTGTGCTGTGCTGAGTACCCTGTGCTGTGCCATATTTTTCTGACTGAACTTCCTTCTTCTTCCATATCTTCAAGCATGTTGATGGTGTCTTCTTATCATGAGCTTTGTTTCTGCAATCTCTTGCTTTATGTCCAAACTTGTTACATGCATAGCATCTTACATGTTTCATATTCCTCCTGTAGCAATCAACAGCTTTGTGGCCAAACATATTGCAAGAAAAGCAATATCCATTAAAGTACCTTGAATGTGATGATCTTTCTGCATGATGGTCTTGAAACCTTCTTCTTCTACATATGCCTGCAACATGTCCAAGATTATGACATACATAACATTCAACATTATTCATGGGAGGAGTAAAAGATTTTCTTTGAGGAGTCTCTTTCCTTGATTGTTGATGGGGTTGTCCTTTCATCTCCTTGTAGAGCCTTTCAGATTTTGTATTAGAGATTCTTGTCTTACTTTGTGAACCAGATTCACCTTCAATAGACTCATGAAAACCAAGTCCAGTTTTGATAGCAGGGGATCTTTGACTACTAAGAATATCATCCAAGACTTTAGAGCTATCTTGAAATCGTAAAAGCTTATCCTTTTCTTCTAATTTGCTTTTCAAGATATTTACCTCAACTTGATGTTGTTCTTCTTTTTCAAGACATTGCTTCTTCAAGGTCTCTTTAGCTTTCCTTCCTTCATCCAACTGATGCCTTAGTTTGAGGATCTCGTTTTCTTGCTCTTTATTCAGTGCTAGCAGCATTTGTCGAATTCTGGAGGCACATTCCAACTGATCTTCTAATCTGATGATTTCTTCTTTGAGGGCATTCTCCCTTTTGCTAGGTAGATCTTGTTGATCTATGATTTGATCTGATGCTTCATTTGCTTGTCCATCTTCAATCTGAGGTGATTCAGGATCTGAATTCTTGCTTCCACTCAATGGCAGGTTGTCATTGTTCCTTTGAGCTGTCTTCTTCTTCTGACGTGCTTTCTTCCCTATTGTTCTACGAATCTCCTTCAAGCGATCAAGCTTCTCTGAAGGACCTGCTCTGATACCAATTGTTGGAAATAATACTGAGAGGGGGGGGGGGGTGAATCAGTATTATCAGATCAATAAAACTTTTCAATTTCATGCTCAGAAACATATACGCGACATCAGTTAAGTGAACCCGCGTGTACACGCGACTGTGTCTAAAGCAACTAGCGTATATTCAGAGATCTTATGATTCAGTTAGCTTATCTTCAGTAAATGCATCAGAACATTATTAACCATATTAATAGTAAACATGTGCAGTATAACAGAACAGATCATCACACATAAGGCACACACATGAACACCATGATATAAGGTGGAAACCCAATGTGGGTGAAAACCACCTGCTGCAATTCGTCTCTTTCTTCTTTAATAAGAAACTTCTTTTACAATGTACTGGTGCAGTCCTTTACCAGCACGCAGGCTACAACCTGCAGAGGGCTACAACCATCTTAGCTTTTGTACTAGCCGATCCATTTACTAGTACGTAGGTGCCTACCTACAGAATGCTCCAACCTTTACTCGTTTTCCAGCTGCTACTGGAAGGGAGCTACAACCCCCTGGCTCTTGTACTGGCTGATATGTTTACCAGTACGTAGGTGCCGGCCTACGATCTTTCCGGGACCACATTTCATACATTTTCATACTGGATCCATAAGACAATCACCATTGTAGTACAACCTGCATCATCAATCACTGAAACACCCAATTCTGAATCACTGTAACCCTGTCAACAACAACCAGACAACATAGCAACAACCAGATCTAGCTCCATCTTCAAATATCATACTTCACATTGTATACGCTACTTGGATGAACCCAACCTGTGTGTATACGCTCTTTTACCAAAACCAACCCGCGTACAGATCTACAAATTCTAACTTTTAACTCCGCGGCTATATCAGACATCAAAACATACCCAGATCATAACAATAAACATGCGTCAACAGATCTAGTCTATCCACAGTCATACCATAGGAAGATAATCCTTCCAAGCCTTGAGATCTCGTTCCATCATTCATCATCCTCCACATGAGTGAAACCTTGGTTCAGATCACCAGCCCATAACCTGCATTTGGATCTCACTCTTCCTCAGATCTTCATCACACACACACACTCACACTCCTTGGCCTAATGATCCTTCTCCTTATATAGCTTTAGGTCCTTCACAATACCACGGTCCAAAACCATAGTAACCCAATACCATCAACTCAATACTAGGGATCAACACGTCCATCGAGACACCATGGTCCAAAACCATAGGCACAACTTCCAAGGAATAACCGCCACGGACCAAAGATAAGTTTTCCACATACACGCTCTTTTACTGAAGCCAACCTGCGTGTACACGCGACTTGGTATATAGCGAACCTGCGTATACGCGACTTGGTATATAGTGAACCTGCTTGTATACGCGACTTGGGCTTAATGAACCTGCGTGTATGAACTTTCTTGGCCTGCTGTACTAAGATCTGTCCTCTGATTAAGTTGCCATCACCTGTACCAACCTCTGAGTGAGTTGCCATCAAGGACAACACTTGACTCATAATGCCAACAATCTCCCCCTTTGGACTTGATGGCAACCACCACACCAAGTCACTCTCCCCCTTTGACATCAAGGGCAAAGGGTGGACCAAGATATTCTCTTCTTTGGTATACCTTCTGCTGTCCATACTCCCCCTGAGTACCTGCTGAAATCTCCAAATGTGCTCCCCCTTTGTGTATGCCAAAGTGTACCAATCTATCCATCCTGCTCTTGCTGAATTGTGCTGTTCATGCTCCCCTTGACTGTAGGCAAGATCTGCTAAAGATGTTCTTCAAGAAGAACAAAGACTTATACATCATAGAAGACCTTCCTATCACCAAAAGACTCAATACATACATTCATCACCCAACCTAGTAGGGATATACCAATATTGACTCATCCACCTAACCATGTGGAGATACATTAAGAGTTTACTCATGATAATACATGAACATTTCATCATTCATCCCAGGCATAGTGGGGAAACCAACATAGGCCGTTACATGACCTTGACATCATAAAAGAGATATCACAAAAGAGATACATGACATAGTGATGAAATATCTAGACCAAGACTTATGAAAACCACCAGTAGCATCATGATCTGTACCATAAGCATCAGCCTGCAATTCCTTTGATCAAACAGCAAGATGTATCATTTAGCTTCAACAACTTCTAACCATAATGCCAACAATGCATTATTTGAAGTATATGCTCCCCCTAAGCCTGTGCCATAAGTATCAAGACATTTCCAGACATCCTCAGTAGACTGTAACTGTTATATATTGGACTGGATCATATCAGACCCCTTTTCTGAGTCTGTCCCCACTGCTTTTTCACAAACTGACATATACGCGACTTTGCAGTGTGAAACTCGCGTATATACGCGGTTTTCCTTCATGAAACTTGCGTATGAGAATTAGAACATTGAAGTTTTACACCTTCAGCTCCCCCTGAGTCTGTTATGTCTGTGCTGTGCTGAGTACCCTGTGCTGTGCCATATTTTTCTGACTGAACTTCCTTCTTCTTCCATATCTTCAAGCATGTTGATGATTTCTTCTTATCATGAGCTTTGTTTCTGCAATCTCTTGCTTTATGTCCAAACTTGTTACATGCATAGCATCTTACATGTTTCATATTCCTCCTGTAGCAATCATCAGCTTTGTGGCCAAACATATTGCAAGAAAAGCAATATCCATTAAAGTACCTTGAATGTGATGATCTTTCTGCATGATGGTCTTGAAACCTTCTTATTCTACATATGGCTGCAACATGTCCAAGATTATGACATACATAACATTCAACATTATTCATGGGAGGAGTAAAAGATTTTCTTTGAGGAGTCTCTTTCCTTGATTGTTGATGGGGTTATCCTTTCATCTCCTTGTAGAGCCTTTCAGATTTTGTATTAGAGATTCTTGTCTTACTTTGTGAACCAGATTCACCTTCAATAGACTCATGAAAACCAAGTCCAGTTTTGATAGCAGGGGATCTTTGACTACTAAGAATATCATCCAAGACTTTAGAGCTATCTTGAAATCGTAAAAGCTTATCCTTTTCTTCTAATTTGCTTTTCAAGATATTTACCTCAACTTGATGTTGTTCTTCTTTTTCAAGACATTGCTTCTTCAAGGTCTCTTCAGCTTTCCTTCCTTCATCCAACTGATGCCTTAGTTTGAGGATCTCGTTTTCTTGCTCTTTATTCAGTGCTAGCAGCATTTGTCGAATTCTGGAGGCACATTCCAACTGATCTTCTAATCTGATGATTTCTTCTTTGAGGGCATTCTCCCTTTTGCTAGGTAGATCTTGTTGATCTATGATTTGATCTGATGCTTCATTTTCCTGTCCATCTTCAATCTGAGGTGATTCAGGATCTGAATTCTTGCTTCCACTGAACGGCAGGTTTTCATTGTTCCTTTGAGCTATCTTCTTCTTCTGACGTGCTTTCTTCCCCATTGTTCTACGAATCGCCTTCAAGCGATCAAGCTTCTCTGAAGGACCTGCTCTAATACCAATTGTTGGAAATAATACTGAGAGGGGGGGGGGGGGGTGAATCAGTATTATCAGATCAATAAAACTTTTCAATTTCATGCTCAGAAACATATACGCGACATCAGTTAAGTGAACCCGCGTGTACACGCGACTGTGTCTAAAGCAACTAGCGTATATTCAGAGATCTTATGATTCAGTTAGCTTATCTTCAGTAAATGCATCAGAACATTATTAACCATATTAACAGTAAACAGGTGCAGTATAACAGAACAGATCATCACACATAAGGCACACACATGAACACCATGATATAAGGTGGAAACCCAATGTGGGTGAAAACCACCTGCTGCAATTCGTCTCTTTCTTCTTTAATAAGAAACTTGTTTTACAATGTACTGGTGCAGTCCTTTACCAGCACGCAGGCTACAACCTGCAGAGGGCTACAACCCTCTTAGCTTTTGTACTAGCCGATCCATTTACTAGTACGTAGGTGCCTACCTACAGAATGCTCCAACCTTTACTCGTTTTCCAGCTGCTACTGGAAGGGAGCTACAACCCCCTGGCTCTTGTATTGGCTGATATGTTTACCAGTACGTAGGTGCTGGCCTACGATCTTTCCGGGACCACGTTTCATACATTTTCATACTGGATCCATAAGACAATCACCATTGTAGTACAACCTACATCATCAATCACTGAAACACCCAATTCTGAATCACTGTAACCCTGTCAACAACAACCAGACAACATAGCAACAACCAGATCTAGCTCCATCTTCAAATATCATACTTCACATTATATACGCTACTTGGATGAACCCAACCTGCGTGTATACGCTCTTTTACCAAAACCAACCCGCGTACAGATCTACAAATTCTAACTTTTAACTCCGCAGCTATATCAGACATCAAAACATACCCAGACCATAACAATAAACATGCGTCAACAGATCTAGTCTATCCACAGTCATACCATAGGGAGATAATCCTTCCAAGCCTTGAGATCTCGTTCCATCATTCATCATCCTCCACATGAGTGAAACCTTGGTTCAGATCACCAGCCCATAACCTGCATTTTGGATCTCACTCTTCCTCAGATCTTCATCACACACACACATTCACACTCCTTGGCCTAATGATCCTTCTCCTTATGTAGCTTTAGGTCCTTCACAATACCACGGTCCAAAACCATAGTAACCCAATACCATCAACTCAATACTAGGGATCAACACGTCCATCGAGACACCATGGTACAAAATCATAAGCACAACTTCCAAGGAATAACCGCCACGGACCAAAGATAAGTTTTCCACATACATGCTCTTTTACTGAAGCCAACCTGCATGTACACGCGACTTGGTATATAGCGAACCTGCGTATACGCGACTTGGTATATAGTGAACCTGCTTGTATACGCGACTTGGGCTTAATGAACCTGCGTGTATGAACTTTCTTGGCCTGCTATACTAAGATCTGTCCTCTGATTAAGTTGCCATCACCTGTACCAACCTCTGAGTGAGTTGCCATCAAGGACAACACTTGACTCATAATGCCAACATTGTTGGCCCGACACTCACTTGTGTTGTGAGTGGAGCTCTTATGGAACTCACTCCATTTTCCTGTGTCCTTTTTCGGCTTCGCGACATTGTTCTTTGATTGCAGCTTTGGCGGGTTGTCTTGGGCTACCCCGCCTTGGCTTTGTCCTTTTTTTTGTGGTTTAGGGACACCTTTCCCTTGCTTTGGATTCACAAATCCAAAGTCTCTCTTCTTTTGTTTAAACTTTTGCTCGACCTTGATGGCATATCGTTATGTTGTGCCGAGAGAGGAGATGTTCAGGAATTCTATTTCTTCCTGGACGTACTTGTGTAGGCAGCCATGGTATTTGAGTATCAAATGCTGCTCCGAATACTTGGTACCCAACTTTGTGCGAAGGGTATGGAAAATATTGGTGAATTCCTGCACATCTTGGTCCCTTCCCTGCCTCAGCGTGGTCCACTTTATGTATTCATCCTCATAGCTTGCAATAGGATAGTACTGCTCCTTAATGGCATCCTGGAATGAATTCCAGGTGGGTGCGGCTGAAAATAGTGACCTAGTATTTTCATCCTTATGCTCGCAGTAGGTTTCCCACCAATCCTTGACGTAGGGGGCTGCTTTTAGAAGAGCGAAAACAATCTGTTCCCGACTCGAAAATTCATGAATAGAAAAATAACCCTCTAGTATATTTAACCATTTATCTACGGCATCTGCGTCTATTTGACCCTCAAATATGGGGATTTCAAAATTAACTTGTACCTTAAAGGGCGTGGTGTTTCCAGAGTAGCTACTGGAAGCCGATGCTTCGCTTCTGGGTAGCCGCTGAAGGATTTGGGCAAAGCTGTCCATCATCGCGTTCCGTTGTCACTCGAGGGCTTCTTCAAGCAAGATTTTGATAGGATCTCTTGCCCCCCGTCTTTCTTCTCATCTGCGATGGGAGGCTGTCGCGATTTGCGAGGCTGGTCTTGCAAAGGTTCGACTAGTTCAAGCCCTAACTCCTTATATCCCGACCTCGTTGGGGACATGCAAAGAAAAACAAAGAAAAAGCAGACTGCTCTGATAGCACTAATACAAAATTAAATAGGAACGCAACAAATTACAGAGATAACCATAAAAACAGATATGCAGTGGAAACAATACTTCATTTCATTAATGTAAAATACTGAAATATGCTTACAAACAGTAATGGAAATAAACCAGCTAGGGCGATGGCATCTTATCTCTGAGCGGAGATGTGGTGGCTACATGCCTCTGAACTGTCTTACAATGAGGCTCAAGGGCCTTTTTATTATTGAACAATAAGAGAAAACCCTAAACAACCAAAACCCTACTCCGAGGAGATGTAACACCAAAAGTTTGTGGGCCCCGTTGGGGTGAGTTGGACAGCCAACTTCTCGGGGTCACGAATTGGTCATATTATCTTCGTTTGACGTGCATGAGAGCCCATTGGAAATATCTCTCTGAGGACTACGACGGAAAAGATGATTTTTTAATAGAAAAATCACTGACGATAGATTTCCTAAACAACGTCGTTTAGGGCCTCAAAACGGCTCCGGAAGTTTAGGACCCGAAAAACGGCTAAAAATAGTAAACTATGCTATAATTAAGGAAACTGAAAGAAGCACTGGTAGGGCTCCAAGTGGAATTAGCGGGTGGCCACCAATATCCACCTTGATCATTCCTCCCCCCTTAGGAAGCAATGGTCCCCATTGCATTGAGTTCCTTCGTGAGATGAGGGAACTTCTACTGAACTTGGTCCTCGGTGAGCTGCTTGCCTGGTCAAGGAGTTGGCCTACTTTGACAACTCGATACAGTTCGATATTCAGCTGGCGAGTGTGCTTGATCTGTGTGTCCATGATCCGATCAATTGTAACTTGTTCCATCCAATCTGGATTTAACTCTGTGGGTGTGAGTTGTTCTGCAATGTCAGACGTGTCTGGTAATGGTGGAAAGTATGGCCGAAGGCGGTCCACATTGAACACTGGGTGCAAGCGAAGGAATGGGGGAATGCTGAGCTCAAATGCATTGTCTCCCACAGCCTTGGTAATGGTTTAAGAACCATATCAGAGTGGTCTGAGTTTCTGACAGGCTCCAGTAAGGTGTTCCTTTTGCAAATGCAAAAAGACTTTGTCACCCACCTGAAACTTGTGTAGAACCCAATGTTGATCATGTCGTTGCTTGTACTTAGCATTTGATTTCTCCAGAATGTCATGGACCTGCTGGTGAATACGTTGGGCGTGCTCAATGAATCTATTTTCCTTATCTGTTTCGAACTGGACATGAGCAGAATCTATGTGAGTAGCTGCAAATTGCATGGCCACATCGATGGGACATAATGGCTAGAATCCCAAGCCCACCTGAAAAGGGTTGTGGCCAGTCGAGCTATGGAGAGCCCGGTTGTAGTTGTGCTGAACATAGGGGAGGCTCTCGTCCCATGTGCGTGGATGCTTTGAGTTGTACATGCGCAGAATGTGTACGATCATCCTGTTGACAACCTCTGTCTGGCCATCAGTTTGAGGATGGAAGGCTGTGGACTTAGTGATTTTGGTGTCCAGCATCGACCAGAGACTAGACCAAAATGTACTAAGGAACCTGTTGTCCTAATCTAAGATGATATACTATGGGATCCCAAAGTGTACCCACACTCGTTCAAAGAAGAGTTTAGCAGTGAATTTTGTTGTGATATTCTTCTTGCAGGTTGCCATAATAGCCATCTTTGAGAACCTGCCGGCGACCACAAAAACACAATCATTTCCATGCTTAGTGG
Source organism: Pinus tabuliformis (assembly GCA_031772625.1). Classification (NCBI taxonomy): domain Eukaryota; kingdom Viridiplantae; phylum Streptophyta; class Pinopsida; order Pinales; family Pinaceae; genus Pinus; species Pinus tabuliformis. Next base: position 1,106,257,627 of record CM062804.1, on the reverse strand, counting down.
AAGGAAGCCCTGACATGTAATGCATGGAGATGTGTTCCCAAGGTCGACTAGGGGTAGGCAGCGGGGTATAGAGGCCTTGCTTCTTGATGGTCGCTTTGGCAATGGCATCGGCAGTGCATGGTCTGATGTATTTCCCGACATCCTGTCAAAGATTCGGCCAATAGAAATACTTCTTCAATACTGCCACTATTTTTTCGACCCCAAAATGCCCAACAACCTGACTGTAGTGTGCTTTCCAAATCATCTTGGCACGCTCGCTTGAAGGAACACAAAGGTGACCCAGGTTGCATAACAGGCTGTCCTAGAGGTGAAAATCTGGAACATGCTGACCCTTCAAGAGGGTCTGGTATGTGTGGCCGAATTCCGGGTCGCTTTTGTAGAGTAGTGGCCAATCAGAAGTCTCATGCCCACAAGAGTTGAGCACGGTGGTTAATGCCATGATCAGTGGTCAACTGAGGCAATCTGCAACATTATTGGTGCTGCCCTTCTTATACTTGATATTCATATGGAACTATTGCAGGTATGTGGACCACTTCTAATGGTGATCATTCTGCAATTTCCCTTGGGTCTGTATGAACTGCAGGGGCCGGTGGTCTTTGTGGATAACTGTTTCCTTCCCCAAAATGTAATGCTTCCATTGTCGGTAGGTCTACATAATGGAATACATCTCTTTATCATAAGTGGGATACTTTCAGACTGTGTTTGAAAGTGTTTCACTATGATATGCCACTGGATGCCCATGTTGAGTAAGGACTGCCCCAATAGCATAGTCAGAGGCATTTGTCTTGACCTCAAATTGTTGTTGTAAAACTAGTAACGCGAGCACTGGTGTTGTGCAGAGGCGATGTTTTAACTCTATGAATGCCTTCTATTGAGATTCAGACCAAAAAAATTTTGCTTTCGCTCCTCCCTTGGTGACTTGACTCAAAGACCAAGTGATATGAGAAAACCCCAACACGAACGTGCAGTAGAAGTTGGCAAGACCTAGAAAGTTGCGGAGCTCTGTCAGAGTGGTTGGAGATGGCCAATCCCGAACGACTTGGATCTTGGTTGGATCCACATGCACCCCCTGTTCATCAATAATGTATCCTAGATACTGAACTTGGGTCATGCCAAAAGTGCATTTCTCCAAATTGGCACATAGCTTGTGTTGCTGCAGTGTTTGGAGAACCTATCGGATGTGGTGGAGGTGCTCTTCCCAACTCTGGATGAAGATCAGAATGTCATCCAAGTATACCACTACAAATGAGTTGGTGAATGGCCACAAGATGTCATCCATTAGCGTCATGAAGGTTGCAGGAGCATTCGTCAATCCGAAAAGTATAACCAACCATTTGAAAAGGCCCTCCTTGGCTTTGAAGGCAGTCTTGCACACATCAGACGGTTTGATTGGTACCTGGTGATATCCTGACTTCAGATCGATCTTGCTGAAATATTTTTCCCCCTTTAGTTGGTCCAAGAGGTCATCAATCTGCGGGATCAGGTACCTATTATGGACAGTGATCTTGTTCAGCACCTGATAGTCAATTCAGAGTCTCCAAGTCCCATCCTTCTTCTGTAGCAACACAATTGGGCTCCCATAAGGTGATGAACTCGGACGGATGTGACCTTTCTGCAGCAGCTCCTGAATCCGCCTCTTGATTTCATCATTCTCCAAAACGGAGCACCGTTAAATGGTCCATTGGGTAGCAGCGCACCTGGGGTCAGATCGATGGAGTGCTTGACCTGACAGTGTAGAGGAACCCCTGCGGGGGAGGTGAAGATGTCCTCGTACTCCTCCACGACCTTGTCCATCTGTAGTTGTCGTGTGGAGGGGCCCTTTCTGGAGACTGTGGCCACCGTCTTCTTCTTTCCTTGAGGGCGTATCATCAGGAAAAAAAATTTCCTAGTTTTGGAAATGAGCTTACTGCATTGTTTTGCAGTAATCAAAGAGATGGCGGTAGGCGGTGCTACCTCTGGTATCCTGTACAACTTATTTCCCAATGTAATAATAACAGCACGGGGCCTTGATTCATACACAGCATGTCGCTTCCACAAGTATGGTTGTCCTAATAATACATCACAAACTTCAAGGGGAGCAATGTCACACAATACCTCATCCGTGAAGGGCTTGATGTTGTATGGAAGGCGACACTGCTGGCTCACGTGAAGATCCCGTCCTTGGTGAAGCCACCCGATGGTGTACGGTTGTGGATGTGCTGTGGTTGGTAAGCCCAACCGCTTCACGACCTTTACCGAAATGAGGTTCTTTTGGCTCCCGCTATCGAAAATGAACTGTAGTGGGGAGCCCTTTACCCACATCTAGGAGTGGAAGAGACGCTCCTCCTCCTCTGGATCTTTGGGTTCATTTTTCTGGATCTTGGCAGTAGCAACAGTGGCGTTGGGATCTGCATCAATGATCTGCTTCCCTTTTTCATTCCTCTTGTCGGGTTCTGACTCGGAGTCAGAACATGCATCTAATTCTAAAACCTTTAGCTCAGCCACCAGTGACTACTTGGCCCGACACTCACTTGTGTTGTGAGTGGAGCTCTTATGGAACTCACTCCATTTTCCTGTGTCCTTTTTCGGCTTCGCGGCATTGTTCTTTTCTTGCATCTTTGGCAAGTTGTCTTGGGCTACCCCGCCTTGGCTTTGTCCTTTGTTTTATGGTTTAGGGACACCTTTCCCTTGCTTCGGATTCGCAAATCCAAAGTCTCGCTTCTTTTGTTTAAACTTCTGCTCGACCTTGATGGCATATCGGTATGCTGTGCCGAGCGAGTTGATGTTCAGGAATTCTATTTCTTCCTAAATGTACTTGTGCAGGCAGCCGTGGTATTTGAGTATCAAATGCTGCTCCGAATCCTTGATACCCAACTTCGTGTGAAGGGTATGGAAAATATTGGTGAATTCTCGCACATCTTGGTCCCTTCCCTGCCTCAGCGTGGTCCACTTTATGTATTCATCCTCATAGCTTCCAACGGGGTAGTACTGCTCCTTAATGGCATCCTGGAATGAATTCCAGGTGGGTGCGGCTGAAAATAGTGACCTAGTATTTTCATCCTTATGCTCGCAGTAGGTTTCCCACCAATCCTTGACGTGGGGGGCTACTTTGAGAAGAGGGAAAACAATCTTTTCCCGACTTGAAAATTCATGAACAGAAAAATAAACCTGTAGTAGATTTAACCATTTATCTACGGCATCTGTGTCTATTTGACCCTCGAATATGGGGATTTCAAAATTAACTTGTACCTTAAAGGGTGTGGTGTTTCCAGAGTAGCTACTGGAAGCCGATGCTTCGCTTCTGGGTAGCCACTAAAGGATCTGGTCAAAGTTGTCCATCATCGTGTTCCGTTGTCACTCGAGGGCTTCTTCGAGCAAGATTTTGATAGGATCTCCTACCCCCTCATCTTTCTTCTCATCTGCCATGGGAGGCCGTCGGGATTTGTGAGGCTGGTCTTGCAATGGTTCGACCAGTTCAAGCCCTAACTCCTTATATCCCGGCCTCGTTGGGGACATGCAAAGAAAAACAAAGAAAAAGCAGACCGCTCTGATACCACTAATCCGAACTTAAATAGGAACGCAACAAATTACAAAGATAGCCATAAACACAGATATGCAGTGGAAATAATACTTCATTTCATTAATGTAAAATACTGAAATATGCTTACAAACAGTAATGGAAATAAACCAACTAGGGCGATGGCAGCTTATCTTTGAGCAAAGATGTGGTGGCTACATGCCTCTAAACTGTCTTACAATGAGGCTCAAGGGCCTTTTTATTATTCAAAAATAAGAGAAAACCCTAAACAACCAAACCCTAACCCGAGGAGATGTAACACCAAGAGTTTGTGGGCCCTGTTGGGGTGAGTTGGATAGCCAACTTCCCGGGGTTGCGAATTGGTCATATTATCTCCGTTTGACATGCATGAGAGCCCATTTGAAATATCTATCCGAGGACTACGATGGAAAAGACGATTTTTTGATAGAAAATTACTGACGGTATATTTCCCAAAAAACGTCGTTTAGGGCCTCAAAACAGCTCCGAAAGTTTAGGACCCAAAAAACTGCTAAAAATAGTAAACTATGCTATAATTAAGGAAACTGAAAAATTGAAAGAAGCACTTGTAGGGCTCCAAGTGGAATTAGTGGGTGGCCACCAATATCCACCTAGATCAAGCATACCTTGTGCGAGATCCTCATAGACATGTTTTGTAGTTGAAACTTTGTACCATTGACTAAGTGGGTATAACAATACGCCACTACACATAGTCTATACTCCATGAATACATACCACCAATATTTTTTTATTTTCCATCTAGTGGAAGATATTCACCCTTTAATAACATTGACCTAGTTGGAAATTCATTGGCTTCATCACCAGTTAATGATGTATTGAGGAATTGCTTCCCTTGCATTCATCATGTCAACCAATAATTAGTGCCACATTCATTCTATTTTGGGAAAAAACTGCATAGATGTGTCCTAAAAAAAGGTAATTTGTGGTAAAATGAACATTTCTAGGACTTAATCACATACTTAAATAAAATAAAAAAAACGAAACTCAAATACAATGTGAAATATCTATACCTCGTTGTATAAGATTAGAGATATTTCCATAATATATTGAAATGGTTGATTCACCCTCCTCTAGTAAGATTGTTTCAAAAATTACATTTTAGTATACTAAAAGTGATATATCATCCCATTCATCAACCCATTCCATTGATTCACAATCATCCCATTCACTGCTACTGTTAAATTGTAGTAAGAAAAGGCTTCATTTGACTTGTGCTTTAGTCAAATGGAGAAATTCAAATTTCCACATCAGCAAATGGAGTTGTAGACAATAGGAGTGACATGGCCAAGTCACATAGTTAAGTTATTCAATTTGAGTTTATGGGAAATAAATAGTGTTTTCCATGAGTTGATTGATAAGATCTAGAAATCTAGTGGAGTTATAGTTAGCGAAACACAATTATCTGAGTCCTAGTCCATAATAGAGTCAGTAGGAGTTCAGTTGATTAGTTGTAACTATTATTAGCTCACTGGTCTCTCATTTGACTATTTAATTTACTAAAAATAGACCTAGTCATGCATGAAATGCGAATTGGCTGGTTGAGTGGAGGAAAAGGGAATCAATGTAATCACTATTGTATACTAGTGAGTGTAGGTGAGTCTTTTCTATTGGTAATTGTGAAAGAAAATAGGATCTTTTCTTATTTTTAAGGTGCTAATTTCCTTAGTAATTGTGCAAGGAAATAGAAGGAGAAGGAGGCTTAGATTTGGCTAAATATTCTCTAGAGCAGACTCAAGAGGAAGATATCAATATTGTAGTGCAGGTTGAGCTTCAAGGATTGAAGTTGTAATTGTAATAGATCAATTTTCTCATATGATATAATACAAACAGAGGAGAGTTTTTTCCTTGTTAGGTTCCCTAGTAAAAGTAATATGTTCATTGTGATTAAATGATTGCATGTACTTTTATTATATGTTTTTCTTTCCGTACATTGAGTAGAAGAAATTTGTGTCTATTTTTTTTTCCCTCTGAATTCATTAGTAGACAAGAAATAGATTATATAGAAAATTTGTGTCTATTTATTTTCTTCAATGTGGCAACAACGTATTTCAATGGATTAAGGCTTGAGTATGAATTGGAGAGCACCTCAAAATTATGTGCTTGGAAAGAAAGGATGGAAGTTGTGTTGGATGACAATGGAGTACTGGAGTATAGACAAACTAATATTCTGAAACCAACAACATCAAATTCTCAGCAACTGGCACAATGGAAGAAAGACACAACAAAAGGAAAAGAGTATTATCCTGTAGGGAGTTAGAGATCATGTGGTTTTGAATTTGCATGGAAAGGAGACTCCATTTGCAATGTGGAAAAATCTCCTAAATCTATTACAAAGAAACAATGATGCCAAGAAATTGGCATTGAGGGATAAGCTGATGAACATTTATATGGGTAAAAATGAAATTTTTGTTCAATTCCTATCGAAATTCACTCAGGTGAGAGATGAACTTGGGGGAGTTGGAAAAAATGTGCCATCATATGAACTTGTGAGCTTAGCACTCCTTGGCCTTCTAAAATCGACAAAACTATCAAGATTCAGTTAATGGAAGAGACAAGCTCCCAGAATGGGAGAGACTTTGGTCTGATTTAGTGCAGGACGAGATTAAAAGAAACACTAGAGAAGGTTTCACATCCAAAACTAACGAGGAAGAAAACTTTTCTTTTGAAGGAAAAGGAAAGAAAGCCAAAGGTAATAAGGTTGAAGGCAAGGAAAAATCTAGCCAAAACCATGGCAAGAAGAAAGACCTCAGTAAAATCAATTTTTTTACTGCCATGAGTATGGACACAATGGAACCAAGTTTCCACACAAGAAATCCAGTAAGAATTTTGCAGGAGCAGCAAGAGGTGATGCTATCACATCACAATTCGAGTTGTATTTCGCCCTCATTGCGTGCATGGCAAGTACTATATGAGGAAGTGTATGGTACTTAGATTTTGGTGCTTCCTTTCATATGACAGGAAATAAGGAGTTCTTCATCAGCCTAGAGGAGAAGGACCTACAATTACACATTGAACTTGGAGATGACAGGAGGTATAATACCAAAGGGATTGACACTGTCACCTTTAAGAGGAATTCCCTCATATTGACCTAAAGAATGTAATGTATGTGCCTGGTATGAAGAAAAATTTAGTTTTTGTGGTTGTACTTAAAGATCTTGGATATAATGTGGTGTTAAGTAAGGAGAAATATTATCTGAAACATGTTGTTATTGGACAAGTAGAAAAAATTAGTGTTTGGATTAAAGATATCTACAAGCTAGAGGTGGATAAATGTATTGCATTGTGTGGTAAGGTAGAACATGTTTAGGTACGAGATGTTGGAGAGCTCTGGCATAGGTGCATGGGACACCTACACCATGGAGCTTTGAAAGTAATGCAATAGATAACCACTAGACTTCCAAAATGCATCTTTGATTAACATGATGCTTGCAAGGGATGAACTCCTGTAAAATATGTTAAATCCTCCTTCCATGGCCGAGATAGTAGAGTTGGAGCCATCTTGGAGCGAGTTCACTCAAATTTGTGTGGATATTTCTACATTCTTAGTTGCAAAGAAAATTTAATATGTGATCTTTGTAGATGTTTTTTCCTGCAAATGTTGGATCTATTTTATGAAAAATAAAGGTGATGTTTATTCAAAGTTTTTTGAATTCAAAGCCTTATTTGAAAATGAGACTGGACAGAAAATTAAATCCCTGAGAAGCAATAATGGAGGAGAGTATGTGTCCAGTGCCTTCAAATAAATATGTTCCAAGGAAGGTATTTGAAGGGATTTTACTGCACCTCACAACACACAACAAAATGGGGTGATAGAGAGGAAAAATAGAAGCATTGTAGGGGTTGCAAGAAAAATGTTGCATGACCAAGGACTTCCACTATACTTGTGGGTAGAAGCATGCAATACAATTGTTTATTTTCAAAACAAGAACCCTCACAAAATTCTTGGAATGATCACACCTAAAGAAACTTTATTTGGAAGCAAGCCAGATGTCTCCCATTTTTTCACTTTTGGATCCATGATCTATTGTCATGTCTCCAAATATAACAGAAAAAAGATGGATCCTACTATAGAGACGGGGCTCTTTGTATGATACATAGAGACACCTCATATTTACGGGGTGTATATTCCTTCACTTGGGATGATTGTGATGAGGAGAGATGTAAAATTTGATGAGGATAATGCCATGAGAAGCTCTCTAGAGTGAGAGATGAGTATTCCATCAGAGGAGGAGCTTCTAGCTCCAAAGGAGGAGCCCTAGTTAGATCCACAACATGTTGTGGAGTAGCCACATGTGGAGGAGCAAAGAGAAAGTCCAGTGTAGGCACCCACTCACACAGAGCCTTCCAGATAAGGAACAAAGAGAACTAGGGAGGCATATAGGTTGGTGCAGGAAGCTTGGGATCAGGTTGGAGCTCCTAGATACTTGTGCAGAAAAAAGGAGATCACCAGACATATATACTAGATATATGGCACTCTTGACAAAATTGATTGATTATGAACCTTCCTCATTTAAGGAGGAAGTTTCCAGCAAGTGTGGTTAAATACCATGGTGGAGGAGTATGACTCCATCATGAAGAATGATCCTTGGGAGGTTGTGTCCAGACTTGAGGGAAATTTTTTATTAGCTCCCTGTGGGTGTATAAGGTGAAACATGCAGTTGATGGCAATGTTGAGAAGTAAAAAGCTAGATTTTTTGCCAAAGGGTTCTAGTATGTGAAGGGAGTTGATTATGAGGAGACATTTTCCCCTATGACAATATACTCTTCTATCAAGACCATACTAACATTGGAAGCACATTTTGGGTGGAATATCCACCAAATGGATGTTAATACTGCCTTCCTTAATGGAATGGTTGAGGAAGATATCTACATTGAGAAAACTGAAGGATTTGAGACATTTGACAAGGAGACACATGTCTGTAGACTCAAGAGAGCCCTCTATGATCACAAGGAGGCACCTCATGCTTGGTACACTTGTATAGATTCCTATTTCGGTGGATTGGGCTTCACTAAGAGTGAAGAAGATGCCAATGTCTACTACATTTTGGTATATGGTAGTTTTCTCATCTTAGTCGCGTATGTATATGATTTGATACTATTAGGAGATGAGAGGTTGATCCACTCTTTCAAGGAGAACCTTGAAAGAGAGTTTGAGATGAAGGATACATGATTCATGCGCTACTACCTTCATTTGGAGGTGTTGTAGGGAGATGGACAAATATTTGTTGGTTAGGGGAAGCACACCTCTAAAATCTATTAGAGATTTCATGAGCGGGATTGTGAGCCCGTGGACACTCCTTTAGCTACTAACTAGAGGAATGGGGATGCTTATGTAGGAGAAGTAGTAGATGGAACTACCTACAGACAGTTGGTGGGGTTCTTGATGTACTTGATGAACACAAGGCCCGATATTTATTTTGTAGCTAATCAACTTAGTCAGTTTATGGTGGACCTACCAAACGTCACTGGAAATGAGAAAAACATGTTCACAAATACCTCAGAGGCATAGTAGATTTTGGTTTATGGTACAGGAAGATAGATGGTGTGAAGCTCCAAGGCTTCACGGATGCAGATTGAGTAGGGAGTCCATCAGACAAGAAGAGAACATCAAGATCTATCTTCAATGTTGGGACAACATCAATTTCTTGGTACAACAGGAAGCAAAGATATGTAGCACTCAAGTTAGCAAAGGGAGAATACATGGATGTTAGTCAACTAACATGCGAGGTTATTTGTATGAGGAAGATCTTGGTTGGTCTCTTCAGTCATGGGACGGAGCCTGCATTGGTTCACTATGATAATCCGAGTTGTATCAAACTCTCTGAAAATCCGTTGTTTAATGAAAGGTCCAAGCATACAAATAACATGTACCATCACCTGATAAATTGCGTGCAGAGGAGGATCATCATGTTACAGTACATTCCCATAGAGGAATAGGATGAAAGCATTTTGAAAAAGGATTTCTCAAGAGGAAAGTTTCGAGCTCCATAGGATCAAGACAGGGTGGTTTAGAACCATTTTCTTGCTAAGAGGGAGTGTTAAATTGTAGCAAGAAAAGGCTTCATTTGACTTGTGTTGAAGGCAAATGGAGAAATTAAAATTTCCACATTAGCAAGATGACTTGAGTTGTAGTTAGCAGGAGTGACATGTCCAAGTTACTTAGTTAAGTCAGTTAATTCGAGTTTGTGGGAAAGAAGTAGAGTTGTGCATGATTTGATTGTTAAGATCTAGTAATCTAATGGAGTTATAGTTAGTGAAACTCATTTATCTAAACTCTAGTCATGAATAGAGTTAGTAGGAGTTCAGTTGAGTAGTTGTAACTATTTTTAACTCATTGATCTTTGAGTTAACTAGTAAATTTACTAAAAATATCCCTAGTAATGAATGGAATTCGAATTGCCTAGTTGAGTGGAGGAAAAAGGTATCACAGTAATCATTATTGTATACTAGTGAGCATACAATGTTTGCATGTAGTAGGTGATTCTTTTCTCTTTTTAATTGTGCAAGAAATTAGGATCTTTTCCTTTTCTTTAGGAGCTAATTTCCTCAGGAATTGTGCAAGGAAGTAGGAGGATCAGGAGGGATAGATTTCACTAAGTATTTTCCAAAGCAGAATTAGGAGAAAGATATCAGTATCACAGTGTAGATTGAGCTTAAAGGATTGAAGCTATCATCATAATAGATCAATTTTCTCATTTGATATAATACAAACAAAGGAGGGATTTTTCACAGTTGGGTTCCCCAGTAAAATTATTGTGCTCATTGTGATTGAACAATTGCATGTATTTCTATTTTATGTTTTCCTTTCCACAGATTGACTAGAATAAATTTGTGTCTGTTGTTTTTAGTCTGAATTCATTAGCAGCTGCAAATTTCAAGTTATTTCTACAACTACTGCATGCTCCATGAAAACAAGCTGCAAACTGAATGAAATGCACGAGTTTCTTATATTGTGTTGCAATGATATGAATCTGACTAATCTATATTGAAAACTTCCCAAAAATTTCTTTGTTCGTGACTTGTCCCCGTTGATGTTCATTGCACACTTTCTATATTTGAAATTACTATGGACTATAGATTTTTCATCTTAAATATGAGGAGTTTTACAATGCGTTGGTTTGTAAATTTTAGATCTCAAATAAGGGGAAATTTGTTTTAGAATTAATTACTTCACTTTATAGTGCAATTTTGATGCATGCTTCACTCCCATCATGCTCACCTTTCCCATGCCTAGTCTCAAAGTTGTTCTGTATATGGGGCACATTGTATATTTTGTGAAATATACTAAAGAATTGGAATACATGGGAATTTTTGGGCCCACACAACCATATGATCAAATTCAATGTCGTTACGTCTATATATTTCTATCCTTCAAGTTATCATAGAACATTTGGAAGCAACATTGCACATAATGTAGTTAATGGCACATGTCATCACTTATGTAGAAGTTTGTCTCAATTATTATCCTCCTACCATTATTATTATGCACCGTGATATGTACCATTATTCTAACTTGATTTAAATTTTAATATTAACCCTTAATCTCATTTTATGGCTAAAGGGTGTAGTTCTTAGAAAAATCCACAACTGCCAATATAGTTACAAGGGAAAACGTGCCCCTGCATATTCTAATTTTTTCATCTTTTAATCATGCTACATGCACATGTTGAACATATATATCATATTTTTATAATAAAATACCTATTGAAATCACATACCCATACCTAATTACACAAAAGTAAGTCATAAAAAAAGACATGTCAATTTTGGAAATGTAGTAAGAAAAATTGCTACCTTAACTTGCATGGGACTTCACCAATGCAATAATTTTTCTTCCTTTCCCACTATCTTGTTCATAGGATTGAATCTATACATCTACTATCATCCTCCAAAATTCATACTCCTCACTTCCATGAATGTAGTAGCACAATAATGCAAACACACTACACCTAGAGCATGTCCCATATAAAGAATATTTGTCATAATATTTTTGTCTGTAGGATCTTAGACACATGATGCTATGAATAAATTATATTGATGAAATTGGTTATAGTATGTATGGGTAATACAAACAAATGTTAGGATGAAAAACACGATTTATATGTACATCTATGTTGTAAAAGTAATCAAATTCTACAAAGTATCTACAATAACATGTGTCATCATCTATGCATATTATAACATATCAATATTTTCATTTCTTAAAAGATAATTGGCATAAGTTCAATTCCATGCCCTCCTTCTTGAATCTCTCATAGAGTTATATTTATTTCATGTCAAGGCAGTGTTTAACATGGGATTGACAGTATTTACAACCTTTTGTCAAAATTAGCATATCCTTTTTATTAGATGAAGGCCTAATATATTAATGCCAAAAAAAATGTACTAGTTCCTTAACAACATCAATTAACTTCATGTTTGAATGAAGAAACCTACCAATGAAGACACACTAATTTGTTTCACCTCAATTGTCAAGATTTTCTCTTACAATATAATACTTTTAAATTTATTTTATGTTTATTTAAAAAATGTCTTTCGTGACGTTGAACAACTTTCCTTGTGGTTTTGATTACAATAGATTCTAATATTACACAATGAGCCATATTATGATTTTTTGAATGAGTAGTCTTTCCAATTACATTAAAATCATCTTGAATATCTATATTGAGCAAAGTGTTTTCATTGATTTCAAGAAGTGTTAAGCTGAGGGGAGCTCGTTGGAGATTGTTGATCAAGAAGACAACTATCATTGATGTAAAGTAATTATTATTAATGTGTCTTTGGTGTTTGCATACTATTTATTTAAATGCCTATCCTTGAGGGGAATTTTTTTGCAATATATCAACTCAAGTGTTCTTTCAAAGTACATGGTTGGATAATCCTCAAAAATACCTTTCTAATTGTATAAGGCACTTTGAAAAAATCCAAAAGGATAAGGAGTTATGATAGTTTGAATTTTGGTAGGGCTCTAAGGTGCGAGGTTTCACACAGGTTGAAAAAAGTCATGGATGGTATTTTTCCCATTAACTAACATAAATATTGATGGTGCACAATGGATGGTTGAATTTTTTTTTTTTGTTTAGAGACATGGTCCCGTGTTTGACAGAGTCCATATACAAGGATATTTTTCATCAAACAACAATAAATTTCATGTCCTATTATATAGGGTTTGTGGTGTAGACATGGGTGTGATAGCATAGTGCCATTGCAGAAATAATTCACATAATGGGAAAACCTTTGTTGACAGATATACATATTTCATGTCGCATCATACCAAGTTCAAAGGTGGAAGGTCATGTGTGTTAGCGTGAGACAGACAACATTAGAAAAAGCTTTTTTTATTTTCTAACAATGATAATTAACGTAAATCTTACACCTCGAGAATCTTTTTACTAATGAAGGAATTGACCATAAAACACAGGATCCCTAGGAATTCCTTCTATAAATGATCATTTGGCACAATGATAAATGCAAAATGGATACTAGTCAAAACCAGATGATGTGATAGTCAATTGGCTATGATGTCAACATATGATGAAATGGCATAGTGTTGATGGTGCTAGATGCCACCAAAACCGAGGGGGTATCCCCACTCTGAAGTCCCAATTAGACCTCACATCGCTTGGGATAGGAGTCCCATGTGGTATGTAGGCCCGAATACCATCATGTTGGTTTTCGCTCTTAGTTTTCAAATGTGATACTATTAGAGCGAGGATAAGAATGAAATGCTTGAACAATGAAAAAAATTTAACCCAATATTGACAAACTGCAGAAAGAGGTACAATAAAGTCACAAAAACAATAAGAATAAGTATGCTTTGAGAATGATCAATGAGCCAAAATTGCCCCAAACATACTTGAACAAGAACATGCCAGAGGGTAATTGAAAATTAGTTTACCACAGGTCACTGACATGGTGTAGAATAAGTAAGAACAAATTTAGAAGCAAACACAGATACAACAACCACAAACTAGTCCATCACATATTTCCTGTATGAAGGCACACATGGAAATACTGTTAAAATATCGGAAAACCAATACAACCATTATGACTAAGTATTGAAAACATTTTTGGAAATGAAGAACTTCTTATTAATGTTGCTGCAAATACAAGTAGATATCGTGCAATCCATCAATACCCAACTGTGGAACATGGGCTTCTCATACCATTATCCAATGAAAAACCATAGCCTCACTACAACTCACCCTACTAGATGCCAAAGAGCTGAGTGCCTCTAGCTCTCAATCACAAATCAACTATCTAATGCTAGTCCCTAGCTCAAGTGCTAAAAGTCCTCCCCTCCCCTTCTAATGAGGCATCATGATACATTTATAGAGGTTAGGTGATTGTTCACCTACCGTGACCTTTGGCCTACCCTCATGACTCTTGATATTCCTCACTACTTTCTCTCATCCAGTGAATATTATATGCTTGAATAAATCTCAACAAAGCTACTGGTATTATAAGGAGAAATATGATAGCAGAAAAATTGTTAGGAGAATAAATAAGGTTGCTTGAAACCTTAATGCTTGTTTCCAATGTTGTTACAATGGTATGGTGACTTGTATAGGCTGACGAATAGGGTGCCATGTTCATTTACTATGTTAAATGTCCATTTTCTTGTGCATGCACTTGTCATGAAGGTTGACATAGTTCTTTGGGCTATTTCGTGGGGTTAGTTAGCGTGTTTGTTGAAACCCTAGTTGTATAACCTCTTGTAAGAAAACCCCAGTTTTCTTCATGAAAATATTCTACCTACAAACAAATGACATCGGTCATACATACTTTCCAACAAAGAATGAAATTAAAAATCATAATCACTTGACTGAAAGAAAGACATTGATTGGGACCCCTATATAGTCCTTCATTATAAAATGACCCATCCAACGTCACTCTAAGCTTTAAGAGGATCATAGCCCATGTTGATTTTCCTTTTCATTGTTTTCATTTCATGTTCTTCTTCAGTACATGGCTCAAAATCCTTTGCAAAGTACTTGAGTTTGTCTATTTGCAATACTTGCCTTGTATGCTTCCAACACAGGTGGAATTGTGTTATCGTTATGCTATATTGCCTTTGTATTCCTATAATGTGATCATGTTTGTGCCCATTGTATAATGACCAAGAATTCATATGTTTTTCTTGTTGTCACCAAAATGGGTGGGAGAAACCATCTATGTGTTTGACATAACATTCATGTCTTTGGCTTTATTGCTTGTGTTTTTGGTCATGGCACCATGCTAACAACCATAAACCTTCCTTTTAAGCCCGCCAACATCCCCTTTCAATTGTCTTCATTCTTAAGGCTTCACATTCTCTTAAATATAGCTCTGCCTAATTGATAAGAAATCCATAGCCAAATCCATGTTCAAACAACTTAATTGAGGACAAGAAGTGGTATTCATTATATGGAATTTAAGCTTTAGGCGATGATTGAAATAAGGAACATGGGATTTATGCAGTTTCATTTGACACATGGGAACTAGTCCCATTACCTTTGTTCCTTACATATTAGCTGCCAAACACACATATAGGGAGTTAACCATGTCAAGGTGTGTATGTTTATTAGGTAGAGAGAGCTTGATATGGTTAGAGGTGAAAATTACAAGACAGGTCGCAAGTTCCAGTAATAATGTTGGGAGTGAAAATGCACCCTATGACCTCATAAGAGCAAGCATAGCCAAGTCACAATTCTGGTATATAAGGGTAGTCACATTTTCCATCTTCTATAGGAAACAAGAAGTTCCTTGCAATTATATAAGTGAAGGCTGCACGAGGAATTGCTTTAACATTATTTACATGATATGCTTTTTGTTGAATGGTGACATGGTGTGTTAATATGACTTCACCATTCCCATTTTCTTTGTCATGCATATTATGTTCAGTACAATAATTGTTGTTTCCAGAATAATATAATAATTTTGATAACTTTGCATGGGTACCCCTTTGCATCCATTTGTCTTATTGCACCAGACCTAGGTAATTTAAAATATATTGTGGTAGCTAGATTCTTGGGGTCGCGACACATGTTCATTTCCCCTTTTGTTTATGATATCCTTTTAAATTTTCTGCTAAGAATTTACTATACCCTCCCACAAATCATTTGAAGAAATTGCCTCCATATCTTTTGCTTCAAAGAAGGTATCATTTGTCCTTTAATTTCAACACTCCTTTCACACACCAAACTTTATACATTATAGGTGGATTTCTAGGATGGACACAAATGCTTAGCCTAGCTGGAGGATGGGTTGTATGATCGTAGAGGAGAGGGAGTCGCAAAAATTACTAGTCCACACATTGATGATTTTGTGACTAGCCTCTTAGTGCATTTGAAGAATGGTTAGGTCGCGAGGTCACAAAATAGTGGAGGTTGAGTGGATCGACGATTGGTTCAACTGTGGTTTTATGACTTAGCAACCTAGGAGAGGACACATAGTTGCAAGATAGGATTTCTTACATCTTTTGGTGAGGCTTTGGGATGCAATATTGTGACCTACAACATTGAAAAGGGGGTCTAGTCTCAGATCTGGAGAGGAATGGTGATGTGACTATCCCATTCGCTTTGTGGAGGTGTGATCATTAAAGTCACATTTTAAAAGTATGACCTTCATGCAAGTCACAATTGGAAAGTGTTATCTTAAAGTTTCATTTTAGAGTTTATCAAATGAATATTTGCTATATAATGGTTTATGATGTGATGTGATGGATCCTTCCACTATTCCAATAGCTTTATGGTATTCATTACCTATGCCTCACCTATTCATATGAAGCCTACATAGACCTTAATTTGCATGGGCACTCTCTCCTTTAGATTATGCACTTCCTTTTAGAAAAACCATGTCCATGACATGAGGAAGCTGAACAATTAATGTTAACATTGATTTCATTAACATGGCTTATGTATTAGAATCTTTGGCCCAAATTTCTAATCACCTCCTTCGATGTAAGCTCAGAGTGCTCCTTCTGGTGGCACTATTAATTCTACACAATATTCTATAGTGTCCTGAAATATTCCATGCTTTCTTTATCCAAAGTATTCTTAGCTTCTTCTCGCTCAGACTACCTACAATGTTGTTAACAACAAAATATTTTTAGTCGTTTCCTTCATTAAGTTTCCACACATGCATGCTTTTACCACTAGGGTGCCCTACTTTCTGGCAGTGTCTAAATAATTGAAATACGTGTTGGTCATTTGTGCTTACTATGATCTTTTTTATTGACATAAAAGCAACCAACATGCTTTCCCTGTGCTAATATATTGCATTATCTGTCATTGATTTCCAACCCCTTGCCTATGTATATGTCGATAGGTATTTTTTCCTTGTGTGTTGGAATGGTCATAGTCCCAACACATGGGCCTAAATTTTCCTTAAAATGTGCCTTTCAACAAGATACATGCGTAATTTCTTATTTAACTTTTGGGCCCACTATAAAATATGTCAGAGAATGTGACCTCTTTGATATGTTGTTCTGATGGGTTCATGGACCATGCTCAATGTCTTTTGAAATGAACATTAACACCTTCTTTAAATGGTTTGACACATTAGTGTGTTATTCAAATGGCCATTTGAATGGTCTCTTGGCTCTTCAAGTGGAAGTGCATGGATTGTCATCGGAATGTACTTGTATTTCTTCACCATATTAGCGCAGTGTCTTAATATGCCTCAACCTCATATTGAAGGGTCGTTCTTACCATAAACATTTTTTAACATTTATAATGATCACGGTGTGATAGTGTCAATTATTTTTTTAATGTGCGCATTGACCCAATCATATAATTAATGGGAGGCTTAAATGAATTTGCCTTTGTTAAATACTTAGACACTTTTTCCACTGTATGATGTGCTCCTTTTTCCATGGTGATAATGCAACATTTTTTAGGTCCAAATTACCTTACCCAATACCTTCTCAATGACCAACGTCTATATGTTTTGCATATTTTCTTGTGTGGCCCATTTATTTTCTTTTATTTCTCGCCCACCAAATATCATGGGCCTCACACAGGTTTATGGCATGAATTTTGATGGATACTCTCGTTATCCTATTTTTCCACCTTTGTTGTCCCTTGGTTGCTTATTTTTATACATGTGACTTTGTTGCATCGTTAGGTTTGATGCCTTTAAATGCAATCTCAACACCCTTTTAGTGTATCTTCTATGAACAACTACCAACACACTCTATGTGCACCTCACTAACACTATTGATACCCAAATACATATGTCTATCCATTTGAAAATATGCCTCTTCACATAAATGGAAGAAATAATATATGGAGTTTCTCCATGGTGGAATCACTCGATAATAGCCTTTCCATAGTGCGTCAGTAGTCAATGTTCACCTTTTGAAGGCTCAACTTTCGTTGTGCATTGGTACTCGGTGTTCACCTTTTGAAGGCTCAACTTTCGTTGTGAATAAGAGACCCGTAATGTGACATGTAAGAAAATAAGATATTGTTTTATTTTCCATTTAACCCAAAGTAATCTTGATGAATTTAAATAGCATGCCTAAAACATACAAAAATAAGATCCTTGGAAATCATGATTTGATTTTCCTCATCTCAAGTAAATCTCGCAATGATTGCAAAAGAGGCCATTAGATGCCTTTTCAAACAACACTATTTTAAATATTCAAATTCTATGTTGGAAGAATAACATGTTTCATAGATTCCAAAGCTTTAACAACCCAATCTTCCATGCAAATACTTCTTCTTCAAAAATTGAACACTTATGTACATGCATATTTAGAGAAATGATGATATGAACAGCGCAACTGAAAATAAGCTTAAAATTTGATGGGGTACAAGGAAGAGAATGCAAACCTAAATATCAATATCAAGCGAAGAGGTTTTATCCCTTTAATAATATTCATTATAGCCTAGGGTTTTGACAGTGTTTGAGCGAGACAATAATTACTCAAACCCTAATGGGCTTACACATATGAAGGCCAAGATATGGCATGATTATCAACATAAAACACCTTCCTATATTTTGGAATACATCAATGGAAAATAGGACCTGCACATAGGCAAGATGACCTTAGTTAAATGGGATGATGATCAAACCCCAATACATTGACTAAAACGTTAAAATTCATGAGATGTGAGCAATATTCACTACATGATCATAAGTAGCAATAATGTTGATGATAATTGAGTCATGAAGAGCATGGCCAATCCAAACATGAGTCTAACCACTGGGATCTTGAGAAGCATAAGTGGGACCCAAATTTTGGTAACACGTTAATTTTTGGGGGTTGTTGTAGTGGCTACAACAATTAGCGAACCACTGGTAGAATCTAACATCTTTGGCTACACACCTATAGTAAATAATGTCTGGATAATAGTGCAAGGAAGTATTGAATAGGTGCTATGGGTCCCTCTAAGTTTTTTTGACCTTATGTGGATATGCCCTTCCCTTGTGTTTCAGTTGTGTCTCATTAGTCATTAAACACCACATCAAAAGTTCACACATTCCAATAGTTAATGATGATGTAGCGAACAAGGAAAAGGGTTTATTGTATACAAAAATTTAAAGTGAGTTTTTGGTGTTGTTCCACTGCCAATGGGCATGTTCAGTACCCCAACGAAGTCACTGAACGAATCACAACTGTCGCTTGACTGCTAGAAAACCTGTCTTGTACCCTGATGGAGTCGTTATACTACCTCCCTATTGTAGGTTTTAACCCCGTACAAAAATTACCTACATACAAATTCTAAAAACATAAAATAAACAATAGCAAGAGCATAACACATAAAACAAATATAAAAAGAGATTTTTCCCTGGATCCAAAAACCAGGACTACCAGATTGATTTTTCATTATGCTCATTTCAATGTTACAATACATATATATACATGTCGAAGCATCCATAAACCCCAATCCATTAACCCTCCGTTAGAACATAACTGTAGTTCCCTTGACCGAATCTACAAATTACCATGGACCTAAAACCATCGCACCCAAAACCATGTGCAAAAACCATGCACAAAACCATAGGTAGGTCTGCCCACCTAATATAGGGTCCAAAAAATATTTCACTATTGGGGCTAGTCATGGAAAGAATATAATGCAAACCAACACCTACATAGGAAACCTTTCTCAATCCTTTACCCTTTATTTAATTTTATTTTTTGTATGTGCACATTGGCATCATTTACTAAGTGTTTATTTTTCCACGGAAAGTGAGGTATCCCAACTTATTTTACGAGAAAGAGGGGTTGTTCCTTGTTTTACAGAAACTAAAAGATTTTTAGGTTTAGGTTTTCCCTCATGTTATGATTCCATGTCTCATATCTAGTTAACCATTAAATAATGAAAGAAAGTCATTGAATATTCAATACCATGTCGAGCACGAGGTTTATGTTATGGGTATAGGTCAAATGTACTGATTAGGGTTCCCGACAAGAACCTGTTCATATTTTACTTGCTGATGAGTCAAACTTGCAGGAAATATGTTTAGGATTCAATTTTGATGATTGGTTCTAAGAGACGCTTCCCTTTGGAGAAACCACCACAACCATAAGAAACCATTAGGGCCAGTGTTTCAAAATTAGGGCAAGGTAGCCAGGGAGGTTTTTATATGGTTTTTACATGTGCAAAGAGAGAGAGGGAAGGCTTGTCATGGATTTCTAAGTTTTTAGGGGCATGCATTAACAAGGATTTTGAAAGCTCGTGTAGGGGCATGCAACATAGGGAGAAAATTAAATGTTAGGTCAATGACCAGTGTACGCAAGAAGATGAATGCATGATCTAATGCAACAAGTAGATCTACAATGCAATGTAATGATATGGAAATACAACGAAGACACTAGTTGATTACAATTGAAATATGCATGCAATGCTCATGTAGAAAATGCAACGCAAAGGGTGAATGCATGATAAATGCATTAGATTATGCAACAAACTAACTACATATAATAAAAGGATACAAACAAAGCATTTCTAGACCCTAAAACCATAAAGAAAATCCTAACAAAAAGACCCTAATTAGAAAATTGTAAGCTAATCTAAACCTAAAACCCTAATTTAATCAAATATGAGATCAAGTCATGTCAAATTAAACTTCCAATCAGGCCACTATAGTAGTTCCCGACTTGCAATTACAAATATGGCAGCAATCAGAACTAATATAAAGAATTGTGCAAAAAAATAAATGATTACCTATGAAACATGCACAACAACGAGAACGCCATGCCTACCGGCAAGAAAATGTGCCAGAAAATATTGTTCAAGCCAAGATGAAACCATGTCCTAGTAAGCAAAATAATAAACTTGAAAACCATAATTATCTAGCCATGACACACATTCACCCATGCTTAACCCTAACTTCAATAGAAGCATGGCAAGATGCAACCTACTTATAGAGGAATTAACTATATAAGGGTTTATGAGTCAGTCAATAATTCTATCATGAGGTTTAAGATGACCAGCTTGATGACTCTAAAATATGGGCCTTCGTCAAGTGCACTTGAGATACAAGAGGGCTCTAGAGCAGAAACCCTAATTTGAGCTTGTTCATAGATTTTTTCAAGGATGTGAAGACCTAACATAACCATCAGTGGGAGTTAAAGTTCTTGACCATTATAACAAACCTCTAGACATTCATATGGTAAAACATCAAAGATGGATGGTTCTATGAGATTGATAGGTAAATTCACATGGTTATCATCAAATATGACAATAGAACCATCATTGAATATGTCACTAGCATGATCAGATCTTCGAACACTGATAGAGTGGCAATTCAAAATATTGGATTCCTCAAAATTCTAAGATGAAAATGTATCAATTAGGTGAGTCTCAAGAAAGAGAGGAGTCAGGTGGTTTTTCTTGCTCATGGTAGAATGTAATAAAACACCAGCTTGTACCTTCTTACCATCTGCATCAACTAGGCTAGAATCAGAAGGATTTGAAATAATGGTAGATCCATTATCTTCAAAAAACCAATTATATTATAAAGAGTGATGAATCTCAAAATATTTCAGAAATTAGCTTTCATTAGGTGCGATGACGCTGAGAGTGGAATCACACAAGGAAACCCTGATTTGACTTTGTTTAGGGTCTCATCAGGATCGTGAGAACCTGACATAACCTTCAATGGAAGTTGAAGCACCTCAATTTCCTGACAAGTCCCAAAACCTTCAAAAGGTTGATCATAAAATCTTAGTGGCTTAGTGAGGTCAAAAAGTGAACATGAATAACTACCATCAACAATATCAGTGAATACATTATTAATCTTTTGATAGTTGTCATAGTCACTAATTTGATTGGATGGGATATATGACACATGCAACTCTTGAAGGGTTAGGAATGAATGAAGATGAATCAAACACAGGACCATCTTGAATTTGTTGAGATGTGAGGTCTTGTTCTTCACTTATTGGAGATTGCTAATTGAACAGATCATGAGCTAGAGATTCATTATACTCATCCCCTTGTTGTAAAACATCACCCTCATGTACATGATTGTAACTGAACCCAGAAATATTTAAATAATTTGGATAAACTGTGGGTATATCAGACTCATGGAATAAATTAGGGTACAATGAATGAAAAGGTTCAGGTGAAGAGACCTTAGTCTCAACCAAATTTAGTTAGAACCCATACCCTAGACATTGATGTCAACTTAATAAATAAGTGAATCATCACATGTGCTATGCTTCATTGAATTGATTAAGAATCCATTGTCATCTAGTACAAATATTTGTTCTAGGTTTGTAGATGAAGGAGAGTGTAAAGGATCCCTAGAAGAAGCATCACTATGAACCAAATTTGATCCAAGATTTTGCTTTAGCAACAAAATATGGATTCATGTATCATGCTTTGTGGAAAGGATTGATGATTCAATATTATCTAAGAGATGACTTAGGTCATAGCCATAAAATAGAGGGGGAAGCATTATATGAGGATACTTAGGGACAAATTCAGGAAGATTATTAAAAAGATCATGTTGAATCTCGTCAACAAGGAGATATGTTATTTCAACTTGATCCCCAAGTTGTCCAATTTTAATAGGACATATGAGAGGTTTGGGAGTGAGACCACTTGATCCATTTCCTTAAAAAATTTATTCATCATCTAAATTATTGATTATAGAAATTTTATTTGGGGATTAATCTTAAGGAGGAAAATAATTTTCATAGGCAATGATTTCCTCCTCAAAATTTTAAGTATTTTACCGACTCACAAAAATAAGAAAGAAAAGATTAGGGATAAGATATGGCCAATTTGTAACTTTCAGATGATCATGATGATCATGAGAATCAAATTTTGTTTCATATCAAAGGTGTTTCAAAGAAACATAAACCAAATGTCATAATTTATCACTGAAATACATCCAATCAACATCTCTTTAAGGAAATTCACAACAAAGATGAACAAACCAGGCATCAAAATACTCTAATGATTCTTTGGGTTTCAATCTAAGTTGATTTATCATTTTAAGAACATCTTGAAAATCATACCTATCACAGGCTTGACGGAGCTTGTTAATGAGTTGCTCAAATGAATGAATTGACATGGTATGTAATGTTTGGCACCATTGCTTTACATTACCTTCAAGTGTGAAGGTTGTTAATGTCAGTCTTCTCATACTGCCATCAGTGATCAAAATCTGCTCTTTTGCATTTGCATAGTAGGAGTCCCATACTAATGCGTTTGCATTCCATTAGGTCATGGATTCACTGGTGGTAGGGTTTTCTTCAAATTTTTCCCTCATGATCTGTAATTGTTGATCCTCTATCATATATTTCAATCATGGCTTATGTTCACTTTGCAATTCATTTCATTAAGTCATAGGGTTTGGTCTCATTAGTTTTTAGGGTCCCACCATGGTCAAATCCAATAATTACATGCCAATAATGATCAGCAAGGACATGAGAAGGTCAATAATGATTGGTAAAGCCATAATTTATCATTTTGAAAGCCTAAAGTAGTTCTCACCTCAAAACTTGTTTTGAGGTGAAAATAGAGCATTTTGTTTTTATCTTCATTTCTTATGTAATTTTATGTTTCCATATGTAATATTGGTTCCCAGCTGCTCGTAAGCATCTAATGATGTTTCCAAGCACCTGCTACTGCAAAAATCAAGTCATCATGAGCACCAATTCACTTGCAAAAGAAAAAGAGAAACAATCACTAAAACCCTAAATGCCTCTCCCACTGAGCTAGGATTGGCTATGGGAGCAGAGATATCTAAGTAGAGGACGAAAGAGAGATATAAAAAGGTATGAGGCCATTTCATATCATCAAACATCAGGTGTCCATCATTTGTCAAGAAGTCATTCCAAGGAACAAGCCATTCACAACACATAAGGGATGATTTTTCTTCAAACTATGTTTCTGAGCAAGAAAAGATGAATTTGACAAAAGTGAGAGAGGGGTTTGTCCATCATAGACCCAAGAAGAAAAACCTCCTTCAGTTTGTACACAGGTGTCATGGTTTTATAGAAATGTAAAAAATATAGTTGCTACAAGAGAGTTAATGCACTTCTAGAGTGACCTTGGGAAAATCAAGATTTCTCCTAGTTGGGTTGACCAAATGACTTGATTGATGAGTCAAATGTTAAATAGATACATATATTTTCAATGAGATGTCATTATATCAATTTGAAGTTTAGGAAGACCTACAAACATTGACTGAAACAACACTCTGCAATTTGACAACCCCATTCTATACATTTTGACCCGTCTTGGGAAATTCGACTTTTGATAGGGAAAATTAACTCAAAATTGAAAAATTCAAGAAGTTTTAGAAATTAGACTCAACAAGCTTTCCAAAGAGCTATCCCACACCCAATTTGGACATTGGGAAGGAAGTAAAAAGTTGTCCTGAAGTGGCACTGTGCTTAGGAAAGGAGGCACTCCGCTTAGGTTAGGGCACCGCGCATAGGGAATTTTTTGCCAGTGTATTTTGAACGGGTGCTACGTTTAGGGCATGATGCTACACATTTGGGTAGGAGTGTTGTGCTTAGAGTATACATCCATACCATCACTCCAAACTTCAAATTTTCTCCCAAATTTCCTCCAAACTCGTATTTGCAAGTAAGTACCTACTCTTATACAGTGTTTAGATTGCAAACTTCATGTTGTAGACCTCTCCTCCATTCTCATTATTAAACCCTAATATTCTTCCATTAAAACCCTAATCACTTGGTCCATTTCACTATCTAGCTTCATAACTAAACCCTTTCATTCATCATTCCCTCCATACTCATCTACTTTTCATCACCTATCTTTCATTTCCATAACCCTCCCTTCACTCGCATAGCCTATGCTCTATTTATAACTACATATATTCACTTACAAACCCTAGAGCATACCCATCATCCCGTTTACATTGTCCCATCTGCACTGTCAACATTTGTGCAACTAAATAGCTAGTTCAATGGATAGAGGAAGTGATTTTGATTATGATCAGGAGACAACAAGTGATAGTTCAGTGGAGAGACATAGGTAGCATAGAAAGCCTCATAAGGGAGGCAAAATCATAAGAGAAGAGCCCAATAATTTAAGAGAATTTCAAGCTTGTCCACTAGCAGTTTCATGCTTTAGGCATCTTGGATGTTATGAATTTTGTGAACTAGTGGAGAGGGTCCAGTTTCATCATGAGCTTGCTAGACTTTTTGTGGCTCACTTGCATAACTATGAAGTGACACTGGCTGGAGTAACTTTCACAATATCACCATCTATTATTTTAGAGGGCCAACAAAGATAACCAAATGATGAGGCACATGGCCTATCACTATAGGACAAGGAACAAAATTTGCAACATGAGAATGAAGAGGATGAAAGCTAGGTTAAGGAGAGCCTTAGAGAGCAAGAAAGAGAAAGATAGACTCAAAAAGTTGGTTGAAGCCTCTTTGGCCAACCAAAGCACTTGATGGTGGTGCTCCATGCCAAATTTGGGAAAATTTTGAGAAGTTTTTGTATTTTTGAAATTTTGAAATTCAAAACACAGAAAATTTGTCCAGAAGCGCAGCGCCACCGGTGCTGCACTTTTTTCTGGGGCATCCATTGGAGAAAAAGTTGATATTTTTTGATTCAGAATGATGAGGACATGAATCCTGGAAATCTTCAAAATTTTTGGAATAGATATGGTTCACCAGAAGTTCCAAAAACTACCAAAAAAATGACCTTTTTGCCTCATTTTGGACACACAGAAGTAGTCTTGGGAGATTCAAGCTTTCTGGGGAAATGACCTCCAAATTCAAAAATTCTAGGTGTTCTGGCAACTAGACTTGAATACCTTTCCAATGAGCTATCATGGGCTCAATTTGGCTAAGGGGAAGGCCTCCAAAAGCAGGTGGAAAGTGACACTGCGCTTAGGACCAGTGGCACTGCACATAGGGCCATTTTGCTCAGGGAATTAAAGTTCACCTGTTTTGACTATGAATTTGATTTCTCTCTCCTCATTGATGATTTAAATGATGTAATTGATGACATGGCATGTAAATGTAATGCTAAAATAGTGTTAGAGGGTAGATTCATTAGTTAGAGGTGGTTTTGAGGCAAATGAATCAGTTTCCCCTCTTTTAGAGGCAAGTTGTTTGACAGCCTATATTCCAGTTCTTTGTTGGGAAATGGTTGAAAAATCCCCTCTTCTCATGGATTCAACCCATGAAGGTAAGGATGAGTAGTTTAGATGTCTATATTATGTGTTTTCTTGGTCATTTGGTGAGGTTGGATTCAGCTGGATGCTCATGTACTGAACACTTATCATTTTGTAGCAGTTGTGGCAGGAAACTAATAAAGTTGCAGCTATTCTTTTGGGATACCTATGGTATGGTCTTTAGCATGTGTTTCTTCTTCTGTTAATATGTTCTCGTGTTATTTGTGTACGCATATTTCATATAATTACTTCTGATTGGTTGTTTTCAAGTCAAATAGGTGGAATACATTAGGTTTTAATGCTCTGCCTTGGGAAAACACTAGTATTTTATGTTTTCTTCTATTTAGGAAGGATTATTGACTTTTTCAGGCCCTTCTTAGCTCCTCACCAGTCTAGAATTTCACCCCATCAAGCCTAAGTTGCTGAATATCATACCTACCTTGCCCCATAGGATCCCTTGCAATTTTGACTTAGTTTCCTAGACCCAAATTGCCCAACTCCTCCCGATCTCGAAAAAACACCAACAAGTTCAATCAAAACCTACTATACCTAGCATAAAATCTTGTTCCTAATCCAGTAATCTTTACTGAGATCCATAAGGAGAGAGCCCTCTCTCGACCTAGTAGGGCTAGATACTAGGTTAAGTGTGGTTTGTGGTTACCCTAGAATTCCCTCCCTTCAGCCTGAGGTCAATCTAGGTGATAACAAAGGTGAAAAATATTCCAATAACATATTTACAATATATTTCTTTGGAGTGATAAAAATGCAGAACTTGAAGCATGTATCCAGATATGTTGTTTGACCATTTCCTTCAAACTTCCACTGTGCCATGTGATAGACTATTTCTATGTGCACTAAAATATTAATTCTCTTAGAAAAAAAAATTGGGGTAGAGATTTAAGATGGAGTCATTTAAATGTATGAAACTAAAATATAGGCTCCAAGGTCTCAACTTGTCACTTTTCCCTACTTCTAGAGCCAAAAATTTATTAACAATATCGGATGCCACCAACAACTAGGGGGTATCCCTAGTGTGAATTCCAAATTAGACCTCACATTGTTTGAGATGGGAACCTTGTCCAGTATGTAGGCCCAACTACCATCATGTCAATTTTTTTATCTTGGATATCAAATGTTATACTATTAGAGTGAAGAAAATAATGAAATGACTAGACAATGAAACGAAGTTAACCCAAGATTGAAAATTTGTGGAAAGAGGTGTAGTGTCCTATTTTTCTAGTATAATTTTGTCACTCCTATCAAGGGTTATATATATATATATATATATATATATATATATATATATATATATATATATATATATATATATATATATATATATATATATATATATATATATATATATATATATATATATATATATAT
This sequence comes from Pinus tabuliformis, assembly GCA_031772625.1. Classification (NCBI taxonomy): domain Eukaryota; kingdom Viridiplantae; phylum Streptophyta; class Pinopsida; order Pinales; family Pinaceae; genus Pinus; species Pinus tabuliformis. The sequence continues at coordinate 1,106,230,080 of CM062804.1, read as the reverse complement.
ATATATATATATATATATCTATACTTGATTCAAGAATAATGTTTTACATACATAGTTATATTTCCTTTTATTTTTATGTATGACAGATTGATCGCTGGATTAGGGAATAATGTCTTATATAGTTATATTTCCTCTTATATGTGGCATCACTAGTTATCTGTATTAGATGGTTTTGGTTAAGTAAAATGTTAGACATATGTTTTTTTATGTTTTTATCTGATTTATGAAGCAGGTGTATGACATGATTTGTGATCCAAGATTGAGACACATATACCCATGGATTCTCATGGTTATTCAGAATAGATGGTTAATTATGATTTATGGATGATACATGATTTGTGTGATTATATATGTCTAATATTGTACTAAGCAAGATTTGGTAGGGTACCTGGTCATTTACCAATAAGGATGTTCAATTATGAATGATTGTGGAAGTCATTTCTTCAAAACCAAAATGACTGTGGAAGCCATGCACCAATTCTAGGTAAAATGTGATTAAGTTAATTTCATTATGAAATTCATTTGATTCCTTTGATCTATGAGATTGTAATGTGTACGGGTATTTGAACAAGGCCTTACTAGCAAACCATCAGATGGGTAAAAGCTCACAATCAGTACCATAAGGAGAAACACAAAGTTTCAAAGCACAATAGATGAGAGGGCATGGAAATTAGGGCGTGGAGTCCTAAATCCAAGAAAGATAAAGATGTGGAGTCTTGTATATTTGGGGCACAGAGTCCTAAATACTTAAAAAATATCAAGTTGTGGAAGCTTGGATCTTTGGATTAGATCTGGGCGCAGAGTCCTCAATCTACTAAGGCACGGAGATGCATGAAATAGGGGTGTGGAATCCCTATTCTCCAGAATAAAAATACCACTCATGGATGAATTTCCTTAAATAAAATTTCATTCTCACAATTCTGGAATGACTTTCTAAAAATAGAAAGTCATGTCCCGCATCTCAAGCACGCCATTCCGAAAATAGTAAATCACTTTACACAAATTGGCAATCAAGAAGAGTTGAAGAAAAACGAATTAACTTATCATTAATCAATCCGAATAGTTCAATATTGATTGAATACTCAATATTATTGATATTATTGTTATCTTTTATGAGACTATGATATTATTATTAAAAAGGAATTACAAGTCAATTGTATCTCCTCAATCAATTCACACATCTCCTTCATGACTCTCTCTCTCTCTCTCTCTCTCTCTCTCTCTTATAAATAATTCATTATACTCTATTTTATGCACTCATCAAAGAATGGCATATTCCTTTTCACTCATTAAAAATGTCATATAATATTCCTCTTACGCTTTCTTTAATGCATATGTTACACTCTCCTTAATTAAGGCATGCATACCTCTCCTTAATGGCATAATTTACACCACTCTAAATGGAATCCAATGCATGCACATTACTCCTCCTTTATGACAAGAATTGGTTACTCCTCCTATATATGAGTCTCATGTATTCTCACTTGGGGATTAGGAGGCCAAGAGTGGAAGAGACTTGAGGAAAATAGTGAGAGGGAGAGATATGGAGAGTAGCCAATTGCTTCCATAATAAATATGAAATTATTGTTAAAATCCTAAGATCTCTAGCTATTGAGGTTGGCCATGAGTGGTATTGAGAGGAAGTGAAAATTTTCTTCCTCAGTTTGCCTTGCAAATCTCTCTACTGATGTCTTTTGGTACTTCTTGTGAGCTTTTGCAGCTCGGGGGTTCCAGGGGAAGAAGTTCTTCTTGGCTATGGTTGGGAGGAAAACTGAGAGGTTCACAATGAGTTGGTAAGGATATTGGAGATGGAGCATACTCCCATTTTTTGAGTTGTATAAATTCACTGCCAAGTATGCTGAAAACATTATATTGTGTTTCTTTTTTTAGTTCATTACATGGTTTTTCTTATCTGGTTGTTGACTGGAACTTAGATGTATATCAAATGCTGCACAATAAATGTTGAAGGAACTTGCAATAACTATAGTGTATTTTATGTAAGTTCTTTTTTGTACAGTTTCGTTGCAAGTTGATTTACATCATGTCTTAATGGCTGAAGCATTCAGGCTACCATGAGTTTTAATAAAACATGTTAATAGAACAAATTTGGGTTTTCCTTCTCTTTTTATAGCTATAGATAAGTTTTTAGAGTATATGTTTGACAAAAGGGATAAATGAGATAGTATGAATTTGTTTTTGGTTGTGGATTTAAATAATCACATTTCTGGGTGTTTTTGTTTTGATTTATTTTAACTCCAGGGGATATATGTACCTTATGGCCATGTCGCCCCAACTTTGATTTCAAAAACTAGAGTTTTAGAATCCGGTTCTGTAATCGTCTATATTTTACAGATTTGCTGCTGCTGCCTAGTGGTTTGTCTTGCTTCTTTTTTTGGTAGCTGTGATTTACCTGGTAATCTCTTGTTATGAAATCAGTTTGTTATATAAACTTGGAATTATTATTTTAAATTATCAATGGTTAATACATTGATAGTTTAATAAACTTGTGACTGCTTGTTTGATAGTTTAATAGTTAGCAGCTTGTTTTGTGACTACAACCGTTGTTCAAAATTCCCAATGGTTGTATCTACATCGCTGCGAGCTATTTGTGAAAATTATTAAATATTTATAGTCATTATGTACCTAAATTTTTGTATATGCAACAATCAAGATGGATCATAGTTCTATTTATGTATTAGGTTCACTTCTTGGCATTACTGACAAAAAAAGAAGCAATTATGTAGTCTTAGATTCATGTTAGTTAATGTTAGTGAAATCGCCTTAAGAGTTATGTTTGTAAGTGTTTGACAAAATGCCACTATGGCTGTACATTTCATTCTTGCAAACTGTTTGACATAATGCTTCAATGGTTGTAGCTAATTACATCTATGGATTATCTATAAAAATGACTAAGTAAATTTAGAATTTGCAACCAAGGTGTTTTTGGAGATATCCCAAAGAATAAGCATGATGGTTCCATTGAAGTAAAAATCCATGAAAGGAAAATTGGTTAGGTGAAATGTTATAATCATTAGTTCACACATGAATTCATAATAATTGGAAACCATTCCTTTAGAAGTTGAATTATCTTGTTTTTCTTCCCTTTGCTTTTCCAAATAATTCATAGGCATATTATCTAGAACAATATCAAATTAGTCACTCTTAAACACTCTTAATTGCAATAGAATGCAAAACTAGCTTATTGGAAATTGTGGTTTGTAAATATTGATATTATTTACCCCACTAAAGACTCTATCATTTAAATGTGATTTTAAGACTTATGGTTGTCAGTTTTGGATCTTTAGGAACCATGACCCTGTAGCCTTAATGAGAAGTTTAATATTACCATGGGTTAGTTAGTTAGTAGAAATTAGTATGTAGTGTAAATAATACAAATACAAATAAAAATATAGATATATAACCTTGCATGAACTTTTACGTCTTAAAAACTTAAACTTAAATAGCATTTTGAGTCAGCCTTAGTATAATACTGATGGTTGGTAAGGTGGGACCTTACATATGGTATCAGAGCAGGTTAAAACTCTAGGACCTAGGGCTTGCCTGCTAATATTTATTTACTTACCTAAATTTTTCGTTGGTCAGGTTAACTAATCATGGAAAGAACTTCAAGGAGGAGGAAGGAAGTCTCATCTCCACCTCCCCAAGATAAAGAATCCGAGAAAATATCCATCAGGGAAGTAAGGGTTATGATGTTATCTTTCCAAAAGATGAATGAAGTCTTGATTAATAAGGTTGGGGGAAATCCTTCAGTGTCTGCTTCTTAATCTCAATTAGAGAGGCAAGAAATACCTTCTGATGGAGATGTACATAGAGAGTTAGAAAAAGTTAAGCTTCCTATATTTAAGGGTACCACAAAAGGGGAGGTAGCAGAAGCTTGGTTGGAAAACACGCGCCTATGTTTTGAGTTGCGGAATTATTCTAGCAACCAAAAGGAAAAGTTGGCTATATACCAACTTAAGGAGAGTGCACTATTATGGTGGAGGAACTTAGAATCCCAATTGGAATACTCCATCTCTACCTTGACATGGGAACGATTTGAAGAGGAATTTCGAGCAAAGTACCTTTTTACTGCATATTTGGAGAGGAAATTGAATGAGTTCCATGGTCTTAAGCAAGGAACTAAGACAATCCTTGAATATGAAGCGCGATTCATGGATTTGCTTAGATATGCTACCCATCTAAATACTGAAGCCCTCAAGGTAAACAAGTTTTTGTATGGATTGAATCATATTATAAAGGAAAAGGTGCACATTTTGAGGCCTACTACATTGCATGAGGTAGTGCAAGAAGCAATTATGCCTGAGGAAGAATTATTGGGGAACAAAAGGGGGGATAAAACCGCAAATCTATCATTCCATGGGAAAACTCCTCGAAGGGGAGGCCAATATGTAAGAGATAAGTCAGGTGGTTCACATCATCATGGATTTTAAAAGAATCATACTTTTAAGAACCAAAGAAATAACCCAAGGCAACATCTTCAACAAAGTAATGCTTGCACTCAAGAATCACCTAATAAAAGGGTCAAATTTATGAAAACTGCTCCCACTAATGGATGTTGGACTTGTGGAGGACCTCATTATGAGTGAGATTGCCATGAAAAGAAGACTGAAGCACAATTACAATAGGATAAAGCCACTATTAGAGCCCATAGGATTCATGTAGTTGTGCAAAATCATCAGGTCGAGCATCAGCCTACAGTGCTTGAAGCATCAGGTAAGATAAATGGTATGGTTGTTATATTTTGATTGATCTTGGAGCAAATGAAAGTTTTATTTCTCCTAATGCTTTATTGAAATGTAAATTGGTGGCAATAGAGCAAAATGATTTTTATCAGGGTCATATGGCCTCAGGGCGATCTCAAAAGGTTGAATGCTTAGTGCAAGAGTGCCCTTTAGACTTGGGAGTGTGTGTCACAAATGTGAATATTTATGTGACACCACTTGGTCACTATGATGTGATAATTAGGATGGACTAGCTTGAAGCCCACTAGGCTATGCTTAGTTGTCGAAGAAAAACCCTTCATTTTTGAGTGTTGAGGGCCAATCTATGGTTATCCATGGGGAAAGGAGACCTGTTTCTTTAAGACTTATATCATTCTTGCAGATGAAGAGAAGTCTTAGGAAAAGATGTCAAATGTATGATGTAATGACTTTAAATGAGGGAGAGATTTCATCCTTTGAACAATATCCTTTCCTTTTAGAATTCTCTGATGTGTTTCCAGAGGAGTTTCCTAGTTTACCTCCAAAGCGGGAGATTGAATTCTCCATAGGGCTAAAGCCTGGTACCAAACCTATATCCAAAGCTCCCTACCGAATTTCTATTGTTGAACTTCATGAGTTGCAAGTGAAACTTCAAGAGTTATTGGACAGGGTTATGATTAGACCTAGTGTTTCACCTTGGGGAGCTCCAGTGATATTTGTAAAGAAAAAGGATGGATCCCTTCGGCTTTGTGTTGACTATAGGAGATTGAATCGAGTAACTATTATAAATCAATATCCTTTGCCTCGCATTGATGATATATTTGATCAAATGAAGGGAGACACCATATTCTCCAAGATCGATCTTTGATCTGGATATCATCAGCTCAGAGTTAAAGAAGAAGATATTTCCAAAATTGCTTTTCGAACTCGTTTTGGTCATTATGTGTTCGTGGTTGTTCCTTTTGGGTTATCTCATGCCCCATGAGTGTTTATGAGTCTAATGAATGGTGTATTTAGGAATTACTTGGACAAATTATTACAAGTGTTCCTCGACGACATCCTAATCTATTCAAAGTCCCCAGAAGAGCATGATCAACACCTGAGATTGGTGTTACAATGCTTAAGAGAAAATAAGCTTTATGTAGAAATGTCCAAATGTTCTTTTTTCCAATAAAAAATCCATTACTCTGGACACATTATCTCCAGTGAAGGCATTTTTGTTGACTGAACAAATCTCGACGCAATTTTAGAATGGCCAACACCCTCTAATGTGCATGAAGTGCGTAGCTTCATGGGTATGGCAGGATACTATTGGAGATTTGTGGAGGGGTTTTCAAAAATAGCCAGCCCTATCACTTCATTGCTTAGGAAGGGAGTATGATTTAATTGGACAAATGAGTGTGAGCAAGCATTTTCCAAGCTCAAACAATGTTTGACTACAACTATGATACTTAAGGTTCCTGATATGGATGGACCATTCATAGCATGTACCGATGCATCAGAAGATGGATTGTGTGCGGTATTATCACAGGATGGTAGGGTGATTGCATATGCCTCTAGGAAGTTAAGGACGCATGAGGAAAACTATGCAACCCATGATCTAGAACTAGTAGCTATAGTTCATGCCTTATGACTTTGGCAACATTATCTGGTGGGAAAGAAATTTGAATTGAAAATAGATCACAGAGGTTTGCAACATATATTTACTCAAAGTGATCTAAATTCTAGGCAAAGAAGGTGGTCAGAACTCCTAAGTGAATATGATTTTGACATAACTTACATCAAGGGTACATTGAAAAAAGTAGCCGATGCACTCAGTCGAAGACCACGAATATTTTTAGTAATTCCGTTGAAGATTGAATTACGGAAGCACATATTGAGGGCATAAGATGTAGATGAATGGTGCAAGGAAGTTAAAGTTTCTCTTTCTAGGGAGGGGGATAAGAAAAACAAGGTATAAGGGTATTATTGTGATGACGACGGTATGGTGAGATTTATGCAAAAGATTGTAGTTCTAGATCAAGATGGGCTTCATGAGTTAATTTTGAAAGAAGCTCACCGTGCAACATATATCGCTCACTCGAGAGTCTAGAAGATGTATGCTGATTTAAAGAAAATTTTCTTTTGGGCATGCATGAAGAAGGATGTAGCAAATTTTGTGGCAAAATGTTTGGAATGTCATCTAGTTAAAGTAGAACATGGTCATCTAGCAGGGTTGTTGCAGTCGTAACATTCCTAAGTCCAAACTGGAAGCAATATCTATGGACTTTATTGTTGAATTACCTGAAACAACCAAAAGGCATAACTCCATTTTGGTGGTGGTAGACAAACTTACTAAGATTGCCCATTTTATACCCGTTAGATATACTTACAAAGCATATGAAATAGCACAAGTATTTATCAAGGAGGTGGTTAGACTTCATGGTTTTCCTAAGAAAATTGTATCAGATAGGGCCTCTATATTTACAGGAAGATTTTGGACTAATTTCCAAAGAGCCCTTCAGACACAATTAAATTTCAGTACAACTTATCATTCAGAGACTAATGGCCAAATTGAAAGAGTAAATCAAGTGTTAGAGGACATGTTTAGAATGTATGTAATGGATCAACAATCTAAGTGGGAAGATTATCTTCCACTAGTGGATTTTGCTTACAATAAAATTTATCACCACTCCCTTGGTATGGCACCTTATGAGTTATTGTATGGAAGACCATGCAGAAGACCTTTACGTTGGGATATATTAGAGGACAAAATCTTAGTAGGTCCTGAAATTCTTCAAGAAATGTAAGAACAAGTGTGTCATATAAGGCAAAGATTAAAGCAGGAACATGATAGACAAAAGAGCTATGCTGATATGAATAGAGTGGATCGTAGTTTTAAAGAAGGGGAATTTGTTTTTCTTTGAGTAAAACCTTAGAAAATCTCTATTAGTTTTGGGAAAGGATCTAATCTCTCTCCTTGATTTGTTGGGGCTTTTGAGATCATCAAAAAGGTTGGACTTGGGGAATATCACCTTACTTTACCACTAGTATTTCATCATATCCATGATGTATTTCATATTTCGGTACTACGTAAGTATGTTCATGATCCTTCACACATTTTAGATTGGCATCAATTACAGGTAACGGACGAAGGAACTCTTAAGGCAGAGCCAATTTGAATTTTGGACCGTCGCACTCAATAGCTCAGATGTCGCATGGTGGACCAAGTAAAGGTCCAATAGGACCCGTACAGTCCTAGTTCTACCACTTGGGAAGATGCACCTTCTACATGTCTTGAGTTTCCTTTTCTGATTAGTTAAACTTCGGGGCAAGTTTACTCCAAGAGGTGGAGTATGTAATGTCCTATTTTTCTAGTATAATTTTGTCACTCCTATCAAGGGTTATATATATATATATATATATATATATATATCTATATATATATATATATATATATATATATATATATATATATATATATATATATATATATATATATATATATATATATATATATATATATATATGTTTGGTTGATCACTTGATTGAGGAATAATGTTTTACATGCATAGTTATATTTCCTTTTATGTTTATGTATGACAGATTGATCAGTGGATTGGGGAACAATGTTTTATATAGTTATATTTCCTCTTATATGTGGCATCATTGATTATCTGTATTAGATGGTTTTGGTTAAGTAAAATGTTATACATATGTTTTTTCTGTTTGTATCTGATTTATGAAGCAGGTGTATGACATGGATGGTGATCCAAGATTGAGACACATATACCCATGGATTCTCATGGTTATGCAGAATAGATGGTTAATTATGATTTATGGATGATACATGATTTGTGTGATTATATATGTCTAATATTGTACTAAGTAGGATGTGGTAGGGTACCTGGTCATTTTCCAACAAGGATGTTCAATTATGAATGACTGTGGAAGTCATTTCTTCAAAACCAAAATGACTGTGGAAGCCATGCACCATTCTAGGTAAAATGTGATAAGTTAATTTCATTATGAAACTCATTCGATTCCTTTGATCTATGAGATTTTAATGTGTGCAGGTCTTTGAACAAGGCCTTACCAGCGAACCATCAGATGGGTAAAAGCTCAAAATCAGTACCATAAGGAGAAACACAAAGTTTCAAAGCATAGTAAATGAGAGGACATGGAAATTAGGGTGTGGAGTCCAAAATCCAAGAAAGGTAAAGATGTGGAGTCTTGTATATTTAGGGCACAGAGTCCTGAATATTTAAAAAATATCAAGTTATGGAAGCTTGGATCTTTGTAGCAGATCAGGGCGTGGAGTCCTCAATCTACTAAGGCATGGATATGCATGAAATACGGGTGCGGAATCCCTATTCTCTAGAATAAAAATACCACTCATGGATGAATTTCCTTAAATAAAATTTCATTCTCATAATTCTAGAATGACTGTCTAAAAATAGAAAGTCATGTCCAACATCTCAAGCACAACTTTCCAAAAATAGTAAATCACTTTACATAAATTAGTAATCAAACAGAGTTGAAGAAAAACATATTAATTTATCATTAATCAATCCTAATAGTTCAATCTTGATTGAGTACTCAATATTATTAATATTATTATTAAAAAGGAATTACAAGTCAATTTTATCTCCTCAATCAATTCACACATCTCCTTCATGACTCTCTCTCTCTCTCTCTTTTAAATAATTCATTATACTCTATTTTATGCACTCATCAAATAATGGCATATTCCTTTTCACTCATTAAAAATATGTTATAAAATATTCCTCTTACGCTATCTTTAATGCATATGTTACACTCTCCTTAACTAAGGTATGCATGCCTCTCATTAATGGCGTAAGTTACACTCCTCTAAATGGAATCCAATGCATGCACATTACTCCTCCTTTATGACAAGAATTGGTTGCTCCTCCTATATATGAGTCTCATGTATTCTCACTTGGGGATTAGGAGGCCAAGAGTGGAAGAGACTTGAGGAAAATAGTGAGAGGGAGAGATATGGAGAGTAGCCAATTGCTTCCATAATATATCTGAAATTATTGTTAAAATCCTAAGGTCTCTAGCTATTGAGGTTGGCCATGAGTGGTATTGAGAGGAAGTGAAAATTTTCTTCCTTAGTTTGCCTTGCAAATCTCTCTACTGTTGTCGTTTGGCACCGCTTGTGAGCTTTTGCAGCTTGGGGGTTCCAGGGGGAGAAGTTCTTCCTGGATATGGTTGGGAGGAAAACTAGGTGGTTCACAATGAGTTGGTAAGGATATTGGAGCTAGAGCATACTCGCATTGGAGCTGGAGCGTACTCCCATCTTTTGAGTTGTATAAATTCACTGCCAGATTTATCAAATGCTGCACAATAAATGTTGAAGGAATTTTGCAATAACTGTAGTGCATTTTATGTATGTTTTTTTTTTGTATAGTTTCATTGCAAGTTGATTTACATCATGTGTTAATGGCTGAAGCATTCATGCTGCCATGAGTTTTATGAAAACATGTTAATAGCACAAATTTGGATTTTCCTTCTCTTTTTACAGCTGTAGATAAGTTTTTAGAGTATATGTTTGACAAAAGGGATAAATGAGATAGTATGAATTTGATTTTGGTTGTGGTTTTAAATAATCGAATTTTTGGGCATTTTTGTTTCAACTTATTTTAAATTCAGGGGGTATTTGTACCTTAGGTCCATGTCGCCCCAACTTTGATTTCAAAAACCAGAGTTTCAGAATCCAGTTCTATAATCTTCTATATTTTACAAATTCGTTGTTGTTGCCTGGTGGTTTGTCTTGCTACTTTTTTTTATAGCTGTGATTTACTTGGTAATCTATTTTTATGAAATCAGTCTATTATATAAACTTGGAATTATTATTTTAAAGTATCAATGGTTAATATATTGATAGTTTAATAAACTTGTGACTACTTGTTTGATAGTTTAATAGTTAGCAGCTTATTTTGTGACTGTTAACCATTGTTCAAAATTCCCAATGGCTGTAGCTACATCGCTTCAAGCTATTTGTAAAAATTCTTAAATATTTATAGTCATTATGTGCCTAAATTTTTGTATATGCAACAATCAAAATGGATGACAATTCTACTTATGTATTAGGTTCACTTCTTGGCATTACTGACAAAGAAAAAATAAATTATGTAATATTAGATTCATGTTAGTTAATGTTGGTGAAATCGCCTTAAGGGTTATGGTTGTAAGTGTTTGACAAAATGCCTCAATGGCTGTACATTTCATGCTTGCAAACTATTTGACATAATGCTTCAACGGTTGTAGCTAATTACATCTATGAATTGTCTATAAAAATGACTAAGTAAATTTAGGATTTGCAACCAAGGTGGTTTTGGAGATATCTCAAAGAATTAGCATGATGGTTCCATTGAAGTAAAAATCCATGGAAGGCAAATTGGTTAGGTGAAATGTTGTAATTGTTAGCTCACATATACACTCATAGTAATTGGAAACCACTCCTTTAGAAGTTGAATTATCTTGTTTTTCTTCCCTTTGTTTTACCAAAGAATTCATAGGCATATTATCTAGAAAAAAATCAAATTAGTCACTCTTAAACATACTTAGTTGCAATAGAATGAACAATTAGCTTATTGGAAATTGTGGTTTGTAAATATTGATATTATTTACCCCACTAAGACTCTATAATTTAAATGTGAGGAACCATGACCCTGTAGCCTCAATGAGAAGTTTAATATTACCATGGGTTAGTTAGTTAGTAGAAATTAGTATGTAGTGTAAAGAATACCAATAAAAATAAAAAGATAGATATATAACCTTGCATGAAATTTTACGTCTTAAAAACTTAAACTTAAATAGCATTTTGGGTCAGCCTTAGTATAATATTGATGGTTGGTAAGGTGGGACCTTACAAGAGGCCTATAAGAAATTCAAAACAAAAGTAAGAAGTATGCCTTGTAGGAATTTACAGGGTAAGTTCCTCAGACAGAACACCAAAAGGACACCGCTCACAACCAGATCGCAGATCAATACACCAGTATTTTGACGTGGTTAAAACCCTCAAAGAGAGAAACAGTCCACGGCCTGAGCCAACGCGGCCACTTCAGGCAATTTATTAATAAAAGAATGAAAATTTACATATGTTTCTCTCATGCATGGATTACCCTACAAATGACCCTCCATGCGCTTTAAATAGTATTCATGGACCAATCGGGTGTCAAGCCACGGATCAAGTGTCGTTAATACCGAGGAGAGAATGAACCGTCAGATCACTACATATCGTGACCATCGGATTGTAAGTTACAAAATGTACAACGGTAAAGAAACACACTTTACCTAACTCTATACCTATCTCTACACTAGACCAAGTTGTACTTAACTATTTCCTATGTGTCGGAATATCCTAACATCCCCCCTTAAGAACAACTTGCGATAGGATTGAAGGATTTACAAACATGACACAATAGGAGAAGGAAGGAGGCACTAGAGCCTATCCCCCCTTAGTGACAACTTCCTGAACTCCAACCAGAAATCGAAGTTTAGTGAACTTCACCTATGTGAGAGCCTTTGTAAAGATGTCTGCCACTTGATCATCTGTTGAACAATATTGCACTTCAAGAACATGGTCATGAATGAGCTTTCTGATGAAGTGCATGTGCAGTTCAATGTGTTTGCTGCGCTGATGTTGGATTGGATATTTGCATAGCTGAATGACACTTTGATTATCACACCAAAGTGTAGTCGGATGCTGCTGTTGAAAGTCAAACTCTGACAGGATCTGACGAAGCCACAAGGCTTCCTTACTAGCTTCTACGGCACCACGATACTTTGCTTCTGCTGATGAAAGAGAAATGGCAGCTTGTTTCTTACAAGCCCATGTAATAGGTTCTGAACCAAGAGTGAACACATAACCGACAATAGACCTCCGATCATCAGGGTCACCAACCCAATCGGAATCAGTGAAACCAACCAATAGAGGAGCTGCTTCGGCACTGTAATGAATCCCAAACTGAACTGTACCTCGAACATAACGAAGTATTCTTTTAGCTACTTTCCAATGACTTTCACGGGGGTTTTGCATGAACCGAGCAACAAGGCCAATAGCAAGGGAAAGGTCAGGACGAGTATGGGTTAGATACAAAAGTTTTCCTACAAGTTGACGGTATAAGGTAGCATCAACTTCAGGAGAATTACAAGTGACTGAAAGTTTGACTCCAGACTGAAAGGGACAAGGGGCTGGCTTACAGTCTTCCATGTGAAATGACGTAGAATATCACAAGCATACTTGGACTGGGAAAGAGAAATACCCTCCTTGGATTGCAAGACTTGAAGACCGAGAAAATAGTGTAAGTGTCCTAAGTCTGTCATTTCAAATTTCCTTTTAAGGCTAGAATTCACATGGTTTATAAGGTTGGGATCACTACTAGTAAGGATAAGATCATCAACATAAAGAACAAGGATGATAAGAGAGTTGCCCACTTTCTTGGTGTAGACAGTATTGTCAGAATGACACCTAGAAAAGCCAGATTCTAAAAGAAAGCTATTTATTTTGGCATACCAATCCCAAGGAGCTTGCTTGAGACCATAAAGGGATTTCTTAAGTCGACATACAAGGCTGGAGTCTGTTTGTATGAAGCCAATGGGTTGTTCCATATAGATTTCTTCATGCAAGTCTCCATGCAAGAAGGCAGATTTAACATCCATCTGATGGACTTCAAATTAGAAAGATGCAGCAAGGGAAAGAACAAGGCGGATAGAGTTCATTTTGGCAACAGGGGAGAAGGTTTCAGTGTAGTAAATGCCTTCAACCTGTGAAAAACCCTTAGAAACAAGACGAGCTTTATGTTTATCAACTTTCCCATCTGGTCCATACTTGGTTCTGTAAACCGATTTGCATCTAACAAGTTTTCGTCCCTTTGGTGGAGGAACAAGATCCCATGTATCATTTTCCAACAATGAATGATATTCTTCATTCATAGTTGCTTCCCAATCTGGATGGCCTGAAGCTTCTACGAAGGTGTCAGGATCATAATTTACTGGAGCTTGATCCAGTAAAGAAGAGGCTCTCTCGAACTGAGAACGTGTACGTCGCTGATCTGTAGGATCACCGGCAAGATCACCTGCTGCATCTCGAGTAGCACGAACCCATTTTGGAAGCTCAGGAGTTGAAGGAGGATCCTGAGATGGTGGGGGAGGATTGTTATCCTCACTTTCATCATCTGAAGAAGAAATGTTTTCAAAGGTAGAAGAGATAGGGAGAGGTGGCACATCCGCCGGACTAGGCTCACAGGCCGATATATTTTCATCAAATTTTACATATCTTCTAATGATAACATTTTTGGACTTAAATGGAATAAATCTATAGCCTTTGACATCTTCAGAATATCCAACAAAAGTACATTTTTCACTCTTAGGTTCTAAAGCTTTATGCTTTTCATCTGGAATATGGGCCCACGCTTCACTTCCAAAAACACGAAAGTGACTTACATCTGGTTTGATTGAGCTCCATGCTTCTTCTGGAGTGATATTCTTTAAAGACTTAGTAGGAGTGTGATTTATTATGTAATTTTCATAGTTAATTGCTTCTGCCCAAAAACTAAGACCAAGTCCTTTAGATTGTAGCATACAATTAGCCATTTCCTTTAAGGTGCGATTCTTCCTTTCAGCTACACCATTTTGTTGTGGAGTATATGGAACAATATGTTGCATTTGAATTCCATTCTCAGTGCAATAGTTGATGAATGTGTTTTTAACATATTCTTCGCCATTATCAGATCTTAACTTAAGAATTTGATGTCCAGATTGTTTTTCAACAAAGGCCTTGAAGGCCAAAAAAGTGTTAAATACTTCACTCTTGATTTTTAAGAAGTATACCCAAGTGCGTCTGGAGAAATCATCAATGAAAGTTAAGAAATACTTGCAGACAGAGAATGACACAACTGGAAGTGGACCACATAAATCAATATGCACAAGCTGTAAAGGGGCTAAGGCATGCCAAGAGGCACGTTTTTCAAAACTGTCCCGATGATGTTTTCCGAGTACACATCCGGAACAAACACCATCTCTGCAAGATACCATAGGAAGACCTGTCACCATATTTTATTTACATAGATGTTGAAGGGAGCGATAGTTTAAGTGACCAAATCGCTCATGCCAAAGTTTTCTCACTTCATCGTTATGAGCAACAAATACCGAGGGAAGATTTGATGACCCAAAGTTGTGAAACTTATACAACCTTGTAGAATCATCAGCAATGCCAGTAGCCAAAATCTGTTTAGGATCTCTTAAGTCCTTGATTACAACATCATGAGGTGAAAATTCAACGATTTTACCTTCACCTAAATGAGTTATCTGATATACAGATAGAAGGTTGCAGGATAAGTTTGGAACACATAATACATCATTAAACTGACCATTGTCTAGATGAACAGTTCCAGTCCCTACAACATTAAGAGATCTATCATCACCAACATATATATTTTTGGTGTTACAATCATTTAAAGAAGAAAACATGGCTTTGTTTTTAGCCATGTGATAAGAAGCTCCAGAATCAATGAGCCACTCATGAGAATGAGAAGAAGAAGATACATTTAATGCATAGCCAGACCGAGATGCTTGACAACCACATGCAGAAAGTGCCATTCCTGAAGATGAAGTTGAAGTTGAAGATTGCCCCAAATGGATGTTATGCTTCTTCATTGCTGCTTCCAAGGCTTCCATCTTCTTAAAGCATTTTGATTCTAAGTGGCCATCTCGATTACAAAAATTGCAATGTCTATCAGTCTTCTTCCCTTTGTTTTTATTTGTCTTATCATTTTGTTGAAATGATTTTTCATTTTGGGGTTGAAATTGCTTAGGACCCTTGTTTGGTTTAGGACCATTCTTTTTAGGATATGACTTCTTAGGATTCTTTGAATTTGGTTGATGTTGGGCGGCTAATGCTTTATTGGAAGAGTTTCCAAGATTAAGAAGACCAAGGTGTAAGAGTTTTTCTTGTTCTCTTATTAAAAAATCACAAAAAGAGTCAAAGGAAGGGGACTTGTAGTCTGTTCCTTGAGAAATGAAGGCTTCTCTTGTAGAATGGAAGGAGGAAACAAACATAGAGTAGGTTGGTCCCAACTTTGTAAGAATGGAATAGATAAGGTTACTATCTTCTTTCTTAACTTTAACACCTTCCAAAAGATATCTAAGGGTCTTGAACTTGGACAAGAAATATTCAATGCAAGAAAAATTATTAGGGTCCAATGTAAGCAACTCATTTTCAAGTTGATGGGCTCTAATTTCGTTTTTAATCCCAAAAACTTTATTGATTTGTTTCATTGCTTCATCAGGAGTATCAATTTCTGTAATATGGAATCTAAGATCTGAAGAAATAGACATCCCTATCAATCCACGTGCTTGATCTTGCCTATTTTCCCATTTAGTAGCCTTATCTTCATCCTTCGGTTTCTTTTCTTGGCCTGAGGCTATTCTGTAGAAACCTTTACTTCTAAGTAAATCCTCAATGTAAGCCAACCATTGAAAGTAGTTGGTGCTGTCAAGGGTAACTTGGTATTGACTTTCCATTTCAATGGAAACTGAATCTAAATATGCTGAAAATAAGTATTCCAATGGATAGATCTCGAAAAATTAGGCTGGTTTAAAAAAAACGGCTCTGAAAACGGCTTCCGGATGAAGAAGTTATGGCTTTTTGAAAAAACGTTGTTGAAGTTGCCGACGAAGTGTGGGAATATGCAGAAATGAAAAATTCCGCCCCCACAAAATGGAGACTTGAACCCAAGACCTCTACTCTCTTAAAATACCTTTGAACCAATTGATCTATACAAAAAATTTGAGAGAGAGAGAGAGGGGGGGGGGGGGGGGGGGGGGGGGGGGGGGGCTTTGGGTTGCGTGCTTGCTTTGAGAAAGCTCTTTTTCCCTACAAAACAAAAAACACAAAACCCAACACGGACATGCAAAGAAAACGAACCTTATGGATCGAAGTTAGCTTTAGCTGAAAAACTAAATATTTTCAAAAATGAACCTTGTGGCTCAAAGTTAGCTTTGGCCGGAAACTAAATGTTTTCCTCAATGTTTCTGATTTTCCGAGATCACCCTAAGGCGCAGGGAAAAGAGCATACGCATGAGAAAAATCCTTCCTTTCTGTTTCTGATTTGCCCAGATCGCACAGAGTCGTAGGGCAAAGAGAATACGCAGAAATGAAAGGTATAGATCCGGTAATAAAAATGCTAAACAAACTGAAACCGAAATAAACAGAGAGAAAATAAGAGTAAACTGCAAATAAACACTGTATACCTCCAGATCTTAAAAATGACGCAACTAGGGCTACCGGAAACATTTTCGTGTGAAACGAAAGGGGTTCCTCACTGGAACAGATGCTCCAAACACAAAAGAGCAGTCCTCTCGGCCCGAAAGCAGTCAGAAACAATAGATCTAGGAAACGGCAGTCAGATGGAGTTCTACCAGCTTCAGATTTGGATCACCAACGGACGTGGCCCTCAAATAGCTCTGATACCATGTAGGAATTTACAGGGTAAGTTCCTCAGATAGAACACCAAAAGGACACCGCTCACAACCAGATCGCAGATCAATACACCAGTATTTTGACGTGGTTAAAACCCTCAAAGAGGGAAACAGTCCACGGCCTGAGCCAACGCGGCCACTTCAGGCAATTTATTAATAAAAGAATGAAAATTTACATATGTTTCTCTCATGCACGGATTACCCTACAAATGACCCTCCATGCGCTTTAAATAGAATTCATGGACCAATAGGGTGTCAAGCCACGGATCAAGTGTCGGTAATACCGAGGAGAGAATGAACCGTCAGATCACTACATATCGTGATTGTCGGATTGTAAGTTACAAAATGTACAACGGTAAAGAAACACACTTTACCTAAATCTACACTAGACCAAGTTGTACTTAACTATTTCCTATGTGTCGGAATATCCTAACACCTTGAGAAGGATCACTGAGCCAAAACCACCCTAAACATACATGAATAATAACATGCCGAAGGTTAATTTCAAATTAATTTACAACAAGTAACTGACATGGCATGGAATAAGTGAGCACATATTCAAAATAAAACACACATGCAACAACTACAAACTAGTCCATAACATATAGCTTGTGTGAAAGCACACATAGAAATACTGTAGAAATTTTGAATAATATGACACATATTCAACAGAGATTATCCTGATCATACAATTTAAGCGGAACATGTATAATACATAATCTCCTCTACGTTGATCATCAAATTACAGAAGCAGAAACATCCACAGGCACACATAGAAGCATCAATCAAACTCATAAACACAGTATGTATCCCGGGGAAAGCATCTCGCTAAAAACCCCACACTATCTGTATATTATATTGATTGAATCATGTAACAATACAAAGCATAATACTTCTCACAAGTATCTCCACCTGTTACACACAATACAGCTCAGATTTGATCTCCAAATCTCTCCCGCTGCTTGCCTGCCTCCACTGCTCAAACCTGCTCGAGAACTGATGAGAATAGCTTCCCAAACTCGATTTTACACTGCAAAATAGTCACCCACACTCTTTGTTGGACGTGAGCAAAGGCTAAAATGCGGGCCAAATACGTGAGCAAACTCATTGGCATACTCAATCCTTTGATTGTGCAAGATCTGGTGCACAACTATAGTCACAACTGATAGCAATCTGATTCTCTACCACCTGTCCCTGTTGAACTGAACATGCACTGACATGCAACTGAGTTAACTGATGTATTCTTTAGTTGTATTATGAGTTAATAATTAGTTTAACAACTCATCATTAGTCTATCTGCAGTTAGACTAACTACAACCAGTTCAACTAAGTTAAACTGAACACAACTCCATCAACTGTACCTCCAGTCCACTAAACTCAACTCACTTGAGTTCTAACTGAAGTCATGCATGCAACAACTCAATTGACTCATAAGAAAAACGAATTTCCTTCTGACAGCTGCATGTGCCACTTCCGTAGCTCAAACTGAAGTGCTCCAAGAGAATAAGATTAAGTTTATAGTCCAAATATTATTGTGAGATAATAATATTTGACTTTTCTATTTTTGACAGCCAGTCTAAAAATAGACTTGATCACTCACACTGTGATCACTCACACTTTCATCAAAAATAGAAGTCCATCTATTTTTCCCAACTTGATCAATCATCCATAAACATAGACATGATCCATATGTCTAAAAATAGACATAGTCTAAAAATAGACTTGCGCCAAAAAATAGCCTGCGGGCCCACTTAGTGAAGGCGACTCTTTTCACTAAGCTCCATCATCTTGTTGCAATCTCAACACTCCCTCTCGACAAGATATGGATTATCAGCAACCCCTATCCTGCCTCGGTGGTACTCGAATTTGCTCCTGGTGAGAGCCTTCGTCAGAATATCAGCATCCTGATCCTCCGTTGGAATGTACGAAAGTAACATGATCCTCCGCTGCACACAATCTCTGATATGATGGTACCTGATGTGCTTAGACCCGAAAAACCCGACCACGATCATCCTCAGCCACATAGATCGCTGCTTCCTGCTGTACCAAGAAACTGTTGTCGATCCAATACTGAAGACCCCTCCTGATGTGCTCTTTCTGTCTGTTGGGCTCCCTGCCCAATCTGCATCCGTGAAGCCACATAGCTTCACCTCATCCTCCTGTCTGTACCAAGATCCATATCCCGATGTGCCTCTCAAGTGGCTCAATACATGCTTGCCCGCCTTCCAGAAGAGCTTGGTAGGCTTAACCATAGCTTGTGAAAGTTGGTTAACTACATAGCATATATCAGGTCGTGTATTGACCAAATACATCAGCGACCCCACCAACTGTCGATAAACAGTGGCATCCACTTCTTCTCCCAAAGTGGCATCCTCCTTCCTCCAACCTCCAGGAAGAGGAGTATCAACAGGCTTGCAGCCATGCATGTTGAACTTCTCCAGTATCTCCCGAGCATACTTGCCCTGAGAAACAAACAGTCCACCACTGCGCTGCCATATTTCCAATCCTAGGAAATAGTGAAGGAGGCCCAAGTCCTTCATCTCAAACTCTGTAGCAAGATCCTTCTTGCATGACAGTATCAACAGCTCATCACCCGTTAGAATCAAATCATCAACATACAGTACAATAATAAGCAACTTACCCTCCACCACAATCTGGTATAGGTTCGGATCTGCCTCGCTCTTGGAGAATCCAAGTCCTGTGAAATAGCTGTCTCTCCGTGTGTACCAAGCACGTGGTGCTTGCTTCAACCCATACAACGCTCTCTTGAGCCTGCACACATGCGACTCGCTGCTGAAGACTTCAAAGCCTTCGGGTTGCTCAATGTACACCTCCTCCTCAATGACTCCGTTGAGGAACGCAGTCTTCACATCCATCTGATGAATGTGCCATCCCATCTGCGTTGAGAGAGCAAGAATCGTCCGTATGGAAGAATACCTTGCGACAGGTGCAAAGGTCTCCTCATAATCGATCCCCTCAATCTGTGAAAAGCCTCGAGAAACAAATCTTGCCTTGTACTTCTCCACACTCCCGTCAGCTGCCTGCTTAACTTTGTAGATCCATCTCGAACCCACCACTGATTTCCCTTCCGGCCTAGGAACAATCTCCCATGCACTGTTTCTGACAATAGAATCATACTCTTCCACCATGGCGTCTACCCATGCGGGATCCTCCACAGCTTCCTCGAAAGAGGATGGCTCAGTCACAACACACCTGCTCATAAGAGCCATGTATCCAGTGTACCGATCAGGTGACTGTCTCTGCCTGCGTTGGGCTGTAGGTGGTCCTACAACTTTCTCTGCATCTTGAGCCAGTCGCTCAGCTTCTGTCAAGCGCTTTCGCCCTCTGATGGTTGGCGCTGCATGAGTGGTCTCTTCCACTCCATGAACCTCGTCCTGTGGCTGATCCACGTCCTGAAGCTCATCCTTAGGAACTAATAGCTCCTCATCTGCATGCAAGTGTAGCTCCCTCTCAAGCGAACACTTCATGGCTTTCTCCTCCTGAAATTTTATATCCCGTCGCACAACAGTTTTACCACTATCTGGCAAATACACACGATAGTTGTGGGGCGTATCAGTGTACCCCACAAATATCCCAACCTCTGCAGTCGGCTCCAACTTCTTTCTGGCATCCTTCGTCACATGCATGTAAACGTTAGCACCAAAAATCCTCAAATGAGAAAGATCAGGCTTCTTACCAGAATAAGCCTCCTCGGGTGTACTCATGCCAAGTATCCTATGAGGACAACGGTTCTGCACATAAACTGCTGTATTGCATGCTTCCGCCCACAAGTGAAGGGGTAGGCCCTGATCATGCAACATTGCCCGTGCAACACCCACAATCGTTCTGTTCTTTCGCTCAGCTACCCCGTTCTGCTGTGGGTTATGGGGAGCTATGAGCTCTCTACGAATCCCTTCTGCCTTGCAGAAATCCTTGAACTCGTCCGAGATGTATTCACCACCATTATCGCTCCTAAGAGCCTTCACCTTCTTCCCCGACTCCTTCTCGACCAGTGCTTTGAATTCACAGAACTTTGAATATGTCTCGCTCTTCTTCTGCATGAAGAAGATCCAGCACTTACGAGAGAAATCATCAACAAAAATCACATAATACCTGTGTTTTGCTGTCGAAGCAACTGAGAAAGGTCCACACACGTCTGTGTGAATTCTCTCAAGGATCGTCGTGGCGCGACTATCCTTCTCGTGAAAGGTGGCTTTTACAAACTTCCCCAAAGTACACCCCTTGCACTGATCTGACTGCGCAAGTGTGCCTTTAGGAAGCCCTGTAGTGATCTGCTGCAGTATCTTCAAGGCTCCATGGTGAAGGTGACCCAATCTCCTGTGCCACAACTCGCCATCATCCCGGCTCACCAATCCTTCTGCCTTGCCTGCCATTGCTACGCATCCATCTACATGCAACTGATAAAGGTTCCTCACTCGAACCCCTATCTTCCGGGTCTCACCAGTTGTCTTACTGCGCAGGAAGGCCTTTCCCTCGCTGAAAACAACATCATACCCCTTGTCTTCTAACATCGCCACTGAGATGAGATTCTTCTTCAATCCTGGAACATGCATGACTTCCTTCAATACAAAGGGTTTACCAGACTCCCTCTCAAAGGAAATGGTACCGATACCGGTCGCACTGTATCTACCATCATCGCCCATCTCGATGTGCACTCCAAGATCTTTGTCCTCCAGATCAGAGAAAAAATCTCTATCTCCCGTCATGTGAAAAGACGCACCACTGTCCAAGAACCACACTGATCCCATCACACTTGAAACCAAGCATGCGATCAATGAAAAATCAAGCTCAAACTGAGAAGCTAAAGCCTCTCCCCCTGCAGATCCAGCAGCTTGCTTGTTCTTCTTCTTCTGCGGACAATTTGTGGCATAGTGTCCATGCTGGTGACAGTGAAAACACTTCACCTTGGACATATCCTGCTTCTTGCCTTTCGCACCAGACTGAGAAGCTTTCTTGCTCTTCCCTTTCTTTGCTTTGGCAGCCAAAGCGCAATTCTCTTCATCAGATACCTTTGATGAAGATCCATTCTCACCTTTATTGTTACTGAGTTTATCCTTGAGCGCCAGGTCGCTCTTGCTTTGGAATAACATTTGCAATCCGTTGAAAGACATTTTCAACAACACTGCTGCAAATTCGAATTCCACCAGCAACCAACTCAACTGCTTCCGATCAACCCTTTCTTGATATCCTGTAAAAATCTCTTCTACAAATCAAGCAGCTCCGATACCATGTAGAAATTTTTTCTACAATTATCTAGCTCTGATACCATGTAGAAATTTTGAATAATATGACACATATTCAACAGAGATTATCCTGATCATACAATTTAAGCGGAACATGTATAATACATAATCTCCTCTACGTTGATCATCAAATTACAGAAGCAGAAACATCCACAGGCACACATAGAAGCATCAATCAAACTCATAAACACAGTATGTATCCCGGGGAAAGCATCTCGCTAAAAACCCCACACTATCTGTATATTATATTGATTGAATCATGTAACAATACAAAGCATAATACTTCTCACAAGTATCTCCACCTGTTACACACAATACAGCTCAGATTTGATCTCCAAATCTCTCCCGCTGCTTGCCTGCCTCCACTGCTCAAACCTGCTCGAGAACTGATGAGAATAGCTTCCCAAACTCGATTTTACACTGCAAAATAGTCACCCACACTCTTTGTTGGACGTGAGCAAAGGCTAAAATGCGGGCCAAATACGTGAGCAAACTCATTGGCATACTCAATCCTTTGATTGTGCAAGATCTGGTGCACAACTATAGTCACAACTGATAGCAATCTGATTCTCTACCACCTGTCCCTGTTGAACTGAACATGCACTGACATGCAACTGAGTTAACTGATGTATTCTTTAGTTGTATTATGAGTTAATAATTAGTTTAACAACTCATCATTAGTCTATCTACAGTTAGACTAACTACAACCAGTTCAACTAAGTTAAACTGAACACAACTCCATCAACTGTACCTCCAGTCCACTAAACTCAACTCACTTGAGTTCTAACTGAAGTCATGCATGCAACAACTCAACTGACTCATAAGAAAAACGAATTTCCTTCTGACAGCTGCATGTGCCACTTCCGTAGCTCAAACTGAAGTGCTCCAAGAGAATAAGATTAAGTTTATAGTCCAAATATTATTGTGAGATAATAATATTTGACTTTTCTATTTTTGACAGCCAGTCTAAAAATAGACTTGATCACTCACACTGTGATCACTCACACTTTCATCAAAAATGGAAGTCCATCTATTTTTCCCAACTTGATCAATCATCCATAAACATAGACATGATCCATATGTCTAAAAATAGACATAGTCTAAAAATAGACTTGCGCCAAAAAATAGCCTACGGGCCCACTTAGTGAAGGCGACTCTTTTCACTAAGCTCCATCATCTTGTTGCAATCTCAACAAATACATTAAAAGTACTGGACAACCAATACAACCACTATGAGTAATCATGGGAACCAATGCCTAAAATGAATAAATTCTTATTAATGCTACTATGAATACAAGTAAATATCCTACAATTCATTAAAGACAAACACTGGAACATGGGATGCTCATACCATTATTCAATGCAAAACCCTAGCCTCACCACAGCTCACCTGGCTAGATGGAAAGAGATGAGTGCCTCTAGCTCTCAAGCACAAATCAACTATCTAAGGCTAGTCCCTAACTCAAGTGCTAAAAGTCCCCTCCCTTCTAATGAGGCACGAGGATATATTTATATAGGTGAGGTGATTGTTCACCTAATGAGACCTTTGGCCTACCCTCACAACCCTTGAGATTTCTCATTTCTCTCTCTCATCTAGTGACTATTACATGCTCAAATGAATCCCACCAAAGATACTGATATTATGATGAGAACATTTACAATATGATAGAAAATAAATATTGAGGATAATAAATAAGGTTGTTGGAAACCCTAATGCATGTTGCCAATTTTGTTGCAATTGTATGGTGACTCGTATAGGTTGATGAATAGGGTGGCAATGCTCATTTTCTATGTTAAATGTCCATCTGCTCATGCATGCATTTACCATCAAGGTTGACATAGTGCCTTGGGCTATTTCGTGGGGCTGGTTAGCATGTTTGCTAAAACCCTATTTGCACAACCTCTTATAAGAAAACCTCAATTTTCTTCATGCAAATATTATACCTGGAAACAAATGACATCTGTCATACATAATTTCCAACAAAAAATGAAATTAAAAATAATAATCACTTTATTGAAACAAATACTTTAATTTGATCCCATATATAGTCCTTCATTATAATATGGCCCGTGAAACATCACTCTGAGCTTTAAGATGCTTATAGCCCATGTTGATTGTCCTGTAGATAGTGTTCGCACTCCTGTAGAATGCAATAATGCTCTTGTAGAGCCCGATAAGTAGGAGGGTTTTTAAAACTTGCAGAGAATGACTGGTTCGATGTTCTGAAAGTGGTAGGTGAGTTGCTATAGTCGAGAACTCGTCGAATCAAATGAAAACAAAAGGTGGTGGAGGCTTCGACCATAGTGTACTTAAGCTGATGGCATGATCTGTTGTGATGAGGTGAGGTGGTAGGATGGGTACGTTATCCCCATCCAGACTGTTGGTCCTACTCTAGTGCCATTATGGTATTTCGTGTTGCCTGCCCGCAATCACTTCCATTATTCCCGTTATACGCTGCCACCACTACCCGTTTTGAGTTTTTCTTCCCAAGTTGATGGACCACACGTGCTGATTGTGTCTTATAAACTGCTATTTGAATGGGATGAAGCTTGTTTGAACTCAACGAGGGTGGTTTGAACTGAACGAGGGTGGCTAGTTAGCTGGACACTTAACTGTTAGTCGCTACTGTGCTCTGCATGCTCAGACTTTGGCACTTTGTTTTCTCTTTTATTGCTGCTGCTGATGCTGCTCGTGGCCTTTGAACTGTGGCTTATGCTAGTGATTTTCAATTAGGCACCGCTCCTTGCACGTTGCATACAATCTGGCTGCATCGACCCTGCCTTTGGAGCTTGTTTTTTTAAAGGGATCAACTGTTACAGGAATCCTGCAGGATTTCCTATAGCTACTTCTCCCTCTAAAATTTCCGGCTGATGCTTGAGCAAGGACTGAAGAGACAGCTACAGAAGGTTCTGAAGGAAAGGAGTAATAACTGGTCCAAATACATTAGGTAGGAAACAAGTGAAGAATGTTGTTGTTTTATTCATCACCATTTTTTTTGTTTAAAAATGAAACAAATAGAATTTCTGTGTTTTTTGTGCAGGGAAGGAAAAGCGTGTGGAAATGTGGGCGTGCAGGGATGGAACAGAGAAATAAGAGGATGAATGGCAGTAAGGAGGTCCACAGGTCCTCTGGACAAATTTCTAGCATTCAGATTCTTCTCTGAACTTGATTTTGGGCTCTCTGTAGTTTCTACAGGAGCCTCCTGTAGAATGCACAGAGTTTCGTGTAGGATGCAAAATTTTCAAAACAAGTGAGACCAAGGCTTGGGAAAAGACAATGGTGATGGAGGAATGAACTATCAAGGGTGTATGCAGCCTAGCCATGTCCTTTTTCTCTTGTGTGACCCTCCTGCAATCTACAATGCATTCAAAAGTAGTTAGTTTTTTCTGTTTTTTTCTTTTCATCCTTTTCTTTTTCTCTCCTTTTTTTTTATTAGATAGTTGGGGCGCCTCCAGGAGGTTTTCACCCTCACTGCCTACCCTGGGCACCTCCAAGAGCTTTTCACCCAAGGATATTTTATTATTTTTCTGTTTTTTTTTTTTTTAGCTGAAGGTGTGGGTGGAGTGGAGACAGAAACCTGCTCCACTACCAACACTGTTTTACTCATATTCTCAATGAATTCCTTCTTGGAAAGGGGCTTCCTGTAGATCTTCAACCTATGCCCATTGACGAGCATGGGGATGGATTCTTCATCGATGGTTCGAATAAGGATTGAACCATTGTCATTGCACTTTTCTATTGTGTATGGTCCCAGCCATCTTGTCCTCAGTTTGCCCTTGAAATCTTTATATCTTGAATCATACATCAGCACCCAATCTCCTTCTTGGAATTGTTTTTCTTTGAGGTGTTTGTCATGCCATATTTTTCTTTGAAGTTGGACTACCTTTGAGTGGAGAAGGGCCTACAATCTCTGTTCATCCAATCCATTTAGCTGAAGTAACCTTTCCTTTTGTGCATGGCTGAGATCTAGGTCTAGTTGAGTTGCCATCCTTAATGTGTTATATTCAAATTCTATTGATTGTAAAGCCTTCTTGCGGTAGACCAGCTCATAGGGTGTGAACCCTGTGGTGGTTTTCCATGTGGTGTTATAGGCCCAGGTGGCCTCAACCAATCGATTTGCCCAATCTTTTCTACTGCTGCTCACTGCCTTAGTCAAAATCCCTTCTAAAGCTTTGTTAGTGACTTCCACCCGTCCACTTGCTTGCGCATGATAAGTGGTGGAAGTTTTGTTCTTAATCTTGTGATGTGTAAGCGGGTCTTCAATAATATTGGAGGTAAACTGACTCCTTTGATCTGTGACTAATTCTCTTGGATAGCCAAACTTGTAAAAGACATTTTCCCTCAAAAACTCAGCTACTTTTTCTTTTGTTGTTGCCTTGATTGCCTTTTTTTCTTCCCATTTTGTCAGATAATCAGTACACACAATGATGTAAGCTTTTTGTTTTGAAAGAGGGTTGCTGGTACCCACAAAGTCCATGCCCCACTTCTCAAATGGCTCGAAAGTCACTTGAGGTTGCAGGGGCATCTCATCCCCTGGAGTAGGATTCCCCATCCTCGGACATCGGTCACATTGGCTGATATATCTTCTGACATCTTGATGAAGAGTGAGCCAATAGTAACCTACTCGCAGAATTTTTAAGGCAGTCCTTTTTGTTGCAAAATGGCCCCCACAAGGCCCATCGTGACAGGTTAAGAGAATGTCAAAAACTTCCTCCCACCTAACACATCGCCTCAAAATCTAATCTGGGCCAAGTTTAAAAAGATTGCCCCCAATCCAGGTGAATGGGGCACTTTTCCTCATCATCTTGCTCTTCTCTTTTGAGGATAGGTGTGGTGGAAACTGTGCTAAAACCAAGTAATTTGCTATATCAACAAACCATGGAGAGAGTGCTAAAATATAAAATAGGTGTTCGTCTGGCATTTGATCATCCACCATTCTTCTTTACCTATATGAAGATCTAATCTAGACAGAAAATTAGGAACAACATTTTCCTTACCCGAATTACCAATAATGGTCAAATCAAATTGCTACAATAAAAGTAACCATCTAATAATACAGGCATTTACATCTAGTTTATTCATCAAATACCTAATTGCAGCATGATCAGTGTGTACTAATGTTTGATACCCGATGATGTAGTGTCTGAACTTATTTAGGGAATGGACTACAACTAGGAGCTCCTTTTCGATTACAATGTAGTTTAATTCTACCTTGGAAAAGTTCTTATTGACAAAATATATGGCATAAGGCAGCTTCTCATCAAATTTCCCTAAGGCTGCTCGTATTGCTTTGTTCGAGGCATCTGTGTGAATGTGGAAAGGTAGGGCCTAGTTTGGACCTCTCAAAATTGGGGTAGGTACCAGTTTACCTTTCAAGGTATCTAGAGCCTCTTTACAGTTGTCAGTCCATATGAACTCAACATCTTTTCCCAAAAGACTAAACAATGGAGAGGCTATCTTATTAAAATCCTTAATGTATCTTCTATAATACCCTGCTAAGCCTAGGAAACTCTGAACATCTCTTACCTTTCGAGGAGGTGGGACACTTTGGATGATAGCAATCTTGTTGGGATCCACCTGTAATCCTTGCTGAGAAATTTCATGACCTAGCACGATCCCTTCAATCATTAGGAATTCGCATTTTTCATGATTGAGGGATAGGTTCATTTCAATGCACTTAGATAAAACTTTTCCTAGGTTAGTTAAAGTTTCCTGGAAGTTATAACCATAAGGGGTATATTCATCCATATAGATTTCCACTGAAGCATGAACCAGTTCACCAAATATGCTCAGTAATGCTCTCTGGAAAGTGGCAGGAGCATTGCACAACCAAAAAGGAAGGACCCGGTATGCAAAAGTACCCTAAGGACAAGTGAAAGTGGTCTTGTCTTGGTCTTCCAGGCTGATTTCGATCTAGTTGTACCCGCTAAACCCATTTAGGAAGGAGAAGAACTTCTTCCCTGCCAGGCCATCTAACACTTGATCTTTGAAAGGAAAAGGGAAATGGTCCTTCTTGGTGGCCTTGTTCAATTCTTGATAGTCTACACAGATTCTCCACTTCCTATTTTTCTTTGGTAGTAGCACCAAAGGAGAGACCCATTCGCTGTCAGAGATGGGGTAGAAGAATCCCGCATCAAGCAACTTTTGTAGTTCTTCTTTGACAATGTCCTTAAGGGCAAGATTCATCCTCCTTTTAGGCTGCTTGACTGGTTTACAATCTTCTTTAATGCAAATGTGATGAGTACAGACTAAAGGGTGGACTCCCTTCACCTCCTTATAGCTCCAAGCAAAAGCATCCAAGTGGTTTTCCAATAAGTTAAACAGTTCTTTCTCCTGAGAGGTGGATAGGGATGAGTTGATCCTCAAGGTTCTTTTTGGGCTGAATTCCATGTTCTTCACTAGGAGAGGGGTCGGATCAGCCACACAGAGATCAACTATAGGATTGGCCTAGGTTTCTTCCACCAACTCTTCTAATGGGAACACACTGGAGGGTGAATTCTGAATCAAGTTTTCAATAAGGTCATCCTCAGTTTTTGGGCCCCCCATGGTAGCCTCTGTTGTACACAATGGTGTGAAATAGACTTCATCCTCATCCTCCTCCTCCAACCAGTGAGGTAAATCATGTTCTAATATAGGTTGGGTAGGAGGATATAGGACCAGCTACTTGGACATATGCCCATTCTTGATCGTCATGTTCCCAACTCGACAACTGATGTAGGCATCTACAGTAGCCAACCAAGGTCTTCCCACGATGAGAGGATATCCGGTGAGCTTTGCCTTTGGTTGGAGAACCAAGAAATCAGCAGGATACTCCTAGGAGTAAATAGAGACCATTACATCTTCTAGAATCCCCTCAGGGGTCACGGTGGAGCGGTCTACTAACTGTAGGACTGTTGTGGTCTTTCTCAAGGAACCCTGAAGGTTGAGTTTAAGCATAGTGTCCCTGGTTATCACATTAATTGCAGCCCCTGGATCAATCAAGGTATGGGGGATTATAGTGCCATCGATGTGGACATCGACTACAGGACTCCCATGGTCTAGATATTTCAGACAGATTACTTGCCCCAACATCAGGTCAGATAGTTGTCCTATGACATTGATAGTTGGAGCATCTCTCTTGCACCTGCCTGGGTGCCTGAAGCACTTCTCCTTAATCATCTTGTTGTATATGGGCACTTCCTTTATGGCTTGGAGAAGTAGTATTTTACACAACTATTTTAATTCTCCCAAAAGTTTAGTTTCTTCTGGGGTTAGTTGTGTGGTTCCAGTTAGCCTCTCAGGAAAGGGTGGAATGACTTTTGGTTCACTTTCCTATTTTTCTTCCTCATCCTCCTTAGGAGGGGGTTGGCTATCTGGGATAACCTTCCTAGATGATAGGTTAATCTCCCGAATCTCCACAACATAGGTCGGACATGATGTTTCTCCACTATATACATGTTGGGCTTGTTTGTTATTGGGGTTTGGGTTTGGTTGAGCAGGTATTTGGGGTTGTCTTGGTGGAGCAGGAGGCAATGGTTGAGGTTGAGTAAGTGGTGGAGGCAAAAGAGTGGGAGGAGATTTGTATCGGGCCTCCACCCCTAATGAGGTGAATTCCACTAAGGCTGCGGCTGAGCATAAGAGTGAAACGAATGAGCAACTGGCGGAGCCTGGTATTGAGGAGGATACGACCAAGGAGGGAGTGTGGACCAGGAAGGATGAGTAGGGGGACCCCAAGAAGGCATGGAAGTGGCTTGATTGGGGTTGCAATAAGTCTGGGATGTCCCTTACATTCCCTACTGGTAAGGTCTGGGTCCATGTGGCCTCCTTTGGTTCATGAAATAGAGTGGTTCAGTGGCTCCTTAAGCCCCTTGATATGCAACTTTAATTATGGGCGAGGAAGGGCATTGATTCATAGGATGGTCTTCTTCACAGACTAAACACACTTCTATAGAGTGCAATGGACATTTGTTCCTAGGATGCTTTCTAGTGTAGCTGGGACAAAATATGGCCAAAGCCCTCTTGGCTTCCTCTTGTTTCCATTTGATATGCAAGGTATCCATTTGCATGGCAAGAGTCTGCCTCATCTTGCTCTTGATATCTTCCAGCTGATTCTCAAGTTCGTTTCTAAGGGATGAACTGGAAGAGGTTGTACTAGCTAAAGGTTGACTTCCCCTACCTCTCTTTCTAGCTGACCTAGAATGGTTTCTACACACAGTCTTTATGTCATCATAAGGAAGTTGGTAGATGTCTCCCCCAGCCAGCAAATGGAGGGTATCTAGAAGGTATTTAGGGGCTCCTCTGAGTAGAACCAACTTCAGATATTCGGGGTCAAGTGTGCACCTCGCCCTTTTATAACTGAGTTGAAACCTTTCTTCATAGTCTTCTAAAGATTCATCACTTCGCATGGTCATTCAGAAGATTTCTTCCATGGTATCCTTTGACCTACAGTAGTCCTGGTATTTGTTGTTAAAGGCTTGCTACATCTCAGCCTAAGTTGTGATACTGTTTCCAGGTAACCCCATGAACTAGCGCAATGCTGCATCCTTGAGGGTAGAAGGAAATAGTTTCAACTTCTGCTCATCCTCTGCATAGTCATAGGTTCGATAGAGAACAACAAATTCAAATAAGAAGGTATCAGGCTCTCTGGTAGTCAGTCCATGGAAGTGAGATAAGGCTGAAGGACTTATGTTTTTCATTTTTGTGTCCCCATTGGTCTCTCGGATAGGAAAGGGACCTTCTATTCTTTCCCCAATTCCTCTAACATTTCTGTTTTTAGCCATGGTCTAAGGAGGAATGGTTTCTTGCTCTTCTTTTGTTATATGATATTCGTATATCTCTGGAGGTTCACCTATAGGTTCTTCTGGATCACTGCCACCAAAGAAATGTGGTGGGGTTGTTGGGTAGGAATTTACTTGAATTGTCTCTATTCCTACGAGGCATGAGAGGAAATCTCTTTTTGGGTGATTTTTATTTTATTTTATTTTTTAAATTTTTTTTTTCTACTTGTACCTGCAAAACTGAAATGGGTTTAACAACAAATTGCAACTAGCTGAAATGAATCTTGCTGAAATGGAAATTGAAAAATTGAAATGAAAGCAAGGAAATGACTAATCTACTTTGCTGGAATGGAAATTGCAAAATTGAAATGAAAGTAGGAAATGCCTAATCTACGCTTGCTGAAATGAAATTACAGAATTGAAATGAAAGCATGAAATGTCTAATCTACTCTTGCTGGAATGAAATTGTAGAATTGAAATGAAAGCAGAAAATGTCTAATCTACTTTTGCATAATTCAAATTGCAGAATTCAAATTGTAGAATTGAAATGAAACAACTACTCTACTTTTGCTGAAATGAACTACTTAGCATAATGTTGTAGTAGAAAGTAGAAGAAAAGCAGTAATCACAAAATACTCTGACGCTTCCATGGAAACGGTGCCAAAAAGAGTGGTGAGCTCCAGTATTGAAACAATAGTGCTACAACTCCTGGGGCTTCCTTCTTTACTTTTATCAACTCAGTAGTTCGTAACAAACTTGGAAGCGACGGTGCTGTACGCACAAGTACTAGCTCTTACTGCAGACTGTCACTTGATCAGTTGGCGCAAGTTCACTAGGATCTTAAGCCAACTTCTTTGAGTTCTCAAAGAAGCTTTAACTATAATGAAAGGAAGCTAACTCTACAGGGGCTATTCTACTTATAGAAAGAGAAGGAAAACTGGAATGAAACACAAACCCTAGCAAATCGTGGCAAACCTTAGTTTACCCCCAACCCTACTTTTGCAAGAAAAGAGATGGAAACTACAGGAATGAGTGCCATTGACTACTGAAAGGGTAAATTGCATTTATTCAAGCTACTTCTGAAGATAAATGAGAAGAAATCATCTTTTTATACTTTTGAGTATTTTTATGTGGAATTATTATGCTTGTAATTTGACTAGTTGTGACTATGCAGAGGTTTGGTGGAAAACGAAGATGGAGTTGGATTTTGCAAAAGGTGAGGAAGGTATGGAAAGATCCTAAGAAGCCCCTAGTACCATTTTGAAGACTTCCATTGTGATCAGACTTCAAAAAATCACTCACAGGAAATTCTACAGGACACTGTAGGGGATCTACAGGAGGAGGCTGAAAGTGATTTTTGGAGGTTTGAAGGTGGAAAAATGATGGGAAAGGGGGAATGAAGGCTAGATGAAGGTGTTGATGGGTCTATAACTTGTCAAGGAAGATTAGGGACAAAGGATATGGTTGGATTTGTTCAAATGGCAAGAAAACAACTTTATGGAAAAACAACGCAGAAATTAGGGTAGGTTAGTGAAATGTGGCGAATGAGTTGGGGGATCTATGAGAAGTGAGCTGGTGCTAGCTATTTTAAGGAGGAATGATGAGCTAGAATTTCCTACAAGATATCTGCACACTTACTTCTCAAAACTGACCAAAGCAAGAACCAAAAAACAGAGTTTTGTCTATCTTAACCTATCTGACCTAAAACCATAAAATGTTGAACAATACCTTATGAATAGAAAAGCATGCGAAAGAAATATGGTAAAAGGGCATAAAAGGATCTAAGAAATTAAATCTGAACCAATATCAACTTTGCCAAATCGAAGTATCACACTAGCAGTTGCATGAAAGAGCAAAAACTTTGTTTTTGGTTGCAGCAGTAGTGCCTTGACCTCAGATCATAGTCCCGAGGAGGGAGAAAGGAGACCAAGACCTGCTGTTAGCCTTTTTGGATCTTCTTCTGTCACTGCAACAACTTACTTAAGCAACTTGAAGCAAAAACAACTATTCTAACCATCAAAAGCAACCTAATCTAATGAAGTAAATGAGTATATGCAACAAAAATTAACTCATGAATGGAAACAAAAACATATAGGTACACAAAGAAGGTGTTGGGTAGCTTGGGTTGGGCCCTAACCCAAGAGCTTCAACCCTCTAGAAAACAATCAGTGCTGGCTCAAAACTTCTTTCATCTTCATTATCAAAAATAGCAGTTACATTACATAAAAATTGTTCTAAAAAAGAGATCGAAAATGAGTTGAGTACAATGCTCCACAAAAGTGAGAAAATATACTAAGAACTGGCTAACCTAATGAGGATCGAAGCCTTCTTATTCATACAAATTGGGAATCCCAACAGTCCTCCTAAAATTAAGGAACTCGACTTCCTAGAACTAAAGATAACAATAGTCCTACTTGACTTGCTCGGTTTCCCCTTGGAATCATCAATGTGGGCCTTTGTACTCCAAGTTTTTGATGGAGGATTCAAGGAGAGGAGTCATTAATGAAGGTGACACCCCTCCTACAAGTCCTCTTCCCTGTTTTCCTCTATTTTGGCTGCCATTTGCTCATAAATTCCTTGCATTTGTCCAAAATTGTCCAAAAAATCTGCAATAAACATTCATTAGACTACATGGTAAAGTGACTAACCCAATCCACTCTATTGACATAAATATATTCAAAATCATGCACAAAACTATTGAGAATGGTGGATTAAATTGAAATAATAGGCAGAATGAGCCCATCTAGTTACCCATTTCTAGGGCTCATCAGGGGGGCTAGAATCTAAAGTTTGTAAGGAAATTATGTTGGTTTGAGGATTGAGTTTATGTTAAGCAATGTTATGTTGCTGGAGTTGTGTGCTTTTGATGTGGTGAGGGTTGAACTTGAGTGGCACAGGATCGAACTGTATTGGGTGATACTATTCCTTCTACATTAATAAAGAGATTATTCATTTTCTCATATGATTATTCATATGTATGATCATTATGTGTTTCAATGCCTTTGATTCCATTGTTTTATAGTTGATAGTTCATGTGTGCTTTGATCGTTTCTTATTTTTGTTTCTCTTGATGCAAGTACCTTTTGAGTAGATTTAGTTCAAGTGGGAGCGACGATAGTGATTGAAAAGAGATCAAGGAAGTGAAAGGAAACAAGTAAGTTCCTCCATCTCATCTATCTTCTATAAGAAAAGGTTAAACTACTTTCTTTCTGTTGTTCTAGGTGTAGTCACCCACCTAGGGAAAATGTGTTTATCCGTAGATGCAAATTCCATGTAAAAATTTGGCAACCATACTGGGGGACGATTGTCATTCTTGGTGGTTTACCCTCATCATATTACACCCTACTAGACTTTGGTTAGCTTTATCGATCTTATTTCAGACTTTTTTAAGTGATTTTAGTCAAAAATTGTGCTTGAATGTCTCTTGAATTGACTCTCTGGCACCAACGAAATGTTAGTCTTGACACAGTGCGATGTAGAGAAGCCCCTACCTTAGAGACAGTGCACTACAACACAATGTCTCCTTCTCTGGCCTGTGATGATTCCTCTTAGGCTAAAAAATCCACCTTTGGTCTAAT
The DNA here is from genome assembly GCA_031772625.1 of Pinus tabuliformis. Lineage (NCBI taxonomy): Eukaryota > Viridiplantae > Streptophyta > Pinopsida > Pinales > Pinaceae > Pinus > Pinus tabuliformis. Next base: position 1,106,195,271 of record CM062804.1, on the reverse strand, counting down.
ATTTTGCAAAGTTGTTTTTTTGTTGTTTGCTGAAAGATCAATGATTCTTGTGGTTTTGAAATCAAGTTGGCTTTCTCCTCCTAGCCCTACTTTGGCCTTGATCATTTAGTGTTTCTTAAGTGAGTTCTTTATCATTATCAATTCATTGTCAAAGTTAGCTTATATTCAATTAATATTTTCTAAAAAGGAAGTGTCGTAAAGTCTTCATTTCTTTCAAAAAGGAACTGTCATAAATTCTTCATTTCTTGCAAAATGATTGATTGATTGTATGTGCATTTAGTTTCCTTTTTTTCATCTCAACATTAAGGGAATTGAAAAGAAAAACTTACATTATGCAATTAGAGTTTTGTGTGTGCTTATAGGAATAATATAGGGAAATTTCATTAGATGTGCTCTTTGCTCTTTGATTAAACATTCTGATTGCCCTATCCCTTGTAGTTAAGGTTTTCATTGTTTGAACTAAATGAAAAGAATGTTTCTCATCATAGTTGCATTTAGGAATTTCAAAGACATCACACAGTGAACCTCAAAGACAAACTCTTAATCAAGATCAACTTAAATTTATCTCAATTAACCTAATGGAGCATTGTCACCTAACAAAGTTACTTCTGAACCCTAAACCCTAAATCCTAAACCTATCACTTTTCAATCAGAAGTTACTTCTAAACTAGAAGTTGTTCAAGAAGCCCAACCTGAACCTGTTTTTCTTTTACCAGAACACTTGGATCATGAAGTTGAACAATCAAAAGTTGTTACCATATTGGAAGACGATCGACCGGTTTATCCTCACACATCTATAATTGTTTAGACTTCCCCTTTACCATAGGAACAAATAGCGGAAATCTATTATGGACATGAAGGTGAAATTCTTCCACCTAGTTTGATTTCGATTGAAGAGGAGCCTAAGGAAGAAGTACCAATAACTCTAGTTTGCTTTGGACTTGGACTTTATCTTTATCATACTCCTCGTTTTAATACTCCTTTTGATCTTGATTACTTTCAGACACCCATTGATTCATTAGGAAATTTATTATGACATTTGACTATGGCAGAATCAACATCCCAAATTATACCATCTATTACAGCTACGGAAAAATCTTCTGTCACTACTTCTTTAATTTTTACCAAAACACCTGAATCACATTTTTATGGTGTTCCGTCCATCCCATTGGGTTACCAATATTTATCTGGAACCCACTCAGGTGTTGCTTCTAGTCCATGGTCTTCACCCATGTCCTCTACATGAATTTTACCTGGTTCTTCACTTACAGATACTAAACAGCTTGATCCATCAGCTCAATATGAAGCTAGTTCATCTGGTTACAGTGCAATGTATTTGCTTTACATTGGATTACCCCCATACAGAGAAAAATATGCACAATATCCTTATCCTACATTTTCTGGGGGGAACCATATGGTAGTATGTCGTCGTCTTCAGGTTAGCTTGGAATGATTGTTTGTCAGTGGAAGCCAATGATTCCCTTTCAACCAAGGCTTGTGTATCCTTCAAAACCTATGCAATCTATCTCATCCATACCTAGTACGCTTGTCATTACAACTTTACCACAGTCACAAGCTCAGCTAGTTGTATCTCAACCTTTGCAAATTGGTCCTTCAACCTCAGACCCCCAAGTTTCAGGTTTATAGATTCAGTCTTCTCATGCCATTTTACAACAACCGTTTGTGCCTGGAATTCAACAACCTCAGGCCAGTTTACCATTTACTAAAATGACTTAGACTTACAGTGGTTTAGTTTATTCACAACCTGGTCAAACTTACATTGGTGGGAAACAACCATTAAATCAACAACCATGGCAACCATAGTATCAACAACAACAATTCCAACAATACCAAACTTATCCTAGACTTTGTCAACAAGCCTATGCTATGTTTGGTCAACAACAAGTTTCCTCAGGTCTTGGTCAACAAGCCTATAATGGGTTTGGACAACAACACATTTATCCCGGTGCTCAACAACCACCTTATATCGGATTTTCTCAACAAACCTACCCCTATCAAGGTCACCAGCAGTAGATGCCTTATACTGGTATGCAAAGGCCAATTTCCTAGACAATCCCATCTTACCTTGGTTATGCTCAACCTGACCTCAATAGACAGTTGCCTTTTGTCGCAACACTTAAATTACCATATTTAAATCAGCTTACCAATGACCCAATTCTTTATGCACCTTGGTGATCGGTGATTCCTCATAAATTTCCTTTCGATATTCCGAAATTCAATGGAAACCTTGGAGAAGACCCATCCAACCATGTTATGAATTTTCATTTATGGTGTTCATCAAACACCCTGAATGATGATTTAGTTAGACTACATCTTTTCCAGCGAACACTTACTGGTCTGGTTGGAAAGTGGTATATTGAGTTACCACGAGCTTCCTATGATAACTTTACATCCTTAGCTACCACGTTTTTAACCCACTTCCAATTACCCATACGATATGAAACTGGAATGGAAGTATTGACCAATTTTAAACAGACTACTACTACTCACATATTTGATCATATTCGTGACCAACGTCATCATCATTGAATGGTCAAAAAATATGTTCCTGATAAGCTTTTAGCTGAGTGGTTTATAAAATCCTTGTTTCCATTTATCACCAAGGATGTGGCTAAAGGAGGAGTTGTCATTGAAGAGCAAGTAATTGCTCATGCCCAATACTTAGACTTGATTTACACTCAGTCTGGCACACTCTATGAAAAAATTCCAAATGCACCTAGACCAGCTTTTACTATTCCTCCACCCCCATCGAGTAAGGACTCTCATGCTCATGACGGTGTGATTGGTTCTTTGAGCACACAAAGAGTAGGTAGACCATTTGGTCAAACACTTGCTCTTTCCAATCAAACTTCTACTGCATCTGGTAACACTCCTGCTTCTGAAATAAATGTTGTGTCATCTGACAAAGGAAATAATGAAAATCAACCTGGAAGTAAGAAGAAGGGGAAAGTTGAAAAGAAACAAAACCCTCCCCCTCAAGAAAATCCATCTGATTCCTCTTCTCTGGCTAGAAAACCTCATAGCCATGAGTAGTCTACTTAGGTGAATGCAATGAAGCTTGGAGGGCATGCACCTAGAATCAAGTCATCATGTTAGGGGCATGTAAACCAATCTCAAGCATAGTTTTTCATTTCAAGCTTGTGTAAAAATGAAATTGAATCCAAGCATAGGTTTTCATTTCAAGCTTGTGTAAACATGAAACTAAATCCAAGCATAGTTTTTCGTTTCAAGCTTGTGTAAACATGAAATTGAATCCAAGAGTAGTTTTTCATTTCAAGCTTGTGTAAACTTGAAACTGAATCCAAGCATAGTTCCCTATGGTTCAAGATTATGTAAACATGAAACTGAATCCAAGAATAGTTTTTCGTTTCAAGCTTGTGTAAACATGAAACTAAATCCAAGCATAGTTCCCTATGGTTCAAGCTCGTTTAAAAATGAACCCATCTCCATGTTAACCCTTGTGACTTCCATTCTATTATCCTCTTCCGTCAGATGAGCCTTGGTTTTTCTCCTTCCATCATCAGTATCTTCTTGGCCAATCATACACTTTCACTTGGTTTTTCTACCCTTTTCGAGGAACAGTTGCAATGAGTGGTCTTATAAGTCAGCCTCTTCACATAAATCAACATTTTTTGAGAAGTTCCAACATCATCGGAACCAGTTTCTATCCTAGACACCACTTGGTACTCTAAGTGGAGTCCTCTTTAAGATCTTTTCAGACTCTTGAAACATGAAAATATCGCCGAGTATTTTCATTTTTTGACTCGTTAAAAGAAAATAAAAATAGGGAGTCCTCTTTAAGCTCTTTTCAAACTCTTGAAACATGAAAATATTGTTGAGTGCTTCTCCTTTTCAACTCGTAAATAGATTGGAAATGACATCTACTCAGTATAAGTTTAACCCTTTTCCGAACTAAAATAGATTATTTATGAAAAAGGAATACGTTGATCGAACATGGTAAATAGTTTCTCGCTTATATTATTTACGCTTTTTCAGACTTGAGAGACAAATTTATGAAAAAGAACTTGTGGAGTTCTTTCTTTGTCTCTTTTGAAACTCTCTAAACATGAAAAGGAACAAGTTCTCATTGTCGTTAAACTCATTAAAACATCAAATAGCAACAAACTTTTCCATCATGACAAGACTGAGTTTCACCTTCACTAGGCTCGTTAAAACATCACATAGCGATGGATTCACCCAAAGGGTGGAATTACATTACAAGCATATGTTATCCTCCTCAAGCCTATTAAAAAATAAAGAGGTACTGGTCAGTAATGACTGGGGAAAATGGGAAAAGGGATAAATCACTTTATGGTAGCAAGTCGCTCTTAAACATGATATTTTCACTTCATCTCCGTGACTATTTGGGTTGGGTTATCTACTTGATGGTTATCATACCTATGGTCTATCACACCATCCATCACTTTGGTTTTGGGTAAATGCTGCTAATTCATTCATTTTCGCCGACATGTTCAAGAGAAGTCACTAAGTACAACTCATCCTTTGCAATACTCATAAACCTTCATTTGCATGACCACCATTCCTAAACCTTGTGTCATCAGTCACATTCCATCTCCAAAATCATTAGACTCGTTTCGTGTCGTTGATGTGGGATACATCAAGGCCCTCCTACAACGAGTCACTTCTTGTCGACATCATCACATTATCCAAGAAGTTGACTTAGAAACACCCTCCCAGTACCTTGAGGCTTGCATGCATCAATGGCAAGTTTCTCACTTCTGGCGATAGGTTGACATCACTAGCCTTCAACTGAAAGACTTTGTACGGTGTTCAAAATAAAAACATTTATTCACACCATGCAGAATGTATTGCGGTGCCTTGAGAATCATTATCATTATTGGTGATCTCTCTCACATCTATTAACGGCTTACATTATTGGCTGGTAATCATACGGTGTCTTCCCATGTTTGACTTCAGATCACATATTCACATGGTTAGACTCATAATTGAGCAAATGCTTAGATGAGATAGAAGACCCTGGATCTAGTTTTATCCATCCGGGCTGCGATTTCAAGAAAGTAATAAATCATCTGTATGATGGCTTTACATTGATGGTCATCCCTTCATGGGTCTATATTTGTAGACAACTATCTATGTACATGTAATGAAAAGTTTAAAAGTTGAGTATGGGTATGCCTTCCCTTAGCAATTCATGAAAAAATCCAAAATATCATGATGTTATGTATTGTAATCGATGCAGGTCACCATCTGCTTCAGTTCCTCTTCATCACATCGTAAAGCATATCACTCGACATTATCATTTTCAACTTCATGCTTTAGGGGGCAACTGTTACAGGTCTATTTGGGCACATCACTCTTGAAATTCAGATCAATACTATTAGGATTCATCAAACCCTAATTCAGTTGTTACATGCCCAAGAGAAGTCAACTCATTTAATGCCTCCTTCTATGAAGGATTCTTGGCCTGAAGCCTTCCTGAAATGCCTCCTTGGGACACAAGCGCATCCCAAGCCTTGAGATAGTGAATTACAAATTAGGCAGGCCCACTGTGGCCTACACTACAGTACACGTAGGCCCTCTTTAGCCTGTGTTGGGTGAGATTGAGAAAAATTTGCATATGGTTCTGGGAATATTCCTTCATTCTAGAATCTTATCCCCTCCTGTGAGCTCAAAATTGGATAGGCTAAGGATCCATTAACCTCATATCCTCTCATCCCTTGCTCCATGGAAAATAACTCCAAGTTTGGAATACCCTCATTTATGACAAAACCACCTCCATTTCCTATAAATTGAGCACTCATCATAGTGATCAGGGGGCTAGAATCTGGAGTTTGTAAGGAAATTTTGTTGCTTTTAGGATTGAGTTTATGTTAAGCAATGTTATGTTGTTGGATTTGTGTGCTTTTGATGTGGCGAGGGTTGAACTGAAGTTGGAGGAGTGGCACAGGATCGAACTGTATTGGGTGATACTCTTCCTTCTACATTAATAAAGAGCTTATTCCTTTTCTCACATGATTTTTCATATCTGTGATCATTATGTGTTTCAATGTCTTCGATTCCATTGTTTTATAGTTGATATTTCATGTATGCTTGGATTGTTTCTTTTTTATATTTCTCTTAATGCAAGTACGTTTTGAGTGGATTTAGTTCAAGTGGGAGCAATGGGAGCGATTCAAAAGAGATCAAGGAAGTGAAAGGCAACAAGTAAGTTCCTCCATCTCATCTATCTTCTATAAGAAAATGTTAAACTACTTTCTTTCTGTTGTTCTAGGTGTAGTCACCCACCTAGGGAAAATGTGTTTATCCGTAGATGCAAATTCCATGTAACACTAGTAGATCCACCTGGATCCCAATGCCACCAAGAAGGAACAACAATTCTCCATAGCTCTGACTGTGCTATAGATTATACTGTGAATGTTGTCCCACCAACTATGTACCAGCTCATCTCTTCCCTCCAATTAAACCTTGAGCATAATCCAAGGCCATCACCACTCTGCTGATGTAGGGAAAATACTATGAAAACACTAGTGAATTGCAGATCTGCCTCCCACTTCTCACTGAAACATATATTAACCTCCACATCTAAGTGCCCCTGTTTTACTATGCCCCGAGCTAAGGTTGATCATCCATCAAGAGGACACCAACTCTTGATTTCTCGCCAATCTGACGCATGGGCACCTGTGCAAGGGATGTGTCTCTTATGCTAAAACTAGTCCATGCTCAACTCCTGATGCTCTATTTGTAAAATCAAAACATGTCCAAGAAATCCTGCCTCTCTCCCTTTAATGGTAAAAAGTGGGAAAATTGCGTTGCAAGCCCTATCTATGTACTCCTAGAGAGGGCTGCTGCCTGAAAATGCTGCAACTCAGTTGAATGCCACTACATTGGTTTTCACCTCACCAATGGGTAGACCAAAATACGGATGTACTGCCATCTCCCTCACCTGATAGGAAACTCCACGCTCCTCCAGTCCATCAATCTCCTACCAAACTACCCTGTCATACTCCAACATCTCCCAAGGATAAGTGTCAACAAATGCTGTCACACTACCAACTGTTTGTGCATCTATCTGCTCCTCATCAATGGTTGACCCCAAAGGTTGCTACTCATCCTCCATGATCACAGGCTCAACATGAAGCTAACCCTAAAAATCTCAACATGCATACTATGCATATCATCATCCTAAGCTGACTCAAGCTCCACCATATGCTTCTCATGTTGAGTCATCACTAGTGACTCATCATCCTGAAGGTCTCTCCTAGGATTCCTTGGCAGATCATCATACACACCCAAATATAAATCTAGGTTGTCATCAACATCTCTACAGGTCTGCTCAAGCTCTCTTATGTGCTCACCATGCTAGATCACCACTAATAGCTCACCTCCCCGGTCTCCTCTCCGCATGGGAATAATCTGCTACTCATTAAACCGATCCACCAGATAATTATGCATACCATGGTTGCTGCCATCATCCCCACATGCCTACTGATGCTCTTCAGAATAATCCTCATCTAAATGGACAGAATGAGTCTTCCCCTACTCTATCTCTATCTTTCTCCCTTAGATTGACACCTGTGATCTAGTTTCCATGCTCCCTGACATGTAAAACATATCCACTCTCTTCTCATTTGATTTATTCTCTTCCTTGGGGGTTCTAGATACTACTCTTTCCTTGGCTTCTCATATTTTCTAGATCTGAACCCTCCAAAGATTCTCCTTATCAATTTTATTTTAACAAGAGGGTCAGTGTTAAGGGCTTCGAGCTACCTTAGTGACTCATCCATGAGATAAAAAATTTGAAAATTTCAAGCTCCCTGAAAAATTCTCGCTTGATATTTTCAGAGTTCTCTGAGAGTATATGAGTTTCACTACAAATGGTTTTGCGAGAAGTTTATGACTGTATTGATGTAGGGGTAGTCTTCATTAATGACATGTAATTTAATTTCAAACCAACAACTCATATATTACATCATTCCCAAAAGTAAATGAATCAATGGCATACATATTGTTTTGATGACAAGGTGATATATACATAAATTTAATTTACTTGAAAAAGGAAATATATAGCAACACGGATTAAGAGGAACTTGGTAAAATAACTTTTCTCAGTAAATATGTAGCCTTCTTATGCCCTTTTCTGAAGGATAATGTGGTCTTGAACCTTGTCACTCAGCTTCCTACAAATTTTCAGTCTTCAAGATATATTATGTCATAGACAGCTCCAGGATTATGACTTCTTCAGTAATACAACGAGCACGTTCAACAATCCTCGTCTCTTTGACAACCAATATTTTCAATGATGACCTAATAATGAATTTGGTCTTCATAATGTGGCTCCTTGAAATGATATTGCAACATTTGTGGCAGGTGAGTACGCTGCCTAGAATTATCTTTTGCATTTAGATTCCTCACTACGGCAGCCACTAAGCACAACAAAAGGAAAACTTGGTCTCTGATTAATCAACTAGATGAGATTCATTGCAATCTCCAGCACTGAAGTCTGCTCCAACCAATTCAACACTAAAATCAGTCTCCTGGTAAAAGCGACAGCTAACAGAAGTATTGTCTTTTCCCTTCCACCGTAATCTCATCCAAGGAAATGAAGACAACGTAGCCCGAGAGAAGGGGTGGTGTTCAACTAGCCATGGTACTGAAAACTTGATCTTCCTAAAGCTTGGAATGATCCTCTAAAATGACGCCCTCAAACTAATAACAAAGTCACCTCTGCATGCATTTCATGTGCTCATCTTCTTCAAAAAAATCCCTACAAGGCTGATATCAAACCTAGCCTTGGTGGATGTGTTGCTACAAGCACTAAAATGTGCCTTCCAGTTACCTTAATGACTGATAATTTCTTGAAGAGTTCATGCACAATAACTCATAGCATATATATCAGCTCCAAGCATATTTAACCCACATGCATTGCAATCAACTCTCCCACGTGAGTTGAATTCTTGAAATTACGCAATGAGAAATCCTCACGCCCTGAAGAAAAACAAATTGATCTCCACTCAAGTTATAAGTTTCTTCCCTCTAATCTGGAAAGGATAGAATAGAAATTGACCTCATTGAATATATTTTAATTTTCACTGAGTCATATAGCCTCTTAACCCTTCCGCTGCTGCAACAATTTTTCAGCCCCTATGTGGGAAATTTGACTATCCCGACAATTGACAAAATTTCGTTGAGAGATTCTTTTCGAGCATCAAATTACCAGGATTTGCAGGAGTCTCGACTTCAGCTAATCGTCACCACCTTTGCAAATACAATTCTCGTGGATGATTATTCAATATTTATCTTGTTAAATTATACCCGAATACTTGTGGACGACTCAACATGTGTAATTGCAGTGATGGAAAAGTTGAGATATTTTGCCCTCCTTGCAATATTCAATTCAAATCTCAAATTATAAGGTTGTCAATATGTTGTGTGTTGTCAAAGCTAGCTATATTAACTCTCGATCTGTTGTCAGCCCACCAAAAGAAAATTTTCGTTGTCCTTCAAATAATTATTTTGAATGTTAAACATATAGTATATTTTATAGACTAATTCTAAGCTCGAACCTTAATAGTTCTTCCATAGTGGAATGGGACCCATATTATAAAATATTGTTGGATAACTAATATTCTTGACAAGACAATTTAGCTAGAGGTTTCGAACTAGCCTAATGTCCCTATTACACTTAGATTAATTGATCCGGATTTAAATAGGAACGCAATAAAATACAGAGATAACCATAAACACAAAGATGCAGCGGAAATAATACTTCAATTCATTATTTTGAAATACTGAAATATGCTTACAACCAGAAATGGAAATAAACCAGCTAGGGCGATGGTAGCTTATCTCTGAGAAGAGATGTGCGGCTACATGCCTCTGAACTGTTCTAAACTGTGTTACAATGAGGCTCGAAGGCCTATTTATTTTTGAGAAACAATGGAAAACCCTTAAAATTCCAAAACCTAACCCTAGAAGATGAAACGCCAAATTGTGGGCCCCGTTTGGGTAAATTGGTACATCAATTTCCGGGGTCGTAACTTTGGCATATGATCTCTGTTTGACGCGTACAATAACTCGCTAGAAAGATCTATCCGAGCACTACCACTTTGGGAGGCAACATCAGTCCATGGACCCATGTTGCCCCAGATTCCCAAAAAAACGTCGTTTAGGGCCTCAAAACGGCTCTGGAAGTTCAGGACCCAAAAACTGCTAAAAATAGTAAATTGTGCTACAATTTAGGAAACTGAAAAGACTGAAAGAGATAGTTGTGGGGGTCCAAATGGGATAGGTGGGTGGCCACCAACATCCACCTGGATCATTCCTCCACCCTTAGGAAGCAATGGTCCCCATTGCGTTGAGTTCCTCCCTGAGATGAGGAAGCTTCTGCTGAGCTGGGTCTCTGGTGAGCTGTTCTGCAATCTCTGATGTGTCCAGAAATGGTGGGAGGCATGGTCGACGATGGTCCACATTGAACACTCGGTGCAAGCCAAGGAATGGAGGAATGTTGTGCTTCAAAGCATTGTTTCCCGTAGCCTTGGTACTGGTGTAAGGACCATGTCGGAGTCGCCTGAGCTTCTGATGGGTTCTGGTAAGGCGTTCTCTCTGCAGATATAACCAAACTTTGTCGCCCACCTGAAACTTGTGTCGTACCCCTTTGGGTGAGGAGAAGTTGTTCCTGTGTCTTGTCATGACTGTATCCCTTTGCTGTTGCTGCTGCATGGAGGAACCCTTCGCGGAGGTCATGGATGTGATGATAATCTTCCCCTTACTTTGGGAGTGAACTAGACAGATGAATTTCCTGGTTTGGGATATGAGCTTGCTGCCTTTCTTAGCAGTGAGCAAAGATGTGGCAGTAGGTGGGGCTACCTCCGGTATCCTGTATAATGAATTATTTAAAGAAATAATGGCAGCACGATGCCTTGACTCATACACAGTGGTGGGCTCCAGTATTGCAGCAATAATGCTGCAACTCCTAGGACTCCCATCTTTACTTTTATCAACCCGGTAGTTCGTAACAAACTTGGAAGCGACGGTGTTGTATGCACAAGTACTAGCTCTTGCTGAAACTGTCACTTGGTCAGCTGGCACAAGTCCGCTAGGGGCTTAAGCCAACTTCTATGAGCTCTTAGAAGAAGCTTTTTAACTGATGGATGGAAGCTAACTCAAAGGAAACTAATCTACTTGCGGAAAGAAACTGAAAGCCAAGAAGTAACGCAAACCCTAGTAAACCCTAATTCTACCAACTAACCCTACTGGTGCAAAGGAAATGATGCAAACTATTGAAAAAGATGACATTACTTCTACAAAGGTAAAATGCACATGCCTATGCTACCTCTATCTGAAGAACACACCTTTTTGTATTTTTGACTAAGTTTTTGAATTATCATGTGTGTGCTTTTAACTGGCTTTTTACTGTGCAGTGGTGGATCGAGGAGGAGAAAGGCTTGGAAAAGGTTGGGAAGGTTCAGAGGGGGTCTAAGGAGTCCCTAACACCCTTCTAGAGAGTTTCACAAAGTTTGGCTATCAAGAAACCTCATTTGTGAGCTTCTACAGGAAGTCTGCAGGGGTTCTACAGGATGTTTCAGAATTTCTACAGGATGTTCAGAAATTTCTACAGGATGTTCTACGATTGGATTTTGGATGATGGGTGAGTGAAAGAGGATGCATGAATGGATAGGGAGGTAGGATAGGGGTCTGAAATGACTTAGTGACAGAGGGATGAAGTGATAAGAGGGTGTGGAAAGCTAGCTTGTCTTAAAGAGGGCTGAGGCAACGGAAGGGAAAGAAGGTAGGGTGACGTGGGCAAAAGAGTAGTTGTGAGACGAGGGACCTAACTTGGAGATGGAGCAGTTGGCCTGGACGAAGCTTAGATGGACGAGAGAGTGATGGAGATGCACCGCACAGTGTATACTTAACCAAATCAACCACGTCCTGCACACAATCAAAATATTAACTAATCTATCCTAACTGTTAATGAAACCAGTGAACAACAGCTTTATTCCTAAAGAGAACCATGTACAACACTTACGTAAAGAAACATTCCAAAAGATATGAACGCATGACTAACTCCTACAAATGAAAACATTGCACCAAAGATTGCATGGGTAAGCAACCTAGTGTTTTTGTTGGGCAGCACTGTCGGCAATTCCAGCCCCTAGGAAGAGGTGAAAATGAGAGTGCAGGCAACCCTTTTCTGGAGCTCTTATCAATTCTTATCTCATTACTCTATTCTAGACATCTGAAGCAACTCTATTTTTCAACAATGACCTACTTAACCACACAACGAAATCTAACTCAACAAACTGCGTTTCAAATGCATACAAGGAAAATCATAATGCTGAAAGGAAAGATATCAATACAAAGAAGGAGGCCCTAGGCTCTCAGGTTGGGCCCAACACCGAGAGCTATGGCTCCTCTAGAAACTTAGAGCTGAGATCAAATATGACTGCTTCCCATTAAAAAATAATAATCATAAGTCAAGAGTCATGCCAATAATGGCTACAAAAGAACAAAACAGAGCTGGCAGCTTGTAGTGCAGAATGTGCAAAAGTTTTTCAAAAGTCCTCTTCGAAGGCTGAAGCCTTATCATTTATACACCACGAGGCCCAAGCTGGCCTCCTAAATCTATGGGACTTGGCTGACCAAACTGGGAGTGAACAGCTGCTTCCACAAAATCTGTTTGGCTGCCTTCTAGATCCGGTTTTGGTAGCCTTTGGAGCTCGGAGTTGGGGGTGAAGATCCCGAGGAAGGCTATTTAATGCCATAGACAACCCCCCTACGATTCCTCAACCCCAGCTTGGCTGTCTCCTAGCCCTTGTCTGCTCGGTTTTGCTCCAACATGTGTCAAAAAATCCTGAAATGAGCACGTGTTAGCCACCTAGGAATAGTGACTACCCTTATTCGTACAAATGACATAAACATACTAAAAAATGATGCATAAGTTATGAAAAATGAAGGATTGAGCAAGGGTAGTTAGGCCAAATGAGCCCAAAATGTTACCAAATTTGGGGCTCATCACATAGCATGTCGCCTCCACAAGTATGGTTGTCCTAATAATACATCACAAACATCCAGAGGTGTAACATCACACAATACCTCATCTGTGAAGCGTTTGATGCTGTAGGGAAGGTGGCACTGCTGGCGAACTTTCAGATCTCGTCCTTCGTGAAGCCACCCGATACTATACGGCTGCGGGTGCGGTGTAGTCGGTAGGACCAACCGCTTCACAACCTCTACTGAAATGAGGTTCTTTTGGCTACCGCTGTCGACAATGAATTGCAGCAGCGAACCCTTCACCCACATCTGTGAGTGGAAAAGATGCTCCCCTTCCTCTGGATTTTTGAGGTCATCTTTCTGGATCTTGGCGGTGGCAATAGTGGCGCTGGGATCCACATCAATGATCTGCTTCCCTTTGCCATTCCCCTTGTCGGGTTCTAGCTCAAGGTCGGAGCATGCATCTGATTCGGAAGCATTCAACTCAGACACTAGCGACTGCTTGGTCTGACACTCACTTGTGTTATGAGTGGGACTCTTGTGGAACTCGCACCACTTTCCTGTGTCCTTCTTCGGCTTCATGGTATTGTTCTTTTCTTGTGGCTTCGACGGGTTGTCTTGGGTCACCCCGCCTTGGCTTTGTCCTTTGGGCTTCGGATTTGCAGATCCAAAGTCTCGCTTCTTCTGTTTGAACTTTTGCTCGATTTTGACAGTGTATTGGTATGCTGTGCCCAGTGAGGAGATGTTCAAGAACCCCATCTCTTCCTGGATGTATTTGTGTAGGCAGCCGTGGTATTTGAGTACGAGATGCAGCTCAGAATCTCTGATACCCAACTGTGTGCGAAGGGTATGAAAAATGTTTGTGAACTCCGGCACATCTTGGTCTCGTCCTTGCCACAGTGTGGTCCATTTGATGTATTTGTCCTCATAGCTTCCAACAGGGTAGTACTGCTCCTTGATGGCATCCCGGAAGTCATTCCAAGTGGGTGCCACTGAAAATAGTGAGCCTGGACTTTCATCCTTCTTCTCGCAGTAGGTTTCCCACCAGTCCTTGACGTGGGGGGCTGCTTCAAGAAGAGCGAAAACAATCTTTTCCCGACTTGAAAATTCGTGAACAGAAAAATACCCATCTAGCAGATTTAACCATTTATCTATGGCATCTATTTCTATTTGACCCTCGAAGATGGGTATTTCAAAATTCACTTGTACCTTAAACGGTGTGGCATTTCCAGAGTAGTTGTTGGAAGCCGATGCGTTGCCTCTGGGTAGCCGCTGAAGGATCTGCGCAAAGCTATCCATCATCGCGTTCCTTTGCTGCTCGAGCACTTCTTCGAGCAAGATTTTGAAAGGATCTCCGGCTCCCTCTTCTTTCTTCTCATCTGCCATGGGAGGCCGTCGGGATTTGCGAGGCTGGTCTTGCAAAGGTTCGACTAGTTCAAGCCCTAACTCCTTATATCCCGACCTCGTTGGGGACATGCAAAGAAAAAGCAGACCGCTCTGATACCAATGATCCAGATTTAAACGGGAATGCAATAAAATACAGAGATAACCATAAACACAAAGATGCAGTGGAAATAATACTTCATTTCATTAGTGTGAAATACTGAAATATGCTTACAACCAGAAATGGAAATAAACCAGCTAGGGCGATGGTAGCTTATCTCTGAGAAGAGATGTGCGGCTACATGCCTCTGAACTGTTCTGGACTGTGTTAAAATGAGGCCCGAAGGCCTATTTATTGTTGAGAAACAATGGAAAACCCTTAAAATTCCAAAACCTAACCCTAGAAGATGAAACACCAAATTGTGGGCCCCGTTTGGGTAAATTGGTACATCAATTTCCCGGGGTCGTAACTTTGGCATATGATCTCCGTTTGACGCGTACAATAGCTCATTAGAAAGATCTATCCGAGAACTACCACTTTTGGAGGCAACAACGGTCCATGGACCCATGTTGCCCCAGATTCCCAAAGAACGTCTTTTAGGGCCTCAAAACGGCTCCGGAAGTTCAGGACCCGAAAACTGCTAAAAATAGTAAACTGTGCTGCAATTTAGGAAACTGAAAAGACTGAAAGAGATAGTTGTGGGGGTACAAATGGGATAGGTGGGTGGCCATCAACATCCACCTGGATCATTAATGAACATACCTAGAGGAATTGGTGATGACATTCACCCCTGCGGAACAATAAATAATGGGCATCTCCTTCATAATGATTTAGTTTTCGGCTTTCACCAAATTAAAGTTGACTCTTCAAATTTGACAGGATCCCTCACTTGCACCACGAGAAAAAAGGTCATTGGTGAGGGTCATGCTTGTGACGAACCTTTAAGGTTCGTCACCAATGTCGCATATGGTGACGGTCTTTAAAAAGCATTGTTGTAAGTGTATATAGTGATGGTCCTTTACGGTTTGTCACCAAAGCCATTTTCAATGAAACTTTTGGTAAGGATCATTAAAGGCCCGTCACTAATTCTCTCTTTCGTGACACTTTTGGTGAGGGTTGTTAAAGGCCCATCACTAATTCTCTCTTTGGTGACACTTCTAGTGACAATCTTTTATTGACCGTCACCAATGATCTTTTTGTTTATTTTTGGTGACGGTCAATAAATGTTCATCATCATTTATCATTCCAATGAGTTCTTGATAATGCTTCATGCCTGTGATGGACCTTTAAGGTCCATCACCAATGTCGCATATGGTGACGGTCTTTAAAAAATCATTGTTGTAAGTGTATATAGTGATGGTCCTTTAAGGTTTGTCACCAAAGCCATTTTCAATGACACTTTTGGTGAGGGTCGTTAATTTCCCATCACTAATTCTCTCTTTGGTGACACTTTGAGTGATGAAATTTTGTTGATCCTCACCAATGCTCTTTTTGGTTACTTTGGGTGACGGTCAAAAAATTTTCGTCATCATTGATCATTCCAATGAGTTTTTGATGATGCTATATACCTGTTACTATATTTTTGTCAAAATATAATGATTTAAGACCATTGTTGTGGAGTCTTTTTCATTATGTGTCCAAGGTCATAGTGGTTATAATAGCCAGTAAATTTGTTAAGAAGTAATTAGTGTGTATCATTTCCCTCAAGTCATAAGAATATAGTCTTCCTATGAGTCAACACATAATTCATCTCTATTAGTTTTATTGTCTAGCAAATTTCCTCTAAATAGAGTTCCACTAGTGTGTGTAGGAACTATATTATTTAATACATATTCAAGCTCTATCAATTCTATTAATGAGAGATACCTAACACTCCTCAACACTCATGTCACACCTTAACATGCTTTGGAACTATATACTAACATTCCTTGACACATCAAATGTCTTGGAACATCTTGCCATGAGTAGGATGCCAAAGCACATGTTGGCATGCCATAGCATAGCATATCACTCCCCTATCATGTGTTGGCATTCCCTGTAGTCCCTAGCATGCCGTAGAACTCCTTGGCATAATATTGCATTGACAAAAATTAGCACTTGGCACACATTGGCACTTGGCATGTATTGGAACATATTATTAGTGTGCCTATCATGCCCCTTTTGAAAAAGATAAAGTCCCGACTTATTAACCCTCTTATGTGTTAATTTCCTTTCATTTTAGCTTGGTTATTCCTTTTGTTTTCTTGAAACTCCTTGACACATATTGGCATACTCTGGCACCCTGCACATCCTATCATGTCTTAGCACCTGGAATGCCTTGGCACTATTTGGCACATGTTAGCACACCTCGGAACTACCTAGCACACTCTAGCACTTCTTGACATTCCCTGATATTCCCTGGCATGCCTTACCCATTCTTAGCATACCTTATCACTCCCTCCTTGGCATGACAACTAGCACTAATTGACACTCCCCAGCACACCATCATATTCATTCACTTCCATGCATTTTCACCTAGTGCTCCCTTGTGTTGTCTTAGTACTCCCTAACACTCCTCAGCATGCATTGGCACTATCTAGCACACCTTAGCACTCATAAGTAAAGAATGAAACTTGTAACCAATGTTACCAGACTTAGAATAGAAAATAAATTGGTGAGGAAAAAGAGCTAAGAGTTTTAATCAGATTGGGGAAAAATCATAAAAAAATCGGGGAAGAATCAATGAATTCAATAAATAAAAATATACATGTATAGTGAAATAAATAAATAAATAAACATTTTTCAATGATATTCAGTAAAGCCATTTCCAAACAATTCATAATATCAATAGATGCCCAAAATATCATGAATGTATAAGCATCTCATATATGTTATGAGTCCAAACGTGATCCAAAGTACTGAGTCATGACTCCTAATTAGTCACTACATAGAACTAGAAGCAATTGCTTCTAAAAGTTTACAAACAACTGCATACTAATTAGAAAAAATCAGTAACTAAGAGTCTGAGACTCTTAAGAGTGATAACTAGAAGCAATTCCTCCCACTCCTTCGCTTGCTTGACTCTCAAATTTCTTCAAGTCATGTAGGCTTAAAAGAGGAGCCTCCTCTAATTGGACCCAATCTGCTGCATTTGTAGTTTGCAAATCTATCTCTTCAAGGTCTATTGGTGAATGATCCAGACCTATCACTATCATGAGACATTGAAATGTGAATTTAAGTTTGACTTTGAACTTTAAATTTTAAATTTTAAATTCCAAATCAGATTATGGAACCTTCAAATTCAAGCTCTCAGCTAGTATTTTCTTGTTGTGAAGTTGTAGATTGTAATGGAAAAATACAAGGTCATTTAAGCACTTTTGTGGCAATCGTTTGTGCTTCTTAGAATGTATTTTCTCAAATATGCTCCAGTTGCACTCACACCCTGAAGCACTTCATGCTTGGTTTAAGATTTTTGAATGGAAAATCTCTTCAAATCTGGCATATCACTACAAAAAAATTTCCACCAAAGACCTAGCAAGTGGCAAGGGTTTGTGAATAGACGTATTAAGTACTAAATAGTAAAAACTTAAAAAGACAACAAAATTTAATAAAATATTTATCACACAAAATAAATTTTAAACAAATTTAATGAACTGATAAAGCCTTCAAGCCTCAAAGGGTACTTGGCGACACCTTAGACCTTTTTCGTATAACACTGATATAGGAAAATAATTTAGGTGGTGCTCCATAATCCTATAGTTGGGAAAAGACACGACTTTGAAATTCTGGATCAGGGAAGTACCTTTCCATGCATGTCATAAGTCCTTTGTGAACCTCCCTATCCTCATTAAATTTTCTCTTACCATAAAAATACTGTGGGTTTAAGAAGTACCTAGCAGCATGTAAGGGGGAATGCAATTTCCTATCCCAATGTGCATCAATAATGTCCCAAAGAGGCATATACTTTGCCTCCTCATCCCCATATCTTCTTTTAATGGCCTCCTTTGTGAGATCCATCGACTCATAACTGTAACCCATAGTGGGTTTGTCACCATCAACCATCCTGAAAGTTCAAGGTTTCCGATTTACATTAATATGAAACATTGAAAATAAAAAGAAGCTTTAAATGAAATTTCAAACATGAAAAAGTTAAAAGACTTGAAGTACCTGAGAACTTTAACAAGGGACTCCATCACAACAATAATCTCTTTGGCATCTTTCTAGAAACCTTCATTAAACGCAAGTGTAAAAACTTCAATGCCTTCAAGGGTCCTGGAATGTTAAGATGCCATCTAATCAGGTCCCAAGGACATCCTCTTCAAATTTGTCTTTTACTCAACCAAAAATTGCAAAGATATGAAATTTGTTGCAAATCTAGTCACTGCAGGTCAAACAATTTCTTTACCTTCAACATATTTTCTCATGGTGTTTAGGACAATAATGTGGTTGTATAGGTATTTGGTTATGGATTTTTCCTTCTTCACAACCTCATCTATCCAATGAAGCTTACCAATGTCCTCAAGCATTAAATCTATACAATGGGCAACAAAATAGGTCCAAAAAATAGTGGGGTGCCTAATCTCAAAAAGTCTACCAAAAACCATATAATTAGTTGCATTGTCGGTGAAAATTTGTACAACATGTTCTTCTCCTACTTCTTGAATGACTTCCTCCATCATTTCACAAATAAGTTGTGCGGTATTAACCTTGTCTGAGGCATCTACTGATTTGAGAAACATTGTACTTACTAGACAAGATACAAAGAGATTTATTAAAGTTCTATTCCTCTGATCTATCCATCTATCACTCATGATCGTGCACCTTGTTTCTACCCATGATGAATGAAACTCAGATAGCACAAGCATGGCATCTTCAACACTTTATAATAGAAAATTTGTCCTAATTCTCTCTAATGAAGGATATTTGAACCCTGGACCTGCAATATTAATTGCATCAATCATAGCTTGCCAATAAGGACTTATGGCACAGTGGAAAAGTATGTCAAAATAGTACCAAAAGTTAGCAATGGCCTTCCTTGCGTGACTATGGATATTTTTTTTCCAATAAGTGGTATCCAAGGTAGGTTGGGACAAGTTTTTGTGTGGGGAGAAAAAAAGGTGTTTATGTTTCCACCTCCAATGTTGAATGTAGGAGGATTCGTTTGGCCTTGAGTTTGACTTGGACTTGGAGGCATGTGTGGGAAACTTGGGAACTGCATTGAGGATTCAACAGAGGGAGATGACAATGGGGTAGTGGAAAAAGAATTTTCAACTCCAGGAGTTCCTATTTCTTTTTTTCTTTTCTTTTATTGCATTATGCTGACTCAACATATCAATGGCCAAGGTTGCTTGGTGTTTGACATTTCTGTCAATGTTTTTTCAGAGACCTATATCATGGTCGGGTATTTGTGCAAGGTGATACTTGAATCTATAAATGCCTCCACTACATTTCACTTTGCAAAATTTACAAAGGAGCTTAGGGTCTCCAAGAATATTGTCACAATAAGCCCAAGAAAAGTCCTTCTCCCTCAACATTGTTGTTGTTTTGGACTTGTGTTTAAATTGTGGCTTTTGTTTAGAATTGGAGTTGTGCCTTCTATTTAATTTGGCTCCTGTAAAATAAAATAAAAAATTAAAATTAAAATTCCATATATAAATTCGCAAAAAATAGGGTTGGTTTTAAAGGATATGAGGTTTTGTTAAGGATGAAAGAGGAGTCTGTCTAGCAACACAAGCGTGTTTTGACCTAATATATCATTATGAACTTGAAACAAAATTAGGTATATATGAGGAAATGCTACCTAAAGGAAGTATTATCAACATGTATTGCATTTCAATCTTGAATTTGCAAGTTCGTTTAGCATAAGACAACTGAACCAATACATCAATAACAGATTATGGAAGAATAAAAATACCCAAAGTTGTGAATGCATGGTTAAAGCCTTTGAAGTCGGAAAGACATCAACCAAGGAAGCAATGCTTGATGACTTGGTCTATGGCTGGTATGAAACCATTTCTTAGTGCATTTTAAAAATCTATCAAAGCCCAATTTATAGGGTTGAAAAGTCATAACCAAAGGAATAGGCCAAACATTCAATTGTTGAATAGTGAAACTTGAAACTTGCCATTGAAAACGACATTGAAACTTCAATATAGTAATATACCTATTATTTAAGCCAAGTGCCAATGTACCTCAATTGTTGAATAGTGAAATAGCTAAGCCTAAAGGTAACACACACTGAAGGTGATGCACAACTAATCGAGGGTCGATATGGAGTATGGATATGGCACACATTAGCGACTGCTCAATATGGAGTCTGGACTTAGGCTCACCTTGGCAATTCTTCTATATTGAGTCTAGATTGTGTAATAGTGAGTAGTGATTGATTACTGAAGGTCTCAACATATGAGTTTTGGACCTGAGAAATGAGAAATAAATTTTGGAATGGATGACATTTAGCTTTTAGCAATGTGACATACCTAAACTTGAAAAACTCGTGCTCATCAAGTCAAGGCTAAAAATCGAATAAATTGGAATCAATAGCAGGAATCTGCTTTAAACAAAAAGTCTCAAGTCAAACTTGCATTGGCCATGAGTTAAACTTGGTCAACATGAGTTAGACTCACAAATATTTAGATTGGATCGTTTGGAGAGCAAGCAGATTCCAACTCGTGATTAATTGTGATTGATCAACGAGTCCTGTTTCACTGCTTGTAACTGAAATTTGAAATGAAAATAGGAGATCTTACAATTGAAACTAATTGTGAATTTTCTAAACTGAAATTGGCCCATCGACATCGTTTCTATTTGTGGATGGGCACGTCAACAGAAGAGATTCATTTTAAATTAGGTTCATGGAGAAAATATTTTATGGAAGATGTTTCTTTTATGTTGAGGAAGATAGTAATATTTTTTATTAAATTTGAATAACAATAGTATCTATTCTATATCTCTTATATCTCATTATTTTTATCTCCTTTAACTCATACAGAAAGCGGGGGTAATAGTGGACATGTAGCATCAAGCTACACTCCTTTTAATCCAATGTTCTGCATGAAAACCTTTGTGTCACTTGCGCTGCAAAGACTTCACTGTAGAGTCTGGAGTTAACACCTACCTCTGCATGACAAAAGCTACACATACCTTTTGACTTGGTTTTTTCACCTTTTTTCCATTCTTTGTTTGGAGTCTGGGACAACAAGCTCCACATACTGTTTTTCCATACCTCTATGTGAGTGTAACTTTGCACATTTTCTTTGCTTCAACCAATATCAAAAGCATTTGTGAGCTTCTTTCAAGGCATGAATACATGCTTCAATCATGGAAATTAGAAAAGTTTCTAAAGAAAAAAATAACAATGGAGTTATCCTTTTCCATTTAAAATATGTTAGGATTCTATTGAGAGTTTTTTAGAGATAATTATTAATTGGCCCTCTACTTTTCCCTTTTCCTTAATATAAATTGCATCTCTTATTACATTTGCAATCAAGATTTTTACATCAAATACTGGATCAAAGGGCCAAGGACTTTTCATAAATGATTCCTTTTCCAGAAGAAGAATAAATGGTCAACATGTTATCTTGGCTCCAATTTCTTGGGAATTAGTAATTGTTTTGAAAAATGACTACTCTTGTTTGAATTTAGAACTATGTTTAACCTTTGAAAATGGATTTTCCTCCAAATTGATCTTGGAAAGGTCCTTATTAAAGGATTCTATATATCTCCTCCACTAGAATAAATGGCTTGTATGTTGAAAAGTATAACAGAGCTCCCTTCTAAAAAGCCTGATCATCCCATTGTCACCAAGATCTCCTCCTTTTCCCCAAATTTTACCCAAGACAACATTGAGTACTTAATTATGATCCAACCTGAGAAATTTTGATTGATGCTGCAACTCAAGAGCTATTAAATCTAAAGTGCTAATATGATTTGTGATTCTTTCATTGAATAATTATATTTTTTTTGAATTTTTCATTTGTGCTTGTAGTATGTGGTACTGACCTTATTTGACTTGAAAGGGTTTTTATTCTTGGACTATGACAATGCTAATAAGATTTAGGCCTTTTGTAGTATTTGTACCCCATGATCATTTTTGCAAGATGTATGTTCTATGTGGAAAGAAATAAGCATTTAGTTATTACCTTCTAAACTACAACATTGTTTCTTTTATTAGGTGACATCTAATGTCCTCTACAAATTGAGGACGAATGGGATGGAATATCCTATCCATTCTCGTAGACTATAGTCCTCCATAAAGGGGAAAAAACCCCAACATACCCATTGTTGGGCAATTTTTGGGGAAATTGGGCTTAAAAAACCCAAATTTGGGGTTTGGAGTAAGGTTTACTCAATCACTTAAGAATATGAAACCCCTCTGCAAAATCTATAAATAAAGAAGGATTGAATTCATTTTGGATCACCAAGTGTGGATCAATTCATTTGTTCTTGAGCATTAGGTTTGACAGTTCTTGACCCCTTCTATCTCTTGTCAATTTTGGTGGTGAAATATTCCACCCTAATTGAAATTCCCTTATTATCTCGCTATTTGAGCACAAGGGTCTCTGGCTGGTCAGTGAATTCTGTTGAATATTGGTCTCTTGTCTTTTTCCGGGCACAAGATTTCTATTAAAGGTGAACGAATTTGGAGGATATTTCATGATAGATTAGTTCTGTTTGGCATACTCTTGAAGGAAGCAACAAAGTTTCTAAGTCCTTAATATCATGTTCTGGGAAAAGCACTTACATTAGGAAGTGGATTCGTTTTTGGCACCTGGAGTAGCAAAACTCTTTTCTTTATTTAGTTTTTGCATGCCAAGTTAAAAGGAGCACTTCACTAGTTATTAATTCTCAGCCTTAGCTAAGGAAGCATATTTGCATATCTCATATCATATTCACTAGCGACAGAATTTAATTGTCTTATCTATCCATGCAAGGAAGGTACATTAGGATTAGGAGTTAAGAAAGTTGAGACATTGTTGTACATGTTTCCAGATTCATTGTACCTTCTACACTAAAGGAAAAGTGAATAGCAGTGTTTGAAATTTTTAGTTATTTCTTGTTTCAAAGAGTAATAAATAGTGATGTGATTTGAGTTTCAAGTCTGTGTACTGGCTGTTACCTTCTTTAGTGGCATGTGCTTCCCTGTTCAAAACAAGGGGTTTTTGCAGTATCTAGCCTCCAATGCTTCTTCAATGCAAACT
Source organism: Pinus tabuliformis (assembly GCA_031772625.1). Taxonomy (NCBI): domain Eukaryota; kingdom Viridiplantae; phylum Streptophyta; class Pinopsida; order Pinales; family Pinaceae; genus Pinus; species Pinus tabuliformis. The sequence goes on along the minus strand of CM062804.1, from coordinate 1,106,171,712 downwards.
AGATATCAAATTTTCCCTCGTACTCCAAATTATCTAAGGCATCACCCTAGATAAGTTCCAAAGTAGACCAATGAGCTTTGACAGGCCAACTCCAACCCCATGTCACTATACAAGTGTTAATATCACTGCTACAAAAATTATTCTGAAGTGTTGCATCCTACACCAATTCCTAATATGGATGCCCAAAGGGGCTCTAGAACGAGGCTCAACCTTCATTACGACATTTAAGACTTTTCAAAGGGATCAGTCCCTTTAAACCACACCAATTTTTACACTTTCAAAATTTGGCCATGTTCCTATCAATTTATATTTTGTATTGAAAAGTCAGTCCTATTTTACATGTCTATTAAACTTAGGAAAAATTATAGGTCAGCTCCAGCAAAATGTCAACAAATTTGTGGGTTAGGTTGGCATTTCTCCAAATACTATCACACATGTATATATAATCACACATTTTCCTTTCTAGATCTTGATTGGTTGAACAAAAAGGTTCGCTGCTTGAGTAATTTTTTCCGATACCTCCACATCAACACTCATAGATAACAATATTCTTAATTCTTCATCTGTGTGCACAATAAGATTCCTTTTGGTTGATATTTTTGATGGAGAAACCTCTGACAGTACACCTTTTACCACAGAGATGTCGTTGTTGGATAGAAATATCCAGAGGAGTCTTGCACCATACATATAAATGGTTATTGTATATCACAATAATAAGCATTAATATATGAATATGTGCAGACCCTAAACTATGTGTATTCAATGCATTACTTTTTCTTTCATGGAAGATTTCGTTATGCACAGTAGATGTGTTGTGGCACTTGAGTGTGTTCGCATAAAAAATTCTAAGGCAAAATCCGAATTCTCATGTCTCATGGAAATTCAACATATGCCTTATTCAACTAAGAACTACTTGTAACTCATCTTAGGGTACTCATGTACAATCCCACTCATCCCACTTAACAAGTTACCAAGACAAGGCTCATCACATCCAACCTTTGTCTAAAACAATTAAGCAAAAAAATTTACATATTGACATGCTATAGCACCTGACATGTCTTAGAATGCCTTGGAACTATGTGGCATGCGTTAACATCCCCTACATTCCTTGGCATGCTTTGACACTCCCTAGCACACCGTGGCACTTCCTGACATGCCTTGGTAGTTTAGCATACCTTTGCATTGCCTAGCATATAACTTTGTCACTCCCTCCTTAACACATCTAGAATTCATTGAAACTCCCTCTCACACTCTCTTATTCATTAATTTTCATGCATTTTGAACTAATGCTTCCTTATGTTTCCTTCACACCCCTAACACTCCCTAGCTCACCCTAGCACCTGACACATCTTGGCCTATTGTCTTAACACTCTAGAATTACTTGGCACTACATAGTATACCTTGTCACTCTCTCCTTAGCACACCTAGACATCGTTGACACTCTTGGTCACAAACTCATATTCATTCATTTCCATGCATTACCTAGTTCTCCCTTGTGTTTCCCTAGAACTCCTTATCACTCCTTGACTCACAAACTCACTGAAACTTCTAATCACAAATTCTTATTTGTTCATTTCCATTCATTTTGACATAGTTCTCCCTTGTGTTTCCCTGGCACTCCCAACTAACACTTCCTTACACCCATTGGCACATTTTGGCTGCATGTCACCCTATAACTCTAGCATTCCTTAGCATTGCCAAGAATGCCTTGTATGTTAGGTCCCTATAATACTAGTGATTACCCCATTACTATTGTAGTTGTATCCCTTATTAATATTGTTGTGCCCTTATTTTCCCCATATTGTTATTACTGTGCCCCATATAATCCCTCTATTTTTATTGTTGTGGCTTTATATTATTATTGTTAGGTCAGCTAGGTTATATTATGACTCCTTAGACTCCTATATATAGAAAGGAGGTTTTGTCAATTGAATCATCCAAGATCTGTTCATTTACGTAATGTAAAGGAGGTTGCCCCCTCAAAGAGTGAATTCTAAGGCGTTGATCTATCTTTTCTATCTTTTTTTGAGCTGGTTTCATAACATTTGGTATCAGAGCTTTGGATTCTAGGGTTTCGCTGCTCCAAATAGCTGATCGTGGAATTTTCGCTATAATTTTTTTTTTTTCCTGAGACGTTTTAGAAGCTAAAATAAAAACCCATTTGAGCATAAATCACACTGAACCTCGGATCCGAATTTCAGAGCTTTTCACTCCATATTTGAAGAAATATTATCTGAGGAAATTGGTCTTTTTGCAGACTCCTGAATTACATTCCAAACATGTGACCTAGGGAAAATCATCATAACTTTCTCTCTGAGCATTATATTGAAATTTAGTAAGAAGGTACAAAAAGAGGACGGACTGTAGTTTCTTGTATATATTTTTCAGAGAAAAAGGTCGAAACAGTGACTTGTGGCACATCGTACAAGTTCACTCTATTGAACTAGTCTATAATCAGGTCATTGTGCGAGATTTGGCATAACTCTTCCTTGGAGAATCCAATTTGGATCAGTCTGGTGGCATTGGAAAGAGGAAACGGAGGGCTACTGTAGGTCAGAATTTTAGAATTGGATGATCCTAGATTGCAGAGATACATCAAAGGCAATATTGAGCTCCTACAAAGTGAAAAAAGGCGTGTAGATTTTTTTAAATTTTTTCTTAAGCTTGGTTTGAAAAATTATTTTGAAGAATTCAAAGGGTATAGTAGAGAATTATTATCGGTAACTGATGCCCCGAGGAAAGAAAATGCAAACACCTAGTAAGCAACCTGAAAGCGCTAGCATGACTCATGAAGAAGAGGAAGAAATGCTACATGATATATCAAAATTACAAGACCAAGTGCAACAAATGTCACTCTCACAAAAGCTAACAGAAGCTAAGATAAATGGCGTGGAATCTAATATAAATGGCATGGAATCTAAGATAAAGGGAATGGAAGCTAAGATGAATGGCATGGAAGCTAAGATGGATGATTTGAAGATAGATTTGAGGACAGGCATGGAAGATTTGAAGACAGATTTGACAAAGGGTAGTAAAGGAAACTCATGATGAGAACAAAAGAAATTTTAATCATGATTTCATAGACTCTAATGTTGGACTGAAGACCCACCATATTCCAAAAATCGATATGAGGAATTTTGATGGAAAGGATCCCGCAACATGGATATTACAAATGGAGCAATTTTTCGATCTCAATAATGTGCAAAACACACAAAAGGTAAGTATTGCAACTTTATATTTGGAACCAAATTAGTTTGTATGGTATCAATGGCTTTGCTCTCGTAAAAAAATTATCACTTGGGCAATTTTTACGAAAGAATTGACAGCACAATATGAGGATACAAAAAGCAACACTTTTTTTTAGCCAATTAATAAGTCTCAAACAAAAGGGTTCAATAATGGAGCACATTGAGGAGTTCCAAAAATTGAACATAAGGGTAAAAGATATTCCAGAGGAGCATAGGATTGATGTGTTCATATGGACTTTAAAGGATAATATCCAACATGATGTTCGCCTTTGGGAACCCGATTCATTAAAGAAGGCATTCAGGTTAGCAAGAAAAATGGAAAGCAAAATTTATGGCAACCAGGAAGCATACCACTAACAACTATAAAGATGGAAGTGTTGTTGACCCTAGTCTTCCACAACCTATAAGGTTGACGCCACAAAAATTGGAAGAAAAAAGAGCAAACGGGCTTTGTTACAGTTGTGATAGAAAATACACTAAAGGTCATAAGCGTGCTGAGAATAAATTATTTTTCATCGATTGTGAAGAGGAAGAAGAAAAGGAGCAAGAAAGGTCAAAAGAAGAGGATATACTCCAGGAACAAAGCCTAGATAAAGAATAAATGAATCCAACCATATCTTGTAATGCATTGGCTGGAATTACCACTCCTCAAACCATCAAGATAGAAGGACAAATCAAGAAGAAAAAGGTAATAGTGTTGATTGATTCAGGAAGTACCCACAATTTTATTCATTGTAAGATAGCAAAAGAATTGAATTGCTTCCTATATCCAGCACCAAAGTGTCAAGTGATGGTTGCAAATGGAGGAATGATAAATTTCTCTCAAAAGTGCCACAATATCAAGCTATCCATGGGAGAATATGTATTGACTGGCCCAATGCTTTCCATTCCAATGGGAGGTGCTGACCTTGTACTAGGAGTCCAATGGCTACAATCCTTGGGTACAATAAGTTTTTAATTTTCAAGAACTTTTCATGAAATTTTTAGTGGAAGGAAAGGAAGTTGAATTAAGGGGTATTGCAGGGAAACCAGGAAAGATAATAAGCTCTAACAGTATGACAAATCTTCTAAAAAAGGAACAAAGAGGTGTAATTGCACAATTATGTTTGCTAGATGTTTCCACATTGGAATCATCTATTTCTCCAGATCTCCAAAAAGTCTTGGAAAATCATTCCAAGGTATTTGAGACTCCCAAAGTTCTCCCAACTATTCATGATCATGATCATGCTATTCATCTGATTCCAGGAAGTGTTCCTCCAAACATCAAGCTGTACAGATATCCCTATCCCCAAAAGAGTGAAATTAAATGTATGGTTACAGAAATGCTAGAGGCTGGTATAATTCAACCTAGTCAAAGTTCCTTCTCTGCTCCAGTAGTTTTGGTGCACAAGAAGGATGGATCATGGCACATGTGTCTAGATTATAGGGAGCTCAACAAGTTCCCTATTAAAGATAAGTTTCCCATTCCTGTCATTGATGAATTACTAGATGAATTGAATGGATCAATTTACTTCACCAAGTTGGATCTTCATTTAGGATGTCATAAAATCAGAATGAAGTTTGAATACATTCCGAAAAAAACATTTAGAACTCATGAGGGTCATTATGAATTTTTGGTCATGCCTTTTGGCCTTACCAATGCACCTTCTACATTTCAAGGTTTGATGAATTCCATTTTTAAACCCTTCCTTAGAAAATTTGTGTTAGTATTTTTTGATGATATACTAATCTACAACAAGTCTTGGAAGGATCATGTTGAACATGTTGACAGGGTGCTACAACTATTGGAGGAGAAACAATTATATGCAAAAAGATCCAAATGCTTCTTTGGAGTACAAGAGGTGGAATATCTGGGTCATATTGTATCTCATGAAGGAGTTAAGGTAGACCCTAGCAAATTTAAAGCCATTAAGGAATGGAAAATCCCCACATCCATAAAGCATCTGTGAGGATTTCTCGGATTGACAGGGTATTATCAGAAGTTTGTTAAGAATTATGGGAGAATAGCAACACCTCTAACAACATTATTGAAGAAAGATGCATTTTCATGGACTCTAGAAACAACAAAGGCCTTAGAACATCTTAAAGAGGCAATGTGCCAAGCACTGGTCTTAGCTACACTGGACTTCAAAAAAACCTTTATTGTGGAATGTGATGCTTTAGGAAATGGAATTGGTGTTGTTTTAATGTAAGATGAAAGACCCATTGCTTTTGAAAGTTGTCCAATCAAGGGAAAGTTTTTACACAAAGCTATTTATGAGAAGGAAATGTTGGCAATACTCCATGCTTAAGAAATGGCGAACCTACTTAATGGGAAGACACTTCAAGGTAAAAACGGATCATGATAGCCTTAAACAATTTTTAGAACAAATATTATCCTTTAAAGAGCAACAAAAATGGGTCACAAAGATGTTGGGTTATGACTTTGAAATCATCTACAAAAAAGAGAAGCAAAATGTGGTGGCAGATGCATTCTCAAGAAAGGATGAGGATGTGGAAGCATTGTTGTGCACCATTTCTATTATCCAACCAGATTGGATAAACGAAGCAAGGGAGGAATGGAAGAATGATGAAGAAGTGTGGGCACTTATTTGAAATTTACAACAAGATTCCAGTACATCTGATACATTTAGCTGGCAAAATGATTCGTTATGTACAAAGATCGCTTATACCTCTATAAGAATTCCCAACTAAAACAAAAGATTCTTATGGAATTGTACACTTCTCCCTTAGGAGGGTACTCAATATTTTTAAAAACTTACCACAGGGTTAAGAAGGAATTTTTTTGGGATGGCCTTAAATCAAATATTCAAAAGTTTGTGGCGGAATGTTTGGTTTGCCAACAAAATAAAGTTGAAATAATTAAGACACCGGGTCTATTACAACCTTTATCCTTTCCAAGCCAACGTTGGGAGGAGGTTTCAATGGATTTTATCATAAGTTTACCCAAGTCTGAGGGAAAGAGTGTCATCATGGTGGTAGTTGATAGACTTACCAAGTATGCACACTTTTGTGCATTATCACATCCATTTAAATCCAGTACAGTTTCTACTACATTTATGGAAACAATTCAAAAGCTACATGGAAATCCAAAGATTATTGTAAGTGACAGAGATCCCATTTTCACTGGAAATTTTTGGAAATAATTATTTTCTTGTCTTGGTACTTAGTTAGCTCATAGATCATCTTATCATCCTTAATCTGATGGGAAAACTGAGATAGTAAACAAATGTTTGGAAGGATATCTTCGTTGCTTTGTATTTGATAAACAAACACAATGGGTCAAATGGTTGTCTCTGGCTGAATGGTGGTATAACACTTCCTTCCATACAACAACAAAAATGACCCCATTTATGGCACTTTATTGATATCAACCACCATCCATCACATCATATTTAAGAGAAAATTCTAAGGTTCAAGTAGAGTAACATCACATCGAACATCAACAACAAGTCCTCCAACTCTTAAATGATAACCTCATGTTGGCACAAAATAGAATGAAACAACAGGCAGATCAACATCGCAACGAAAGAAGTTTTGATGTAGGTGATTAGGTATTCCTACGGCTAAAACCATATAAGAAAATGTCCCTCAAGCAAGCTAAGAAGGATAATAAATTATCACCAAAGTATTATGGTCCATACAAGGTGTTGCAAAAGATTGGTACTATGGCATACAAATTGGAGCTTCCTTCAACTTCTCGATTGCACCCAGTTTTCCATGTTTCATGTTTAAATAAGGTTATAGGCGACAAGTTCCCAGTTCAAACAATATTGCCAGAACTTGACGAGGAAGGAAAAATTATATTGGAATCGGAAGCATTCATAGAAACAAAAATTTGACAGCTACGAAATCGATCAATTTGGAAGTATCTTATCAAGTGGAAGAACTTATCCACTGAAGATTCCACATGGGAGGATGAAAATTTTATACGGAGGTATCCAGAACTACTCAAGCATTGAGGACAACACTTTTTTGAAGGAGAGGGGCATGTTAGGTCCTTATAATACTAGTGATTACCCCATTACTATTGTAGTTGTATCCCTTATTAATATTGTTGTGCCCCTATTGTCCCCATATTGTTATTACTGTGCCCCATAGAATCCATCTATTGTTATTGTTGTGGCTTTATATTATTATTGTTAGGTCGGCTGGGTTATATTGTGACTCCTTAGACTCCTATATATAGAAAGGAGGTTTTGTCATTTGAATCATCCAAGAATTGTTCATTTATGTAATGTAGAGGAGGTTGCCCCCTCGAAGAGGCTGAATTCTAAGGCATTGATCTATCTTTTCTATCTTTTTTTGAGCTAGTTTCATAACATTGTAACTCCTCCTTAACAAACTTGGAACTCACTAACACTCCATGCCACACACTCTTATTCCTTCATTTCCATGCATTATGACTTAGTGCTCCCTTATGTTTCCCTTACACTCCCTAACACTCCTTGGCATTCATTGGCACACCATGGCACTTGTCACATCTTAGTAGGACTTCTTAACACTCTATCATCTATTGGCACTACATATCATACGTTGTCACTCCCTCCTTAGCACACTTATAACTTGTTAACACTCCCTATGACACACACACATTCATTCATTTACATGTAATTGAAACGAGTCCTCCCTTGTGTTTTCTTGGCAATCCCTTGCATGTGTTGGTGCCACATCCTAGAACCTTGCACACATTGGCATGCCTTAGCACTTGGCATGTCTTGACATGCCTAACATTCCTTAGAACTTTATAACATGTGTTAGCACTTCTTGAAATTCCCTGCACACCTTGGCACTCCCTAGTTTTCATGCCCTCATAGATAACCTTACTTTTTTGTGACTTGGGAACCCAACCAAGTCATTGAAAAAATAGTGTTGTGCCTAGACCAAAGTATCCCTTTATCTCAAACTGCTTTTTCCATCCTCTTATCACAATTGTAGGATTTCCTCCTATAAGTCCTAATATGAAATTCTCCTAACACACTTCATCCATGGGACACCTAGAATTCACTGACACTCCCTGGCATAATCTCTTATTCATTCATTTCCATGCACTTTGACCTAGTTCTCCCTTATGATTCCTTGACACTCCCAAACACTCCTTGACATGCATTGACACTATCTGGCATATGCCAGCACACATTTTCATTCCTTGGCATGCCATGACACTCAATTATCATTCCCTCATAACTGCCCTTATTTTCTTTTAGACTTAGGAACCCAACCAAGTCCTGCCTCGACTATAACAACTTTACCAAGTTACATTTAGTACAACTAGAGTATGCCTTGTTCCCCTAATAGACTATAAATCATCTTAGAATTCTCATGTCCAGTATTAAATCATCCCACTTAACAAGTTACCAAGTCAAGTCTCAAATCCAATAGTGCCCATCAAAACAACTAAGAAACACAGTTTACATCTTCACATGCCATAACATCTAGCACATATAACAATCCATTAGTAGTACATGGCACACATTATCATCCCCTGCATTCCTTAGCATGATTTTCCACTCCCTAATAGACCCTACCATTCCCTAACAGGCCCTGACACTCTAACATGCCTTGGCACTGCCTAGCATATACCCTTATCACTCCCTCCTCAACACAATTGGAACTTGCTGACACTCCTTATCGCACACTCTTATATATTCATTTCCATGCAATTTGAACTAGTTCTCCCTTGTGTTCTCATGGCACTCCCTGACACACATTGGCACGCCCTAGGACTTGGCACATCTTGGCATGTCGCCCTAGCACTCTAGAATTCCTTGGAAATACCTGGCATAGCTTGTCACTCCCTTCTTAGCACACCTAGAATTCGCTCGCAATCCCTTTCACACACTCTTATTCATTCATTTCCATGCATTTGAAACTAGTGCTCCCTTATTTTTCCCTAACACTACATAACTCACCTTGGCATGCATTGGCACACCTTAGCACCTAGCACATATTGTCATGTTTCCCTGGCCTCTAGAATGCCTTAGCATTTCCTAGCATACCTTGTCACTCCCTCCTTAGCACACTCTGAAATCACTAACACTTCCTGTCACAAACTCTTAATCGTTCATTTGCATGCATTATTTTCACCTAGTGCTCACTTGTCTTTCCCTAACACTCCCTAACACTTCCTATAACTATTTGGCACACCTTGGCACCTAGCACATATTGGCTGCATGTCGCTTTGGCACGCTAGAATGACTTAGCACTGCTTAGCATACAATGCCACTCCCCTCTTACCACACCTGGACCTCATTCACACTCCCTATCACACACTCTTATTCATTCATTTCCATGCATTTTGACCTAGTGCTCCCTTATGTTTCCCTAGCACTCACTAACACTCACCACACATTGGCACACCTAACTGCAATGAGTTTCACTAACAGTCAATCCAAAAACCCTTCCAGAGTCTAGCTAGTTACTTGTTCTTCACTAAGATATTAGGGTTAAGTTTATTGTATAATGTTCAGTGTGAAAATATTACTATGTGTTTTTATAACATAAAGTAATTATGATCTTCCCCATGTACACAAGGATAATTGAGAAGTGTTTCCCATACTCATGCAAGTGGAACTTCAACATGTACATCGGGATAACCACAAAATATCTATCATATTTACACAATGAAAGGTGATAGGAAAATATTTACATTATATACATGAATGTACTAAGATCAGGACCATTAGCATCATATCGACATATTTACCACAAGACAAGGGTCATTACAACCCCTTAAAAATAGCCATAAGGCCTTCCTCTTTTGCAGCTCCTTGACCACAAGGGTTTAATTGAAAAACACATAGTTCCTTTAAAGATTTGTAGGTTAAGGCAGCCACTTCAAGCCCTTTAACTTAAAGATAATCAAATATTTGCAATTTGTTACAATAATAAGTCCATTATGCACACTCCTCATCTTAGAATTGAGTAGAGAGGGAGAATACTTGATTGATGCCAACCTTGTAAATGAAAAACTTTTCCTACTCATTGGTTGGACACTTCACCACTAGTTGACACCACTAACACACAACAAATGTCCAAGATACCCATAATATGTGCTCTACACCCAAGGGATTAGACTACACCTCCATAAAATCTACCTTTAGCTTTAGATGTCCCAAAACAATAATATCCTAACACTAGCCTATTTGTTAGATTTTTGTAACTTTCTCCTTAACTAACATTTGTTTTTAACTATTTAATCCACTCACCTTATACTCTCTCTTGTTTTCACCGACCTTGTATACAAGAACACATGTTTTTAATACAACAAAGTTAAGAGGGCATGTTTCTTTCTTACACTTAAATGTTTTGAATACAACCAAGTTAAGAGCACGTGTTTCCTTTTCAAATTTCAAAAGTATAACATGTCTACATTTATAAACTAACAACAAAATCATTGCATAAAATAGGTAAGCTCAAAATTAAATTAAAATTAGATTATTCTTATTATGATAAATACACCAAATATGGAAAAATTGTTTTCAAACATAACCATAAAAAAAGTGTTAGTTTATCCAATACAACTACAAACTTAGTAAGCCATCCTAGATCTATCTTAACCCAGATCTATCAAGCACCGAGAGGGATCCAATCTCTCGATGTGAAATCCTCTTCTTTGGCACTTGGTAGATCTAGGTTAAGATGGATCTAGGTTGGTTATATAATACTATATAATATTTATATTTGTATCTATGTGTCTCTTTCTTATTCCCTCTCTCTATCTCACCCCCAAAACATACACACTCTCTCTCCATATCTATCTCTCTCTCCCTCCCTCTTCCTCTCTGCCTCTCTCTCTTCCCTCTATCTCTCCTCTCTCCATCGCTCCCTTGTCACTCCCTCTCTCTCTCTACCTTTCTCCCTCTATGTATTTCTTCTTCCTTCCCTCTCTCTCCCCCTCTAACTTCATCTCTCTCTCCTCTCTCTTAGTCCTCTCTCTCCCTTTCTCTCTCACCTCCCTCTGTCCCCCCCAATCACTCTCTCTCTCTCCCCCCTCCATCTTTGTGCCTCCCTCTCTCTCTCTCTTTCCCTTCTCTCCCTATATTTATCCCCACCTATTCTCTCTCTCCCCTCCTCTCTTTTCTCCCTCTCTCTCTATCCATATATCGCTTGTCACTCCGTCTATCTCTCCACCTCTATCTACCTATGCCTTAGTTATTTCCTCCCTCTCTCTCCCCATCCAACTCCATATATATTTCTCCCCCTCCAACTCCATATCTCTATCCCCGACTCTCTTCTTCTCTCTCTCCCCTCTCTCTCTTCCTACCTCCTTCTCTCTGTCTCCCCCCATCACTCTCTCACTCTCTCTTTCTCTCTCTCTCTCTCTCTCTCTCTCTCTCCACCATCCATCTTTGTCATTATCTCCCTCCCCCTCTCTTCCCTTCATTTTGCTTGCTATTATCACTTGGATCCTTAGTTAAGATATATCTATGTTGGTTCTTACTAATATTTGTATTATATAAATTTCACATCTTTAAATACAAAAGTATTCTCATTTTTAATTTTATTAAAACCTTAATTTAATTTATATAGGAATAATTTTAGTAGTCGTGAGGATAGGGGGTTTATATATATCTTAAAACTAATTACAACTCTTTTCCTATTAGCTTCAAATAAAAAATGTTATAAAATTAAATTAAATTAAAATATTTTTATCGTGAAATAAGTTATGGTTTTTGGGCATGTGGTATTGATAAGGCATGATATTGGTCCATGGTATTATAAAAAATCCTATTTAAAAGTTAATAATAGCCATGGTAAAGTGGGGGGGATATCGATGGTTAAGAATCTTGTCATATTGTTATAAAATATTTAGATTGTGAAATAAGATATGATTTTTTGGAATGTGGTATTGATAAGCCATGGTATTGGCCCATGCTATTGTAATAAAGCCTATTCACAAGCTCATAATATCAATGAAAATGTAGGGATGAATATCCATGATTAAGAATCTTGTCATATTCTTATAAAATAGTTGATTTTGAAATAAGTTATTGTTGGGCTGTGTTATATTCTTTCCACGACTAGCCCATGTCGTTAACCGGGGGGTTAGAGGGGGGGCAGAGCCCCACCTTTGTTGTGTCAATTGCGTAGTGAGGGGAGTTATAAGGGGTTTGAGGGGTATAGGTAACCCCACTCTATGGGGTCCGGGGCAGCGCCCCAGAAAAATTTGGTTTTGGACCCTATGTTAGGTTGGGCGGACCTACCTATGGTTTTGTGCATGTTTTTCGCACATGGTTTGGGACGCAATGGTTTTCGGTCCATGGTCTTGGATGCGATGGTTTTCGGTCCATCGTATTGGATGCTTCGGCATGTATAAATATGTATTGTAACATCAAAAGGAAAATAATGAAAAATCAAGCTGGTAGTCTCGGTTTTGGGATCCAGGGGAAAATCTATGTTTATATGTGTTTTATGTGTTATGATCTCACATTGTTTATTTTCTATGTTTTAGAATTCATATGCAGGTAATTTATATATGAGGTTAAAACCTACATTTGGTATCAGAGCTGTTTTGGCTTCAAGGGATGAATTTGTTATTGAGGGGTTTCACTCGGGCCTGTGGTAGACCGTGTTCAGTGGGAGATCTGCGAGATTGATTCTGGTGGTAAAAGAAGATGGTGAGTAGTGAAAGATAGAGATCGAGAAATTTAATGGTTAGAGTTTTGAGTTGTGGAAACTCAAGATGGAGGATCTATTAGTGGATAAAGATCAGTGGATCACGGTAGATCCGGGTACTAAACCAATGGGAGTGTCTGATGAAGAATGGAAGAAGTTAGATCAGAAGGCAAAGAGAACAATACAATTGTGTGTCTTAGATTCAGTATTTTTGAATGTATCAGGGAAGCTACAGCTAAGGCTTTGTGGGACAAGTTAGGTACTTTGTACCAATCTAAGTCTCTGGTGAATAAACTGTTTCTATGGAAAAAGTTGTATAACCTGATGATGAAAGGTGGAGACTCAGTGACAGAGCATCTAAATGTGTTTAATACTGTGGTAAGTCAGTTATCGTCTGTTGATATCAGAATTTCAGATGAAGATAAGTGCATTAGTTTGTTGTGTTCCCTACCAAATTCGTGGTATAGTCTGGTTATTGCAATAGGTAGCAATGGAACTACCTTGCAGTTTGATGAAATAGTCTCATCCTTGTTGACGGAGGAGATGAGATGGAAAAATATGGAGAGCCAGAATGGTGATGCCTTTTCTGTACGAGGACGGTCCCAGAACAGAAACAAAAATAAGTCATTGTGGGAGATCTAAATCTAGAGGGAGATCTATATCTCCAGGAAAACCTGTAAAGGTGGTGTGCTGGAAATGCAGAAAGGAAGGGCACTACAAAAGGGACTATAAATCTAAAGCTCCTGATAAAGGAAAGGGATCTGATGATGCTCCTTTTGCAGAGGTGAAAACCACCTCAGATGAAGGTGGGGATGTGTACCTGACTTCTTCAAGTACACATGTAGATCACGAGGCATGGTTGATTGACTCAAGTGCATCCTTTCACTTCACTCCCCATAGAGAGTGGTTTTGAAAGTATGAGAAATATGATGGTGGTGATGTCTTCTGGAGGGATGACAGGAAGGCTAAAATCAATGGTCGTGGGAAAGTAAAGTTGAAGTTGCAAGGTGGAAGGGTTAGAACACTTCCGGATGTTCTGCATATTCCTGCATTAGCCAGAAATCCAATTTCTATAAGCAAGTTAGATGATGCAGGTGTAAAAACAGTGTTCGAGAAGGATACCAGAAAGATGGTTCGACGGGCACTGGTATTATTCTGGGGAGTTCGAATTAGAACTCTATATAAGCTACAAGGTAGCACTATTGTTGATGGGTGCAATAGTTCCGTGGTTCTTGAAAGTGGAGAAGAAAACCTAGTGGTCTCTAGAGAGAAGACCATGTTGTGGCATCAAAGGCTTCAACATATTGGAGAGAAGGGCCTTCAAATACTTCACAGTAAAGGTAGTGTGAGTAACAGCTCTTTGAATTTTGATTTCTATGAAAATTGTGTATATGGGAAGTAGAATCGGGTGAGATTCCCCTCTGGCGGTAAGAGGGCGAAATAGATATTAGAGGATATTAGAGCTTGTGCATAGTGATGTGTTTGGACCTGTGAAGGTTCCATCACTCAGTAAGTCTATGTACTATGTATCATTTATAGATGACTTCTCAAGGAATACATGGATATATTTCCTTAAGAATAACTCTAGAGTCTTTGACAAGTTTAAATAATTTAAGGCTCTGGTGGAAAATCGGACAGAGAAGAAGATAAAGCTGTTGAGGACAGCTAATGGTGGAGAGTTTTGCAGTAAGGAATTTGAAGAATTCTCTAAGAAGTTTGGTATAGCACAGCAGAAGACTACTCCATATACACCTTAGCAAAATGGAGTTGTAGAAAGAATGAACAAGACGTTGATGGAAAGGGCAAGAAGCATGCTTAATTTTGCCGAGTTAGGACAAGAATTCTAGGTAGAGGTTGTGGAGACAGCATGTTACCTGGTCAATAGATCACCTTCATCAGTGTTGGAGGATAAGACTCCACAAGAGGTATGAACTGGTAAGAAAACCTCTCTTTCACATCTAAGGGTATTTGGATGTGATGCATATGTACATGTTCCAAAGGAGAAAAGAACCAAGTTGGATAGTAAATATGAAAAGTACATATTTATTGGGTGTAAGGATGGTTTAAAGGGCTATAAGCTTTGGAACCCAGTAACAAGGAAGGTTGTGTACAACCAAGATGTGGTGTTCAGAGAGGTGAAAGATGTTATTAAACATGAAGTCCAACCAAAGGAACCTGACAAGATAGAGTTTGAGCTAAAGGAGGAAGAATCAGACTCTACATCAGAGGAGGAATCAGAAGATGAAGAGCCACAAACTCCGGGTGTGAGAATATCAGTATGAGAAAGAAGGCAGCCATAAAGGTATAGTCCATCTACTTTTTGTTCAAATTTTTCTTTATCTATTACTGATGATGATCCCAGAACTGTGAAGGAAGCAGTAGATTCAGAGGATGGAAAATTCTGGAAAGAGGCCATGGTTGATGAAATGGCATCTTTGCACAAAAATGAGGCTTGGGATCTAGTGGAGTCGTCAGATGGAAGGAAATCCATTGGCAGCAAATCGGTGTTCAAGAAGAAGACAAATGCAGAAGGAAAGGTGGAGAAATACAAAGCTTGGTTGGTAGCAAAAGGTTATTCCTAGGTGCCAGGAATTGATTTTGGTGATATTTTTTCTCCTGTTGTCAAGGTAACTTCTGTTAGATTACTTTTATCTGTTGTTTTTACTTTTGATTTTGATGTAGAACAGATGGATGTGAAGACAACATTTCTTCACAGGGATCTGGAAGAGGACATCGACATGAAGCAACTTGAAGGCTTTGTGGTGAAGGGTAAGAAAGAACTAGTATGCAAGTTAAAGAAGTCCCTGTATGGGTTAAAATAGTCACCAAGGATGTGGTATCATAAATTTGATACATTTTCATGGGGACTTAGCTTCACCAGAAGAAAAGCAAATCACTGTGTGTATTTTAAATTAATTGGTGACCGTGTTATTTTTCTGGTCTTGTATGTAGATGATATGCTGCTGGTTGGAAATGACAAAGAAATTATCCAGGATTTGAAGACCCATTTTTCCTCTAAATTCAGCATGAAAGATCTTGGTGCTGCAAAGCATATTTTGGGCATGGAAATTAAAAGAGATCGGACAAAGAGGAAACTCTAGTTAAACCAGAGGAAGTATGTTGAGCCAATATTAAAGAGGTCTAATATGCAGGATAGTAAACTGGTGAAGGTTCCTATTCCTGTAGGTGTAAATTTATCTACTGAATAGTGTCCCAAGACACAAGAAGAGGAAGAGGACATGTCTCGTGTTCCATATGCAAGTGTAGTCAGTAGCCTGATGTATGCGATGGTCTGTATTAGACCAGGAATTGTACATGCAGTGGGAGTATTGAGCAGGTTTATGTCAAAACCAGGGAAGTAGCACTGGACAATAGTGAAGTGGGTTTTTAGCTATTTGCGTGGAACTAGTGATATGGTTTGTGCTTCCAAGGAAGACCATGATTGGACAAAGTGCTAGATATTTGTGGATTTGTTGATGCAGACTGGGCTGGAGATTTGGATTCGAGAAGATCTAAAAGTGGGTATGTGTTTAACCTATTTGGAGGACCTGTAGTCAGTTGGATGAGTAGGAAACAATCTGTAGTGGCACTATCAACTACAGAGGCAAAATACATGGCATCCACTCATGCAAGCAAGGAAGTAGTTTGGTTGCAGAGATTGTGTTGAAGTATGGGGTTAGTAAAGGGAGCTATAAGGATAGATTGTGACAGCCAAAGTGCAATTTTCTTGGCAAAGAACCCTGGATATCATTCAAAGACAAAGCACATTAATGTTCAATATCACTTTGTGAGGGATATGATAGAAGACAAGAAGGTGTTTTTGGTAAAGATGGACACTTTGAAGAATACTGTAGATGCATTGACAAAATCTGTGAGCTCTGAGAAGTTCTCTTGGTGTAGAGAAACAATGGGCATTTGAGCGCTGGATAAATGAATAAGCTCTCTTGTGGCCCCCTATGAAAAGAAAACAACAAGTGGGAGAATGTTGGGTTGTGTCATATTCTTTCCATGACTAGCCCACGTAGTTAACGGGGGGGTTAGAGGTTTGTTGTGCCAATTGCATAGCGAAGGGAGTTACAGGGGGTCTAAGGGGTCTGAGGGGTATAGGTAACCCACTCTATGGGATCCAGGGCAACGCCTCAAAAAATTTTGGTTTTGGACCCTATGTTAGGTTGGGTGGACCTACCTATGCTTTTGTGCATGTTTTTTGCACATGGCTTTGCATGCGATGGTTTTTGGTCCATGGTTTTGGATGCGATGGTTTTCCGTCCATGGTATTAGATGCTTTTGCATGTATAAATATGTATTGTAACATTGAAAGGAACAAAATGAAAAATCAAACTGGTAGTCTTAGTTTTGTGATCCAAGGGAAATTTCTGTTTATATGTGTTTTATGTGTTATGCTCTTGCATTGTTTATTTTTTGTGTTTTAGAATTCGTATGCAAGTAACTTCTGTATGGGGTTAAAACCTACTGTTATGTTTTTTGGGCATGTGGTATCGATAAGCGTGGTATTGGCCCATGGTATTGTAACAACGTCTATTTCCAAGTTAATAATATCCACAGTAAAGTGAGAATGAATATCCATCGTTAAGAATATTTTCATATTGCTATAAAATATTTTGATTTTGAAATAAGTTATGTTTTTAGGGCATGTGGTATTGATAAGCCATAATATTGGCCCATGGTATTATAAAAAAAACCAATTTTTTACAAGTTAATAATATCCACTGTAAAGTGGTGGGTGAACTTCCATGGTTAAGAATCTTGTCATATTGTTATAAAATATTTTGGTTGTGAAATAAGTTATGGTTTTTGGGCTTGAGGTATTAATAAGCCATGGTATTGGCTCATGGTATTGTAACAAAACCTATTCACAAGTTAATAACAAAATCAAAATATAACAAAATGAATTTTATTATTTTTATTATTACTTGAGCCAACATTTAGATTTTTTAACTCATCCCGATACTTTTGACTTTTATTATTATTATTACTATTATTCTTTAACTAAGACCATATTTGTAATTGTTTACATACTTACATTACACATACACATCTACTGTATACTCTATAAATATTGTATATATTGTTTTTTAAGGAGGGAAATTTTAACATTTTTGAAAAAAACAGCCTTAATTTTGATGTAACAAAGCCCTCCTAATTCCAATTTTCATTTACTTTCTAAAACAAGTAGTATATTTTCATTTTTCATAGGGTGGAGGGAAAACTAGTAGATATTTTCACTTTTCACAAGGCGGGAAGGAAAACGAGATTGATGGGACTTGTGAATTAAATTTTCACTTTTCATAAGGCCGAGGGACGAAAAACTACTAGCATATTTTCACTTTTCGCAGGGCAGGAGGGAAAACGAGATTGAAGAGAGTTGTGAATTAAGTTTTACCAATAGCAGATTGGGAAAACGAGATTGATGGGACTTGTGAATTAAATTTTCACTTTTCATAAGGCCGAGGGACGAAAAACTAGTAGCATATTTTCACTTTTCGTAGGGCAGGAGGGAAAACGAGATTGAAGAGAGTTGTGAATTAAGGTTTTACCAATAGCAGATTGATATTGAAACCCACCATTAGATATTCAATCCATTAATGGCACCCAAGCATATTTCATTTCCAACTTCGCTACATTTACACCCACTTTTAGTATTCTTCCACACAGGGAGGAGTACACACACCTCAGATCTCTAGTTCAACTATCACTATTTTTTTCATCCTTTCTTATAAGTTTACGAGTAGAATATTTTCCCTTTTCACAGGGTGGGAGGAAAAAAAAGATTGAAGAGAGTTGTGAATTCAGGTTTTACCAGTAGAAGACTAATATTGAACCCCACCATTGGATCTTTAGTCCATTAATGGCACCCAGGTATGTTTCATTTCTAACCTCATTGCATTTCCACCCCACTTTTAGTCTTCTTCCACACAAGGAGGACTGGTTCAAAATTCACTATTTTTTCATCCTTTATTTTAAGTTTAAGAGTAGCATATTTTCACTTTTCACATGGTGGAAGGGAAAATGAGATTGAAGAGTGTTTTGAATTAAGGTTTTACCAGTACTGATATTGAACTCCACCATTGGATCTTCAATCCATTAATGGCACCCAGGTATGTTTCATTTCTAACCTCATTGCATTTCCACCCCACTTTTAGTCTTATTCCACACAAGGAGGAGTACACACACCGCAGATCCCACACCATTGGATCTTCAATCCATTAATGGTGCCCAGTTATGTTTCATTTCTAACCTCGCTGCATTTACACCCCACTTTTAGTCTTCTTCCACACAGGGAGGAGTACACACACCTTAGATCTCTGGTTCAAAATTCACTATTTTTTTCATCCTTGCTTTTAATTTTACAAGTAGCATATTTTCACTTTTCACAGGGCAGGAGGGAAAACAAGATTGAAGAGAGTTGTGAGTTAAGGTTTTACCTCTTCAATCCATTAATGGCACCCATGTATGTTTCATTTCTAACCTCGCTGCATTTCCACCCCACTTTTAGTCTTCTTCCACACAAGGAGGACTAGTTCAAAATTCACTATTTTTTTCATCCTTTCTTTTAAGTTTAAGAGTAGCATACTTTCACTTTTCACAGGGTGGGGGGGGGGGGAAACGAGGGAACATAGGTAAAATCATATGTATTTTTCCTTCTCTTATGGTTTGTCTCTATAGAGTTTATTTTACTGGGTGTACATTGTATGCATCTCAAAATTTCTCTTTAGGAAATCCTATTTTTATTCTTTCCAAGAAAAGCTCTTTGGGGAATCCCAATAGATGTTTCCCCACATTCATGGATTGCATCCCTGGTAAACCCATTGGCAATAACTAGTGGACCTTACCCAAGGGATTTCAAACAAGGCACCTGCCAGCAAAGAACTAGCCAAATACCCAGTAGCATTAATGACATTCGGTTGGGCTAACCCCTTGGGCTCAATAAATCATAATCAACTACACTATTTTCCATATTAACAGATTGATCCTATTTAACATTTTGTTAAAGTAACCATAACAATCCAAGCCTGTTCCTATTTTTATTTTGGTTTTTAATTCCTTCTTTGGTGTGGTGACAACTTTATATGATTGTATAGATGTTTATTTTTGTTAGAGTATATGTTGAAAAGTAGATGCTCTCTTACATTCTACCTTGTTTGTTATGTTATGTATTGATGGAGTTCAGTTTCATTAGTTGTGACCAAAGAACTATGTCATGCATGTATACAAGGATTCTTGTATCACTATTTATAAATTGAACCTTGTCCTTAAACAAGCAAAGTAGATCCTTAATGATACATGTTTGTATCTCAGGGAACTTCCAATCCTAATAAATGAGGTGAAATTTAAGTGTTTCCAAAATCCAAATCTCAGGTTTTTTGAATTCACTCATATATGGTCCTAGAAAAGCGAAGTGAAATTTAATTATTTCCAAATCTTAAGTTTTGTGAATTCACCCATATTTGATGTTGGAATCTTTTGAGAAAGCGGGAAGAATTTCTTTTAGTTGCATTCAAATTTTCCAAAAATAATACTAAATTTCTCCCTCACTAAAATTCTCCCTATAATGGCCTTGGGATTGAAAATCTTGGAAATAATTTTATGGAAACAACCCAAAATACTTTTTCCAGATTAGAGTTTTATAACACTAGGTACTAAAATAGTCTTCTATTTTCTGTTGCAAATGTCTGACAGAGTCTTCCGAGAAACTGATCATAAAATTAGGTAGATGCGCTGGATGGACTAAATAATTTTTAATGAATAATCACTTAACATAAATGATATATTAGGTTGCATAAATATATAACTTAGAATCATGAAATGAAGAAGAAATCTCAATGAGATTGACATATTCTTAATTGAGTTGAATGAGGCTAGGAATAACTTTGACTAGAGGATGTTGAAAATGGAATAATTTTGTTCAGGTTGGATAGATTTAGAACTAAAAATCAACAATTTTCTTGCTTGCATAACTTGGGAAGATTTTAGTATCTTAAGTCTCAACCTTATTGAATAATATGATTTATTCCTTGCAATGTTGAGATATGTTGTGATACCACTTGCTAGTAACCTAAACAGTTTAGATGGAAATTTAGTTGTGAATTTACTTGCAAAATATATAAGTGAAAATATAGATTAATTGTCCCTTGTGTAGAATTTCCTTGAAATTCTACTACTGCTTGAATGAATAAATCTGAAACTAATTGTTGCATGAAGACAAAAAATATCTCTACCAATTTGTAGTGGAATAGAACAGAAATAAAACACAATCACACTAGAGCAAAAAAAATAAAATTTTCTAGGGAACCCAACTGGGAAAACCCTCTTCTAGTTGTAGAAATTTAAAATACTATCCATATTAGACTTTGGGACACCTTCTTCAAGACCAAGTTCATCGATGCTTATTACTTTCTATATTCATTTTTATAAGCATTAGGGTTGTTTTTCGTCAAATAAAAGTAGCTATAAAGTGTCTCTTTGATTTCAGAAAGCAGATCAGGATCAACTTCATCCTAGAATCCCCTAGAAGGCTCATCAGTAGCAAGAAAAAGGTCCTTTTTTAATTTTATTTCATCACGTGCATCCATCATAATCACTTATTTGTCTTCATTTCTTTCATAATCATTTTCAATGTTAGATGCAAAGGGTAATTTAGTATGATATAATCCTTAGGTAACCAGCCTCAGACATATTGTTGGTTAATTTATGTTGTTTGAAGTTTATTGAGTTTGAGTTTTATCAAGAAACTACTAGAAGCGTACTAGAATGGGTGAGTTGATTATCTTGATAACAATGTTATGGTTTGATCTAGTCCTTGAAAGGGACTTATAGTTGATGGTCAAAATTTCACGTTCCTTTCATTTTTTTATCTTCACATATAACAAATATGATTATGTTATAGGTTTTAGCTAGAGAAATACAAAAAATGCCACTCAAAAGTTGGATGCCATCATTTTGGAGCTTGATCTTACTCAACTTACGTTTTCTAGAGTTGAAAATGTCATTAGATCTCATTATATCATCTATTGCAGAGCATGAATCCAATTTAACTTTGCTTCAATTAAAAATGTAATTAGATCTTGCTATATTATATTTTGTAGAGAATGAATCCAATTTCTCATAGTCCATTTGCTTGAGGTATAACAAAGCCACTTTAATTCATTAAACTTACTTTTCATATTCTATTTGATGATTATGATTCTGCAGGCCACATCTGCATTAGAAAAGGGGCATATTTAATGAAGTGTGGAAGGAGAAGGAAGCTTCAGTTATGTCCTTTCAAACTTTCTAAGGTATGTAATAGAATTTTAAAAAAATTCTCCATAGAATGTTGTGCTTTAATTTTTTCTTTTGATATTGGATTATTTACGTAATCTCCCCTCTTACATACAACCAGAGTCCATACATAAATGGTTTTTTGGGAAATGTGGACAATGGACAGATTTACGCTAACCATTTATTTAGAAATTTACACTGTAGAAGATCAAGCATTTACAGTTGAATATTTTATTGCCACTAAATTGGAGTTGAAGAGTCAAACGCCTATTTTTCAGGCATATACCTCGCTTTTAAATCAATTTATTGTTGACTCTGTATAGACCTTCCATGGGAGGGAAAAGCGTGATCACTACCATTGCTTAATATTTCTGCAAGCCAAGTAAAGATTCCAAATGTGTATAAATTAGTGGCTCCTTGGAGAATCCCAAGAGTGGCGCTATTGTAGCAACATGAAATTCGTTTATTTTGAGTTCTTCATTAGTGCATTGATAACATATTGTTTATTCCATACAATACCTCAACAGTGTATGATCAAATTATAGTTAAGCTTGTCATAATATTTTGACTTAGCCTCTTTTCGAGGGAAACTAGAGTGTGTGTCAACCTTGCACATCACAATTGTATCATGAAAAGTTTACCTGGGACAAGTTTTGTGGATCTAAGCAGAAAGATACCTATTGGAATTCAAGAGGCAACAATACTACAAAGTGGGAAAGAGATTTCGTGATTAACCTAGATTTCACATTATGGTTGGATTCAGTTTGTTGGCAAGATGCTAGATACCCCAACTTCCTTTTTATGACTGAGTGCATGATTGAATCCTTTGACATATTCCTTGCTCAATTGTCATTAAGTGATGGGTTTTCTCAGAAGTGTTGCACACCTATAAACTTTACTAGAGTTGTTCTTGAGTCTTCGGAGGTGGTTGGATTTTCAAAGCACACACATACAAGAAGAGGGAAAATAATATGCCTGGCTAATTTGAATTTATCTGCCTATGAATAGGGTGTTCCCATTCACAAATCTGACGACTCGCTCTACTTCTTTCTAGTGATCAACTTTGGGACTTGCCCTGAATCGTGAGACAATTCCAACCCCATAACTATAAATTTCTTAATTATATATATACCCAATAGATTAGAATCTACACAAGGAGAACTCCATTCTTGTTTCAAAAGAACCTACAATCGACTTGTACCATGCGATTTAATATTTTTGTATCTATTTGCATCCTTGGTCTGTGACATAAAGATGCAATATGCTACCTTGCATTTTCTATACTAACACTCCTAAAAAGTAATAAATTAAACCCAAATATATCATTTCAAATCATCTATGTAGCTTACCTTTTGGTTTTTCAATTATCGAATTTGCTACCTATATTGATGAGAACTTCTACAACCGATACCACAGTGACAATATATGTTATAGTTTTATCTGTGTTTCTCTGAAGGTGTTTCTCCTTCAGTCAAGCAACAATACAATGTAGTTTCCATTTAGGGGAGAAGTGTACCCATTAGCAACCTTGGCCTGTGTGTAGATGGGTTGAATGCACATTAGACTCTATCTGTTGTTTTGAAGGTGTTTCTCCTTCAACAACACTTCCTCTTAGTAGATACTTTTGGTCTGTAGCTTTAGTAGATGCATGCAACCTTGGCATACATGTTGTATATTATAGTTTTCCTATGATGTTGTATCAGCGATGAAAGAAGTGCATCGATTTTAGGCATATTTAGTATGCTTTTATAGTTTTACTTAGATGCTCATTTTTCTTAATTTAGGTGTTTTTATTAGTTCTGTTTTATGCACAGATTTATCTTTAAGAAATGTGCACAATAGAGAAGGGTTCTATATTTTGAGCAGGGGACACACTTCTAGGTAGGAGGTACTCTATTCTAGGAAGCTTTTGCCATGTAGGTTAGGTTCTTTATCCGAGAATCCCAAGAGGTGCTATTGTAGAAATAAGAAATTCATTTATTTTGAGTTCTTCATTAGTGCATTGATAGTATATTGTTTATTCTATGCAATACCTCAATATTGTATACAACCGAGAATCCCAAGAGGCGCTATTGTAACAATAAGAAATTCGCTTATTTTGAGTTCTTCATTAGTGAATTGATAGTATATTGTTTATTCTATGCAATACCTCAATATTGTATACAACCATATTTAGTATGCTTTTATAGTTTGACTTAGATGCTCACTTTTCTTAATTTAGGCGTTTTTCTTAGTTTTGTTTTATGCACAGATTTATCTTTAATAAAAGTGAACAGTAGAGAAGGGTTCTATACTTTGAGTAGGGGACACTCTTCTAGGTAGTAGGTACTCTTTTCTAGGAAGCTTTTGCCATGCAGGTTAGGTGCTTTATCCGAGAATCCCAAGAGACGCTATTGTAGCAATAAGAAATTTGTTTATGTTGAGTTTTTCATTAGTGCATTGATAGTATATTATTTATTCCATGCAATACCTCAATATTGTATGATCAAATTACAGTTAAGATTGTCATAATATTCTGACTTGCCCTCTTTTAGAGGGAAAATAGAGTGTGTGTCAAGCTTGCATGTCACAACTGGATCATGCAGAGTTTACCTGGCATGAGTTTTGTGGATCTAAGCAGCCAGATACCAGTTGGAATTCAAGAGGGAAAAATACTACAAAGTGGGAAAGCGGTTTTGCAGTTAACATGCCTTTCACATTATGGTTGGAGTTGATTTGTAGGCAAGATGCTGGATGCCCCAACTTCCTTTTTATGACTGAGAGCAAGGTTGAATCCTTCGACATATTCCTCGCTCAAATGTCATTAAGCAATGGGTTTTCTCAGAAGTGCTTCACATCTATAAACTTTACCATAGTTGTTATTGAATCTTTGGATATGGTTATCTTTTCAAAGCACACACATACAAGAAAACGAGAAATAATATGCCCAAATAATTTCAAGTTATCTTCTTGTGAATAGGGTGTTCCCTTCCATAAACCTGATGAATCGCTCTACTTCTTTCTAGTGAACAAATTTGGGACTTTTCATGAATTGTGAGACAATTTCAACCCCATAACTATTAGTTTATTATTTAAAGTTATACCCACTAGATTAGAAACTTCACAAGGAGAATACCATTCCTATTTCAAAATAACCTCCAATCGACTTATACCATGATATTTAATATTTTATGTATTTCTTCACATTCGGCCTGTGACATAAAGACGCAACAAGTTACCTTGCATTTTCTATACTAACACTCATAAACAATAATAAAGTATGCCCAAATTTGTCATTTCAAATTATCTATGCATCTCAGCTTTTGGCTTTTCAATTATCGAAGTTGTTACCTATATTGATGAGATCATCAACAAGCGAGGCCATAGTGACAATATCTATTAGAGTTTTATCCATGTTGCACTAAAGGTGTTTTTCCTTCAGCAGCACTACAATACATTGTAGTTTCCATTCAGCAAAGAAGTGTACCCAGTAGCAGCCTTGGTCTGTGTGAAAATGAGTTGAATTCACAATAGACTTTATCTATTGTTTTGAAGGTGTTTCTCCTTCAACAGTACTTGATCTTAGTAGATCCTTTCAATCTACAACTTCAACAAATGCATACAGTCTTGGGGTACATGCTATAGATTCCAGTTTTACTGTGAGGATATAACAACGATGAAAGAATCATGTTGATTTTAAGCATCTTATTGTTGTTGTATGAAAGCATGCTTGTCTGGTGTTTCCCAAACTTATATAGAGCCATATTTACTATACTTTTATATTTTGACTTAGATGTTCACTTTTCTTAATTTAGGTGTTTTTCTTAGTACTATTTTATGCACAGATTTATCTTTAAGAAAAATGCATAGTAGAGAAGGGTTCTATATTTTGAGCAAGGGACACTCTTCTAAGTAGGAGGTACTCTATTATAGGGAGCTTTTGTCATGCATGTTAGGTGCTTTATCCTAGACAGAGTTTCAAGTCCTTGCCTCCTTCACAAAGTCCTTGCCAGATAAGGCACTGGTGGATAGAGTTCCAAGTCCCTAAATTTTCCAAAAACCCACCCGATCCTAGCTATCTAGCCTAAAGTCCTTTACATTCTAGTCATCTCTTAGCTGTGATTTCATAGAGAGAGCCCTCTCTGGTTGCTAGCTACCAAACTAAAATCTTTGTCTGTGGTTACCTTTGTCGATATCTTCATCAGCCTGGGATGTCATGGAGGATAATAGAGGGCATGACAACTAGGGAGTGCCAAGGTGTTCTAGTGAATGTAAGGTTCCCATGTCATGGAAAAATGCAATGCTACTTGTGAGGTCATGAATGATGTTATCACTTAAGAATTCTAATTCCCGAATTTCTCACATTAGTTTGATGGTAAAGGTCGGTGCTAGTCTAAGTTTGATTTTTGTTTGCCTTAGAGTCTGAGTCTTAGGATTCTTGATGGTATACTTAAATAAAGGTCAACTATGCATTCTCATTCATCACCGGTCTCATAACCATGTGTCAGCTTTGTTCAAAGGTTACTATGTGCCACAAAGCTCTTTAGGTGATTTCGTAGCGCATAAATCCTTTTTAGCATTTTCGCAACACAACATGTTTTAGGTGATTTCGTAGCGCATAATTCAGATTTTACACTGGTTGCACTACGAAATCAGAGATTCGTGCAATCTGTTGCAAATCTTTCCTAACTATCAAATCTGTCAAGTTCAGTTATGGTTGCATCATTCACTATCAGCTTATACACTCCACATATCATGTCCAACCACTTATCTCCATCATTACAACCGCTAGGTACCTTGCTACGCTCGGATTGCAAGTTCCAAGAAAAGCCAGGTATTCACAGTCTTAATTATGATTGTATTCGTTGCATGAGGAACAAGTCTACAAGTTTTCAATTTGAATGCATAGTTATCAAGCGAGGCAGCCATTAAAGTGAGGCAGAGATTGAAGATTGAGCAGCACTAATATTTCAAACCTTCATTACGCTAAAGTCTCATGGAGGGATCAACAGAAAGAAAAGACCACAAATCAGGTAGATGTTTGAGAAACGAACCTGAAGGTGTAGACATTATCTTGAAAAACAAAGAAGTTGAGCATGCATTCAAGCAGGTTTAATGTTGGAATTTTTGTGAGAAACTCCAGGGAGGTCATGCACAAATCACCAAGGAATTTGCTTTGAATTTCACAGGGCTAAATTCAAAGGTTGGGATGCTCAAATTGCAAGTCTCACCAGAGGTAATATCCACAGTTACTGAGATTCCAAGGGGACAAGAAACTTGGTTTAAGAATTTAAAATTTGATATGACCCCCTGCAAAGAATTGTTGAAGCTGGAGTACATTGACTCATATTTAAACAAGTCTGTGCCTAGAAATTATGTCAAGGACTCATATGCCAATCTGCTTACCTGTATACAGAGGTCCTTACATGTGAAGGGAGATATAATAAGGTGTATTCGTATCATTTCAAGCTTCTGCTACATTTTACAAGAAATATATCCCTTGATTTACCTTTTTACTTATTTCGTAGCTTAAGAAAAATGTGTGATAAGGTGCAGCTAAGGAAAGAAGCCTGTGAGACCTCATTGTTTCACCACAGTTTAATTAAGTTGATCGTTCTACATGAACTCCAGAGAGTAGGTAGGGAGTGGCCCACATTCATATTCATGTTTGGTTTCAAGAACAAGACTGGTCTCAATCCTCAAGCTGCAAAAGATCTTCTGACAACAGCTGGTCATCAGGTAGAAACAAGATCCAGGAGGTTTGCAATGTTGAAGGTTAAGAAACAAGTAAGGGAATCCACCAAGCCACTGACTATCCAAGATACACCCCAGCAGTCCCTTAAACAGAAAACTCAGGTAAAAGAAGGTGCACATGAATCAAACACAGGTGAAGGAGTCCAAAGAAGAAGGACTAGGAGCCAGGTAGCTAAAGAAAAAGGCAAGTTAGTGATTATTGAGGAAAGCCCTGTTTCAAAGGGAAACTTGAAAAACTTACTGCAAGCCATTGATATTGAAGAATCTCCCCTGGTTCAAGCAGATTTGATAGAGTTAGGAAAAGACAAGGTTAAGAGAGTCAAAGCCTCGAAAAAACTCAAGTTTGATTATAAGGTTGATCAATTTGTCTTTAAGCCAAGAAGACCCATAACGAAGAATTTTAAACACATACAGGAGGTACTGCCAAGAGCAGATGAAACAGGGGAGGTAACACAGCCTCATGAAGGAAAAGATAAAGGCAAAACAATTACCCTTCAAGAGGAAGATAGTGTGGAAGAGTTGAAAAGGAGGTTGGAATTGGAAAACTTTGAAATTGCTAGACTGAAGAAAGCCTCCAGGAAACTCACAATCAAGGAGGCTTATTTTAACCAAATTCAAGCTCGGTGGGAGGACAAAACATTTCAAATACCCAAGGTGGTTGATTGTAATGTTCAATTCGATAGCTGGACTATCCCTGCAATAAAGGAATCACAATTCATCAGAAAGGTCAATACAAACCTGAGAGCTGCGATCAAAGTCATGAAGAAACAAATTGAGGACTTAAAGATACAGTTAAACTAGCAGAAAGAATCTCCTTAAGGAAGTCACACATCAAGTAAGGTTATGTTTAAAATTTTGATGGTTTTCCTTGTTATAATCTTTCTTGAAGAATCATACATTTCCACTCAGTTTTGAAAAGCTTTGGAGAAATTGAAAAGGATGTTTAAATATAAAGAAGCTCAAGATAGCAGATTTTTGGTATTAGGCTGTGTTTTGGTGATTACACAGAAGTTTCATAGCGCGCTACGAAACTGCTGAAAATGATGCCTAACGCACAGTAGTTTCGTAGTGCACTACGAAACTGTTGAATGCCTAAGGCACAGTAGTTTCGTAGCGCACTACGAAACTGCTGTGGCTACATAATTAAAACCCAGTCAACCAATTCTGAGGAACCGAGGGGAAATTTTTGAAAAAGGGAATCTTTTCAAAGGATCATGTACACCTTTGTCGACATTCAATAAAGGAAGAAACAGGTGGAAGAGACCTATATTCGAACTCTAAAATTTTTGTTATAAAGTGATCAGAGTTACTATAGTTCATGATATATCAGACAACTTGGAGGAAGTCTTGTCTTCACACATGGAAAAGGTTGAAAATGCATCAAGGACATGGCATCATAATATATTTTTGTATAATCAAAGAAGAAGGGCATGGTTCATTGGTTTCGAGTATCTTTGAGGAAAGCTAAAAGCAGGTAAACAAGGGCAATTTCCTACTTTTCAAGAGAAATGGAGAAGATGTGACATTAAGGGCCAGCAGGCAGCTACAAACACCTACCACAACCAAACTAAAAAAGACCACTTATCAAAGAACGAGAATTGATTATAATTAAGGCTATTATTATCATGATATGGAGTTAGACTCCTATTTGACTTAGATCTCTAAAAAGTCTAGTTAGCAGTGTGTTATATTTAATAGGTAGTTAAAATTTGAATAGGTGTCATAAGAAGTATAATACGAGTTCCCCTCGTGTTGGAGGATGAATCTCAGCCTTGTAAAAGAATTCTATATATAGGAGAAAGAGCAATGTACCAGGGGTTGGAAATTTATGGAAAAAAGCTCTGATATTTGGCTTATGTAAAGAATCTGTTTTTTTTTATAATACAGTACTGGCCTATGCTTCTCAAGAATCATAAAGAGTTCAATGTAATGAGTTTCTTTTGTTGTCTTTTCATGTTATCTATAGTGTTATGAGTATGTGATTACTTAGAAATCATTAGAAGTGCTCTAGTTTCCTTCATATACTCGTAAAATGCCTTCTATATGTTTGGTGTGTTGAAATCTGAATGCCTTGACTTCTATGCAAAGCCAACCCTACTGTTAATATTGAATCATATATGACTCCATAAGCCCAATGGATACTTGTTAGTTGTGTTTCCACCATTTTCATTTTTTATTTGTTTCACAAGAGTTAGCCATCTTGATCATAATCAAAAACCTTTAATCCTTCGAGAGAGCCCTCTCAGGTTGGGGAGGCTAAACCTCAGCCTAAAGTAGGTTTGAAACAGTTACTTGAAGTCTTCCTGGTTTGCAGCCTTCCAGGGTCTGATTCTAAGTAATCACATACTCATAACACTGTAGATAACATGAAAAGACAACAAAAGAAACTCATTACATTGAACTCTTTATGATTCTTAAGAAGCATAAGCCAGTACTGTATTACCAAAAAAACAGAGTCTTTACATAAGCCAAATATCAGAGCTTTTTTCCATAAATTTCCAACCCCTGGTACATTGCTCTTTCTTCTATATATAGAATTCTTTTACAAGGCTGAGATTCCTCCTCCAACATGAGGGGAATTCGAATTCTACTTCTTATGACACCTATTCAAATTTTAACTACCTATTAAATGTAACAAACTGCTAACTAGATTTTTTAAAGATCTAAGTCAAATAGGAGTCTAACTCCATATCATGCTAATAATAGCCTTAATTACAATCAATTCTCGTTCTTTGACAAGTGGTATTTTTTAGTTTGGCTGTGGTAGGTGTTTTTAGCTGCCTGTTAGCCCTTAATGTCACATCTTCTTCATTGCTCCTGAAAAGTAGGGAACTGCCCCTGTTTACCTGCTTTTAGTTTTCCTCAAAGATACTTGAAACCAATGAACCATGCCCTTCTTTGATTATACAAAAATATATTAGGATGCCACATCCTTGATGTGTTGTCAACCTTTTCCATGTGTGAAGACAATACTTCCTCCAAGCTGTCTGATATATCATGAACTATAGTAACTCTGATCACTTTATAAAAAAAAAGTTTAGAGTTCGAATATAGGTCTCTTCCACCTGTTTCTTCCTTTGTTAAATGTTGAAACCTGTTACATAATCCTTTGAAAAGATTCCCATTTTTCAAAAATTTCCCCTCGGTCCCTCAAAATTGGTTGACTGGGTTTTAATTATGTAGCTATAGCAGTTTCGTAGCGTGCTATGAAACTGCTGTGCATTAGGCATCATTTTTAGCAGTTTCGTAGCGCGCTACGAAACTGCTGTGTAATCACCAAAACACAGCCTAATACCAAAAATCTGCTATCTTGAGCTTCTTTATATTTAAACATCATTTTCAATTTCTCCATAGCTTTTCAAAACTGAGTGGAAATGTATGATTCTTCAAGAAAGATTATAACAAGGAAAACCATCAAAATTTGAAACATAACCTTACTTGATGTGTGACTTCCTTAAGGAGATTCTTTCTGCTGGTTTAACTGTATCTTTAAGTCCTCAATTTGTTTCTTCATGACTCTGATCCCAGCTCTCAGGTTTTTATTGACCTTTCTGATGAATTGTGCTTCCTTTATTGCAGGGACAGTCCAGCTACGGAATTGAACATTACAATCAACCACCTCGGGTATTTGAAATGCTTTGTCCTCCCACTGAGCTTGAATTTGGTTAAAATAAGCCTCCTTGATTGCAAGTTTCCTGGAGGCTTTCTTTAGTCTAGCAATTTCAAAGTTTGCCAATTCTAACCTCCTTTTCAACTCTTCCACACTATCTTATTCTTGAAGGGTAACTACTTTGCCTTTATCTTTTCCTTCATGAGTTTGTGTTACCTCCCCTGTTTCATCTGCTCTTGGCAGTACCTCCTGTATGTGTTTAAAATTCCTCGCTTCCTTCAGGAGCAATGGAGAAGATGTGACATTAAGGGCCAGCAGGCAGCTACAAACACCTACCATAGCCAAACTAAAAAGTACCACTTGTCAAAGAATGAGAATTGATTGTAATTAAAGCTATTATTAGCATGATATGGGGTTAGACTCCTATTTGACTTAGATCTCTAAAAAGTCTAGTTAGCAGTTTGTTACATTTAATAGGTAGTTAAAATTTGAATAGGTGTCATAAGAAGTAGAATTCGAGTTCCCCTCATGTTGGAGGAGGAATCTCAACCTTGTAAAAGAATTCTATATACAGGAGAAAGAGCAATGTACCAAGGGTTGGAAATTTATGGAAAAAAGCTCTGATATTTGGCTTATGTAAAGACTCTGTTTTTTTTTATAATACATTATTGGCTTATGCTTCTCAAGAATCATAAAGAGTTCAATGTAATGAGTTTCTTTTGTTGTATTTTCATGTTATCTATAGTGTTATGAGTATGTTATTACTTATAAATCATTAACAATGCTCTAGTTTCCTTCATATACTCGTAAACTGCCTTCTATATGTTTGGTGTGTTGAAATCTGAATGCCTTGACTTCTATGCAAAGCCAACCCTATTGTTAATACTGAATCATATATGACTCCATAAGCCCAATGGATACTTGTTAGTTGTGTTTCCACCATTTTCATTTTTTATTTGTTTCACAAGAGTTAGCCATCTTGATCATAATCAAAAACCTTTAATCCTTTGAGAGAGCCCTCTCAGGTTGGGGAGGCTAAACCTCAGCCTAAAGTAGGTTTGAAACAGTTACTTGAAGTCTTCCTGGTTTGCAGCCTTCCAAGGTCTGATTTTGAGATAACAACTGCCAAGGTGTGTTAGGGAATTCCAAGGCATGCTAAGATGTGCCAGATAGTACGAAGACATGTCAAACAAACTAATATGTGCCAAGTGCTAAGGTTTGCCAAGATGTACAAGGGTTCCAAGTCCCTGCCTCCTGTTCTTCCATATGATATCCACTTATGACATTTTATTCCATATGATATCCACTTATGACATTTTCTTCGCAAAAATTTGGAGCATTTGATAGTTATAGGTCATTTATAGGTTATAAATGTCTTCAAAGTTTCACCTCTAATTGAGTATTCAACTGAACATATTGATTCTCTTATACATAACTATTTTTCCCTCCACCCAATTTTCATAGCTTCAATAACCATTAGGTAGGGACCTACATCTTCGATCTTGCTTTGCTTGTTTAGTAAAATATTGCGGAGACTTTAATTTATTGAAAGTTGTAGAATTTACAATTTATGAAGTTTCAAGGTATAATTTTAAAAAATATAATTCTTTAAAGGATGCTAGCTCAATGGAAGAGCACATGCTTTACAAGAAGGAGGTTGGTAGTTCGATTCCATCATGCCCTGACATCCATATGGAATGGAGACAATCAATTTTTGGTGACGGATGCTCTTTTGACCATCACCAATGAGCTTTGGTGGCATTTTTCCACCCTCACCAAAAATATGAAATGGTGACGGTCAACAAATGCCACCATATATATGCATAAATAGTGACGACCCTCAAAGGTCCGTAACCATAAATAATTTTTGTTTATATGAAATGGCGATGGTCATTGTCCATCACTATAGTCATTATTTGTGATCGACATTGAATGTCATCACAACACCTATACTTCTAGAAATGCGTCTTTTGGTGATGGTCAATGAGCGTCACATTATATATGCACCAATAGTGACGACCATTCAAGATCCATCACAATAAATCATTATTGTTCATATGAAATGGTGACGGTCACTATCCGTCATTATAATTAATATTCGTTATGGACCTTGAATGTCACCATAACATCTATACTTTTGGCGACGCAACCAGTGGTGACGTTCAATTTTGGTGACCGAGGCTATGACCCATCACCATTGCTCATATGCAATGGTGACAGTCGCTATCCGTCATTATAAATCATTATTGGTGATGAAATTTTAATGTCACTATGACACCTATACTTTTGGCGATGCCACCTTTGGTGACGTTCAATTTTTGGTGATAGAGGCTGTGGTCCATCACCATTTCTCATATGAAATGGTGATGGTCATTATCCATCATTATAAATCATTATTGGTGATAGAATTTGTATGTCACTACAACACCTATACTTTTGGTGATGCCACCTTTGGTGACGTTCAGTTTTTGGTGACGAATGCTCTTTTTACTGTCACCAATGAGCTTATGGTAACATTTTTCGCCCCTCACCAATGTCCCTTTTTCTTGTAGTGTTTCTTGAATAATTAATTGAGGCCCTCCAACGATACATAACTTTGCCTCTCAAATTAGCTTAACTCAATCAACTGGATGAGGAACTCGATCCTATGCTTCGCACAAGATCATGACCTCATAGGATAAAGAAGTTGACACACTGGAATTCTTTTTTTTCGTGGCACGGACAGGATAATACAACTCCACTCTTACTATATACCTTCAATTCTCGTGATAGATTTGCAGGCATGGTTTGGCCTTTGGCCACTGATATTGACCCAAAAGTTTGCGTTGGTGGCTTTCAAACTTAGACCACCAACTTTACACTCACTAAACCTGACAGAGTCTTGGACTCTTAAAACAAATACACATCCTATGAGATGAGGGGCATTTGACTCCTTGAAATTCATATGCAACTTTCATGACATACTCTCAACCTGTATAATTCTATTTTCTCCCCAAACTGTGATTTTCTCACTGATATGTAACTAGAGATGTGGCCTGAAAGTCACCGTTGACAGTCTCAAATACTTCCCTTTATGATGCTCAAACTAACATGGAGACTGGAGTTTGGCCTGACATTGTTTATAATCGCCAGAAATTTCGACTCTACCCATATCCTAATGGTAATTTGATTGGCTTTAAGATCGCATACATAAGCTAGATATATCAAGCTTTATAACATCCTTAATGCAGCCAATGCACACTTTGCGCACGTCGAACAACTACAGTGGGGCTTATGAGTTTCTGATTTTTCAGAAAAAATCATCCCATCTATTTGAAAATTTTGACATAGCAGATTGCAAATTCAGTGGGATCTTGAACTTGTCCCCTAGTCTGTCAACTATACCCTTCCGCCATGCATTTCAACGCTATTTAATTAGCGAATGAAATATCTTGTTCTCGCAGATGGCGAACTCGATTCCTAATAACTTCAATTTCTAATGCAATGTGGCCTCATGGATTCACATTTTCAGACTAATATAACCCACCTCAATAAATCCAGCAAGACGACCCACTAAGTATAAATTTCACACAGAGATTTTGTAGAATAGCTAACGCCAATTTTTTTTTTTTTGCAGTGAAATTAGCTCTGGGACTTTCACAGTAAAACTCACAGGCTGGCAGGATGCACAGCACTGGTACCACTGTAATTTTTCAAACAAAAAGAAATTGGAATATTCCTTTCACATAAAATTTCTACTCATAATAAAAAGATTTCCATGTAAAATATAACATATAAAATGCATACAATTTGATAATACGATAAGCAGAAACAATCTCAACTTTATTATAATATAAGAACTGGGGTTCTACATGGCGAAAAAATACATGAGATAGTTGGCCTCAATAGATATGCAATAATGCCACAATTAGCCTCCCCAAAAATATTGAAAAAATACACTACAACTTGTGAGTCCTGAATGGATCCACTAAGGGGAGATGGATGCTTGCCCAATATCTCTAAATCACCTGAGGGCTTTCATCCTAGGGCTACCAATGGAGTAGATAACCGAGTTCTCAACCTCCCATACAAGAAATAATATCAAATCCAAGATGTCCTCCAATGGTCTCCTCCTCCTCTTTTATAGATTTGATGGACTCCTCTAGACCCTTCTATTTTATTATTATTTTAATCATGGAGAACATTTTCCTCTTTTATTTCAATTAAAATATTCTTTTTAATGCGAGAAAATGGTAAATTGGCCACCACATATCCTTAGGTCACTAAAAATCATAACTAATCATCCCATCCTGTAGATCTTCTCATTTCGATTCCAATGAGCTATTACATTGAGGAGCTTTTCCACGTGTTCCTCTCAGAATGCCACCTTAAGCATAATTAACTGAGTTAAGCCCACTAATAACTCAGTTTTCTTAAAGTAGTCGGAATGCGACGGAATGAAAGGCAAACTGTGCGGATGATGTAATATACCAAGCGAATGCCATCGAACCTCATAGAAAATCCACAAAACTCCATTGGGAACCCTAATGACATAAACTGTTCCACTGACTTGTCCATCCCCTACCTTGGAAATCCATCCTTGTTGTACTATGAATACGAATAAAAGTGGGGGCATGACAACCCACCTTCACAAAGTAGAATCTGATACCATCTATCATGGCCTAATGTTATGGCTGATTATATTCCACCATGGACACTATGCGACATCAATATGATTTTGCTTTAAGTTAAACTACTTTCAGCCAAACTATGCCTAACACTTCAACACTTAGTTAATTTTTCATTTAAATTCATGTACTTATTCAATTTATTCAAGATGTAGCAGAAATAACACTTCAATTCATTTGCTTCTTTCAATTATACAATTCTATGATAACATAAACTTAACAAAAATAGAAGCGTGATATCACGAACAGAGTAGTCAACAAGAATATATGATGAGAGGGGGAAACTCCCAAAACCGCTTCGCCCCTATACTTCTTTTATTACTTGTAATATAGTTTATAACAATACAATATTAAAATAGTGGATCAATTTCCTAGCCTAGGCCAGCGAACACATCTAACAATTTCACCAAGTTGTGCAGCTCTTCCCTGCACCTATGGACCTACCCAAAAACCTCAATAATTTTCACCCCAAAAAAACCACTCAGTTTTCCTCAAACAACTCAGGTTCACTAGGTGAGCCTCACATTCGTCCTGTGCCCCTTTGTTACATTCTTTGGATTGTGCAACTTTCCCTTAGTTATTTCTGCGATATTGTAGTCTCACGCTTGTGATTTGTTCAATGTTGTCTTTCTTATTGGTCTAACTATCTTGGCTACAACAACTCATTGAGTTCCTCTCTTATTTATATGCTTCTTTTCTCATGGTTTTATGTGGGCTCACATGCCTTCAAAGTATCGAGCTGACCCTTCCTCTTGTGCAAGCCCCTCTTCATGGGTGGATGCGCCCCTTGGATGATTTGACTTGGGTCGTGTAGGCATGCCATTGGCTCGACCTGACCTGGGTCGTGTTGGTGAAACCCTACCCTGCTGCGTTGCTGTCATGTGCTCCATGCTACATCTCCCGTCACACTGCCTTGTTGTTTACTTCATCCACCTTGTGTCATTTGGACGAACACGCCCATCGTTGCATTCCTGCTACATCATACCCAGCACTGCATCCAACGCCCCACCTTCACGTAAGTGCAACTAGGGCACACGACCCTCCAGCTCATGCATCCTGTCGTATGTTGTTTCCACGTGGACCCGGGTGCACCTCCTCCATGTGGTTGCACCCAGCGTTCCAGCACTCTCATTTCGCGTGTTCCAATTCTTGGCCAATAATTTCCTCGTCACATGGGTGGTTTCCCTACCTTGTTTGAGCGGGCCTCATCATGCGATCTCCCTA
Organism: Pinus tabuliformis; assembly: GCA_031772625.1. Taxonomy (NCBI): domain Eukaryota; kingdom Viridiplantae; phylum Streptophyta; class Pinopsida; order Pinales; family Pinaceae; genus Pinus; species Pinus tabuliformis. The sequence continues at coordinate 1,106,134,330 of CM062804.1, read as the reverse complement.
ACATGATTCCACCTCGTTTTTTCACCACTCTTGGTGTTCATGGGAAGTTATCGGTCTTGGTGACAACTCGGGGTCTTGACACCCTCCCCCACTCTAAAAAGGTTATTTCCCTTGATAATGCCATCTTAACAAACTCCTTATCTAAGTCTTCCATCCTCATCACAACAATTGTATAGCTTCACCTATAACCTGTTCCATGCCCATAACCTATTGCAACCCTACAAGAACAACATGTGATGGTGCCCCTTGTGTTGGTGGCTAGTTGGGTAGATAATCTGACCATAGTGATTCCTCCATAAGAATGCATGCATCTTAGCATCATCACAACTGTTATTGCATCCTATTGTCATATGATCATCCATATGATTTTCTACTATCTTCCGCTCATCACTTCAAAGTAGTCGCATTGCCTTGAGCAGTTGAAAATGAACCCATATTTGGTCAAAGTTAAGAAAGAGGGTAGGGAAGGGAAGGTAGATGACCTTCCACTCCCATCTTCAACTCAGTCCAACATCTCAATCCAAGTTTCCACATCTTCCTCTTTTAACTTTTTCATGTATGCATCACAATATTCCTTTCATTAGTTCTTCAATTCTGCAACCTTACACTCCATCGTGTAAGCTTCCATTGCCTCTGTATTGTCTGTCAAATGCAACACACTATCTGAAAACATTTTTATAACTTCTTTCTGTGCCATGAGTTTTGCCTCCATTTAGTTTAACCTCTCATATGCATCTTAATTGTTTCATTGATCCTTCTCGACACTTATCGTTGCTATATTATACTCACCTTTTGTGGCTCCCATGTTTGGAATACTCGGCATTTCTTCCTCCCTTACATTGTATATGAACAAATTCTTCAAATATGGCATGACCAATGCTTCATATTGTTTCATAAATTCTAATCCAAAAACTACTTCATAATCATCTATACAAACAATTGTGAAGTCAACTTTACCTCGCCATTTTCTCTACAATTCCAATGACTTGATCTAGTGGTGAGTTCACTACTTTAAGACATGCTTTAGTTGGAATAAACTTCAATCCAAATTTTCTTGCCACAATTTCTTACATGAAGTTGTGGGTCGCTTTGTTTTCCACCATAGTGAGCAACGTACCCTGCCCAACTTTCATCTCAACGTAGTCCAACTTGTGCCTCTCAAGATCATGTTTTGGGGTAGCCTTCGTTGCTGCTAAAATACCAAAAGCCTACATCACACCAACCGTTGTTTGTTCTTTTTATGAATTCTTCTTTCCATATGACTACGTAAGGGTCGTGGCTCCTATTTTCAAAGGAAAATTCTTGGCCACATGGTCGCCCTCACACAACCAACACTTCAACGATTTATTTCCTTTCATTTTTCCACTTGTCTTGCTTCAAATTATATTCCTTTGGCTTGTCTTACTTTTCTTATTGTCTTCCACTCTTTGTTCATGATGGTCAACCAACCAACAAACAACACTGAATGCCTCCTCAAATATCTTGATCTTTTGTTTTTTTACCTCATTTCGATCCCAAGGTTTCAATTCAATAATGAAGTTGAAAACCTTGTCTTTCTCCATCATGTAAGGCAACTCCAAGATCACACTAGAATGTGCTCCTAAGATTGTAAACTATAAGTTTTCTTCATATACTTGATCTTCATACATGCATCCCATGTTTCATCTTGTGCGTTGAAGTGAGCCAACATGATTCTTCCTTCATCTCTTTCCATGTTGTGATTTCCTCAGCATCACCATAGGCAATCTGATCCATCCTTCTTCTCCACCACATTTTGGCATCCTTCGTTAGGAAATGTGTAGTAACCTTCATGCTCGCTTCTTAAGAGGAAAGCTCCAATCTCTTGAGGTATTTCTCTATGTCCCATTGAAAGTTTCGAAGAGTTTTGGTGCGCCTTACTCCATTGTATGAATTAGGCTCTTTTATTTTGATGTGGGAGCCTCCATTAATCATACTTTTACCAACTACTTTCTTCAATATCACAACCTCATTCATAGATTCGGAAAGACTCTTTTGCAACTTTGTGATCTCTTCCATTCCTTGATCTTTGGAAACCTCAAGTCCCTTAACTTAATCCACAATATGATCATACCTCCATTCAAGGTAGGGATATTTAACGTTAAGGTCTTTGTGACTTTCTTCCTATTCAAAAATATTCTCTTTTGACTTTGGTGTGCTCTGCCTTTAGTTTAGTCATCATTATTTTCATCTCTCCTGCTTGATCCAACACCTTATTCATCAAAATCTCATATGCGGCCATGCTGGAGTCACCTGCCACTTGAGGTTCTTCACCCGCATTCACCATGAGTCGACTTTGTGAATGTGTTATGACCATAAATCACCAACTCTTAACTTTTTTGCACTATGTTTAGCTTGGCCTTGAATTATTTTTCCTCTGCCCTTTCTAAACCTGAATTCAATAGATTTCTACCTTAAATTTCTATCAATGCCCACCATGACAAAGTAGCCTCTGATGCCATCTATCATGGCCCGACACTATGGCTTCTTTTAGTCACCGTGGGCATTGTGTAGAACCAGTGAGAATGCAATTTATGTTAAAATACTTTCTTGAAGTTAAACCTTGTATTTATCCATGTAAGTTCAACGTTCATAAAAAATTAATAACATTCTTAAATTGTTAGTAACCAGGAACATACTAAGAGGGGGAGTGAACCAATATTTTAATTTTTTTCAAAATTCCTTTCTTAAAGTAAAAAAAACTTAGCAACAAAGCAATAAACAATAGCACATCAATCTCATAAAATATAGACACAATATAATAAGGTGGAAACCCAACTAGAAAAACCACATTTTTTTTAGTGATGCAAAATAAAGATCCAACCGCAACATCAATTTTTGTGTAGGCTACAACCCACAAAAACTTCAACCTTCTTTGTCTTTGCGAGCACCGGCTTGATATTTTTTTAGGAACGAACCTAAGGGAAACACTAACCCTTGTTTTATCAACACCAACGGAAAGGAATCTCCAACTCCCTGTTGTGCAAGCATCTACATACGAAACCCTTTAGATCCTTCTTTTATGTAATTTTCAAACTTAGAGAAGAAAGACCTCTCTTTCATACATTCATAGATAAATTATTTTTTCTTCTTTCCCAAGTTCATTCGTTTCTCTCCCTCCAACTTAAAAATTCTTAGATACATATTTTCATATGCATTCTCTATAATTATGTTGTTGTTTATATAGATATAGATCTACTTCTATTCTAAGTTGTTTTGTTAATCTTAGATTTATCAATTAGCTTCACTTTAGTTGCATTCTTTATTTAAGTGTTGTTAAAGTTCTCTTTTCCTCAACTTGAACTTGATTTTCACCTCTATTTCAACTTCAGGTTATTTGTTGAACTCATTCTACATGTCAATCTAAGCTCTTTCATTTGCACTACATGCCATTCTATTTTTTATCTATTTTAATTTAGCACTAAAATTCTAAGTTTCCTTCAACACAAAGAAAACCAAACTTATAATCATCTTGTGCTCTTAATCTTTTAACGTTTGGTGTATGTCACCATATTGGGAACCATGCCATTAATTAAAAAAGGATCTAAGTGATTTAATCTATTAACAAAAATAAATCATGTTCTACGCTTATACAAACAGCTCAGAGGCCCAAATGTTTCTTTACTGCTGAGGCTCTTGCTGTGTCCACACCTTCACCCATGGAACTAGCCTTGAGAATGTTGGTTCTAAGGCACATGGACCAAAAATCCAATATGTAGAGCATTTTGGCATTCTTATTAAGCTTGGAGGCCTAGACTACTCAATGCACCCAAATGCTAGTCACTTAAAGCAACCACTACCAAGTTATCATCCTTTTCCAAAGAAATGATTAACATAGAAAAACACTGCAAAAATGACCGCTTGGCATGGATCTAGAGAATGTGTCACATCATTCTCTAAGCCATGTTACTACCACCTATCATTCATGTCTATTTCCATGTCATCATCTAAATACCACATTAGGTGAGTTTAATGTGTTAATGATTGTGCATGTAGATTTCCCAGTGGAAATCTAGGTTATTGGATCAAGTCAATCTCTCTTTTTAGATCCATCGCATATAAGTAGGAACACTAAATTTTTTGCATGTTGTGTATCATATATCAATCATAGACATTGATCACATGCAGAGTGGGTTTCTGAGCCTACCTATTTTCGAGCTCAAATTTGGAAAAAAATTTGAGTTCTTCCTCTGCAGAGCTACTCTCTAGCCTTTGTTGAGCACTAGAGAATGTATGTAATTACCACTCACTTTTCATATTTTCCTTGAATTCATAACTTCTTTACATTATGAAATAACTTAAGTATATGGTGAAATATTATGATAGATCTAAGAAGATTTGTATGCAATGTGAAATGACTAATAATTGCCCTTTTCCTATGAAGAAAAAGGAGAAAAAGGAAGATCGTCATTCTAAAGGAAAAGACACGACAAGGTTAATTGCTGTCCCTTTGATAGGGAAGCATATCCAAACAAGGCAATCTAAACTGGAGTGTATAAGCCAGGAAAAGGAAGAGGAGGTACCAAATCGCCATAAGAGAACAAGAAGATAACTGAGAACTAACAGTATGGTGAATCCCTCAGGATCGATCGCTACCTTAACGATTCGTTGTAGCATTCATATCTATGCTCGACTGCTATAAGAGGAGGCATAATTGCTAGCCTAAGGGACAAAACTATTGTGGTTTTTATGAAGCTTACTATTGTAATTGGAACTTTGATCATCGACTCTCTCTAAGAGCGATTACTGTAACTCTGTTTTGATGCGTAATATATAAACTTTGGTTGTTGTTCCATCTTTGATTATGGAATAATCTTAAGAATTGTGTCCCTAGAGGCTAAGGGCCTGGCCCTGGTGGATCACTTGCTCCTGTACCATTATTTTCTAATTTGTGTGTGGTTTGATTTCTTTTATCCGCTCTGTTCAATAATCTAATGTTCCTTACTATTTTACATATCAGTTCTATTATATTTCGTCTACTTGAATAAGTAATACTATACTCTGTAATGGGAATGTTATGCTATTCACTCTAACTTTATATCACATCGTTGTTCCTTTAAACAACTGATATTAGCATATAACATTGTTGTTCCTTACAGATTTCCATTACTGTTCGATTACAGAGTAACAATGTTGTATATTCATAAGTCAGTATTATTGTGTATTTATTTCTGGTTCACTTTGAATGTGATTGTTGTTCATTTGGGATTGTTGTTCCATCATGATCACAATTGTTGTTCCTTTATAACCGTGATTCATACCTGTCATATCGAAGCTCATGTTGTTGTTCCTTTTAATATAGGAGTGCTATGTGTAATATTCGATTGGGTTTTGTTGTGTATTTACATTCTGTTGAAGTTGTTGTTCAATATTTCATTTCCATTGGTTTACTATTTGATTACTGTTTGCTATTCAAATCATTTCTAAAGTAAAGATTGCTGCTCAATTCCTGTAGGATACAATTATTTCTTCATTCATTTCTATAGGTTTAGACTTTGCTATGCTATCCTGTTAAATAGATTAGTCATTGTTTCATTTCCTGTCATTTGAATTACCATTGCTTTGGTGTGCAGAACGATTTGAAACTGTAGTGAACATTGACATATGTTGTCTAGTTCCCAGGTTTATGATCTTTTCCTTGAATACTTTTTAATTGCATCAGTTTACAAAGGTAGGAGTTACTGCTACTGTACCCTTGACTGACAAATTGGTGTAGCTTTTTTGAGTGCATGATTCAAGTTTTAAGTTTCTTTCTAAAAGTAAGTTTTATTCCAAGCATCCGTTTACTCTTGTATTTAAAGCACTATACTACTAGCATTAATCTGAAAAATGACCGCCTCAAACTAAGTACACTCTTTGAGATTACAAATCATTCCTGGATTGATATTAATGTAGGGTAAATAGAGGTTAAAAAGACCCTTTTTACTACTCAACATTTTGGCACCATTGCCAAGGAAGAGTGTAGCCATTTGTTTCCTCTTTAGAGTAGTGTAAGTACCTGCAAGGAAAGAATTGGGTTTAAAAAACGGAAGGTAAGAACCTGTGCACGGAGCATGTAACAATCCTGCTCCTTTTCCCGCTTCCCTATAGATTTGTTGTTGCTTTGGGTAGAAATCAGTATTTGATTCGTGTGCATGACTAAACAGAAAAAGCTTGAAAAGAACCCCAAACCACTACCCAATCCAGATAAAGCTAAGGGGCCAGTGACCCTTGGTTGATCAACCTTTATAGACAAAATCCTGAAGAAAGCAGAATCTCAGCCTTCAATATAACCTAAAAAAGTTGCTTCTAAACAACCTACTAGTTCCCTTCAGGCCACAGGATCACCATTTGTAGCCTTTGCTAAGGTGCATAGTCAAACTGAGGAGCAAGATTTCCAAGAAATTGAAAATTCTAAACCAAAATCATTGTAAGAAGGGAACCTTAGCAACCTCTATGAAGGAAGAGGAGAAACAGGGGAAACTGAAGAACCAAGATCTCCTCTTGGAATAATTTAGCCATTAAGTAGCCCAGATAAGGAAAGCGCTGCAAAAATCATTCTTGAAGAACCTCAAGAATCAAATTCCCCCTAGACATTAGGAACTCTCATCATCCCAAACAAAGGAAGTGTTGTTAAGGCAATTCCTGTTAAAGCCATCCCCACCCGTCTAGCCAACCTAGGAATACCCTCCTAGAAATTCCGGAAGGTTATTGGCACATATTTGACCAAATGGCCCAGAACCAGCCAAGCACCCAAACTTACACACTGAAATATCCCATTGTAGATACTGCAACCAATGCACCAATGAAGGCAATTCCTCTCCAACATATCCCTACATTTCATGGCCTAACATCAGAAGATCCAGATGCATTTTTGTTTGAATTTGATGTGCTGTGTAGAGGATATGACTATACCACTGATCCCTAAAAGCTGAAACTATTTCCTTCTACATTAAAAGTAGCTACTTTATGATGGTTTATGGGGTTGGGTGGAGGTGTTATAAATAATTGAGAACAAATGAAATGTGCTTTCCTAAAGAAATATCAAGATTATTGTAGATCTATAGAGTTAAGAGATGAAATATTTCAGATGGTAGCTAGACCTAACGAAACACTAGAAGAATATGTTGAACATTTTCAGTATAATCTTCAAAGATCTCCTTATGCATCATTACCCTTACCTGATAATGTATTAAAAACAACATTAATTAAAGGCATGAAGGAACAATGGATTGAAACATTGAATATTATGGGAAAAGGAGACATCTATCAAGAGGATTTTGCTAACATCATTGATTTATGTATCAGGAGCTCACGAGGAAGCACAAGGCTAAAACCAACAGAACATGGTAGGTTTACAAGGGACAAAAATATCTCTGGAGAAGGAGTAACTCGCGCGGAAATTGGAAATAAAAACATAGCCACAAAGAGTGCCCATTAGATGCAGTGAAAGCTTGCGCCATTTGTACAAAAGACCACTCTATGGAAAGTTGTCCCTCACTTCTTGGTTTGAAAGTAGTATACAAAGAAGCAGAAGAAGAACCAGAACCGGTGTACCTACTTAATTAGCACCGTCAATGGCAGCCACGACAATTAGGTATGTCCCCGATCCAACTTCTTCTTTTCAGCCTCCACAATATCATGCTCAACAATATAATGCAATGTGGAAAAATCAATGTCCTTTCTCAAACTGGCCACAGCAACCATTTCCTTCATCATCACCATGGCCGAATCAAACAAGCCAATCTAATTGGCCAAATTTTCCCTATGCCCCACCATATTGGAAAAACAATGCATATCCAGCACAATGGTCCACTCTTACTTCACATAGTCAAGCCTGACAGACAAACTGGCAAAGATTGATAAATCAACCAGCAGGAACCATTCCACTCCCTCAGCCTACACTGCCAGCATTACAACAAAACCCCCAGTCCAACTTGAGACCGCAACTCCCAGCCCAACCCAACCCTAATCCAAATAATAGACCGGTTCAATCTATTCAAATAATTGAAACACCAGAGATAGAAACTGATCTAAGGGAATGCAATGACCTTCAATTAAGGTTTGGGCACATTATAGAAACCGAGGGAGATAAAAATGTTCAAATTTAAAATCAATTACCTGTAGAACAACCATTACAAGAAAAGATGTGGCTACAAAACAAACTCATGATCAAACAACCACATCTTCTGCTCCATTCCCAAAACAATTAATTATACCGTGACCTTTAAAACATCATGTTTTGATATTCTAGGAGAACTTAAGAACCTGTACATAAAAATCCCACTCCTCTAAGCCATCCAAGATATCCCAATATATTCCAAGACCATCAAAGAGCTATGTATAAAAGGACCAAGGAGGAGAATAACAAATAATCCAACAGTCCAAGTAGTTGGCACCTTATCTGATTTGTTATTGGGAAAAGAAGCCTGTCAAATATGAAGACCCATGAAATACAATAGTGACAGTCCAAATCAATGGACAAACCTTTTCAAATGCCTTAGTCGATTTAGGGGCTGCAATTAATATCCTAACAACCACGACTTGTCGAAATTGGGCATTACATCAGTAGAACCAACTTACACTTTATTATAACTGGCTGACTGATCAGTGGTTAGGCTGGAAGGTACACTACATGATGTCATGGTATCCGTTGATTCCTAGGAATATCCTGCCGACTTTCTGATAGTAAACCCTAAAAACTGACTTGATGGAAACCCATTAATTTTAGGCAGACCTTGGCATGCAATCGATGATGCTTACATTAGGTGTTGACAAGGCAGTATGACCATAACTATAGGGCATAATATCAAAAATCTAGCTTTATATCCTCTAGCCCAGCCAAGTGTCACAATAATAAAAACTAATAAACATCCTATATCATACATTACCGAAAATATTAGATCCCCATTAACTATAGAAGATGCCCTTGATTTCAAATATCAAACAAAAGATGATATTATTAACAATTTTATTAACCAAGCTGAATCTAGATCTCATATACAATGTCACATGATAGAGGCAACATTTGATAATGAATTGGAAGAAGATCCTCTTAAAGAAACTCATGACTAGACGATACCTACTACCTCTGTTTCAAATAGAAAAACTGTAGAGATTGAGCTAGGCAAAACTTTAAACAGTAATAGTAACTTGACCTGAACAAGAATAGAAATTGATCTAGCTATTGAAAAAAATATAAGGAAGCATTTGCATGGGATTATCCAGACATGAAAGGAATTGATCCCCAGTTATGTACACACCACATTTATATAGAGAAAGATGCAAGACCTATTCGCCAACCCCAAAGAAGAATTAACCCTCATCTAAAAGATATTGTGAAAGCTAAACTACAAAAAATTTTAGATGCAAACTTTATTTATCCTATCTCCGATAGCAGATGGGTCTCTCTGCTTGTAGTGGTGCCAAAGAAAAATGGAAAGTGGAGGATTTGTGTAGATTACAGAGAATTAAATAAAACAACCCAAAAGACCACTTTCCCCTTCCATTTATTGACCAGGTATTAGATACATTAGCAGGAAATAAATTCTTTTCTTTCCTGGATGGCTTCAGTGGATACAATAAAATTCAGATTGCCCCTGAAGACCAAGACAAAACTAATTTTACCTATCCTTGGGGAACGTTTGCCTATAGATTCTTACCTTTTGGTCTATGTAATGCCCCTGCCACATTTCAAAGGGCTATCCTTAGTATCTTTTCAGATTTAATAAATGAAGGGCTCAAAGTATATATGGATGATTTCACACCATACGGAGATGATTTCAACCCAGCACTAAATACACTAGACAAGGTGCTCCAATGATGTATCCCTACCAGGCTCTACCTAAGCCATGAAAAATGCTATATGATGATGACTGAAGGCCTCATCCTAGGTCATTATATTTCAGCAACTGGAATACAGGTAGATCTGGCCAAAATTCAAATAATCTTGTTAATACCCACTCCCACCACACAGACAGAGGTACGCGGTTTCCTTGGATTTTTTGGTTATTATAGAAGATTTATAGAACATTTTTCTCACATTGTTGCACCTTTATACACACTAACAGGGAATGTTGACTTTGTTTGGACAGATAAATGTGACCGTGCTTTTGAGGATTTGAAAAATCTTGTGTTAACAACACCAGTACTCGGAGGTCCAAATTGGGCAGGAAGAAGACAAAAAACCATATGTGATTTATTATATTAGCAAGAACTTGTCTCCTGCTGAGTTGAACTATATTGTTACTGAAAAAGAATTCTTAGCTGTAATACATACTGTAAATAAATTTAGGCATTACATCACTAGATATCATGTTGTTTTATACACAGATCACTCTGCCATAAAATATTTGGTGAATAAACCAGTCACAAATGGTAGAGTAACAAGTTGGCTGATTGTTACACTAAAAAATGTCACCATGGCTATTTACAGTTAGTATGGCTCTATCAACAGTCATGCTATCCTCCTGGGCAAGTCTTATGCCTCTGCTCTCCATGTCAAACTCCAAAAAGAGAGAAAGTCTTTATAAATGTATTTATCTCTGGGTACGCAGGTTCTCTCAACCTTACCTTTGGGTACGCACCAAATGTTCACAAAATCTGCGTACTTGTACGCTCTGTATGTAAAGGGGCAGGTGCGTACCCCTGTAAAGGTCAAAATGCGCAAGTTTCATCTTTAAAAAGTTACTTGTGGTCATTTCTAGAGCATTCTAGAAGGTTGTTCGACGTGTATTGAGCGCCTCCAGATGGTTCATGTACCCCGATCAAAGAGGAACTTATCCCATCAATAAGGGAGCTATCCCATCCAAAGAGGGGATTATCCCATTGATGGTGGACCTGAATAACTTTCTCTAGACCACTATAAATACAGGCATTGGGCCAGAAGGAGGAGAGGTTGGAAGCTAAACATTTCTAAGAGTAGATGCTGCTGGAATTAGGACTCCCATTTAGAAGCTTGTGAGGAGAGATTGTCATCTTTGCTTGCTCTATTTGGAAGTGGGTGAGATTTGTCAAAGTAAAGGAGAACTCCTGATGGACCCTGGGAGGGACTTGCACAACACCAAGGCTCAGGTTGTAATTGTTCCTTTTGTTTCCTATTAATGCAAATGAGTCCATTCTTCTCAATAACTTGTTATTTATGAGTTGTTTCATGTACTCCTTGGTCTATGTGTTAAATATGTTTTATTCTATGAGATTATCAAGTGCTATTTAATCTTTTGATTGTTAGTGGATGCAGGTTTCAAAGTGAAGGAGGAGCTCATCCGGATCAGCGGGGCTGGACTGCTACAACAGCGTTGGATTACAGGTAGGACCTAAACACTTGATTTCTTATATAGTAAATGCATGTTTAGAGAAGGATTGCTCTTGTTTGTCTTGTTTGTCACTAGAGAGTCTTAGGCTCCTAGGGAGGTTGGTTGTGTCCGCACTATCGACTCTTTCCGCCTGACAAAATGGTGACTCCGCTAGGGAATCCATTGATGTGAAAGTCTTTTCCTTTGTATGCAACTTTGATCTGAGAAAAGTCATTTATTTTCTGGTTTTTGGCTCTGTGACTTTGCATTTGGGTGGGTTAGCTTAGGGTTAGATTGAATTTAGCTTTTCTTGGTTTTTTCAGTAGTACGCACCCTCTGAGTATTGCACAGTGCGTACTTGTACACACTGTTGCTGTGTGCACAGAGCGGGCCCGCACCTGGCTTAACTGGTTTCCTGCGTACCCTGCTAAAAATTAAGAAATTTCCATTTTTTTGCATTTTTTCTCTTGGATTTTGCTTTTTATTAGTTTTTAATGCCCAGATCCATTAGTCTCTTGTCAAAGATTTTCACCTGAACTTGTTTCGATAGCATTGAGTGTTTTAGTGGATTTCATAGAAGTTTAAGCCCTAGGGTTTGATTTTTGAGTAGGTCTTGTAGTGACTTTGGCGGTAGAAGTTGTCAAGCCTTAGATCTCTCTGGTTTTGTCAGCCTTCTTAGAAGTCGGACCTGTCATAAAGTCTACCTGTGAGAGTGACTTACCTTTGAGTTATCTCTTTGGCAAATTTCGAAGTGCTTGTTGATTGAGTATTGAATTCCATTTTACAAAAAGAAAAAAAAGATTTGAGTTTTGTTTTGACTGGTCTTTTGATTCTGCATTAGCTGGTCCTTGACTTGATTGTGGTCAAGTAAAACAACCTAGAATCATCCTTGTAGGATTTTGCCTCGTTAGGTTTTCTTAGAGTAAATTTCTTTTTGATTTGCTTGTGAGTTAAGTTTTCATAGATTTTATAACTTTTGAGATTGATTTTCGTTAAAATAGATTTATATGCTTTATTAAATAAAGGAAAATACAAAAACATCTCCTTTGAAAAGTTTTGTTTCAAGTAGCTTTGAAGAGTTTTGAAAGAAAAAGAGTTTTTCGTGCACGTAGGGAGTGGTCATGTTCGTATGCTTGGAAAGATAAAGAGAATTGTTTCTTTGATTGTCTTTACTAAGGAAGTTGTTTTCTATAAAATTTGCATTTCTCAACTCTCTTAGTTAGGAATTTCATTGAAAGAGAAAAGTTGCGTAAATCATCCTAGGTGCATCTTTGTAGTGGTTTGAGTCGAGTCTACACACCATTGGTTTCACTTCCGCTACCTTTTGTCTTTAAGAAAAACCATAAAATTAACGCTTAAAGTAAAATCAACGTAGTAACTTTTATTTACTAGGGCTCTGAAACACCAATTTAGATCAGGCTAGTGTCTTGGAGTAGGAGAGTAATTAACTCTCCAAGACAACAAAACCAAACAAGTAGCTTATCTTGTGATAGAATAAATCCAATTGTCTCATTTGTACTCTGGGAAAGCTCCTCTTAAAGGAGAAGCACGAGCTCGTGTCCGAACCAGTGAGGGGATCAATCCCCCCTCGTTGGGAACGACGCCAGACACGCACGTATTACAAACGGTAAACCTCGGATTAACCATTGTCGAGGAGCCAAGGGTCACTTGTCGGTAAACCTTGGATTATTGTCAAGGAACCGGCAAGGGGATTGAGCTTGATACTCTGCCCTTGCGTGCTGTCGGAGTGTAGACTGTTCCCCCAGGTGCATTTGTTGCGGTTGGTAACCTTAGTGACCATTGTCTTTAGGATTCTACCGAGGTGACAGTGGAGGGAAGATCCCACTGTACCTGGAGCAGACGTCGGCTAGACTCACTTGGATTTTCCGGGGGGTTCACTTCACTCGAGACGGTTAAAGTGGAGGAACTTGTGTCGGTCTATTCATTAAGCAGGTTGCCGGGGTAACTGTTCCACCCGCCACTACTGTACTGAATCCGGCGATGTTGGGTTTCATCTCCAACTAGCGTTTTCGGTCTGGAAGGCTACTGTTTGTGCTTGGTTTGACGCCCTAGATTCTTTAGGCGTGTGATTCAAATTTGTTTGGTTCTTTAGAGACTTTAGGTGGTTTGATTTGAGATTTTACTTTGTTTTCGTGTGTAGTAGTTAAAAGTTTTTAGCTGTGGCGGAATTACCGAGACAATCCCGTAGACTTCGGGGCCAGTCTCCTGAAGTTGTTTCTGTGGCCGAATTGTTGAGAAGATTCCGTAGACTTAGGGGTGAACCTCCTCGAGACGACCCCAGTAATCTAGAAGGTTTGAAGGTCCTTGTAAATCCTCCTAGTGGCAGTAGAGTAGGTTCACCTGAAGAAGGAGAATCTTCCTTGGTAGTCCATTCAGATTACCAAGGTCTAGAGACAGGTTATAATCCCGAAGCTGTTACAGTTTCTGAGCTTGTTGGTAGTTTTTCGTCTGCTAGTGATACAGGCGAAGAACCTGAAATATCTGAACCTGTTCCTCCGACTTCTAGTGTTCCGGATTCACCAAGAGTAGAACGAGTTATCACCGAAAATCTTCCTACTGGTCTGATTTCTATCGAAGAACTTGCTCCAGAGGAAGAAATCGGCGTCTCTAACCTTGAAGATCAACTTACTATTGAGCTCAGGGAGTGTGAATCTATCTTTTACAGTCCTCCTAGAAGTACTGCTTGGTACCTTTCATTAACCAATTATTTAGACAACTCAGGGATAGGTTTTTCTACACCTCGTACTCCCTTTCCACCTAGAGGTATTTATACTCCTGTAAATATGTCTGGTCAGTCGTCCATGTTTACTCAAACTCCTGAATCTTTTTTACACGGCGGTCCTTCTGTTCCCATCGGGTATCAATCACTTTCTGGTACCTTTGCGGGGGCATCTCCTCAACCCATTGATCACGGGTTATTAGCTGGAAACAATGGTAATATACCATTGGGTGTAGGAGACATTTACATGATGTCGGGTTCAGTTCCCGTTTCCCAACCTCAAGGTGGCCAATTACCGCCCGGGGGGCAGCCTCAGTTAACGCCTGGGGGGAAACCTCAAGGTACACAAATCGTGTCTGGGGGGCAACCTCAAGGTCAGTATGTACCTATGGTGCAATACATGCCTCAAGGTCAACCCCAGCCTCAATATGTACCCCAAGGTCAACCTCAGTATCAACCTCAAGGGTATCAACCCCAAGGATGGCAACCTCAAGGGTATCAACCCCAAGGGTATCAACCTCAGGGGTATCAACCTCAAGGTCAAGGTCAACCCCAGTATCCATATTTACCTCAAGGTTATCAACCTCAAGGTCAATACTCGAGTCAAGGTTATCAACCACCTCAAGGTCAGTCATATGTTCAAGGTATGGGAACTGCACCTTTCAATTATCAATCCTATCCTCAATCCGGTTATGGATCTCAGTATCCTCAACCTGTTACGGGTCAATACCCTGGAATGTTAGTATGGGATCCATCATAGGGTCAACAGGTGTTGCATCCAAGTATACAGTTGGTACCTCACGCTGGACAACCTGTAGTTTCTGGTCCACCCCAGCAACTGCAACCTGTCCAGTCAAATGTTCAAACTTTTGTAACTTCGGTAGTTACTCAGCCGCCAATTGCACCTAGCACTCCATCTCAAACGGCTGCTGCAACTACCGCTACATCTTCCACACTTACTTCTGGAGTATCGACAGCTCCGGTTTCTACTGTCTCTGCAACCACTCCTCTGACATCTTTACCATTGTCTGGATCTACGATTCAAACCACGGTCCAGATGCCTACAGGTCAGCCTGGTATAAGTACGGTTGTCACTACTCAACCTCAATTTTTTCATCAACCGTACCAGGGACAGTACCAACATGGGAAAGCTGTCCAACAGCCGGTTTACCAGTATCAACTGTATCCTGGGTACACTTATCAACAACCTCAACAACCCCAGTACGGTCCGGTTAATCCTGGTTTTCTAGGAGGATATAATATCCCTAATGCGACTCCTGTTCCTAGTTATCTTGGATATCCTCCTCCTGGGACTGGTCTTGTGACCTAGATTTTTAGAGATCCTAACCGGCAGTTACCGTTTATCGCAACTTTGGATTTACCAGACTTGACGCGCCTAACGAATGATCCAATTCAATATCTTCCGTTCTGGCCGCCAATGCCAAATAAGTTGCCCAGTGATATACCCAAGTTCGAAGGTAAGTCTAGAGAGGATCCGTCCAATCATGTGATGACTTACCATCTCTGGTGTGCTTCAAATTCTATCTCGGATGATTCGATCCGCTTACGTCTTTTCCAGCGTACACTCATTGGTCTCGCGGCCAAGTGGTACATTGAGTTACCACGGGCCTCTTTTTACAATTTCAGCCAGTTAGCTACCTCGTTCTTAACTCACTTTCAGTTGCCGGTCAGATACGATAATGACACGGAGTTATTAACTTCACTAAAACAATCGACGCCCACGTATATTTCTGATCACATTCATGAGTGGAGACGTCGAAGAAGGCTAGTGAAAGTTTTTATTCCGGACCAAATCTTAGCTGAATGGTTTGTTAAATCATTATTACTGAAGATTACTGAAGATGTAGCTAAGGCCGAAGTAGTTACTGAGGAGCAAGTCATTGCTCAGGCGAAGTACCTTGACTTAGTTTACACTCAGTCGGGTACGTTACACGAGAAGATTCCAGATCTTCCAAAATCGAATCAAATCGCTGCTGCTCCTTCGGGATCTCATGCCGCTGATGGTATGATTGGTATCATGAATACAAAGAGTAAGAAGAAGTCTTCCAAGGCTTCAACTACTCCTATAATCACTTTGCTTGATTCCCCGACAGGAGAGTCTTCTCCTGAACTTTCCGCTGATATTCACGCTGTAGAGTCATCTACGGTCAAATCAAAAAATGGTGGGAAGAAGAAAGGAAAGAAGAAGGCTAAAGCAGACAAGGCTCCAAAGGAGAAAACAGAAAAGTCGGAAGCCAATGACGAAAAGTGCAAACCTCGATATCCTTGTCTTATTTGTGAAGAGGATCATTTTACAAGAGATTGCCCTCATCGGGCCGAGGTTGTGAAAATAGTCAAAGGTTCTCCCACTCCTGCTGTGTTAAAAAATCCATTTCTAGAGCAGGAGAATAAGATGATAGGTTCTTCCTCGACTGCCAATGAAGAACCCATTTTGATGATGTCTCATGTGAGGATTGCGACTCGATCGCAAGATTATGTTAGTAAGAATCCTGTTGATGGTAAAGAAGCAGAATCTTCTCATTCTAATCCATCAACCTCAGCTCCTGGTTCTGATCCACTACAGATTGAAAACCTAACCCGGACTTAGTAATTGAACCGCCCGCCAAGGGTGTACTTCGAAGGTCTGCTTTCAATCCACATGCGAGAGCGGCCCAGAATTACAACATTGTTGAGGACTTAGTTGTTTCACCCTTAGCAATGTCGGCGTTAGAAGTGCTGCAATCATGCCCAGCACAACGAAAATTACTTTTGTCGGCTATCGGAGCTGTTGATGGTCAGGACCCGAACCTGATAATCTTCGATCTAGAAAATAATACACCGCGTCTACCCCATCAAATGGCTTTCCAAATTCCAGTGATAGTAAAAAATAGGCCTATTCATCAGACTGTGATTGATGAGGGATCTTCTACGTGTATTATGTCGATTCAATGTTGGAGATCGCTTGGTTCTCCTTCGTTGAACCAATCCCCAACCATCCTTAAGGCCTTTGATGGCCGTGGGTTCCGTCTGTTTGGTATTCTACAGGAATTGCCTATAGGGGTAGAAGGTAAAACCGTTAGTCTGGATGTGGAGGTGGTTGATGCCCCTCTAGACTACAACCTTCTTTTGGGTCGAAGTTGGTCATATGCTATGACAGCGGTCGTTTCATCAGTCTTCAGAGTAATTAAGTTTCCACATAACGGTAAGATCGTGACGATTGATCAGCTGACATACTTTTCATCCGACCCAGCCTCTTCAGAGAGTATCCAGCATGTCGGTAAGACGACAATCCCTTATAGGGACGTTGGCGTAGGTTTAGTTAAAGATTCCCGTTTACTGGGAACTTTTCCTTTCCCTCCAATCAACGCAGACCCTTCATTTGCATCAATTCATATGATTACATCAGAAAACATTATTTATGATGATCCTTGGATCGTCCCATCTGAATCTGAGATAGATTCATTTGGTGATGCTATGCCTTTGAGTCCATATGAAATTGCTTATGAAGCCGTCATGTCTTTTACCGACTCGTGTTCAACCGAGATAGACCAAATGAATGTGGTCAGTGAAGAATCACTTTTCACATCAACCTTAGAACGGATAGCGTTTCCCGAAGTCGTGTCATCTGACAAACAACTTCGCAAAATCCTAAGTGTAGATGATCTACCATGGGAAGATCTCCATCACAGATCTTCATTTTTACCTAAGGATGATGCTTTTGAAAATGATTTTTCATCTATATTTACCGCTGAATATGTCAAAGACGCTCAGAATCCAACGAAACATTCTGATTCAGAGTTGAATTTAGGGAATATTTCTCGCACTATTCCCATTGATATTTCAGTGAAGCCCGGAATTGAGGAAAACATTCATATAGGTGCCTCATGTACAGAAGATGAAATCCAAACTTACAAGGCCCTATTCCAAGAATTCTGCGATGTGTTTGCCTGGTCTTACGAGGAAATGCCGGGAATCGACCCTGCCATTGTTGTTCATGAAATAAAGACCTATCCGGACGCTAAACCCATCCGGCAACGGTTGCGTCAGATTCACCCTCGGAAAGCGGCTGCAATTAAAGCAGAAGTCGAGAAGCTGTTGAAAGCAGGTTTCATTTATCCAATCCCGTTAACGGATTGGGTATCGAATATTGTTCCAGTCAACAAGAAACAAGGAACAATAAGAATCTGTATCGACTATAGGGATATAAATCGAGCTTGTCCAAAAGACAACTATCCTACGCCTTATATCGATCAAATTATTGATGATTGTGCCGGAAGTGAAATGTTTTCCTTCATGGATGGTTTTTCGGGCTATAATCAAATCAATATTCTACCTGCCGACCAACCAAAAACGGCATTCATTTGTCCATGGGGGACATTTGCTTATTGCAAATTACCTTTTGGACTTAAGAATGCCGGGGCCACTTTTCAACGGGCGATGTCTTACGCATTTCATGACATCAAGCACATTGTGCAACCATACCTCGATGATTTTCCTGCTCATTCTTTACATCGAGCTGATCACCTTGTCCACTTACGAGCAATCTTTATGAGGTGTAGGCATTATCGAATTCGGTTGAATCCCCATAAGTGTGTGTTCTGTATAGAGACAGGTCGATTGCTGGGATTTGTTGTTTCAAAAGCCGGCATTCGCGTCGATCCCTCGAAGGTTGAAGCTATCATCAAATTGCCTCCTCCTTCGAGTTTGCGCCAACTCCAAAGTTTGCAAGGGAAAGTGAACTTTTTACGCCGATTCATTCCAAACTACGCCGAGGTCACTAAAGGTTTTACACGGTTGTTGAAACAGAACGCTCAATTCTTTTGGGACGAGATTGCCCAACAATCTTTTGATGCACTTAAACATGCGTTGACCCATGCACCGTTGTTGCATCCTCCCAAATACAACCAGGACTACTTCTTATACCTCGCAGCTTCGCATTCCACCATTGGAATGGTGTTAGTTCAAGAAGATGAATTCGGAGCGGAACATGTGATATATTATCTTAGTAGGACATTAAACCCCACTGAGCTAAAATATTCGCATGTGGAGAAATTGGCCCTAGCAGCCGTTCAAGCTGTCCAGCGTTTTCGTCACTACATTCTTCTCCGTAAAACTACAGTTATTTCGGATTGCAACCCTATGATTTATATTTTGACAAAACAACTGCTAGGGGGCAAGTACTCTAAATGGATCATTATCCTGCAAGAGTTCGACTTGGAGTTTGAGAAGTCCAAGTCTAAGAAATCCTTAGTTTTTGCGGAATTGATGTGTGATTTCCCGCATGCTGACACAGAAACTGTGGCAGAGGAGTCCATTGCGGACGAATCTTTGTTTCTTATCAGTACTTTAGATCCGTGGTACGGGGATATAATCATCCATCTCCAAACCCAAACCTTTCGGCCTGAAGCTTCAAAGTCGGAACGTCGAAAAATTCGGTTTCAATCCCAGCAATACAAGATTATTGGAGATACACTTTATCGCCGGGGGGCAGACTTAGTTTTTCGACGTTGTTTAACTCACGAAGAGGCTGAGAGGGTTTTGAATGATTGTCACTCTGGAGCATGTGGCGGTCATATGTCTGGGTATGCCATAGCTCAGAAGGTGTTGCACGCTGGCTATTTCTGGCCGTCTATGTTTAAAGATTGTATCATTGCAGTCCGGAAGTGCCACAACTGTCAAGTGTTTGATCGCAAGATGCGTGCACCACCTGCTCCCCTCCATCCTATAATTGTCGTTGGTCCATTCGCCAAATGGGGTATCGATTTTATTACTTGTAACCCTCACTCGGCCGGGGGGCATGCGTATATCATCCTCGCGGTTGATTATTTTACTAAATGGGCCGAGGCGATGCCTACATTCGACGCAAGCGGCAAAACAACTGCAGTTTTCGTATTCAATCATATTATAACTAGGTTTGGTGTCCCACAAGCAATCATCACTGACCATGGGAGCCATTTTCGAAACATCATGATGACTGAGCTTACAAGCCAGCTTGGTTTGCGCCACGATAGCTCTACTCCTTATTATCCGCAAGACAACGGTTTGGTTGAGTCTATCAACAAAGTTCTGGTTATCATGATCCGACAAATCATTGGTATTCATCGGTCGAATTGGCACAACATGTTATTTTCAGCGCTATGGGCATACCGAACCTCAGTGAAAACTTCAACAGGGTTCACTCCTTTCCAGCTAGTTTATGGCTTGGAAGCTGTGTTACCCATTGAATGCGAAATCCCATCACTTCAAATGGCTGTCGAATTACTTCCAGCTACTTCCGAAGAGGAGAAGAGTTTATTATACTTAGCTAAATTAGATGAGACTCGACGTGACGCTGCATTGGCAATCGAGACTCACGCAAAGCGAATGAAAGCTCAGTATGATAGAAATGTGACCCCTCGAAGTTTTTCGGAGGGAGACCTAGTGCTATTATACGATCAAGCTAACGATAAGCTAGGTGCTGGAAAATTCGTTCCTATGTGGCATGGACCCTACATTGTAAAGCGAAATCTAGCAAAAGGGGCTTATGAGCTGGTAGATTTTGATGGGGACTCTTTGGGTAAACCCAGAAATGGACTTTACCTAAAGAGGTATTATGCTTAAATGCTGGGTATGGAGAATTTTTAGTTAGGTTAGGTTTTCTTTCTAGCTAGTATGTTTGTTAGTTTAGTTAGTGTGCTTAGCTTGAAAAGTGTGTTTTTCGTCGTTATTCTGGCTTATCTTGGTTTTACTCTTGATATTGCAGATGTCGACGCCTCTCCAAACATACATTGGATTTGCTGATGGTGCTTGTCGTAGTACACGGAATATCTCTTCCTCAGCTTGGGTTATCTATTCGCCCTCTGACGAGTTAGTTTCTATGCATGGGGTAAGCCTCGGTCAAACGACGAACAACATTGCAGAATACAGTGCAGTAGTTGAATTATTATCTGAATCTATTTCATTTGGAATTCGACGTTTGATAGTGAGGTTAGATTCTGAACTTGTTGTATTACAGCTTAATAGAGTATATGCCATTAGAAATCCTGTGTTATTAAGGTTGTTTTTGAGAGTGCGTCTCTTGGAACGTGAATTTGATTACATTGAATATCAGCATATTCCAAGGTCTTTAAATACATTAGCAGATGCAATTGCTTCTCGAATGTTGGACAGACATTTACGATAATCATGCAAGTAAATTTAAAAACATTTCATCACATATGTTAAACAAAATGAGCTGGTAATAATGATATATATATATATATATATATATATATATATAGATAGGAGTGTGTCAAAAAATATACATTGTCTTTGATCATAGGTTGAAAAACACCTTATGATCGGCAAAAATGATAAGTACAAAAAACCAAAAATGTCATATGTGTCTACAAAAACGACTAGCTAATCATTGGTGGTGCTCTCTATATGAGACCATTGCCCGCGCTACCCTACACAAGAACCTCCTAAAAGGTCTTGGGACTGCGACCACATAACGCTGAAGTCGAATGGGAATGTCATCTATGGTGGTCTCTGGTATATCCGCCGTCAGACGCTCTAGATCCTGTTCCATCTTGGCCAAGGTCTCTGCGGCCGCATCCTGTGGGGCTGGTGCTGGTACAGCTGGTGCTCTCCTCTCAAAAGCCCGGAGGTTGGCTGGACGTCGTGGACCTACATCTGCATTTTGAAAATTTGTACTGTCAGTTTGAGGCGATATATATAAAAACAAAAAAAATATATATATAATTTGAAAACTCGTAAAAAATGAAATACCTCTGTCATCCCACTGTTCTCCCTGTGGAAGAACCATGTCCGGATCATTCTGAAAAACCACTCCGGCATAAGGAAAGTCTTGAATAGCAAATACATGGTCCTCTAACCAGTGAAAATAACCAGCAGGGAATCGAACAACTGCCGCGCCCTCATCAGGATGCTGGGCCATCACCGTAACCCATCGTATCAGCTTTGGCTCCCGAGGACCCAAGATATCAACAGTGAGATGCTGAGGGATTAGCATCGGAACTCTCTCTAAGGCAAAGCTCACAACTAGAGGCCCATATCCAAAGGTCTTCAGTTGTCCGTTCTTTGCCCTAGTCAGTTGGCCCTTCTTGTTGGCCGACACAGCATCGCACCAGTTGAAGATGGTGCCTCGAAAACAGTCAATCGCCATCCGCATTTGGGACCCGGTGGCAATATGTAAAGCGGCTGCGCCGCAAATTCTGGTAACCGTGAAAGCTATAACCATGAGTTCACACCGAGAGATGTATTTGATTTCTACGCCTTTCGCATGGTGTTGATTGGGTATGCACCAGTCTGCCCGGAGACTAGCAAGGGATTGGCCACCCGGCCTAGTCCCGGCTAGATTGAGTTGCTCGCCCCTATTTGGCAAGCCAGTGAGAAAGTATATGTCAGAGGGCTCTATCTCGAGCTGGTGCCCTCCGATGTAAAAGCATTGCTCATGAATGTTCCATCTCTCAACCAGCCACTCCAAGAATCTCACCTGAGCCCTCATGCCAGGTATGGCCCAGTGTTTATATAGTCCGCATGCTTTTAGGGCATCAATGGAAGGTTGGTGACCAATTGCGGCTAAATCAACGTCCTTTTGCTCTCTTTCTCTCCAATCCAACATGGTGAGTGCCCTACACAACAAGAAATAAAGATTAGAATTAATTTGGGAAAATTCAAATGGTTATTTTTGGGGTTTGGGGTTTCAAATTCTGCCCTTCGCGGGGTACGCACCCCGCGTTTAGGACACTTAGCGCCGGTACGCAGCTGGCCTGAAGGTGGGCTGCGTACCCCGACCTTTTTCCTGTGTAGGAAAAGGTCAGGGTACGCAGGTCACCCTTAGGGCACCTGCGTACCCCGCAGAGCGGTTTTTAAAACCTAAAACCCCCCAAAAACTAAAACTAAAACCTAAAACAAAATTTTAATCGGATGAAATTGAAAAGGAGGATGTTGTGAAATACCTGGAAGAGACGACGTTCGATTCTGACGGTCGGATTATCCGCAATGACCACGGGAAGTTTCTTGCCAAAAGCCCTTTTCTCAACCTCAACAGTAAAATGGTAAAAATGACATGGTAAAAAGTCTTTTTATAGGTTTTTTGGATGAATGAATGCTAGGTTTGTTTATTTTTCACCATGGAAGGATATTTTTCAATGTATTTTTGCCTATCTTAAACAGGTATGAGTAATGTGTCGTTTTTGTGCAGGACAAAGGGATTTAGAGGGAAAATTGTCATTTTTCACAAACCAAAATATCAGAGTCATCTTTTAAGCCTTTTTCTGACTCCTAAAATATGAAAATATTTCCGAGCGTTTCTTTTACACTCGTTAAAACGGAATTAAAAGACGGTCCCCTTATAGCCCTTTTCTGACCGTAAAAACAGGAAAAGGTTGCCGGGTTTTTGTCGTTTCAAACTCGATACTGGAAATAAAACGACGTGTCCTTGATCGCTTTTTACTTTTCAGGTCAGTGACACTAATTATGAAAGTACTCCTTGGTCGCAAGATCAAGCGGTTCCCCCAGGTATTATTTTATACTTTTTCGGGCTTGAGGGACACAAATCTACGAAAACGTTCAACTTGGAGTCTTCCTAAGTTTTTCAGACTCTCTAAAATTGAAAAACACCGAGTTTCTCCTATACTGGACTCGTTAAAATTTCACAGTAAAGGACCTGTTCAATTACAAACAGGAATGAACCACTCCTTCCTAGGTTCGAATCAAAACTAGGTTGGACTCATCCGAAGGATGAGCTTATAATCAAGTATATGTTATCCTCCTCAAGCTTGTTAAAAACAAAGAGGTACTTGCCAGAAATGGTGGGGGAAAAGAGAGAAGAATGAGCCTATTTGTTATCTTTTGTCTCAGAAGAAACTTTATTACCACTCTTGGACACGACACTTTTCATTCACCTGGGTTGGGAAATCCTTTACCTCACAGTTGATCAAACCACTTTGAAAGTCTTTAGCCGGGTTCCGGGGATTAACTTTGAGTCGTTTATCACCAAGCCATCTGTTGTGTCGTTATGTGTTCAAGAGGTCTGCTAGCAAAACTTTCATCTGCAAAATACCTTGTCATCCATTTGACCATCCCTGAGTCAGTCCTTACAACAACATTTCTTCAACTTGAACTATGATTCCGTGTTGTGGGCTTGCCTGCAACGGGTCGCTTTCTATCAACATCAACACATTATCTAGAGAGATGACTTAGAGATCGTCAGTACCTTGAAGTCTGCATGCATCAATGGCAGGTTTCTCGCCTTTGACGTCAGTTTACATCATTGACTCTCGATCGAAGGATTCTGTGAAATGTTCGACATCAACTCATTCATTCACATCTCATGGATTGTACTAGGTACTTTGAGAACCATTGAAATTACTGGTGGTCTCTCTCACACTTGTTAACAGTTTACATCATCGACTAGTAATCAAGTGGTTTCTACCATGTTCGACATCAACTCATTTATTCGCATGGCTAGAATCGTACCAATTCAGGAAGCAGAAATGAAGACCCTGGATCTAGTTTCCACCATCCAGGCTGCGAGGAGTTTTGTATTCATTATCTAAGTAGACTAATCATAAACAGATGGTTGCGCCCATACTGTGTCTACAAAAGTCTATGATTATGATGTACTGCAAGATCATTCCTGTATCAGAGTAGTTAGTCTGTTAGTTAAAGTTTTGATCTGAGTATGGGAATGCCTACCTCAGTGATGATATAATATTATACATGTATTTTGTGTTGAAAATTGCAGGTTCTGACCAGGCTCTCCACGAGATAATCCTTGAAATGATAAAGCGCTTCACCCTTCCTAGATAATACAAAACCCTAATCTATTATAGGCTTCGCACTTTAGGGGGCAATCTGTTACACTAAAAAATGTCACCATGGCTATTTACAATTAGTATGGCTCTATCAACAGTCATGCTATCCTCCTGGGCAAGTCTTATGCCTCTGCTCTCCATGTCAAACTCCAAAAAGAGAGAAAGTCTTTATAAATGTATTTATCTCTGGGTACGCAGGTTCTCTCAACCTTACCTGCGGGTACACACCCAATGTTCACAAAAGCTGCGTACTTGTACGCTCTGTATGTAAAGGGGTAGGTGCGTACCCCTGTAAAGGTCAAAATGCGCAAGTTTCATCTTTAAAAAGTTACTTGTGGTCATTTCTAGAGCATTCTAGAAGGTTGTTCGACGTGTATTGAGCGCCTCCAGATGGTTCATGTACCCCGATCAAAGAGGAACTTATCCCATCAATAAGGGAGCTATCCCATCCAAAGAGGGGATTATCCCATTGATGGTGGACCTGAATAACTTCCTCTAGACCACTATAAATACAGGCATTGGGCCAGAAGGAGGAGAGGTTGGAAGCTAAACATTTCTAAGGGTAGATGCTGCTGGAATTAGGACTCCCATTTAGAAGCTTGTGAGGAGAGATTGTCATCTTTGCTTGTTCTATTTGGAAGTGGGTGAGCTTTGTCAAAGTAAAGGAGAACTCTTGATGGACCCTGGGAGGGACTTGCACAACACCAAGGCTCAGGTTGTAATTGTTCCTTTTGTTTCCTATTAATGCAAATGAGTCCATTCTTCTCAATAACTTGTTATTTATGAGTTGTTTCATGTACTCCTTGGTCTATGTGTTAAATATGTTTTATTCTATGAGATTATCAAGTGCTATTTAATCGTTTGATTGTTAGTGGATGCAGGTTTCAAAGTGAAGGAGGAGCTCATCCGGATCAGCGGGGCTGGACTACTACAACAGCGTTGGATTACAGGTAGGACCTAAACACTTGATTTCTTATATAGTAAATGCATGTTTAGAGAAGGATTGCTCTTGTTTGTCTTGTTTGTCACTAGAGAGTCTTAGGCTCCTAAGGAGATTGGTTGTGTCCGCACTATCGACTCTTTCCGCCTGACACTGATTTTATTACAGGAATTTGATATCACAATAAAAGACCGCCCTAAGAAAGAAAACCATGCAGCTGACTTTCTCTCACGAATTCTGAAACCAATGGATGGAGCAGCAGTCGAGAATCAATTTCCAGATGAACATTTGTTCGATGTTACTATCAAAACATTGTTGTTGGGAAAAGTATCCAATACGGAATGACCCTATCCCACTCTAAGGGTCATAGTACCTCAGCAACAATCGAAGCAAAGCTATTTGAGATTACTTCTTTATGAGATGTAAAAGAGGGGAGAAAGAGATCCACTAACCGATGTCTTTCGCTAATGGTTGATCCAATCTTCTCTCCTTGCTGCTTGTTCCCAGCTCCTTGCTCTTTCACTGGCCCAGCTACACCAAGATCCTACAAAATGGCAAGAGAGGGAAACTACAAGAAGCATACATTCATAATTGATTCAAGGATTAGAATAAATCAAATACACAAGTATAACAATACATCATTGAGACACATGCATATAGAAGAACCTCAAATGCTTTATTAATGGAAGAAGTAAAGTTCAGGAAGTGATACAACCATAAGAGGCCCAATCCAGCATCACCTTCCCAGCAGAAAGAAATCTCCTCTTCACCTCCTTCAAAGCAAATCACCCAATAGTTCTAAACTCAAACCAACAGCAATTCTTTACATTCACAAAATTCCAGCCTCCCTAGACCTCATGAGAGAGATCTATATATAGGAGTTTTGGAGAAAGGATGAGTCAGCTTGAGCTTGGCATGAAGCTGACTAGTGTCCTCTCTCACTTCAGTTATTCTTCAGTTCTTGAGTCCACTTGGAGGTTATTGCTTCCACTTGGAGATCTAGACCCTCTTAGTCATCACCAGTCAAATTCCTTGATCCAAGTGTCATTTTGGAAGCTTCCTGGGCATTGACACCTTGAGGAATGACTGTGCCACATGTCCCAATTCGCCCAGCGTAGGTAGCCTTCTTTGCAGTTGAAATTCAGCGCAGGTAGACAGTGGAGCAGTTGACATTCAGCGCAGATGCTCAGTGGAGCAGTTGACATGATCCAGAATTGCTTTGTTTTTGAGTGTTTTCAGGTGGAGAACTGTTATTCAGTGTTGTGGTTTGCTGACCTTGTTCCTCTAGGGGTAGGAAAAACATGTTTAGGGACTTTGGATCCCTTAGATTATGGACATTTCATGCTTCATGCTATAAGGCACAAAAATGTCTATAACAGTTGCCCCCTAAAGTATGAGGTCATTTATCGGGTGAAATGCTTTATCAGGAGGATCCGAAGTTCATTCAATCGCTGAGAGGTGACCTGTAATAAGATACAATACAATACATTATTTTTCATACTTGCTTTCATGATCTAGCTCAGGCGGGCATTCCCATGCTTAGCTTTATAAATTCATTTTGGTACATAGAACAGACGATCATCTGATGGTAGACTGATAATTCTCTGCTGAAATTATCATCCTTTGAGTAGGATGATCATCTGCTGCAATGATGTACATGTCAAATGTCTTTATATTTCCTGAATATATATCGCAGCCCGGATGGATGAAACTAGATCCGGGGTCTTCAAACTCGTTCGATCTTCACTCTAAGTACAAGTCGATCCATGTGAGAATTGCGCTAAAGTCGAACATGGAAAGACATCGCTTGATTACCGGTCAATGATGTAAACCATTAACAAGCGCGAGAGGAATCACCAATAATGATAATGACCCTCAAGGTACTGCAGTACAATTCACGTGGTGTGAATAAAGGACTTGGCGTCGAACACCACGCAAAATCTTCTGGTCGAAGGTCATTGATGTATACTTGTCGCCGGAAGTGAGAAACTTGCCATTGAGGCATGCAAGCTTCAAAGTACTGAGGGGGTTGTTCCTAGATCAACTTCTTGGATAATGAGCTGAAGTCGACAAGAAGCGATCTGTCAAAGGAGGGCCTTAATGAATCCCACATCAGTTACACGGAACGGAGCTAATGATTTTAATGGAGGTGAAAACAATATGTGAAATATGATTCAGGGTGGCGGTCATGACAGAATGAAAGATGATGTATGGTAGTGGATGGGACACGGTTGACTCTTTCTGAACGACATCTCTTGAACATATAACGACACTGATGTGATGGATCGGTAGCATTACCCCAAATGTGGATGGTTTGGCGAGACCATGGTGATGAGACCGGTGAATGAAACAACCCAACCCGATGTGATACGGAGGAAAAGTGTCATGTTCAAGAGCGACTTGCTACCATTAAAGCTTTGAGGTTCTCCCAATTTTTCCCTAGTCATTTCTGACCAGTACCTCTTTATTTTTGTCAAGCTTGAGGAGGATAACATATGCTTGTTATATAACCTGCCCTTCGGGCAAGCCCATCGCTATGTTTTAACGAGCTTAGCGATAGGGAAAATCGTTCTTGTCTAAAGACAAGTTTGTCGCTATTTAATCATTTTAACGAGTCTAACGACAAGGAAAACTTGGTCCTTTTCATTTTTAGAGAGTCTGAAAAGATACATAAAGTCAACTCCAAAATTCCTTTTTCGTCATCTAATCCCTTAAGTCTGAAAAAGTATAAAACAATACAAAAGGGATGAGTTTTCGATAACTTTAACGAGCCGAATAAAACAAGCACTCGACCTTTTTGTGCAATAATCCCTCAGGTCCAAAAAGATTAAAATCTAGAGGAGGGATAGCTCTTCCGGTCGCTTTAACGAGCTGGAAGGCCAAAACTCGACAAACTTTTCATATTTTAGGAGTCAGATGAAAAGAGCTTAAAGAAGACTCGTCTTTTGAGGAACGAGTGATAAACAGGGATAGCAGCAGATTCCAGGTACATGTTGGAATTTTCCAATCACGGCAGTTTCACAAGGATGGCTAGGTGAAATCACTCTTCGCAGCTGTTCCTCAAAATGGGTAAACAATCATATGGAGGTGAACGATCGGCCAAATGAAAGTGGAGGTGGCAGGTGCAAAACACGACCAAGGATTTTTATGGCTGATAAATTTACGATCACAGTGGTTATTTACCGGGATAGGTTCATTTTTTAACGAGCTTGAATGCGCCAAAACACTGCTCAATCTTATGTTTATTTTTTAACGAGCATGAACTATGTGCTAAAACTGCTCGGATCTCGCTTTTCTATTTTTTAACGAGCATAAATTCCGCGGTAAAACTGCTCTAACTTATGTTTATTTTTTAACGAGCATGAACTATGTGCTAAAACTGCTCGATAATACCAGTCATAAGATAAGAAATGTCTCCTGAGATCCTATTTTTTATGGAGCTTCATCTCACTTAAGCTTTGCTCCAATGGAAACTTTTAGATTTTTCCCCACATCCTTTCTTTATGCAAGTTCGGCTGCGACTAATCCTACGAGTTTAAAGGGTTATACCTACAGGTTTAAAGGGAGGACCTAAAAATTTAAAAAAATCAATAGCCGCCCTTGCTTGCATTCCAAAAGGTTTGCATGCCCCCAGGTATAAAGCAGAGTTTCAAGGTTACCTCTACTTCTCTTCCGTCAAAACATTTGTTTTAACGAGAGAGGCTTACCTCTTTCAGGTTACCCAAAGATTGTCTTGTTAGTAGTTTAAACAAAACACTTCCTTGGCAATGTCTACCGGAATAGACAAAGGTGGGTGAAAAATAGTTTATTTCACTCACATAACTTTGACAAAAGAATCTTATTCCAGAACAACCCCTCTTCCATCCACGGACGGGGTACGGACTGGTCATATTCTCTCACGGAAATTCTATCTTATACCCAAAGTTTTCTCTGCCCTAAGCAGACCAGGATGCATGCCCCCTGGGTTCCAGTCCCATCTTTCCGAATCACTCGCACTCATCGGGAAGAAGGACTGGGGGTGGAGACATTTCTTGATTGAATAGACCATTCAGGGTTGGTATGTGACTATTTGCAATGCGTGATCCCGGAAATGAAAGTTGGTCTACGAGCTTGACCATTATTCCTTCGTGTGGAAAACACATTACTCTAAAGAGTGAGGAGACTATTGCTCCCATGCAATATATATAGTCTCGTCCAAGGAGTAGGTTATAATCCAAGGGCCCTTGAACGACCATCACGTTCATTTGAACGGTCTTCCCTTTCAATGTAATAGGCACATTGGGGAGGATCCCTAATGGTCGACTGGTTCCTTTATCGAAACCCGAGAGATTTCTTATCTCAGGCAAAAGCGCCGGGGAACCCAGTGCTTTCCAAGCAATAGAGGAAAGGATACTCACAGATGCCCCTTCATCAATGATAGTGCCAGCCATTACCATTCTGTATATTTGGACTATGATTCTGAATGGTGTACTAGCTGGCAACCGGGGTCTTCCTAGTTGGTTCCAATCAAAGGACACAACCAGGTTGCTTGGTGGTGGGACCGAATACACGGCCGGATATGACCCTGACGATGTTCCTTCCTGCGATAAAGGAATGGGCGCATTGCCCTGATGCTCTTCAGAGTTTGTGTTGATGAAAAGAATTTGGATGGTGTCATCCTTATTCTCTTCAGTGAGGGTGTCATTTGAAGATGAAACCTCTGAAGGGAGAACCAGGTCAACTGCCGTTTCGACCTTTGGACTTTCGTCCGGTCTGGATTCAGTAGTTTCATTTTCAATGACTGACGCTTCAGCCGACCACTTGAGCGGGCCAGCTGTATTCTCAACCAACGAAGGACTTGGCACGAGTTTTTTGTATCCAGGAGGAAGTCTCAACGGTGAAACCAGACGATCTTCCAAAACTCTCTTCGCTTCGTCTAAGAAGGGACAACGGTGGATCGCGTGATCGCCTTCACACAGTCTGCAGGGGGATCTTGCTCCCCCTCTTTGTCTTGAACCTTCACTTTCACTGGTTGACGGTAACCATTCAACATGGCTATCAGAGGTTGATGCTCCCGAACTGTGCAAACGAGGGGACCAGTCCCTTAGTATCCGGGGAATACAGGGATAATCTCTATGGAAGTGGTCTCCTCTACATATGACACATGGCGATTTAGGCCCGGTCTGTGCTGTGTGTGGATTTTTGTCAGATGTCTTTTGCTTGCCCCCAGTCGCCTTAGGCTCCTTCTTCTTCTTCTCTCTCTTCTTCTTCTCCTTCTTCTCCATGGGAGCTTGGCTTTTGCCGGCTCTACCTTGCGAAGATGAAGGATTGGAGGAAGAGTTATAGGAGGTAGAAGGCTGGTGGGCAGCTCTAGACTGATCTAACTATTAACTCGACTGTTCAGGAACCATGGTGTTCTGAACTACATTGGTGGAGAATAGCCAAATTGGCAGGCCAACTGGCAGTCCTCGAAGCGACAATGTGGCCATGTGGGGCGCACCAACTTCTCCCCAAGAGGAGAAAGGACTAGGATTTCCATCATGTGGAATTCCTTGGTTGGTGCGTTCCATGTTCTCGACCTACAGATCAACGCAGGAATAGGAGGTGATTATGTACCGTTTAAAATAAATTTTATAACGACGCTTTAGACACAACTTGCTTTTTCACTTTTTAAGAGTCGAGAAAAAGCTAAAGATGACTCTAGTCTCCTTCGATGTTTTAACGAGCCCGAAGTGACAAATGCTCGGATGGACTTTTTCAGTTATAGAGTTTGAAAAAGGCCAAAAGAAACTACTCTGGAGATCTAGGCAGAGGGTGTGCCAAACTTTTCGCAAAACCACAGAATACGTTTTACGGTACGGGTGGTCGATCTTCGTGAATGCTGTGTTCACTGCATTGCGATCAGTAGGGCGGCCGACATGGCTTCCTATGGATAAACGCTTTGTTCCTATAGGGGTCTCCCAATATATACGCAATGGTACGTGGGAGCACAAGTCCGTATTAATACTTATCGCTTCACT
Source organism: Pinus tabuliformis (assembly GCA_031772625.1). Taxonomy (NCBI): domain Eukaryota; kingdom Viridiplantae; phylum Streptophyta; class Pinopsida; order Pinales; family Pinaceae; genus Pinus; species Pinus tabuliformis. Next base: position 1,106,102,558 of record CM062804.1, on the reverse strand, counting down.
GTGGAGGAATCACCCAACCACTCAACGGTAAGATATCACGTTTAACGACGCCGGAACACGTCTCTAGCTTAGACCTCTATGTGTTTGCGTTATGTTTCAAAGCGTTGTTATGTAAATTCAATTTATTTTAAGGTTGATCTTGTTTAGCAGTTTGCCTTTATGGATCACCACGAGATGTATGATACAGCTCCTAAATGCAGTCTAAAGATGAGAAGCAAGCTTTTTCAATCTTTTCAACTTATGAAAATCTTAACTACTGAGGGAAAAGAAAGACATCATCTTTTCACACAGATCATAGAGCACACACTAATGCACTTTTTCCTAAATCAACATGCAAGTTGTCAAAATGCACATGCACGATGCAGGTATTTCTTTTCTCTTTCTTAATGTTTACAACTTTGAATTCAATTTCAAGTGAAAGCAAACAAGCTTTTGTCCAAAATCAAAAGACACCTTAAGATTTACTTGTTTCAACACTAGAAATACATAAATTCAAACCATATGACGAAAGCAAAAGCTCAATCAGCTATGAACAGCAAACAAACTAACTCTTAAGATCAGAACGACACTTTATCACAGGTCTAGATCTAAGAGGCCACAACAAGAGTAGTTCACTTTCGTTATGGGAAACTGCAAATGATGTAAGAAATACACAAAGAACAAATACAATTTCTTTATACAACCGAGGCAGAATAGTGGCAAAGAAAGGTGGTTTCAGATAGGTACATTGACTGATAACAGGCTGCAAAAACAGGGATGAAAACAGGGCAACAGAAAGCAGGGAACCCCAGTTGCACAAGGCCTAACTGGTTCAGCGCAGGTAGTACACTGTCAGTTTGACATTCAGCGCAGGTAGCCCCTTCGGGACCTGCGATGAAATGCAGACTGCCTTCATAGTGCCTGCAATGAAGAGAGAAACTCTCGTTTTTCTCAGTTTCGGGTTACATATTGCTCAAAAATCAACAGTTTTTGGCCAAATCAAAGCTATCAATCAAGTACACACTAAAGGATGAAAAGGAGGATGAAAAGCTATCACTAAGAGCTATTCAGATTCCTTGTGGATCAGCTCTTCAAATCATAAACATGCCCAGAAACTGAGCTAGAGTAGCTGCCCTCTACTTTGCATTTGAATGATCCAAATGCAGTTCGATTCGGTACTCCCTGTGTTTAGGAAATGAATAGCAAAAACACAAACAACCAAAAAGATACGGTCCCCAGCGGAGTCGCCAATTTGTTGTTGGGAAAAGTATCCAATACGGAATGACCCTATCCCACTCTAAGGGTGATAGTACCTCAGCAACAATCGAAGCAAAGCTATTTGAGATTACTTCTTTATGAGATGTAAAAGAGGGGAGAAAGAGATCCACTAACCGATGTCTTTCGCTAATGGTTGATCCAATCTTCTCTCCTTGCTGCTTGTTCCCAGCTCCTTGCTCTTTCACTGGCCCAGCTACACCAAGATCCTGCAAAATGGCAAGAGAGGGAAACTACAAGAAGCATACATTCATAATTGATTCAAGGATTAGAATAAATCAAATACACAAGTATAACAATACATTATTGAGACACATGCATATAGAAGAACCTCAAATGCTTTATTAATGGAAGAAGTAAAGTTCAGGAAGTGATACAACCATAAGAGGCCCAATCCAGTATCACCTTCCCAGCAGAAAGAAATCTCCTCTTCACCTCCTTCAAAGCAAATCACCCAATAGTTCTAAACTCAAACCAACAGCAATTCTTTACATTCACAAGATTCCAGCCTCCCTAGACCTCATGAGAGAGATCTATATATAGGAGTTTTGGAGAAAGGATGAGTCAGCTTGAGCTTGGCATGAAGCTGACTAGTGTCCTCTCTCACTTCAGTTATTCTTCAGTTCTTGAGTCCACTTGGAGGTTCTTGCTTCCACTTGGAGATCTAGACCCTCTTACTCATCACCAGTCGAATTCCTTGATCCAAGTGTCATTTTGGAAGCTTCCTGGGCATTGACACCTTGAGGAATGACTGTGCCACATGTCCCAATTCACCCAGCCCAGGTAGCCTTCTTTGCAGTTGACATTCAGCGCAGGTAGACAGTGGAGCAGTTGACATTCAGCGCAGATGCTCAGTGGAGCAGTTGACATGATCCAGAATTGCTTTGTTTTTTAGTGTTTTCAGGTGGAGAACTGTTATTCAGTGTTGTGTTTTGCTGACCTTGTTCCTGTAGGGGTAGGAACAACATGTTTAGGGACTTTGGATCCCTTAGATTATGGACATTTCATGCTTCATGTTGTAAGGCACAAAAATGTCTATAACAAACATCCTGGTATGTTGATGTTGCGAATTATCTAGCAGTAGGAAAATTACCAAAACATTTGACTCCCAATGAATGAAAGTAGATTGTTCAGTGTAGTACCCGATTTTCTTGGATTGGGGGCTACCTATTTCATACAGGGGTAGATATGCACATCAGGAGATGCATCCGTGAAGATGAAATTTTTGATATTCTGAAAGTTTGTCACGGCAAACTGTGTGGCAGACATTTCGTGGATCGAAGAACTTGTCACAAAATTCTACAAATAGGATATTATTGGCCCACAATCTTCAAAGATGCAAAGAAATTTGTTCAAGCCTGTGACAGTTGTCAAAGAATTGGATGCCCTAGATAGTATAACAAGATGCCTCTGAACCCACAACTAGTTATTGAACCATTCGAACGTTGGGCACTTGATTTTGTGGGTCCAATCAATCCAACATCGAACCAGAAAACATACATTTTGGTAGCCACATAATATGTCACCAAATGGGTTGAAGCAGAGGCATTTCCACAAGCTACAGAGGATCCCGTCATTCACTTCCTGTTCCACATATTTGTGCAATATGGCTTCCCAAGAGACATAATCATGGATGGGGGACCACAGTTTGCTAGTAATAAAATTGCTGCAACATTGAAAAACTATCACATTCAACACAAAATTACCTCTCCATATCACCCACAGGCAAATGGCCAAGTAGAGAGCACGAACAAAGTAATAGAAGCAATACTGACAAAAACCATTGCGTCACACAGACGTGATTGGGCTACAAGATTGCCTGAAGCCTTGTGGGCATACAGAACAACATGGAGAAGCACTAATGGTTATTCACCATATCAACTAGTATTTGGAAAGGAACCTATCTTTCCAATCGAATTTGAAATACAGACCTTAAGAACAGCACAAGAAGTTGGTCTAGACTTGAACGAGGCCCAGATTAATATACTACAACAGATTAACGAGTTGGATGAAATCAGGGTCTTTTCTCTCCTACATACCAAATTGATCCAACAATAGAGAACCAAATGGCATGACACCCTCATCAAAAGGAAAGTCTTCCGCGAAGGAGATTGGACGCTACTATACGATTCTAGGTTTCAGGATTTTCTGGGGAAACTTCAGACTCATTGGCTTGGACCATATGAGATCCAAAAAGTACAAGATAATGGTACCATTACTTTAACTACCATTGATGGATCAGGACATACCTTTAAAGCAAATAGCAACCGAGTTCGATTATACTGCAAACCACTCACTCGGGAATCCTTCTACCAGCAACTCTGTCAAGACTCTAACATGCAGATTTTGGTTGAGGAAGAGAAATCTTCCTCACCTTTGGTTCATTAAGTGGTTTGATGGTTTTTACATTTTGTACATAATTCTTTTATTTTGTTTCTATAAATTACTTTCTGTACATATTTCTGCATTTCTGCAACTTTTGCATTCTGTTGTTCCTTTTGGAAGGAACAGCGTCTTCACCATTTTGTTGTTCCTTTTTGAAGGAACAACGCTTCTGCAATTTGATGTTCCTTTCAGAAGGAACATCATTTTCACTGTTCAGTTGTTCCTTTTTGAAGGAACAACACTTTTTCATTTTTCTGTTCCTTTCCGAAGGAACAACATTTCCGCCATTTTTGTTGTTCCTTTTTGGAGGAACAACACCTTCACGTTTTGTTGTTCCTTTTCGAAGGAACAACACTTATGTTTTGTTGTTCCTTCCTGAAGGAATAGCACTTCTGCATCTTTGCTATTCCTTTTCGAAGGAATGACAATTTCATTTTTCTGTTATTCCTTTCTGAAGGAACAACACTTTCATTTTCTGTTGTTCCTTTTTGAAGGAACAACACTTTCATTTTTCTGTTGTTCCTGTTAGCCTCCTGTTGCAACAGGATGAGACCAAAGAAGAAAGCCATGAAGTGTGCTGGTCCAAATGCCACTGCTGATTCCATTTTGAGGAGTTGTCCCAATTTTGAAGAGTTTTCATTTAAGGGAGGTCCAAACAGTCTAATCTTGGTCTCCCTAGGTTTCAATTTCCTGTTGTAGAATATAGAGAATGCATCTGTCCAAACAGTTTAACCTTGGCAGATTTTTTAGATAGGTAGAGAATCAAAGGGACCCAACTGTTTAATCTGGGCCCTGGCAGAAATAAGTGCAGATTTAGATAGGAAATATTCAAAAGAAAAAATGTAATTCTGGGTCTGCAAGTCTAAGTGCACCCTAATCAGAAAAGAAGAAAAAATGTTAGGAAAGTAGGATGGGTAGGTAGCTGTGGTATCAGAATGGTGATTCATGATCAATTTTGTGTTTCAAACTGTGTTTTATCTTTACAGATCACACTGCAGACAGTTTTCATTCAGAAAGAGATCAAAGTTGGACATCACTAACTTCCCCTTCTTCTAATTCCCCAAGTCACTTACTAACTCCCAAAAGAGGACAATATCTGCTTGAGCCTCTTAGTTTCATCATCATCCATATCAGTTGCCTTGGTGAAGATCTGCTTCACTCAAGGACTTCATCTCTTTGCAAATTCTTTTCCCAAAAATTTAGCCTAAGGTCCCTGACCTTAGCACCTGCTTATCACCTTCATATTAACTATTAACAGTATTATATAACTCCCTAGCAGTCTTCCCCTTCCCCTATTAAAACTATGTACATAAAACTCCCCTATGTAAATATCCCCACCCTGGCAATATAGCCATATTTTTATAAGTCCGGGGAAAAAATGGTCCATCTGGGGCTGTTTTTAGCCCATCCGAGTCATAACAGGGATTAATCTGACACCTGGTCAGACTAATAACCTCTCCCCTAGCCCTAAAACCCTCAAAAACCCCCTACTTCGCCCCCAAACCAAAGTTTTGTACATAAAATCCTAAACCCGCGTGCATTTAACCCATATTTTACCCCTTACCCTAAGTCCCAACTATAAATATTAACCGCGCCCGTTTCAAAACCCCGAACCGACTTTCCCTAAGTCATAACCCACCCGCGCGCATATTAAAACAGGTATATTCTTCACATATTCCTCGTCCTTTATCCCGCCATCACCTCGCACCGACCGCCGACCGTTGGATCGCCCGCCCCACAGATCAACGGTGGGCGGGCCGTCCCATCCCCGACCTGCCCGAAGGTTAGCGTATGGGAGATGGGCAGTATTACCGCCGTACCTCCCGCCATGCGTCACCTTCTGGGATGTGGCGGAGGCCTCCCTCACTAAACCACCATCTCCAAAAAGCGGTGTGCCACAGTACCACTTACCACCTCCTGCCCTGTGACGTCGCCGCTTACATCACCCCCTGCACAGTCGCCGCGACACGTCAACCACCTGCGTGGCCTCCTGCCACCATGTCGCCGAGTCATCTGCCTGTATAGCCCCTTGCCACGTGTCATGACCACGTCACCGTCCGTACATGATCACGCCATGCTTACGTCATCCCGCCACATCATCATGCTGATGTCATCACTGACGTCACCGCTGTACAACGTCACATCATGCTAACGTCATCAGCACTTTTTTTTGGCGCGAAGGAGAAAAAGTCGCACTTCGGAGCCTCGAAATCTGATTCTGAGGTAGTTTTTCGCAGGATTTTTAGGCCAAAATGGAGAATCTTCAAGGAATCTTCAGGGAATCTTTTCATCATACGACCCCAGGAAGCCTAAAAGGCGCAAAAATGACCCGTTTTCTTCGCAGAGCATACCAAAAGGAGCAGAAGACAGTTCCAGAGGATACAGAGGCCGAACAGCGGCCATTAACTTGTGATTAGACCCGCAGCAAAGAAGAAAAGCGACCCTGTTCATCTGTTAGAGAGTATCAGAGGAAAGAGAAGTAGCAAAGTGTACCATTTAAATTGTTTAATGGAAACCTTCAGTTCCCAAAGCAGGTTAACATTGAATGGCCGCCAATTAAGTCAAATCAAGGGGTGAAAGCCCATCCTTACCTTCAAATCACAATTAAGGCATTCAAAGCCACAGGACAGCAAAGAAGCAGAACCCATGCACATTTATTTCAGAAGCACCTGCACCAAGCCACCAAGGACTACATGAATTATTCAGTTTTGATACGGCCGCCCCAGCGCAGCCTGAGATATTTTCATGCATTTATTTCAGATAGGAGTAGGTAAATTAATTATTCTTTATGACCTGATTAGGTCAAGATGTAATAAAGAACTCTGTGGATAGAAAGTTTTGCCCTATAAATACCACCCTCAGTATAGTTTTAAGGGTTGGTCGATTGAGAATTTTCACTAGAGACTCGCACTGTATACCTGACTGTTTCTATAATGAAAGATTGCAGAAAGCTTGGAGAGCAGATTGTCTGTGTAAATGAATGTTTTGGAGATATGAAGATGGAATTCTTGTGCTGCAGCCTGAAGCAATAAGTGCATCTTACCTCTGTTTATTGTTTACCACTATCTAGATAGCAAAAAGAAAGAATAGCCTAGAATTAGTTTAAATACTCTCTATGCTCAATTTCTGCTATTCCTTTATGTTTTCCTCTGTTTGAATTGGTTATGAATATGAATTCCTCCTGGCTCATGTTTACCCCAATTCACCTGTGTTTGCCAATTATCTAGGGATTCTTTACTGCCCCTAGGTAGCACTCTGTTACCTCCTCTGTTAAGCTGTTATGAAACCAGCTCACAAAAAGATAGAAAAGAGAGATCCACGCCTTAGAATTCAGCCTCTTCGAGGGGGCAACCTCCTTTACATTACATAAATGAACAATTCTTGGATGATACAAATGACAAAACCTCCTTTCTATATATAGGAGTCTAAGGAGTCACAATATAATCCAGCCGACCTAACAATAATAATATAAAGCCACAAAAATAACAATAGAGGGATTCTATGGGGCACAGAAATAACAATATGGGGGTAATAGGGGCACAACAATATAAATAAGGGGTATAACTACAATAGTAATGGGGTAATCACTAGTATTATAGGGACCCAACATGCCCCTCTCCTTCAAAAAAGTGTTGTCCTCAACGCTTGAGTAGTTCTGGATACTTCTGCATAAAATTCTCATCCTCCCATGTGGAATCTTCAGCGGATAAGTTCTTCCACTTGATAAGATACTCTGAAATTGATCGATTTCGTAGCTGTCGAGTTCTTGTTTCTGTGACTGCTTCCGGTTCCAATATAATTTTTCCTTCCTCGTCAAGTTCTGGCAATATTGTTTGAATTGGGAGCTTGTCACCTATAACCTTCTTTAAACATGAAACATGGAAAACTGGGTGCAATCGAGAAGCTGCAGGAAGCTCCAATTTGTATGCCATAGTACCAATCTTTTGCAACACCTTGTACGGACCATAATACTTTGGTGATAATTTATTATCCTTCTTAGCTTGCTTTAGGGACATTTGCTTATATGGTTGTAGCCGTAGGAATACCCAATCACCTACATCAAAACTTCTTTCACTGCGATGTTGATCTGCCTGTTGTTTCATTCTATTTTGTGCCAACACGAGGTTATCCTTTAAGAGTTGGAGGACTTGTTGTTGATGTTCGATGTGATGTTCCACTGCCTGAACCTTAGAATTTTCTCTTAAATATGATGTGATGGATGGTGGTTGATACCCATAAAGTGCCATAAATGGGGTCATTTTTGTTGCTGTATGGAAGGAAGTGTTATACCACCATTCAGCCAGAGGCAACCATTTGACCCATTGTGTCTGTTTATCAGATACAAAGCAACGAAGATATCCTTCCAAACATTTGTTTACTATCTCAGTTTGCCCATCAGATTGAGGATGATAAGATGAGCTATGAGCTAACTGAGTACCAAGACAAGAAAATAATTCTGTCCAAAAATTTCCAGTGAAAATGGGATCTCTGTCACTTACAATAATCTTTGGGTTTCCATGTAGCTTTTGAACTGTTTCCATAAATGCAGTAGAAACTGTACTGGCTTTAAATGGATGTGATAATGCACAAAAGTGTGCATACTTGGTAAGTCTGTCAACTACCACCATGATGACACTCTTTCCCTCAGACTTGGGTAAACCTGTGATAAAATCCATTGAAACCTCCTCCCAACGTTGGCTTGGAATGGATAAAGGTTGTAATAGACCCGGTGTCTTAATTGTTTCAACTTTATTTTGTTGGCAAACCAAACATTCCGCCACAAACTTTTGAATATCTGATTTAAGGCCATCCCAAAAAAATTCCTTCTTAACCCTGTGGTAAGTTTTTAAAAATCCTGAGTGCCCTCCTAAGGGAGAAGTGTGCAATTCCATAAGAATCTTTTGTTTTAGCTGGGAATTCTTACAGAGGTATAAGCGATCTTTGTACCATAACGAATCATTTTTCCAGCTAAATGTATCAGAAGTACTGGAATCTTGTTGTAGCTTTCGAATAAGTGCCCACACTTCTTCGTCATTCTTCCATTCCTCCCTTGCTTCGTTTATCCAATCTGGTTGGATAATAGAAATGGCACACAACAATGCTTCCACATCCTCATCCTTTCTTGAGAGTGCATCTGCCACCACATTTTGCTTCCCTTTTTTGTAGATGATTTCAAAGTCATAACCCAACATCTTTGTGACCCACTTTTGTTGCTCTTCAGAGGATAATCTTTGTTCTAAAAAGTATTTAAGGCTATCATGATCCGTTTTTACCTTGAAGTGTCTTCCCATTAGGTAGGGTCGCCATTTCTTAAGTGCATGGAGTATTGCCAACATTTCCTTCTCATAAATAGCTTTGCTTAAAAACTTTCCCTTGATTGGACGACTTTCAAAAGCAATGGGTCTTTCATCTTGCATTAGAACAGCACCAATTCCATTTCCTGAAGCATCACATTCCACAATAAAGGTTTTTGTGAAGTCCGGTGTAGCTAAGACCGGTGCTTGGCACATTGCCTCTTTAAGATGTTCAAAGGCCTTTGTTGCTTCCGGAGTCCATGAAAATGAATCTTTCTTCAATAATGTTGTTAGAGGTGCTGCTATTCTCCCATAATTCTTAACAAACTTGCGATAATACCCTGTCAACCCAAGAAATCCTCGCAGATGCTTTATGGATGTGGGGATTTTCCATTCCTTAATGGCTTTAATTTTGCTAGGGTCTACCTTAACTCCTTCATGAGATACAATATGACCCAAATATTCCACCTCCTGGACTCCAAAGAAACATTTGGATCTTTTTGCATATAATTGTTTCTCCTCCAATAGTTGTAGCACCCTGTCAACATGTTCAACATGATCCTTCCAAGACTTGCTGTAGATTAGTATATCATCAAAAAATACTAACACAAATTTTCTAAGGAATGGTTTGAAAATTGAATTCATCAAACCTTGAAATGTTGAAGGTGCATTGGTAAGGCCAAAAGGCATGACCAAAAATTCATAATGACCCTCATGAGTTCTAAATGCCGTTTTTGGAATGTCTTCAATCTTCATTCTGATTTGATGATATCCCGAACGAAGATCCAACTTGGTGAAGTAAATTGATCCATGCAATTCATCCAGTAATTCATCAATAACAGGAATGGGGAACTTATCTTTAATAGTGAGCTTGTTGAGCTCCCTATAATCTGGACACATGCGCCATGATCCATCCTTCTTGTGCACCAATACTACTGGAGCTGAGAAAGAACTTTGACTCGGTTGAATTATACCAGCCTCTAGCATTTCTGCAACCATACGTTCAATTTCACTTTTTTGGACATAGGGATATCTGTACGGCCTGATGTTTGGAGGAACACTTCCTGGAATCAGATGAATAGCATGATCATGATCACGCATAGGTGGGAGACCTTTGGGAGTCTCAAATACCTTGGAATGATTGTCCAAGACTTTTTGGAGATCTGGAGAAATAGATGATTCCAATGTGGAAACATCTAGCGAACATAATTGTGCAATTACACCTCTTTGCTCCTTTTTTAGAAGCTTTGTCATACCATTAGAGCTGATTATCTTTCCTGGTTTCCCTGCAATACCCCTTAATTCAACTTCCTTTCCTTCCGAAGAAAATTTGATGAAAAGTTCTTGAAAATTAAAAGCTATTGTACCCAAGGATTGTAGCCATTGGACTCCTAGTACAACATCAGCACCTCCCATTGGAATGGAAAGCATTGGGCTAGTCAATACATATTCTCCCATGGATAGCTTGATATTATGGCACTTTCCAGAGCAATTTATTGTTCCTCCATTTGCAATCATCACTTGACACTCTGGTGCTGGATATAGGAAGCAATTCAATTCTTTTGCTACCCTACAATGAATAAAATTGTGGGTGCTTCCTGAATCAATCAACACTATTACCTTTTTCTTCTTGATTTGTCCTTCTATCTTGATGGTTTGAGGAGTGGTAATTCCCGCCAATGCATTACAAGATATGGTCGGATTTATTTGTTCTTCATCTAGGCTTTGTTCCTGGAATATATCCTCTTCTTTTGACCTTTCTTGCTCCTTTTCTTCTTCCTCTTCACAATCTATGTAGAATAATTTCTTCTCAGCACACTTATGACCTTTTGTGTATTTGCTATCACAATTGTAACAAAGCCCTTTTGCTCTTTTTTCTTCCAATTGTTGTGGTGTCAACCTTGTAGGTTGTGGAAGACTATGGGCAACAACACTTCCATCTTTATAGTTGTGAATGGTATGCTTCCTAGTTGCCATAATTTTGCTTTCCATTTTTCTTGCTAACCTGAATGCCTTCTCTAATGAATCAGGTTCCCAAAGGCGCACATCATGTTGGATATTATCCTTTAAAGACCCTATGAACACATCAATCCTATGCTCCTCTGGAATATCTTTTACCCTTATGTTCAATTTTTGGAACTCCTCAATGTGCTCCATTATTGAACCCTTTTGTTTGAGACTTATCAATTGGCTAAAAAAAGTGTTGCTTTTTGTATCCTCATAATGTGCTATCAATTCTTCCGTAAAAATTGCCCAAGTGATAAATTGTTTACGAGAACAAAGCCATTGATACCATACAAACTGATTTGGTTCCAAATATAAAGTTGCCATACGTACCTTTTGTGTGTTTTGCACATTATTGAGATCGAAGAATTGCTCCATCTGTAATATCCATGTGGCGGGATCCTTGCCATCAAACTTCCTCATATCGATTTTTGGAACATGGTGAGTCTTCGATCCAACATTAGAGTCTATGGAATCATGATTAACATTTCTTTTGTTCTCATCATGAGTTTCCTTTACTACCTTTTCCCCATTAGTGACCCTTTCTTGTAGCAACTTCTTCAATTCTTCCATGTCTGTCTTCAAATCTATCTTCAAATTTACCATCGAATCCTCCACCTTAGTTTCCATTCCCTTTATCTTAGATTCCATGCCATTTATCTTAGATTCCATGCCATTTATCTTAGATTCCACGCCACTTATCTTAGCTTCTGTTAGCTTTTGTGAGCGTGACATTTGTTGCACTTGTTCTTGTAATTTTGATATATCATGTAGCATTTCTTCCTCTTCTTCATGAGTCATGCTAGAGCTTTCAGGTTCCTTACTAGGTGTTTGCATTTTCTTTCCTCGGGGCATCAGTTACCGATAATAATGCTTTACTATGCCCTTTGAATTCCGTTAAACCAAGTTTACATAAAAATTTAAAAAAAAACTACACACCCTTTTTCACTTTATAGAAGCCTGATATTGAATCTGATGTATCTCTGTAATTTCGGATCATCCAGTTCTGAAATTGCTACCTGTAGTAGCCTTCTGCGTCCTCTTTCCAATGCCACAAGTCTGAGCCAAATTGGATTCTCCAAGTAAGAGTTATGTGAAATCTCCCACAGTGACTTGCTTTTAGACAGGTTCAGTAGAGCGAACTTGTACGACGTGCCACGAGTCACTGTTTCAAACTTTGAATCTGAAACACACATACAAGAAACTAAAGTCCGTCCTCTTTCTGTACCTTTTTACGAAATTTCAATCCGATCCTCAGAGAGAGAGTTATGACGATTTTCCCCAGGTCACCTGTTTTGAATGTAATTCAGGAGTCTGCAAAAAGACCAACTTCCTCAGATCATATCTTCGAAAATATCGCGCGAAAAGCTCTGAAATTCGAACCCAAGGTTCAGCGCCAATTCTTCTCAAATGGGTTTTGTTTTCAACTTCTGAAACGTCACAGAAAAAAAGTTATAGCGCAAATTCCACGATGACCTGTTTGGAGCAGCTAAACCCTAGAATCCAAAGCTCTGATACCAAATGTTATGAAACCAGCTCACAAAAAGATAGAAAAGAGAGATCCACGCCTTAGAATTCAGCCTCTTCGATGGGGCAACCTCCTTTACATTACATAAATGAACAATTCTTGGATGATACAAATGACAAAACCTTCTTTCTATATATAGGAGTCTAAGGAGTCACAATATAATCCATCCGACCTAACAATAATAATATAAAGCCACACAAATAACAATAGGGGGCTTCTATGGGGCACAGAAATAACAATATGGGGGGTAATAGGGGCACAACAATATAAATAAGGGGTATAACTACAATATTAATGGGGTAATCACTAGTATTATAGGGACCCAACATAAGCTGATTGAGAGATTCTTAATTGCCTCTCATTACTTAGCATTCTTTCCATCACTCAAAACTGAAACATTGTTTCATGCTCAGCTATCTTGCTCCATTATCCCTCTCTTGTGACCGAAGAAATGCACCAACAGTTCTCCTCCTTGACTCCATGCCCAATGGTTTGAAACTTCCAGACTATGCCTTGCCTCTCTATCTGAAAACATCAATTTTCCCACCAAAAACAAAACAAAAACCCTCTGAACCCAAGACCTAGCCTAAAATCCTTTCAAACAAAGCTAAATCTAAAAGAGAGAGCCCTCTCTGATTGCAGGTTGGCTAGAACCTGCAGTCCAAAGTTGGTCTATGGTTACCTCGGTCGTATCCTTTCTGGAGCTTAAAGACAACCTGAGTGATAACATAATGGCGACTCCGCTGGGGAATCTAATCCTCATAAAGTTTTATTGATTAAGTTGGAAAGCTCCACTAGGGACTTCCTAAGATAGTTTCACGAAGAAGGTAAGAAAGCTCTGCTGAGACTATAAATCAAACTTTCCAATTGTTGTTTATCTCTTAAAACTACAGATGAAGCCTGAATGTCAGCCAGGAAGCCTTTGAGACTGTTTTTTGCTTTGCATTAACAGGAGTAAATAAATGTTGCTTCAGTCAATCTTCATGCTAGTTTTAAGTTACAAACAAGCTGTCCCATATTTTAATTAGTCCCTTGATGATTACAAAAAAATTCCCAGGAAAAATACCCAAAAAACAATTCAGAAGTTGGCTCCCAAGAAAAATCCACGATATAAAAGGCCAAATCCAAACCCCAATCCTCCAGTTGTTTGTGAAAACCCTAATACAATCCCGAAAATCCTTAGGAAGCAAGAAGGACAGGAAAATTTTGATGATTTGAGCCCTGAAACAACTTACCCTAGCTGTTTTCCGACTCCTGTCAAGGTTTTGTTCCGTTCAACCCCTATTTCCATCAGTTCATCATCTACATCCCGTAGTACTCCTTCCACACCTTCATTCACTGTACATACCGACACCACTGTTTTTTCCAGCGTTCCAGTTACTCCTGTGATCCCCGTCACTCCAGTTGTTCCACTTATCCCCGTTGTTCCACTTATACCTGCCAATATGGCTAATAGATATGCACCCCTGCAATTACCTGCTAATGCTGGGGCTTTACCTCAAGAGTACCAATCTAAAATCACATATTTTGACAGCACCGGTCCTTTCACAGCCATTCAGCATACCAAAAAGATGCAAGACTATTTTGAAAACTATGAGATAGACGATGATAGTGTAAGGATGAGAATTTTTGTTCAGAGTTTAACAGGTGATGTAAGAACTTGGTTCAGATCACTTGCTGCAAATTCCATAACCACCCCAGATGAGCTTTACCAATCCTTTACCAACAGATGGGAGAAAAAGAAAGACCCCTTGCAGATACTAGCTGAATATGATACGATCAAACGAGGTCCTCAAGAGACTGTTCTGGAGTATTGTGCAAGATTTAATAATGTATATAACGCAATACCACAGAACTTAAGGCCTCCACCCGATCTGGCCTTGTACAAATTTTCTGATGGATTCAACCCGGATATGGCATACCAGTTAAAAGAAAGAGCTCCTCAAACCCTTGCGGACATGAAAAATGTTGATGTTAGCATAGAAGCCAATTTAATTGCCAAAAGAAACCGAGCTAGAATGGAAAGAAGAACCACCTTTAAAGAAGAACCCTCAGCCTTTGACCAGAAGTTTGATGCTATTATCAATGGCCTACAAAGGCTAGGAGAAAGAGTAGAAAATGTTGAGAGAAAAGCATCATGTGAAGGACAACAGTCTAATACCATAAGGAAGCCAAGTTTTAGAAAAGCACAGAACACAAATGCTGGTAGGCCCAACCAAGACCATGATATAAGACCCCCTTTTCAAGATAATTATGTTGAAGGATCTACTTCTAGTGAACCCATAGAGGACACTCACATGAACTTAATGGATCTAAAGGGTGAGCATCAAACTGTCCTGTCCCAAGAAGACCAAAATGAACCCAATTACAATTAGTTTCAGACTAAGTCTGGCGAGTCTTTTGATTTTAAACAAGGCTATGATACCGCTGTGTATGAAGTACACAAACAATATAAGCTGAGAACTAGGACCATTGACATTTCCAAACCTAGCAAAACAAAGGAAGGCAAACAACCCAACAAGACTAAAGGCAAGGCTATCACAACAGAACCAGTTGATATACCTATTCCAAACCCACATCGAGTGAGTGTAGAAGACATAATAAACTCGCAGCCTTCGGTTGAGCAGCCTTTACCACCTTCTTCCTCAAAATAAAATTCAAATAGTATCCCAAAAAGCACTCCTGAAACTGAAAAAACCGCAAGAAAAAACTTCCCATAACGCTGATAAACAAGAGCAGATCGCTGAGAGTTCAAATGAAACAGAAAAAAATGCATTATCAACACCAAGACTCCACTGGAAAATCTATTTAACTTAGAGGCATAGATAGGAAAACTCAAGATAGCCATTCCTCTTTCAGAATTGGCTAAACACGATATATAGGTAGCAAATTCAAAAGTCACTTAGAATTCCAGAAAACAAGGATGATGTAAATGTTTTAGACGATATGCCAGAGCTGCTATTTGGCCCAGAAGTTAATGGAAAATCAACACATGGACCTGTCCCACCCTTTTATGTCAGTTTGCATATACATGATAAGGTTTTGCACAATGCTATGTTTGACTCAGGGGCATCGCACAATCTTATGCCCAAAGCAGTTATGGAAAAACTAAATCTTGATGTTACAAGACCTTACAAAGATCGGTACTCATTTGACTCAAGTCAAGTGAAATGTTTAGGCCTCATCAAAGACTTGTGTGTCTCCTTAGTCCAATATCCCAACAAGACCATCCTCATGGATGTAGTGGTTGCTGACATTCCACCAAAGTACGGTATGCTCCTATCAAGATCATGGGGAGAAAAGCTCCAAGGATCCCTTCAATTAGACCTTTCCTACGTCACCATTTCAGTCTTTGGGAACCAAAGGGACTTTACAGAGAAACACTGATGAAATATGTGGTGAGTAGTGAGAGCAGGCCTGAAAATTTTCCCATTTACTCAATCCACTCTGATATGGATTCATTTATTTTGTTTAATGATGATACAAATGTTTCAATTGATAATGAGCCCTTCGCTTTAGAGCAACAAGCACACATCAACAAAGAGTCCGTTACACATACCCACGAAACTGTCACAGCAACTGATGCAACCAACCTACCGAAAGAAGTTCCCCAGACCGAAATTTCAAATCTGCCCAATCCTAAAACAACTCAATCTCTTGATACTGACCATAAGCAAGAAATCACATGGTACTTAGAGTTTGATGGCTCTGTCAACAAGTTAGGAGCAGGGGCAGGTGTCTAGATTCACAACACATATAACAACCATGCAGAAGGTCATGCCTACAGACTGAACTTCAAATGCACAAATAACATGGCAGATTATGAGGCTCTGCTTTTAGGCCTTAAACTGCTTAAAACTATAGGAGCTGTAAAAGTGTCTATCTTGGGTGACTCTGACCTAGTTATACAACAGATGAAAGGTAATTTTGTTACCAATGACAACAAAATGAGAGCCTATAGGACTGCTGCTACTGACATACTCCAGGCATTCACTGAATTCAAGCTTGACAAGATTTCCAGAAATCACAACATTCATACACACAGCCTAGCCACCTTTGCAAGTACATGTAAGATTCCTTTTGACCCAAACCATCACTTCACGGCTGAAATAAAACATAGGCCTATTGTCCCAAAACAATGTTAGAGATTGGCAAGTATTCGAAAATGATGCCCAAATTAACAGTTTCCTTACCCTCGAGCATGAATTTTCAAATATTAACATTGACATGGATGCTATGACAGATACAGAACACCAGACAACTGAAAATCAGCGAGATATAACAACAACAGCAATCAAGCAAATCCTGAGACCGACTGTTTTTGACAAAGAAAACATAAAACAGCTGAAACAAACACAGATAGAAGAGATAGACAAAACAGAGGCAGAGGTCATTAACTTGAAAGATAATTTTTTGCCTGTTGGCCTAAACCCATTAGAAGATATGTTTGATGCTAATGACGTGCCCAGAAAACCAAAATTGCAGCCCATAAACACTGAAATAGAAGAACACAACATCGGGACACCAGAAAATCCGAAAATGATCAAACTGTCCAAAAATCTGCCGCCAGATCAAAAGCCCAAGTACATTGACCTATTCAAAGAGTTCCAAGATGTATTTGCTTGGAGCTATGATGATTTGAAATCCTATGACACCTCGGTAATCCAACACACCATTCCTTTAAAACCAAACCAGAAACCCTTCAAGCAGAAACTTAGAAGAATTAACCCCATGCTTCTTCCCCCGATTGAGAAGGAAGTAAAGAGGAAGTTTGATGCAGGCATAATAGCACCCATCAGATTTTCTGAATGGGTGTCCAATCTTGTTCCTACGAGAAAAAAAACAGGTGAAATTAGACTTTGTGTAGATCTCAGAAATTTAAATCAAGTCTCCCTAAAAGACCATTACCCTTTGCTTAAAATGGACCAAATATTGCAGAGAGTAGTGGGAGCTTCTAGAATCTCTTTGCTAGATGGTTTTTCAGGTTTTAACCAAATACTTGTTCACCCAGACGATCAAGACAAAACTGCTTTTACTACACCCTGGGGAACATTCAAGTATGTAAAGATGCCATTTGGTCTGAAAAACGTTGGTGCTACCTTTCAACGAGCAATGGATATTGCATTTGCAAAAGAAATACATGATTTCCTAGTTGTCTACCTTGATGACTTAACCCCATTCTCCAAATCTGATGAAGAACACCTCAAACATCTTAGGCAAATTTTCATGACATGTAGGAAATATGGCATTTCCTTGAACCCCAAGAAGTCTCTGTTTGGCCTTGAAGAAGGAAAATTACTTGGCCACATCATATCAAAGGATGGGATCATAATTGATCCTGAAAGAATACAAGCCATCCTCCAAATCCTATTTCCAAGAAACATTAAAGAGCTACAAGCATTCCTTGGGAAAATCAACTTCTTGAGAAGATTTATTCCAAATCTAGCTGAGCAGATAAGATTGTTAAGCAGCATGTTAAAGAAGGATGCCAAGGTAAAATGGTCTCTTGAAACCAAGCAAGCATTTGAGAGTATCAATCAGCCTTAACACAAACCCCTATCCTAACTAGCCCACAGTTTGACAAAGATTTTATCATATTTTTGTTTGCATCAAATCACACCATAGCTGTTGTCCTGTTGCGAAAGGATGAGAAGGGAGCTGAAAAACCAATCGCTTTTTTCAGCCGAGCCTTAAGAGACGCCCCGTTGAAGTACCCAATCATGGAAAAACAGGCCTATGCACTTGTTAAGGCCATCAAGGATTTTAGAGTGTACATACTATATTCACACGTAATTTCCTATGTCCCACACGCTGCTGTAAAAGACATATTGACCCAAGAGGGATTAGAAGGAAAAAGAGGCAAGTGGATTTCAAACATCCTTGAATATGACATAGAAATAAAACCAACTAAGCTGATAAAGGGACAAGGTTTAGCTAAATTGATGTCTAAAACAAACTTTGAGGCCTTAGACATAAACCAGCTGGACAATGAACCGGAGCTGGCTACTCCACAGATCAGTGAAATATTTTTGCAATGCCCTTGGTACACTGATATATGCTTTGTATTGTCAAACCTGTGTGCTCCCCCATGATTGTCCAGAACAAAGAAAAGATTTTTGAAAATGAAGGCTTTAAAGTTTTGTGTTATAGATGGTGCATTATTTTGGAGAAATCATGAAGGCATATTGCTTAATTGCCTAACCATGAATGAAACTAACAACGTCATGAAAGAATTCCATGCAGGTGATTGCAGAGGACATCTGTATTGGAAGTCTACTGCTGATAAAATTCTAAGGGTTGGCTTCTACTAGCCCACTCTTTTTGCAGATGTAAAAAAGTTTTCCATATCATGTCACAAATGCCAAATTTTTGAGGGCAAGAGAAAATTGTTGCCCCTGCCCCTTAAACCAATCTCCACCAAAAAACCTTTTCAACAATGGGGTCTTGACTTCATTGGAGAAATCCATCCCTCTTCCTCAGGCCAGCACAAATGGATTCTAACAGCCATCGACTATTTCACTAAGTGGGTTGAAGCCATTCCCTGTAGACAAGTCAATGATACCATCATTATCCAATTCCTTGAGTGCAATATCCTTTCCAGATTTGGCTACCCTGAGAAAATCATCACTGACAATGCCGCTGCCTTTAAGTCCAAAAATATGATCAATTTTTGCCACAGATTTCATATTACCTTGGGCCACTCCACAGCCTATTACCCTCAAGGCAATGGCTTTGCCGAATCATCTAGCAAAAGCCTCATCAACATCATAAAGAAAGTGCCAGAAGAAAACAAGAAGAACTGGCACAAAAAACTGGTAAATGCCCTATGGCAGATAGAATTTCAAGCAAAAGATCAATTGGGATGAGCCCTTATGAGCTAGTATATGGCATGGAGGCTAGATTTCCTTCATCTCTGGGCATTCCTACTATCAAGATGTTACAAGAGATTCAGGCTGAACCGAATGACATTCAAAGAAGGATTAATCAGACCATCCATCTACAGCAAACCAGAGAACAAGTTTATGATAGAGCTCAGATTGTGCAAGAAAATCTCAAAAGGATGTTTGATAAGAGAGCTAAAGCTGAAGATTTCAATATTGGTGACAAAGTTTTAAAGTGGGATTCAAGAAGAGAAGACAAGCGTAAACATGCCAAGTTTGATTTTCTATGGAAAGGTCCATTTGTAATTTCCGTTGTTCAGGGAAACAACACTTATTTTCTCAGATCTATGAAGGACATCACTGTTGAAGAAGGCCCTGTGAATGGCAGGATGTTGAAACATTATCATGATCCTTGTTGAAACAATGAAAATTCTGTAAATACCTTTGTACAACATTACTTGTAAATATCAGAACTCAGTTTTTATGTTTGTATAAACAGGCCGATTGTCTAAAGAATGGCAGTAAATTCGGTGAGGACTCAGCCAATGCAAATTTTCCAGTCTCAAGAGTATCAAAACAGAGCAAAAATTTTCAGTTCATATCAGCACCTTGCTCTAAGCAAAAGCAAGGCAAGCACAGCAGTTTGATCCTTGTTCCTAAACTGTTTTAAAAGGCATGTGCCAGTATCATTGTGCATAATTATCAAGCACGCAGAAGAAAGCAAGCGATGTTGTACCGTTCACAGAAAGCTCAGTCGAGGAGGAGGTTGTTCACAGTTCCAAGTCTATATTTTTAGCAACTAGAACAAATGTTTCCAGTCTACAACAACAACAGAAGATCAAGGCAGTCTGACCTGCTGTTCTTGACTTTTCACAAGGAAAAGCCATCCCCAAGTGGAGCCACTGTTAGCATCCTGTTGCAACAGGGTATCATCTTTCATGATTGACATTTTTACATGCCAAATATGTCATACTTTGCAAGCTGTAGTGTTCCATATTTCCAGATGAGACCAAACAAGAAAGCCATGAAGTGTGCTGGTCCAAATGCCACTGCTGATTCCATTTTGAGGAGTTGTCCCAGTTTTGAAGAGTTTTCATTTAAGGGAGGTCCAAACAGTCTAATCTTGGTCTCCATAGGTTTCAATTTCCTGTTGTAGAATATAGAGAATGCATCTGTCCAAACAGTTTAACCTTGGCAGATTTTGTAGATAGGTAGAGAATCAAAGGTACCCAACTGTTTAATTTGGGCCCTGGCAGAAATAAGTGCAGATTTAGATAGGAAACATTCAAAAGAAAAAATGTAATTCTGGGTCTGCAAGTCTAAGTGCACCCTAATCAGAAAAGAAGAAAAAATGTTAGGAAAGTAGGATGGGTAGGTAGTTGTGGTTGCAGAATGGTGATTCATGATCAATTTTGTGTTTCAAACTGTGTTTTATCTTTACAGATCACACTGCAGGCAGTTTTCATTCAGAAAGAGATCAAAGCTAGACATCACTAACTTCCCCTTCTTCTAATTCCCCAAGTCACTTACTAACTCCCCAAAGAGGACAAGATCTGCTTGAGCCTCTTAGTTTCATCATCATCCATATTAGTTTCCTTGGTGAAGATCTGCTTCACTCAAGGACTTCATCTCTTTGCAAATTCTTTTCCCCAAAATTTAGCCTAAGGTCCCTGACCTTAGTGCTTGCTTATCACCTTCATATTAACTATTAACAATATTATATAACTCCCTAGCAGTCTTCCCCTTCCCCTATTAAAACTATGTACATAAAACTCCCCTATGTAAATATCCCCACCCTGGCAATATAGCCATATTTTTATAAGTCCGGGGAAAAAATGGTCCATCTGGGGTATTTTTAGCCGATCCGAGTCATAACAGGGATTAATCTGATACCTGGTCAGACTAATAACCTCTCCCCTAGCCTTAAAACCCTCAAAAACCCCCTACTTTGCCCCCAAACCAATGTTCTGTACATAAAATCCTAAACCCGCGCACATTTAACCCATATTTTACCCCTTACCCTAAGTCCCAACTGTAAATATTAATCGCACCCGTTTCAAAACCCCGAACTCACTTTCCCAAAGTCATAACACTCGCACACATATTAAAAAGGTATATTCTTCGCATATTCCCTGTCCTTTATCCCACCATCACCTCGCACCGACCGCCGACCGTTGGATCGCCCGCCCCACAGATCAACGGTGGGCAGGTCGTCCCATCCCCGACCTACCCGAAGGTTAGCGTTCGGGAGATGGGCGGTATTACCGTCGTACCTCCCGCCACGCGTCACCTTCTGGGCTGTGGCAGAGGCCCCCCTCACAATACCGCTTACCACCTCCTGCCCTGTGACGTCGCTGCTTACGTCACCCCCTGCACAATCGTCGCGACACGTCAACCGCCTGCGTGGCCTCCTGCCACCGTGTCACCGAGTCATCTGCCTGTGTGGCCCCTTGCCACGTGTCATGACCACGTCACCGTCCGTACATGATGACGTCATGCTGACATCATCCCACCACATCATCATGCTGACATCATCGCTGACGTCACTGCCGTACAATGTCACATCATGCTGACGTCATCAGCGCTTTTTTTTGGCACGAAGGAGCAAAAGTCGCACTTCGAAGCCCTGAATCCGATTCTGAGGCAGTTTTTGATGAGCGATTTGCGCCTAGAGAAAATCTCTCATCGTAGGATTTTTTAGGCTGAAATGGAGAATCTTCAGGGAATCTTTTCATCATACGGCCCTAGGAAGCCCAAAAGGCGCAAAAATGACCCGTTTTCTTCGCAGAGCATACCGAAAGGAGCAGAAGACAGTTCCAGAGGATACAGAGGCTGAACAGCGGCCATTAACTTGTGATTAGACCCGCAACAAAGAAGAAAAGCGACCCAGTTCATCTGTTAGAGAGTATCAGAGGAAAGAGAAGCAGCAAAGTGTACCATTTAAATTGTTTAATGGAAAACTTCAGTTCCCAAAGCAGGTTAACATTGAATGGCCGCCAATTAAGTCAAATCAAGAGGTGAAAGCCCATCCTTACCTTCAAATCACAATTAAGGCATTCAAAGCCACAAGACAGCAAAGAAGCAGAAACCCATGCACATTTATTTCAGAGGCACCTGCACCAAGCCACCAAGGACTACATGAGTTATTCAGTTTTGATACGGCTGCCCCAACGCAGCCTGAGATATTTTCATGCATTTATTTCAGATAGGAGTAGGTAAATTAATTATTCTTTATGACCTGATTAGGTCAAGATGTAATAAAGAACTCTGTGGATAGAAAGTTTTGCCCTATATATACCACCCTCAGTATAGTTTTAAGGGTTGGTCGATTGAGAATTTTCACTAGAGACTCGCACTGTATACCTGACTGTTTCTATAATCAAATATTGCAGAAATCTTGGAGAGCAGACTGTCCGTGTAAATGAATGTTTTGGAGATATGAAGATGGAATTCTTGTGCTGCAGTCTGAAGCAATAAGTGCATCTTACCTCTGTTTATTGTTTAACACTATCTAGATAGAAAAAAGAAAGAATAGCCTAGAATTAGTTTAAATACTCTCTATGCTCAATTTCTACTATTCCTTTATGTTTTCCTCTGTTTGAATTGGTTATGAATATGAATTCCTCTTGGCTCATGTTTACCCCAATTCACCTGTGTTTGCCAATTATCTAGGGATTCTTTACTGCCCCTAGGTAGCGCTCTGTTACCTCCTCTGTTAAGCTGATTGAGAGATTCTTAATTGCCTCTCATTACTTAGCATTCTTTCCATCACTCAGACCTGAAACATTGTTTCATGCTCAGCTATCTTGCTCCATTATCCCTCTCTTGTGACCGAAGAAATGCACCAGCAGTTCTCCTCCTTGACTCCATGCCCAATGGTTTGAAACTTCCAGACTATGCCTTGCCTCTCTGTCTGAAAACATCAATTTTCCCACCAAAAACAAAACAAAAACCCTCTGAACCCAAGACCTAGCCTAAAATCCTTTCAAACAAAGCTAAATCTAAAAGATAGAGTCCTCTCTGATTGCAGGTTGGCTAGAACCTGCAGTCCAATGTTGGTCTGTGGTTACCTCGGTCGTATCCTTTCTGGAGCTTAAGGACAACCTGAGTGATAACAGTTCCTTTCTGAAGGAACAACACTTTCATTTTCTGCTATTCCTTTCCCAAGGGACAACACTACAAAATTTTCACATTTTTTTGTTTGTTTTATGTCTGTTTTCTTTGATGTTCCAACAGCAGTTTCGAGTATCTTATTGCGATTTTGTGTGGAGTAATTGTTCCATCTTTCTAGGGTACATTTTCTCCTTTGTGTGTTTTATCATTTAAACCATTTTTAAAAGTCATGATCATTTAAAGCACAACTATACATTGATGCAATGGATACAAAAACTAGAGGAAACCAAAAATCAGCAAATTACATAAAAAGCGTTATCTTTAGAAGCTAGTGCCTTGAATTGGTAAGAGAAAAGAGGAAAGGACATAACTATTGATCACTTTGTTGTCATTATTCTACTAATACCAATATGATTGATTATTTTTATCATGTTAATTCCTTCTAAATCCCCAAAATTCTCTTTGATCATTATTATTGAATAAGAATAAGGGCATATTTTTTTCTATTGAGATGTTAAGACTTCTTCCACCATCCCTACTCTTAAGGAGTGTTGAACCACCCTCTGAATATAAATAGGAAAGGTGATATATAAAATAAAAATGAAGAAAAAGGAAAAATGTTTATGAGATTGCTAACATGATTTGTCAGATGACGGATAGGGGGTCTCATCAAGAGCCAACCTGCCTACTATGGCCACCACACCAGGGATATGATCCAAGAGGCATATCAAAAAAATAAAGTCCTTAGAAGAGGAGGTCTCAACACTAGCCGACCTGCCCACCTTTCACTCTTTCCTGGTGAATGGAATTTTGATTCATCTGGTTACCAAGCCAGCATAATGGCCTCCACTTTGACATTGCACGACACTTTCCTGTGCATACACAAAGGATTATGGTTCCAAAGGTGAAATAAACAACTCTGTCAAGGTTATGGACACATGTGGGAAATAGAGCTCTGTTGATCGTATTGATGTCATATTTATTATACACCAATAGCAATTATACAACCCTTCTTCTTATATATTTATAAATCGTTCAAATGAGATTATGTATATAACCCTTCCGAACCTTTGAAACATGAAAATCAATTACAAATCAATTATGATAGAAAAGTTGATAATGATTGCATCAGACCTTTTCTGCACATCAACTTTCCTATCCTCCAAAGCTTGCATCATATCATGACAATTCCTTATTTATTAAACGATTCTATTCTACACCTCGATTTTGGTAATCTGCTCATTGCTATAAACATGGAATTCTTGTATACGTTGTTCCTTAATGACTCTGTACTATGGCAGTTCAGCATGCTGCTCTTTCATTTGACGGCCGAGGTCAGCCTATCACATTGCGGGGGGGGCACAGGTAATCCCCATAATTCGCTGACATACATGTCAGCTCATCAATTGGAAGAATTAATGACTTGGGAATAGTAATGCTTAATGGTATTTTGTTTTCCAATGTGCATGGCTTGTTGCTTCAAAGTTATTTCCGTGTTTCACTCTGCAAAAATTAGCAGTAAGTTTGAAATTCGAACAGCTTGTTGTTTCGACATCTTCTCTGTGCTTTTCTAACAGCCAGCTAAAATTTGAACAGCCTGCTGTTCCATTATTGTCTCTGTGTTTTTACAGTGTGCTAAGCATGGGAGGAAGATCAATTCACAGGGAGCCACAGGTGTTGATAGTTTCCGATGCCGCATGAGAGATCCTAGCAACAGCAGGATGGCTAGTTTATCTTAACCGCATACAACAATCCAACGAAACAGTGGCAATTGAGTTTTTACAGAACCTGCATGAACATTATTCCATGGTGAGAGGGAGGCAGATAGCAGTCACTGATGACATAATTGAAAAAAATTTAGGACTGCCAGCCACGAGACTTGTGTGGACTCTAAAAAATGTGAGATTGCGGGACGCCATGAAAATCTTCCAGGATGAAGGGCAGAACCTAACTGTAAAAGGGAAGGGTTTTTTACCACCAACCTTGGGAGAGCCATGGGCAGAATTGGCAAGAATTATTCAGAGCTACATCACTTGTGATGGTAGGAAAGATGTGGTAAGACCACGACATCTTAAACTTTTAGTTGCGTTAAAGAAAAAGTGCACTGTGAATTTTCCCGTGTTTTTAAATTCTTTATTGCATGATGTCGCCTGAAGCATGAAGAAATCTCGTCACTTAGAATCGGTAGTAAGTCACCATCGCTTAATACAACTGATAGTCAGCCACAACCTTGCCCAACAACAGAGCAGTTGGGAAGAACTCATTTTCACAATAGACGGGGGATTGGCCTTGCCAGCCCAAAAACGGAAACATGATACCGGTGCATCAAGCAAACCTCTGAAATCAAGGAAATCTGTTAAACTGGCAAGAATCAAGGGAATGCTGAGGAATCATTAGGAAGACAGTGGTCAACCTGTAGAAATACACGACTTTGGAGACGAATAACCCCCACAATTGGAAGGTGGGGAGAACGAAAAAGAATTGGAGGAGAATGATAAAGAACCGGAGGAAGAGACTGAACAATCCAGTCAGGAGGAAGAGGAAGCATAGAAATGCAGTGGAATTCCACTGCAAAACTCGCTGCAAGAAGATGAGTTGGCACAGATTCTAGCCAATATGGGCAAATATGCCCAAGTTCATAGCCCACTTAACCCTCACATCGAAGAAAGATTGTAGGAGCACTCTGTTCATGACAAACGTGCATCTGAAGAACTATGTGATGAAGAAGAAGGATCGCAGGAGCACTCTGTTCATGACAAAAGCACATCCGAAGAACTGTGTGATGAAGAAGAAGGAGAAGAGGATCGCTCTGCTCATGATGAGAGTGTATCCGAGAAAGAGAATGACGCAAGACAAGAGGAACAATCCATTCCTAGTCAGAATACACTAGAGGAATTTCATGATGAAGAGGAGGTAGAAGAAGCTGCTTAGGAAATAGCAGAGCAAGCTAGAGTTTCTACCCCTGAACAACTAGATCAACATAGCACTGAAGAAGCACCCCGAGGAGAAAATAAGGAAATTGGCCAAGATGAAGCCACAACATTTGAGGTGCAAAGTCTAGGCTCGAGTAAACAAACAACTATTCCTTCCAGGAACATAGAAGAAATTAGAAGATTGCGAAAGGAACAACAAAGATTGCTTAGTGTGATTAAGCAACTTTGGTAGCAGATACAGGTTTTGAAAATAAGGAAGAAGACAAAAGGGAACTCTGTGATAAAGCATACAACTACTCAGACAAAACCCCTTAAGAAAAATATTAAGAGGAATCACGACTAGCTTGCCATTCAAAACCGAAAGGAACATCACCCAGTTGTTGCCCATGTTGAAGTACAAACAGATGATATATCGTCCTGTGGCAAGGAAATTCAGATAGAGGTACCATCCTCTAAGAAAATTCAAACCATAAATACGAGACAATGTAATAAGAAGATTAAAGTAAATCTCTCGCTTACAACTACTATGTGGGATAGTGACTCGAGGATAGTAACTCTACGAAAGAACTTTGTGCAAGTCAAGAAAGCAGTAGAGAAACTTACATAGCAAACTGTCTCTCGAGAAAAGTAAGAAAAATTACAACAACAGCTGAGGGACATTAACTTATCCGAAAGCCAGGCCTTCAAAGGATGGCAAAAGGAAGAAGAAAGAGTAAAAAAGGTAACTCATAGACTAGATATATTCATCAAACAAATGGATACCCTATGCTCTTTGTACACTGACGTTCTAGTGTGCAGGGCGCTTGGCTAGGAATTATGCTTTGTTTTTAATGGAAAGATATTTACAATTGAAAATTAAAGTTGTTAAAGAAGGAGTCCCTATAGAAATAAACACTATTGATGACTTCATAAATTGTTGTAAGCACTATGGGGAGAAAGTTCAACGATTGTTATGTGAATTTTATTTTCACAATCTTGTATTAGATGGAGAAACGGATCAAAACCCTAGCCCTTTTGTGGGAGATGTCCAACTGCATGCATTTATTTCCTTTGGTGTTAATCAAATAAAGTGGCTTAAAGCCTATAATGTCTTTCAAAGACAGGAAAATGGATTAGACTTATGGGTGAGAGGAGAACCTAGAGACCCACAACAATTATGGAATAAACATAGGATCCTAATGAGAACTAAGGGAGTGATCGAAGCATTGGGACCCATCCACACAATGGTCATACGGCAAGGGATCGAATACTTCTTTACCATCAAAGACCTTGCCATAGAAGCAGCCAGGTTTCAATATTAGACTTCTAATCCGAACATCCAAAACTGAGAATCGTTCAATTATGTGAACTTTAAGCTAGCTGCTGACTGGCTGAGTCTCTATGGTGACCTCGTTTTCAGAGAAGGACCATCTTGGTTAGGCTGTAGATTCATAAGTCCAATTATTTGGCACACTGCACTAGGATATCAAGCCTTATATGAAATGCATGAAGGATAGACAGAAAATTTCTTTGAATTCCTAGCTAGCAATCATGGTTGTAGACCACCTCATGGGATCTCTTCTCCAGCCTATTTCCTCACTGTCTTTATATGTCTATTATAATTTTTTCATGAGGGCATGAAAAAGGGTAAGCAAGGGGGTGTGTTGAGCACTAGAGAAGGTATGTAATTACCACTCACTTTGTCATCTTTTCCTTGAATGCATAACTTCCTTACATTATGAAATAAGTATATGGTGAAAGATTATGAAAGATCTAAGAATATTTGTATGCAACATAAAATGACTAATAATTACCCTTTTCCTATGCAGAAAAAGGATAAAATGGAAGATCGCCATTCTAAAGGAAAGGACAAGACAAGGTTAACTGTTGTCCCTTTGACAAGGAACTGTATCCAAACAAGGAAATCTAAACTAGAGCGTATAAGCCAGGAAAAGGAAGTGGAGATACCAAATCGGCATAAGAGAACAAGAAGATAACTGAGAACTAACAGTATGGTGAATCCCTCAGGATCCTTTGTGACTTCCACCTGTCCATTTGCTTACGAATGATAAGGGGTGGAATTTTTGTGCTTAATCTTGTGATGTGTGAGTAGGTCTTCAATAAGATTGGAGGTAAACTGATTCCCTTAATCTGTGACTAATTCTCTTGGATAGCAAAACTTGTAAAAGATATTTTCCCTCAAAAACTCAGCTACTTTTTCTTCTATTGTTGCCTTGATCGCCTTTGTTTCTGCCCATTTTTTCAGATAACTGATACACACAATGATGTAAGATTTCTGTTTTGAAAGAGGGTTGATGGGACCCACAAAGTCCATGCCCCACTTCTCAAATGGCTCGAATGTCACTTATGGTTGTAGGGGCATCTCATCCCTTGGAGTAGGCTTCCCCATCCTTTGACATCAGCCACATTGGCTGATATATCTTCTAACAACTTGATGAAGAGTGGGCCAATAATAACATGCTTGCAGAATTTTGAAGGGAGTCCTTTTTGCTACAAAATGGCCCCGATAGGGCCCATTGTGACATGTTAGGAGAATGTCAAAAACTTCCTCATCCTTGATGCATCGCCTCAAAATATGATCTGGGCCAAGTTTAAAAAGATTGCCCCCAATCCAGGTGAATGCGGCACTTTTCCTCATGATCTTGCTCTTCTCTTTTGAGGACAAGTGTGGTGGAAACTGTGTTGAAACCAAGTAATTTGCTATATCAGCAAACCATGGAGAGAGTACTGAAATAGAAAATAGGTGTTCATCTGGCATTTGATCATCCACCATTCCTTCTTCACCTGCAGGCAGATCTAATCTAGACAAAAAATCAGCAACAACATTTTCCTTACCCAGCTTATCAATAATGGTCAAATCAAGTTGCTACAATAAAAGTTACCATCTAATAATACGAGCATTTACATCTGGTTTATTCATCAAATACCTAATTGTAGCATGATCGGTGTGTACGAATGTTTGATAGTCTGTGATGTAGTGTTTGAACTTATTTAGGGAATGGAATATAGCTAGGAGCTCCTTTTCAGTTACAGTGTATTTTAATTCTACCTTGGACGGGTTCTTACTGACAAAATATATGGCATAAGGTAGCTTCTCATCGACTTGCCCTAAGGCTACTCCTATTGCTTTTTTCAAGGCATCTATGTGAATGTGGAAAGGTAGGGCCCAGTTTGGACCTCTCAAAATTGGGGTAGTTACTAGTTTACCTTTCAAGGTATCCAGAGCCACTTGACAGTTGTCGGTCCATATGAACTCAACATCTTTTCCCAAAAGACTAAACAATGGAGAGGCTAGCTTACTAATATCCTTAATGAATCTTCTATAATACCCTACTAAGCCTAGGAAACTCCAAACATCTCTTACCTTTTGAGGAGGTGGGACCCTTTGGATGACAGCAATCTTGTTGGGATCCACCTGTAATCCTTGCTGAGAAATTGTATGACCTAGCATGGTCCCTTCAGTCATCATGAATTCACATTTTTCAAGACTAAGGGACAGGTTCATTTCGATGTGCTTGGCTAAAAATTTTCCCAAGTTAGTCAAAGCTTCCTGGAAGTTAAAACCATAAGGGGTAAAGTCATGCATATAGATTTCCACTTAATCATGAACCAGTTCAGTAAATATGGTCAGTACTACTCTCTGGAAAGTGGCGAGAGCATTGCACAACCCAAAAGGAAGGACTCGGTATACAAAAGTACCCCAAGGACAAGTGAAAGTGGTATTATCTTGGTCTTCCGGGCTGATTTAGATCTGGTTGTACCCGCTAAACCCGTCTAGGAAGGAGAAGAACATCTTCCCTACTAGGCCATATAACACTTGATTTATGAAAGGCAAAGGGAAATGGTCCTTCTTGGTGGCCTTGTTCAGTCCCCAATAGTCTACACAAATTCTCCACTTCCCGTTTTTCTTTAGCACTAGCACCAAAGGAGAGACCCATTCGCTGTCAGAGATGGGGTAGATGAGTCCTGCATCGAGAAACTTTGGCAGTTCTTCTTTGACAATGTCCTTAAGGGATAGATTCATCCTCCTTTGAGGCTGCCTAACTGGTTTACAATCTTCTTTAATGTAAATTTGATGATTACAGACTGAAGGGTGGACTCCCTTCATCTCCTTATAGCTCCAAGCAAAAGCATCCAAGTGGTTTTCCAATAAGTTACACAGTTCTTTCTCCTGAGAGGTGGATAGGGATGAGTTGATCCTCAAGGTTATTTCTGGGTTGAATTCCACATTCTTCACTTGGAGAGAGGTCGAATCAGCCACACAGAGATCAACTACAGGATTGGCCTGGGTTTCTTCCACCAACTCTTCTAATGGCAACACATTAGGGGGTGTTTTCTGAATCAAGTTTTCAATAAGGTCATCCTCGGTTTTTGGGCCACCCATGGTAGCCTCTATTATACACAATGGTGTGAAATAGACTTCATCCTCATCCTCCTCCTCCAACGAGAGAGGTAAATCATCTTCTAACAGAGGTTGGGCAGGAGGATATAGGACCAACTGCTTGGAGATATGCCCATTCTTGATCGTCATGTTCCCTGCTCGACAACTAATGTAGGCATCTATAGTAGCCAACCAAGGTCTTTCCAGGATGACAGGATATCCGGTGAGCTTTGCCTTTTGCTGGAGAACCAGGAAATCAGTAGGGTACTCCCAAGAGTTAATAGAGACCATTACATCTTCTAGAATCCCCTCAGGGGTCACGGTGGAGTGGTCTGCTAACTGCAGGACTATTGTGGTCTTTCTCAGGAAACCCTGAAGGTTGAGTTTGAGCATAGTGTCCTTGGTCATCACATTAATGGCAGCCCCTAGATCAATCAAGGTATGGGGGATTATGGTGCCATTGATGTGGACATCGACTATAGGACTCCTAGGGTCTAGATATTTCAGACAGATTACCTGCCCCAACATCAGGTCGGACAATTGTCCTATGACATTGATAGTTGGAGCATCTCTCTTGTGCCTGCTTGGGTGCCTAAAGCACTTCTCCTTGATCATCTTATTGTATATGGGCACATCCTTTATGGCTTGGAGAAGTGGTATCTTTACACATAACTGTTTTAATTCTCCCAGAAGTTTAGTTTCTTCTGGGGTCAGTTGTGTGGTTCCAGTTAGTCTCTCAGGAAAGGGTGGAATGACTTTTGGTTCACTTTCCTATTTTTCTTCCTCATCCTCCTTAGGAGGGGGTTGGCTATCTGGGAGAACCTTCCCAGATCGTAGATTAATCTCCTGAATCTCCACAGCATAGGTCAAACATGATGTTTCTCCACTATATACCTGTTGGTTCTGTCTGTTATTAGGGTTTGGGTTCATTTGAGTAGGTATTTGGGGTTGTCTTGGTGGAGTAGGAGGCAATGGTTGAGGTTGAGCAGGTGGTGGAGGCAAAAGAGTGGGAGGAGAGTTGTACTAAGGCCTCCACCCCTAATGAGGTGCGTTCCACTGAGGTTGTGGCTGAGCATAAGAGTGAAACAAATGAGCAATTGGCTGAGCCTGGTATTAAGGAGGATATGACCAAGGAGGGGGTGTGGACCCGAAAGGATGAGTAGGGGGACCCCAAGAAGGCATGGAAATGGCTTGATTGGGTTTGTAATAAGTCTGGGATGTCCTTTGCATTCCTTGTTGGTAAGTTTTGGGTCCATGTGGCCTTGGTTGGTTCATGAAATAGAGTGGTTCAGTGGTTCCTTCGGGCCCTTGATATGCAGCTTTAATTCTGGGCAAAGAAGGGCATTGATTTGTAGAATGGTCTTCTTCACAGACTAAACACACTTCTATAGAGTTCAATGGACATTCGTTCCTAAGATGCTTTCTAGTGCACCTGGGACAAAATATGGCCAAAGCTCTCTCGGCTTTCTCTTCTTTCCTTTTTATATGCAAGGTATCCATTTGCATGGTAAGAGTTTGCCTCATCTCGCACTTGAAACCTTCATGAGGATGTACTGGCTAAAGGTTGACTTCCCCTACCTCTCTTTCTAGCTGACCTATAATAGTTTCTAAACGCAATCTTTATGTCATCATAAGGCAGTTGGTAGATATATCCCCCAACCAGAAAATGGAGGGTATCTAGAAGGTATTCAGGGGCTCCTCTAAGTAGAACCAACTTCATAGATTCATGGTTAAGTGTGCACCTGGCCCTTTTATAACTGAGTTGAAACCTTTCGTCATAGTCTTCTAAATGTTCATCACTTCCCATGGTCATTCGGAAGATCTCTTCCTTGGTATCCTTTGACCTACAGTAGTCTCGGTATTTGTTGTTAAAGGCTTGCTACATCTTAACCCAAGTTGTGATATTGTTTCCAGGTAACCCCATGAACCAGTACAATGCTGCATCCTTGAGGGTAGAAGGAAATAGTTTCAACTTCTGCTCATCCTCTGCATAGTCATAGGTTCGACAGAGAACACCAAATTTAAATAAGAAGGTATCAGGATCTTCGGTATTCAGTCCATGGAAGTGATGTAAGGCTGAAGGACTTATGTTTTCCATTTTTGTGTCCCCATTGGTCTCTTGGATAGCAAAGGAACCTTCTATTCTTTCCCCATTTCCTCCAATGTTTCTATTTTTAGCCATGGTCTCAGGAGGAATGGTTTCTTGCTCTTCTTCTGTTATAGGATCATCGTATATCTCTGGAGGTTCACCTATAGGTTCTTTTGGATCACTGCCACCCAAGAAAAGAGAAGGGTGACTCAGTGATGTGGTGGGGGTGTTGGGTAGGAATTTTCCTAAATTGTCTCTATTCCTACGAGGCATGAAAGGAAATCTCTTTTTGGGTGATTTTTGTTTTTTTTTTTTTTGCTTGTATGTGCAAAAATGAAATGGGTTGAACAAAAAATTGCAACTAACTGAAATGAATCTTGCTGAAATGGAAATTGCATAATTGAAATGAAAGTAAGGAAATGACTAATCTACTTTGCTAGAATGGAAATTGCAGAATTGAGATGAAAGCAGGGAATGCCTAATCTACGTTTGCTGAAATGAAATTGCAGAATTGAAATGAAAGCAGGAAATGTCTAATCTACTCTTGCTAGAATGGAATCGCAGAATTGAAATGAAAGCAGGAAATGTCTAATCTACTTTTGCAGAATTGAAATGAAATAACTACTCTACTTTTGTTGAAATGAACTACTTAGCAAAATGTTGCAGTAGAAAGTAGAAGAAAAACAATAATCAAAAAATACTTTGATGCTTCCACGGAAATGGTGCCAAAAAGAGTGGTAAGCTCCAGTATTGCAGCAATAATGCTGCAACTCCTCGGGCTTCCTTCTTTACTTTTATCAACCCGATAGTTCATAACAAACTTGGAAGCGACGGTGTTGTTTGCACAAGTACTAGCTCTTACTGTAGGTTGTCACTTGATCAGTTGGCCCAAGTTCGCTAGGAGCTTAAGCCAACTTCTATGAGTTCTCAGAAGACCTTTAACCATGATGAAAGGAAGCTAACTCTACAGGGGCTATTCTACTTGCAGAAAGAGAAGGAAAACTAGAATGAAGCGCAAACCCTAGCAAACCCTAGCAAACCTTAGTGTACCCCCTAACCCTACTTTTGCAAGAAAAGAGATGGAATCTACTGGAATCGGTGCCATTGACCACTGAAAAGGTAAATTGCATTTATTCAAGCTACTTCTGAAGAGAAATTTTTGAGTATTTATGTGGAATTATTATGCTTGTGATTTGAATGGTTGTGACTGTGCAGAGGTTTGGTGGAAAAGGAAGATGGAATTGACTTTTGCAGAAGGTGATGAAGGTGTGGAGAGGTCCTAAGAAGCCCCTAGTACCCTTCTAAATATTTCCATTGCGATCAGACTTCGAAAAATCACTCACAGGAAATTCTACAAGAGGCTACAGGGGATCTACAGGAGGTTCTACAGGAGGAGGCCGAAAGTGGTTGGAGGTTTGAAGGTGGAAAAATGATGGGAAAGGAGGAATGAAGACTGCATGAAGGAGTTGAGGGGTATATAACTTGTCAAGGAAGATCAGGGACAAAAGAGATGGTTGGATTTGTTCAAATGGCAAGAAAATAACTTTATGGAAAAACAACGCAGAAATTAGGGCAGGTTAGCAAAACGTTGCGAATGAGTTGTGGGATCTATTATAAGTGAGATGGTGCTGGCTATTTTATGGAGGAATGATGAGCTGGAATGTCCTACAAGATATCTACACACTTACTTCTCAAAAATGACCAAAGAAAGAACCAAAAAATAGAGTTTTGTCTATGTTAACCTAATTTCTGACCTAAAACTAGAAAATGTTGAACAATACCTTATGAATAGAAAAGCATGCGAGAGAACTATAGTAAAAGGGCATAAAATGATCTAAACAATTAAATTTGAAGCAATATCAACTCTTCCAAATCAAAGTATCACACTAGCAGTTGCATGAAAGAGAAAAAACTGTGTTTTTGGTGGCAGTAATAGTGCCTTAACCTCAGATCATAGTCCCAAGGAGGGAGAGAGGAGATCAAGATGTACTATTAGCCTTTTTGGATCTTCTTCAGTCACTACAACAAATTACTTAAGCAACTTGAAGCAAAAACAACTATTCTAACCATCAAAAGAAACCTAATCTAATGAAGTAAAATGAGTATATGCAGCAGAAATTAACACATAAATGGAAACAAAAACATAGAGGTACACAAAGAAGGTGATGGGTAGCTTGAGTTTGGCCTTAACCCCAGAGCTTCAGCCCTCTAGAAAAAAATTAATGCTGGCTCAAAACATCATTCATCTTCATTATCAAAAATAATAGTTACATCATATAAAAATTGTTCCCAAAACGAGCTCGAAAATGAGCTGAGTACAATGTTGCACAAAAGTGTGAAAATATCCTAAGAACTGGCTAACCTACTAAGGCTCAAAGCTTTCTTATTTATACAAATGGGGACTCCCAACAGTGCTCCTAAAATTAAGGAACTCATCTTCCTAGAACTGAGGATAACAACAGTCCTACTTGACTTGCTCAACTACCCATTGGAATCATTAATGTGGGCCTTTGTACTCCAAGCTACTGATGGAGGATTTGAGGAAGGGGTCATTAATGAAGGATACACCCCTCCTACAAGTCCACTTCCCTGTTTTCCTCGAGTTTGGCTTCCATTTTCTCATAAATTCCTTTCCTTTGTCCAAAATTATCCAAAAAATCTGCAATAAACATTCATTTGACTACATGGCAAAGTGACTAACCCAATCCACTCTATTGAAATAAATATATTCAAGAAAATGCACAAAACTATTGAGAATGGTGGATTAGATCAAAATAATAGGCAGAATGAGCCCATATAGTTACCCATTTTTGGGGCTCATCAAGGGGGCTAGAATCTGAAGTTTGTAAGGAAATTATGTTTGTATGAGGATTGAGTTTATGTTAAGCAATGTTATGTTGCTATAGTTGTGTGCTTTTGATGTGGTGAGGGTTGAACTGAAGTTGGAGGAGTGGCACAGGATCGAACTGTATTGGGTGATACTCTTCCTTCTACATTAATAAAGAGATTATTCCTTTTCTCATATGATTATTCATATCTGTGATCATTATGTGTTTCAATGCCTTTGATTTCATTGTTTTATAGTCGATAGTTCATGAATGCTTTGATTGTTTCTTATTTCTATTTCTCTTGATGTAGGTACCTTTTGAGTGGATTTAGTTCAAGTGGGAGTGAAAAAAGTGATTCAAAAGAGATCAAGGAAGCGAAAGGAAACAATTAAGTTCCTCCAACTCATCTATCTTCTATAAGAAAAGGTTAAACTACTTTCTTTCTATTGTTCTAGGTGCAGTCACCCACCTAGGGAAAACGTGCTTATCCGTAGATGCAAATTCCATGTAACAAATTGGCAACCATACTGGGGAACGAATGTCATTCTTGGTGGCTTACCCTCATCATATTACACCCTAGTAGGCTTTTCGTAGCTTTATTTATCTTATTTCAGTCTTTTTGAAGTGATTTTAGTCAAAAATTGTGCTTGAATGTCTCTTGAATTGACTCTCTGGCACCAACACAGTGTTAGTCTTGACACAGTGCACTGCAAAGCAGCCCCTTCCTTAGAAACAGTGCACTCCAGTACAGTGCCTCCCTCTCTGGCCTGTGATGATTCCTCTTAGGCTAAAAAATCAACCTTTGGTCTGATTTTTTCCAAAGTTTCTTTTCTTGTTGTTTGCTGAAAGATCAATGATTCTTGTGGTTTTGAAATCAAGTTGTATTTCTCCTCCTAGCCCTACTTTGGCCTTGATCATTTAGTGTTTCTTAAATGAGTTCTTTATCATTATCAATTCATTGTCAAAGTTAGCTTATAGTCAATTAATATTTTTTGAAAAGGAAGTGTCGTAAAGTCTTCATTTCTTTCAAAAAAGAATTGTCATAAATTCTTCATTTCTTGCAAAAAAATTGATTGATTGTATGTGCATTTAGTTTCCTTTTTTTCATCTCAACATTAAGGGAATTGAAAAGAAAAAATTACATTATGCAATTAGAGTTTTGTGTGTGCTTATAGGAATAATATAGGGAAATTGCATTAGATGTGCTCTTTGCTCTTTGATTAAACATTATGATTGCCCTATCCCGCGTAGTTAAGGTTTTCATTGTTCAAACTAAATGAATAGAATGTTTCTCATCATAGTTGCATTCTAGGAATTTCAAAGACATCACACGGTGAACCTCAAAGACAAACTCTTAATCAAGATCAACTTAAAAGTTATCTCAATTAACCTAACGGAGCATTGTCACCTAACAAAGTTACTTATGAACCATAAACCCTAAGCCCTAAACCTATCATTGTTCAATCAGAAGTTACTTCTGAACCAAAAGTTGTTCAAGAAGCCGAACCTGAACCTGTTTTTCTTTTACCAGAACACTTGGACCTTGAAGTTGAACAATCAGAAGTTGTTACCATTTCAGAAGATGATCGATCGGTTTATCCTCACGCATCTGTAATTGTTTAGACTTCCCCTTTACCATAGGAACAAATACAAGAAATCTATTATGGACCTGAAGTTGAAATCCTTCCACCTAGTTTGATTTTGATTGAAGAGGAGCCTAAGGAAGAAATACCAAGAACTCCAGTTAGCTTTGCACCGGGACTTTATCTTTATCATACTCCTCATTTTACTGCTCCTTTTGATCCTGATTACTTTTAGACACCCATTGATTCATTGGGAAATTTATTAGGACATTTGACTATGGCAGAATCAACATCCCAGACTGTACCATTTGTTACAGCTACGGCAAAATCTTCTGTCACTACTTCTTTGATTTTTACCACAACACTTGAATCAAATTTATATGGTGTTTCGTCCATCCCACTGGGTTACCAATCTTTATCTGAAACCCACTCAGGTGTTGCTTCTAGTCCATGGTCTTCACCCATGTCCTTTACAAGAATTTTACCTGGTTCTTCACTTATGGATACTAAACAGCTTGATCCATCAGCTCAATATCAAGTTGGTTCATCTGGTTACAGTCCAATGTATCCGCTTTACACTGGATTACCCCATATAGAGAACAATATGCACAATCTACTTATCCTCCATTTTCTGGGGGGAAACCATATGGCAATATGCCATCGTCTTTAGGTCATCCTGGAATGATTGTTTATCAGTGGAAGCCAACAATTCCCTTTCAACCAAGGCTTGTGTATCCTTCAAAACCTATGCAACATACCTCATCCATACCTAGTACGCCTGTCATTACAACTTTACCACAGTCGCAAGCTCAGCTAGTTGTATCTCAACCTTTGCAAACTAGTCCTTCAACCTTAGACCCCCAAGTTTCAGGTTTACAGATTTAGTCTTCTTAGGCCATTTTACAACAACTGCTTGTGCCTGGAATTCAACAACCTTAGGCCAATTTACCATTTACTAAAATGATTCAGACTTACACTAGTTTAGTTTATTCACAACCTGGTCAAAATTACATTGGTGGGAAACAACCATGGCAGCGACAGTATCAACAACAACAATTCCAACAATACCAAACTTATCCTGGAATTTTTCAACAATCCTATGCTATGTTTGGTCAAAAAAAAGTTTATTCAGGTCCTCGTCAACAAGCATATGATGGATTTGGACAACATCACATTTATCCTGGTGCTCAACAACCACCTTGTACCAGATTTTCTCAACAAACCTACC
This sequence comes from Pinus tabuliformis, assembly GCA_031772625.1. Classification (NCBI taxonomy): domain Eukaryota; kingdom Viridiplantae; phylum Streptophyta; class Pinopsida; order Pinales; family Pinaceae; genus Pinus; species Pinus tabuliformis. The sequence goes on along the minus strand of CM062804.1, from coordinate 1,106,064,057 downwards.
CCTATCAAGGTTACCAGCAGCAGATGCCTTATGCTGGTATACAAAGGCCTATTTCCAAGGAAATCCCATCTTACCTTGGTTATGCTCAACCTGACCTCAATAGACAGTTTCCTTTTGTTGCAACACTGAAATTACCATATTTAAATCAGCTTACCAATGATCCAATTCTTTATGCACCTTGGTGGCCAATGATTCCTCATTAATTTCCTTTTGATATTCCGAAATTCAATGGAAACCCTGGAGAAGACTCGTCCAACCATGTTGTGACATTTAATTTTGGTGTTCATCAAACTCCCTGAATGATGATTCATTTAGACTACGTATTTTCCAATGAACACTTACTGGTCTAGTTGCAAAGTGGTATATTGAGTTACCACGAGCTTCCTTTGATAACTTTACATCCTTAACTACCAGATTTTTAACCCACTTCCAATTACCCATACGATATGAAACTGGAATGGAAGTATTGACCAATTTTAAATAGACTACTGCTACTCACATCTCTGATCATATTCATGACTAGCGTCATCGTTGTCGAATGGTCAAAACATATGTTCTTGATAAGATTTTAGCCGAGTGGTTTATAAAATCCTTGTTTCCATCTATCACCAAGGATGTGGCTAAAGGAGGAGTTGTCACTGAAGATAAAGTAATTGCTTGTACCCAATACTTAGACTTGATTTACACTCAGTCTGGCATGCTCTATGACAAAATTCCAAATGCACCTAGACCAGCTTTTACTATTCCTCCACCCCCATCGAGTAAGGACTCTCATTCCAGTGATGGTGTGATTGGTTCTTCAAGCACACAAACAGTAGGTATACCATTTGGTCAAACACTTTCTCTTTCCAATCAAACTTCTACTGCATCTGGTAACACTCCTGCTTCCGAAATAAATGTTGTGTCATCTGACGAAGGCAAGAATGAAAAGCAACCTGGAAGCAAGAAGAAGGGGAAAGCTAAAAAGAAACAAAACCCTCCCCCTCAAGAAAAATCATCTGATTCCTCTTCTCTGGCTATGAAACCTTGTTATCCATGTTTGATATGTAATGAGGATCATTTTACATGAGACTATCCTCACCGCTCTTAAGTCTCAAAACTTCTTAAGACTTCTAGTGCACCTACCGTGTTGACAGATCCTTTTTGAAATCCAGAGACTCATTTGGTTGCTACAGATCATGCTTCCACTTCACAAGTGCTTATGCTATCCACCTCTAAGCCTGAAATAGATTTTTTAGTGTCTACATGAATTAAATATTATGGTAATCCATCATTGTCATCAAATAACCAGGCTTCATATTAAACAAATCCTTCGAATTCGATTTCATCTGATCTTATTCCACCACCCACTACACCAGAGTTAACAATAAAACTGCCTAAAGGAGTTGTACATAAGTCTACATTCAACCCTCAAGCTCGAGCATCACAAAACTGTAACATAGTAGAGGATTTGGCTCAATCACCTTCTGCTATGTCGACGTTTGAGGTGCTTCAAAATTGTCCCTCCCAAAGCCAACCTTTATTGTCAGCAATTGGTGGGATTGATCCAACGGATTCTAATCTTGTGGCTTTCAACCATGCGGGTTATACGCCACAATTACCAGCTCAGTTAGCTTTCCTGATCCAAGTAAATTCTTTGAATAAACTCGTTCACCAAACCATCGTTGACGAGGGTGCATCTACTTGTATCATGTCAATGAGTTGCTAAAAAACACTTGGATCACCGCCTTTGTCACGGTCACCTACAAGTTTAAAAGCTTTTGATGGTCGCACATATACGCCTATTGAACTTTAAATAACTTGTAGATAGAACTAGGGGGAGAAACTGTAACCATTGAAGTTGAGGTCGTTGATGGGCCCCTTGACTACAACATTTTTCTAGGAAGGCCTTAGGTTTATGCTATGGATACTGTGGTTTTGACATACTTTTGTATCATCGCTTTCCCTCATAAAGGTGGAATCATAGTAATTGATCAACTCGGCTTCTTTTCCCCTAGTTCACAAGCTACTGGAAGCATTTTGTTAGTTCACAGACCCCCTATATCTCTTCAGAACATTGGATTAGGTCTCTTTAAAGATCCTTCCCCAATGGGTACTTTTTCATGACCATCACCATCACAAATGGCGGAAGTGAAAAAAGTTGAGACTTGCAACATGATATCTTCCACTTCATCTAATTCATGGAAGTTTCCCAATAACTCTAACGATGATATGCATAATGAAACAAAGGGTATGAGCATAGTTCCTTGTCTTGTATCAAGCTCATTAAAAAATGAAACAAGGAATATGAGGATAGTTCTTTTACTGTGTTAACCTCATTAAAAAAATGAAACAGGTCCTAGAGCATAGTTCCTTATCTTGTGTCAAGCTCGTTAAAAACTGAAACAAGGAATTTGAGCAGATTTCCTTGTCTTCTATCAAGCTCATTAAAAAATGAAACAAATTCCCCTAGAGAAAAGCTCCAATTCGAGTCTTTGATTAGATTTCGTAAAATCCCAGTCGAGTCTTTCACTTGATCTCGTATATGAACCTTCATTCCATCCACCACATAGCCATGAGTAGTCTACTTAGGTGAATGCAATGAAGCTTGGGGGGCATGCAACTAGAATCAAGTCATCATGTTGGGGGCATGTAAACCAATATCAAGCATAGTTTTTCATTTCAAGCTTGTGTAAAAATGAAATTGAATCCAAGCATAGTTTTTTGTTTCAAGCTTGTGTAAAATTGAAATTGAATCCAAGCATAGTTTTTTGTTTCAAGCTTGTGTAAACATGAAACTAAATCAAAGCATAGTTTTTCATTTCAAGCTTGTGTAAACATGAAACTAAATCCAAGAATAGTTTTTCATTTCAAGCTTGTGTAAACATGAAACTGAATCCAAGCATAGTTCCCTATGGTTCAATCTTGTGTAAACATGAAACTGAATCCAAGAATAATTTTTCGTTTCAAGCTTGTGTAAACATGAAACTGAATCCAAGAATAGTTCCCTATGGTTCAAGCTTCTGTAAAAATGAACCCATCTCCATTTTAATCCTTGTGACTTCCATTCTATCAGCCTGTTCCGTCAAATGAGCCTTGGCTTTTCGCCTTCCATCATCACTATCTTCTTGGCCTATCATACACTTTCACTTGGTTTTTCTACCCTTTTTGAGGAACAATTGCAATGAGTGGTCTTATTAGCCAACCTCTTCACATAAATCAACATGTTTTGAGAAGTTCCAACATCACCGGAGCCAGTTTCTATCCTAGATGCCATGTGGTCCTCTAAGTGGAGTCCTCTTTAAGCTCTTTTCAGACTCTTGAAACATAAAAAGATCGCCAAGTATTTTCATTTTTTGATTCGTTAAAAGAAAATAAAAATAGGGAGTCCTCTTTAAGCTCTTTTCAGACTCTTGAAACATGAAAAGATTGCTGAGTGCTTGTCCTTTTCAACTTGTAAAAAAATTGGAAGTGACATCTACTCAGTATAAGTTTAACCCTTTTCCAAACTAAAATAGATTATTTACGAAAAAGGAATACGTTGATCGAACATGGTCAATAGGTTCTCTCTTATATTATTTACACTTTTTCAGACTTGAGAGACAAATTTACGAAAAAGAACTTGTGGAGTTTTTTCTTTGTCCCTTTTGAAACTCTCTAGACATGAAAAGGACCAAGTTCTCATTATCGTTAAACTCATTAAAACATCAAATAGCAACAAACTTTTCCATCATGACAAGATTGAGTTTCACCTTTGCTAGGCTCGTTCAAACATCACATAGCGATGGATTCACCCGAAGGGTGGAATTACACTACAAGAATATCTTAGCCTCCTCAATCTAATTAAAAAATAAAGAGGTATTGGTCAGTAATGATTGGGGAAAATGGGAAAAGGGATAAATCACTTTATGGTAGCAAGTCGCTCTTAAACATGACACTTTCACTACATCTCCATGACTATTTGGGTTGGGTTATCTGCTTGATGGTTATCATACCTATGGTCTATCACACCATCCATCACTTTGGTTTTGGGTCAATGCTACTAATTCATTCAGTGTCGTTGACATGTTCAAGAGAAGTCACTAAGTAAAACTCATTCTTTGTAATACTCATAAACCTTAATTTTCATGACCATCATTCCTAAACCTTGTGTCATCAGTCACATTCCATCTCCAAAATCATTAGACTCGTTTCATGTCGTTGATGTGGGATACATCAAGGCCCTCCTGTGATGAGTTTCTTCTTGTCGACATCATCACATTATCTAAGAAGTTGACTTAGAAACACCCTCCCAGTACCTTGAGGCTTGCATACATCAATGGCAAGTTTCTCGCTTCCGACGACAAGTTGACATCACTATCCTTCGACTGAAAGACTTTGTATGGTGTTCAACATCAAAACATTTATTCACACCATGCAGAATGTATTGCAGTACCTTGAGAATCATTATCATTATCGATGATCTCTCTCACGTCTATTAACGACTTACATTATTGGCTGGTAATTAGACGGTGTCTTCCCATGTTCGACTTCAGATCACATATTCACATGGTTAGACTCGTACTTGAGCGAACGATTGGATGAGATAGAAGACCCTGGATCTAGTTTCATCCATCTGGGCTACGATTTCAAGAAAGTACTAAATCATCTGTATGATGTCTTTACACTGATGGTCATCCCATCATGGGTCTATATCTGTAGACAACTATCTATGTACATGTAATGAAAAGTTTATATGCTGAGTATGGGTATGACTTCCCTTTGCAGTTCATGAAAAAATCCAAAATATAATGATGTTATGTATTGTAATCGATGCAGGTCACTGTCTACTTCAGTTCCTCTCCATCATATCGTAAAGCATATCACTCGAAATTATCATTTTCGACTTCATGCTTTAAGGGGAAAATGTTACAGGTCTATTTGGGCACATCACTCCTGAAATTCAGATCAGTACTATTAGGGTTCATCAAACCCTAATTCAGTTGTTACATGCCCTAGAGAAGTCAGCTCATTCAATGCCTCTTTATATGAAGGTTTCCTGGCCTGAAGCCTTCCTGAAATGCTTCCTTTGGACACAAGCGCAACCCAAGCCTTGAGACAGTGCATTGCAAAGTAGGCAGGCCCACTGCGGCTTGCACTACAATGCACGTAGGCCCTCTTTAGCCTGTGTTGGGTGAGATTGAGTGAAATTGCATAGGGTTCTAGAAATATTCCTTCATTATAGATGATTCTAGAAGGTTATCATCTCTTATCCCCTCCCATGAGCTCAAAATTGGATAGGCTAAGGATCCATTAACCTCATATCCTCTCATCACTTGCTCAGTGGAAAATAACTCCAAGTTTGGAAGGCCATTCAATACCCTCATTTATGACAAAACCACCTCCATTTCCTATAAATTGAGCACTCATGATAGTGATCAGGGGGCTAGAATCTGGATTTTGTAAGGAAATTGTGTTGCTTTGAGGATTGAGTTTATGTTTAGCAATGTTATGCTGCTGGATTTGTGTGCTTTTGATGTGGCAAGGGTTGAACTGAAGCTAGAGGAGTGGCACAGGATCAAACTATATTGGGTGATACTCTTCCTTCTACATTAATAAAGAGCTTATTCCTTTTCTCACATGATTGTTCATATCTGTAATCATTATGTGTTTCAATGTCTTCAATTCCATTGTTTTATAGTTGATAGTTCATGTATGCTTTGATCATTTCTTTTTTTTTGTTTCTCTTAACGTAGGTACCTTTTGAGCGGATTTAGTTCAAATGGGAGTGATGGGAGCGATTCAAAAGAGATCAAGGAAGCGAAAGGCAACAAGTAAGTTCCCCCATCTCATCTATCTCCTATAAGAAAAAGTTAAACTACTTTCTTTCTGTTGTTCTAGGTGTAGCCACCCACCTAGGGAAAATATGTTTATCCATAGATGCAAATTCCATGTAACACTAGTAGATCCACCTAGATCCCAATACCACCAAGAAGGAACACCAATTATCTATGGCTCTGACTATACTATAGATTAGATTGTGAATGTTGTCCCACCAATTGTGTACCAGCTCATCACTTCCCTCCAATTAAACCTTGGGCATAATCTAAGGCCATCAACACTCTGATGATGCAGGGAAAATACTATGGAAACACTAGTGAATTGCAGATCTACCTCCCACTTCTCACTAAAACATATATTAACCTCCTCACCTAAGTGCCTCTATTGTACTCTGCCCCGAGCTAAGGTTGATAATCCATCAAGAGGACACCAACTCATCATCTCTCGCAATTCTGACACATGGGCACTCGTGCAAGGGATATGTCTATTATGCTGAAACTAGTCCATACTCAACTCCTGATGCTCTACTTGGACAATCAAAACATGTCCAAGAAATCTTGTCGCTCTCCCTCTAATGGTAAAAAGTGGGAAAACTACGTTGCAAGCCCTATCTATGTACTTCTAGAGATGGTTGTTGCCTGAAAATGCTGCAACTCGGTTGAATGCCACTACATTGGTTTGACCTCACCAGTGGGTAGACCAAAATATGAATGCACTGCCATATCCCTCGCCTGATAGGAAAATCCATGCTCCCCCAGTCCACCAATCTCCTACCAAACTGCCTTGTCATACTCCAACATCTCCTGAGGACAAGTGTCAACAAATGTTGTCACACCACCAACTATTTGCGCTTCTATCTACTCCTCATCAATGGTTGACCCTAAAGGTGGCTACTCATCCTCCATGATCATGGGCTCAACATGAAGCTCTCCCCAAAAATCTCAACATCCATACTGTGCATATCATCATCCTGAGCTGACTCATGCTCCACCATATGTTGGTCATGCTGAGTCATCACTGGTGACTCATCATCCTGAAGGTCTCTCCTAGGATTCCCTGGCAGCTCATCATACACACCCGAATATAAATCTAGGTTGTCGTCAACATCTCTATAGGTATGCTCAAGCTCTCCTATGTGCTCACCATGTTGGATCGCCACTGATAGCTCACCTCCCCGGTCTCCTCCCCGCATGGGAATAATCTACTGCTCATTAAACTGATCCACCAAATAATTTGTTGGGTCCCTATAATACTAGTGATTACCCCATTACTATTGTAGTTGTATCCCTTATTAATATTGTTGTGCCCCTATTATCCCCATATTTTTATTACTGTGCCCCATAGAATCCCTCTATTGTTATTTTTGTGGCTTTATATTATTATTGTTAGGTCAGCTGGGTTATATTGTGACTCCTTAGACTCTTATATATAGAAAGGAGGTTTTGTCATTTGAATCATGCAAGAATTGTTCTTTTGTGTAATGTAAAGGAGGTTGTCCCCTCGAAGAGGCTAAATTATAAGGTGTTTATCTCTCTTTTCTATCTTTTTGTGAGCTGGTTTCATAACATTTGGTATCAGAGCTTTGGATTCTAGGGTTTCGCTGCTCCAAACAGGTCATCGTGGAATTTTCACTATAAATTTTTTTCTGTGACGTTTCAGAAGCTAAAAAAAACTCCATTTGAGAAGAAATCATGCTGAATCTTGGATCCAAATTTCTGAGCTTTTTGCGCTATATTTGCGGAGATATGATCTGAGGAAGTTGGTCTTTTTGAAGACTCCTGAATTACATTCCAAACAGGTGACCTTGGGAAAATCGTCATAACTTTATCTCTGAGCATTGGATTGAAATTTCGTAAGAAGATAAAAAAAGGAGACAGACTGTGGTTTCTTGTAGATATTTTTTAGGGCCAAAGGTCGAAATAGTGACTCGTGGCACGTCGTACAAGTTCGCTCTACTGAACTAGTCTATAATCAGGTCATCTTTGGAGATTGTGCATAACTCTTCCTTGGAGAATCCAATTTGGATAAAACTAGTGGCATTGGAAAGAGGACACAGAGGGCTACTACAGGTCACAATTTTAGAACTGGATGATCAGAAATTATAGAGATACATCAGATTCAATATCAAGCTTTTACAAAGTGAAAAAAGGTGTGTAGTTTTTTTAAAATTTTTGCATAAGCTTGGTTTGAAAAATTAGTTTGAATCGGTAATTGATGCCCCAAGGAAAGAAAATGAAAACACCTAGTAAGAAACCTAAAAGCTCTAGCATGACTCATGAGGAAGAGGAAGAAATGCAACATGATATATCAAAATTACGAGACCAAATGCAACAAGTGTCACTTGCATAAAAAGCAACAAAATCTAAGATGGATGGTTTAAGGAAAGATGTAGAAGCTAAGACGGATGGTTTAAGGAAAGATGTAGAAGCTAAGATGGATGGTTTAAACAAAGGTGTAGAAGCTAAGATGGATTGTTTAAAGAAATGCGTAGAAGCTAATATGGATGGCATGGAAGCTAAGATGAATGGAATGGATGCTAAAATTGATGGCATGGATGATAAGATGGAAGAATTGAAGATAAATATGAATAAGTTGCTACAAGAAATGGTCACTAATGGTGAAATGGGTAGTAAAGGAAACTCATGATGAGAACAAAAGAAATGTTAATCATGATTCCATAGACTCTAATGTTGGATCGAAGACCCACCATATTCCAAAAATCGATATGAGGAAGTTTGATGGCAAGGATCCCGCAACATGGATATTACAGATGGAGAAATTTTTCGATCTCAATAATGTGCAAAACACACAAAAGGTAAGTATTGCAACTTTATATTTGGAACCAAATCAGTTTGTATGGTATCAATGGCTTTTCTCTCATAAACAAATTATCACTTGGGAAATTTTTACGGAAGAATTAACAACATATTATGAGGATACAAAAAGCAAAACTTTTTTTAGCCAATTGATAAGTCTCAAACAAAAGGGTTCAATAATGGAGCACATTGAGGAGTTCCAAAAATTGAACATAAGGGTTCAATGATGTCTGCCTTTGGGAACCTGATTCATTAGATAAGACATTCAAGTTAGCAAGAAAAATGGAAATCAAAATTATGGCAACCAGGAAGCATACCACTCACAACTATAAAGATGGAAGTGTTGTTGCTCCTAGCCTTCCACAACCTATAAGGTTGACACCACAAAAATTGGAAGAAAAAAGAGCAAAAGGGCTTTGTTACAGTTGTGATAGAAAATACACTAAAGGTCATAAGTGTGCTGAGAAGAAATTATTCTACATAGATTGTGAAGAGGAAGAAGAAAAGGAGCAAGAAAGGTCAAAAGAAGAGGATATACTGTAGGAACAAAGCCTAGATAAAGAATAAATGAATCCGACCATATCTTGTAATGCATTAGCGGGAATTACCACTCCTCAAACCATCAAGATAGAAGGAAAAATCAAGAAGAAAAAGGTAATAGTGTTGATTGATTTAGGAAGTACCCACAATTTTATTCATTGTAAGGTAGCAAAAGAATTGAATTGCTTCTTATATCCAGCACCAGAGTGTCAAGTGATGGTTGCAAATGGAGGAACAATAAATTGCTCTGGAAAGTGCCATAATATCAAGCTATCCATGGGAGAATATGTATTGACTAGCCCAATGCTTTCCATTCCAATGGGAGGTGTTGATGTTGTACTAGGAGTCCAATGGCTACAATCCTTGGGTACGATAGCTTTTAATTTTCAAGAAAAAAAAAATTCTGTGGAAGGAAAGGAAGTTGAATTAAGGGGTATTGCAGGGAAACCGGGAAATATAATTAGCTCTAACAATATGACAAAGCTTCTAAAAAAGGAACAAAGAGGTGTAATTGCACAATTATGTTCGCTAGATGTTTCCACATTGGAATCATCTATTTCTCCAGATCTCCAAAAAGTCTTGGACAATCATTCCAAGGTATTTGAGACTCCCAAAGGTCTCCCACCTATTCGTGATCATGATCATGCTATTCATCTGATTCCAGGAAGTGTTCCTCCAAACATCAGGCCGTACAGATATCCCTATGCCGAAAAGAATGAAATTGAACGTATGGTTGAAGAAATGCTAGAGGCTGGTATAATTCAACCGATTCAAAGTTCTTTCTCTGCTCCGATAGTATTGGTGCACAAGAAGGATGGATCATGGCGCATGTGTCCGGATTATAGGGAGCTCAACAAGCTCACTATTAAAAATAAGTTTCCCATTCCTGTCATTGATGAATTACTGGATGAATTGCATGGATCAATTTACTTCACCAAGTTGGATCTTCGTTCAGGATATCATTAAATCAGAATGAAGATTGAAGACATTCCAAAAACAACATTTAGAACTCATGAGGGTCATTATGAATTTTTGGTCATGCCTTTTGGCCTTACCAATGCACCTTCAACATTTCAAGGTTTGATGAATTCCATTTTCAAACCATTCCTTAGAAAATTTGTGTTAGTATTTTTTATGATATACTAATCTATAGCAAGTCTTGGAAGGATCATGTTGAACATGTTGACAGGGTGCTACAACTATTGGAGGAGAAACAATTATATGCAAAAATATCCAAATGTTTCTTCAAAGTACAAGAGGTGGAATATCTGGGTCATATTGTATCTCATGGAGTTAAGGTAGACCCTAGCAAAATTAAAGCCATTAAGGAATGGAAAATCCCCACATCCATAAAGCATCTGCGAGGATTTCTTGGGTTGACAGGGTATTATCGCAAGTTTGTTAAGAATTATGGGAGAATAGTAGCACCTCTAACAACATTATTGAAGAAAGATGCATTTTCATGGACTCCAGAAGCAACAAAGGCCTTCGAGCATCTTAAAGAGGCAATGTGCCAAGCACCGGTCTTAGCTACACCAGACTTCACAAAAACCTTTATTGTGGAATGTGATGCTTCAGGAAATGGAATTGGTGTTGTTTTAATGCAAGATGAAAGACCCATTGCTTTTGAAAGTCGTCCAATCAAGGGAAAGTTTTTACACAAAGCTATTTATGAGAAGGAAATGTTGGCAATACTCCATGCACTTAAGAAATGGCGACCCTACCTAATGGGAAGACACTTCAAGGTGAAAATAGATCATGATAGCCTTAAATACTTTTTAGAACAAAGATTATCCTCTGAAGAGAAACAAAAGTGGGTCACAAAGATGTTGGGTTATGACTTTGAAATCATCTACAAAAAAGGGAAGCAAAATATGGTGGCAGATGCACTCTCAAGAAAGGATGAGGATGTGGAAGCATTGTTGTGCGCCATTTCTATTATCCAACCAGATTGGATAAACGAAGCAAGGGAGGAATGGAAGAAAGATGAAGAAGTGTGGGCACTTATTCGAAAGTTACAACAAGACTCCAGTACATCTGATACATTTAGCTGGAAAAATGATTCGTTATGGTACAAAGATCGCTTATACCTCTGTAAGAATTCCCAACTAAAACAAAAGATTCTTATGGAATTGCACACTTATCCATTAGGAGGGCACTTAGGATTTTTAAAAACTTACCACAAGGTTAAGAAGGAATTTTTTTTGGGAGGGCCTTAAATCAGATATTCAAAAGTTTGTGGCAAAATGTTTGGTTTTCCAACAAAATAAAGTTGATACAATTAAGACATCGGGTCTATTACAACCTTTATCCATTCCAAGCCAACGTTGGGAGGAGGTTTCAATGGATTTTATCACAGGTTTACCCAAGTCTAAGGGAAAGAGTGTCGTCATGGTGGTAGTTGACAGACTTACCAAGTATTCACACTTTTGTGCATTATCACATCCATTTACAGCCACTACAGTTTCTACTACATTTATGGAAACAATTCAAAAGCTACATGGAAACCCAAAGATTATTGTAAGTGACAGAGATCCCATTTTCACTGGAAATTTTATGACATAATTATTTTCTTATCTTGGTACTCAGTTAGCTCATAGCTCATCTTATCATCCTCAATCTGATGGGAAAACTGAGATAGTAAACAAATGTTTGGAAGGATATCTTTGTTGCTTTGTATCTGATAAACAGACACAATGGGTCAAATGGTTGCCTCTGGCTGAATGGTGGTATAACACTTCCTTCCATACAACAAAAAAAATGACCCCATTTATGGCACTTTATGGATATCAGCCACCATCCATCACATCATATTTAAGAGAAAATTCTAAGGTTCAAGTAGTGGAACATCACATCGAACATCAACAAGTAGTCCTCCAACTCTTAAAGGATAACTTCGTGTTGGCACAGAATAGAATGAAACAACAAGCAAATCAACATTGCAGCGAAAGAAGTTTTTATGTAGGTGATTGGTACTCCTACGGCTACAACCATATAAGCAAATGTCCCTCAAGCAAGCTAACAAGGATAATAAATTATCACCAAAGTATTATGGTCCATACAAGGTGTTGCAAAAGATTGGTACTATCGCATACAAATTGGAGCTTCCTGTAGCTTCTCGATTGCACCCAGTTTTCCATGTTTCATGTTTAAATAAGGTTATAGGCGACAAGCTCCCAGTTCAAACAATATTGCCAGAACTTTACGAGGAAGGAAAAATTATATTGGAACCAGAAGCAGTCACAGAAACAAGAACTCGACAGTTACGAAAATGATCAATTTCGGAGTATCTTATCAAGTAGAAGAACTTATCCGCTTAAGGTTCCACATGGGAGGATGAGAATTTTATACAGAAGCATCCAGAACTACTCAAGCGCTGAGGACAACACTTTTTTGAAGGAGAGGGGCGTGTTGGGTCCCTATAATACTAGTGATTACCCCATTACTATTGTAGTTGTATCCCTTATTAATATTTTTGTGCCCCTATTGTCCGCATAATGTTATTACTGTGCCACATAGAATCCCTCTATTGTTATTTTTGTGGCTTTATATTATTATTGTTAGGTCGGTTGTGTTATATTGTGACTCCTTAGACTCCTATATATAGAAAGGAGGTTTTGTCATTTGAATCATCCAAGAATTGTTCTTTTGTGTAATGTAAAGGTGCCCCCTTGAAGAGCCTAAATCCTAAGGCATTGATCTCTCTTTTATATCTTTTTGTGAGCTGGTTTCATAACATGGTTGTTGCCATCATCCCCACATGCCTACTGATGCTCTTCAGAAAAATCCTCATCTGAATGGACAGAATGAGTCTCCCCCTGCTCTACCTCTATCTTTCTCCCTTAGATTTACAACTGTGATCTAGTGTCCACACTCCCTAACATGTTAAACATATCCGCTCTCTTCTCATTTGATTTATTCTCTTCTTTGGGGGTTCTAGATATTGCTCTTTCTTTGGCTCCTCACCTTTTCCAGATCTGAAACCTCCAAAGATTCTCCTTATCAAATTTATTTTAACAAGAGGGTCAGCGCTAAGGGCTGCGAGCTACCTTAGTGACTCATGCATGAGCTAAAAAATTTGAAAATTTCAAGCTCCTTGAAAAATTCTTGCTTGATATTTTCAATGTTCTCTGAGAGTATATGAGTTTCACTGCAAATGGTTTTGCGAGCAATCTATGATTGTATTGCTGTAGGGGTAGTATTGGTTAACGACATGTAATTTAATTTCAAACCAACAACTCATATATTACATCATTCCCAAAAGTACATGAATCAATGGCATAAATATTGCTTTGATGACAAGGTGATATATACACAAATTTAATTTACTTGACAAAGAAAATATATAGCAACACAGATTACAGAGGAACTTGGTAAAATAACTTTTCTCAGGAAATATGTAGCCTCCTTATGCCCTTTTCTGAAGGAGAATTTGGTCTTGAACCTTGTCACTCAGCTTCCTACAAATTTTCAATCTCCAAGATATATTATGTCATAGACAACTCCAGGATTATGACTTCTTCAGTAATACAACGAGAACATTCAACAATCCCTATCTCTCTAACAACTGATATTGTCAATGATGACATGACAATGAATTCGGTCTTCATAATGTGGCTTCTTGAAATGATATTGCAGCATTTGAGGCAGGTGAGTACACTGCCTAGAATTATCTTTTCCATTTAGATTCCTCACTATGGCAGCCACTAAGCACAACAAAAGGAAAACTTGGTCTCTGATTAATCAACTAGATGAGATTCATTGCAATCTCTAGCACTGAAGTCTGCTCCAACCAATTCAACACTAAAATTAGTCTCCTAGTAAAAGCGACAACTAACAGAAGTATTTTCATTTCCCTTCCACCGCAATCTCATCCAAGGAAATGAAGACAACATAGCTCGAGAGAAGGGGTGATGTTCAACTAGCCAAGGGACTGAAAACTCGATCTTCCTAAAGCCTGGAATGGCCCTCTAAAATTTCGCCCTCAAACTAATAACAAAGTCACCTCTGCATGCATTTCATGGGCTCGTCCTCTTCATAAAAATCCCTACAAGACTAATATCAAACCCAACCTTGGTGGATGTGTTGCTCTAGGCACTGAAACGTGCCTTCTAGTTACCTTAATGACTGATAATTTCTTGAAGAGTTGAATTCTTGAAATTACGCAACGAGAGATCCTCACACCCTGAAGAAAAACAAATTGATCTCCACTCAGGCTATAAGTTTCTTCCCTCTGATCTGGAAAGGACATAATAGAAATCGAACTCATTGAATATATTTTAATTGGCACTGAATCATACAACCTCTTAACCCGCTTGCTGCTGCAACAATTTTTCGGCCCCTATGTGGGAAATTTGACTATCCCGAAAATTGACAAAATTTTATTGAGAGATTCCTTTCGAGAATAAAATTCCCGGGATCTGCAGGAGTCTCGACTTCAGAAAATCCTCACCACCTCTGCAAATACAATTCCCGTGGATGATTATTCAACATTTATCCTGTTAAATTATACCTGAATACTTGTGGACGACTCAACACGTGTAATTGCAGTGATGGACAGGTTGAGATATTTTTCCTTCCTTGCAATCTTCAATTCAACTCTCAAATTATAAGGCTGTCAATATGTTGTGTGCTATCAAAACTGGCTATATTAACTCTCGATTTGTTGTCAGCCCACCAAAAGAAAATTTAAGTTGTCCTTCAAATAATTCTTTTGAATGTTAAACATATAGTATATTTGATAGAAGAATTCTAAGCTCGAACCTTAATAATTCATCCATAGTGGAATGGGACCCATATTATAAAATATTGTTGGATAACTAATATTCTCGACAAGACAATTCAGCTTGAGGTTTCGAACTGGCCAAACATCCATGTTGCGCTCATATTAATGAACATACCTAGAGGAATTGGTGATGACATTCACCCCTGCAGAACAATAAATAATGAGTGTCTTCTTAACGATGATTCGGTTTTTGGCTTTCACCAAATTAAAGTCGACTCTTCAAATTTGATAGGATCCCTCACTTGTACTACAAAAAAAAAGGTCATTGTTGAGGGTCATGCTTGTGACGGACCTTTAAGGTCCGTCACCAATGCCGCATATGGTGACGGTCTTTAAAAAAGCATTGTTGTAAGTGTATATAGTGATGGTCCTTTATAGTTTGTCACCAAAGCCTTTTTCAATGGCACTTTTGGTAAGGATCATTAATGTTATGCTCTTATCCTGCAAGACAATACTGGAATACATAATATGCGAAGAAATATACCCAGAACGTAGAATAGTGAGAAACAACAACAAGTATTTTATTATTCAGAAAGCAATGTTCACTTGCCTCTTCAAGGGGGTAACCTCCAATAGAACAGAGCTCGATTACAAAATAAGACATGATGCTCCTCGCAGGGAGTCTCTATCCTTTATATATGACTCATACATGCAATACCATGGTTCTTATTAATACCATCTATCTAATACCATGGCCCATTTGCAACTAACTGTGGTCCCGTCATTAATTGTGGGTTAACCACTTACAATTATTAATATGGGCCTTATTGACTCCTTACTTAACTATGACTATGACTCGATCCTACTACATGAATAAGGGGGTTAGGGTGGGACCCTAAGATGCCCTCCCCCTTAAGAATAACCTTGTCCTCAAGGCTGAAGCTGCGGAAACTGTTGAAGAATAGTGGCTGGTTCCCAGGTTGCATCTTCCAGAGAGGTGTCTTTCCACTTGACGAGGACTTCCTTGATCATGCGGCCACGCAGGTGTCGTTCTCGTGTGTCTAGGACCTATTTAGGTTGGAGCCAGATTGACCCTTCTTCATCCAATTCAGGTAGACTCGTTTGAATTCTGCAATTGTTCCCAATCACTTTCTTGAGGCATGAGACATGGAAAACTGGATGGATTTTTGCAATGGGTGGCAAAGCTAGCTTGTAGGCCACTTCTCCAATGCGTTGAAGTACTTGATATGGTTCGTAGAATTTTGGAGATAGTTTATGACAACCCTTGTCTTTGAGTGAAGTTTGCTTATATGGTTGCAACCTCAAAAATACATGATCCCCTTCTTGAAATTGGCACTCTGAGCAATGCTAATCTACATGTTGCTTCATGTGGTTTTGAGCTTGATGAAGATTCTCTTTAAGATGGGCGAGCATGGTTGTGTGGTTTTGTAGGAGTTGATCCACTGCTTGTACCTTGGAGCATCCCTTGATATAAGAAGTAGGGGAAGGAGGGAGTTAACCATAAACTGCTTCATAGAGAGTCACTTTGGTGGTGGCATGATAGTTGGTGTTATACCACCATTCAGCTAGAGGCAACCACTGTACCCATAGATGTTGCTTTTCTGAAGGGGAACATCTAAGGTAGGTTTCCAAACATTTTTTGACGGCCTCAGTTTGACGATCCGTTTGTGGATGATAGGAAGTACTGAGTTTTAGTTGGGTGCCTTGTAGTGTGAAGAGTTCCTGCCAAACTTTACTGGTGAAGGTCGGGTCATGATCAGACACAATAGAAGTGGGCATGCCATGCAATTTGAAGATCTGATCCATGCAAGATTGAGCGACCAAAGTCGGTGTAAATTGGTGGGGTAGGGCGCAGAAATGAGCATACTTAGAAAGTCGGTCCACAACCACCATGATGACTGACTTGTTTCCCGACTTTGGAAGACCTGTAATGAAATCCATAGAAACCTTCATCCATATAGATGCTAGGATGGGCAACAGTTGTAATGTGCCTAGTGCTTTGACTGTCTCCCCTTTGTGGCATTGACAGACATCACATTCCGCTACAAAAGTAAGGATGTCCTTTTTCATGCCTGTCCAATAAATGATCTTCTAGTGCGAGCATATGTCTTCTGAAAGACTGAATGTCCTTCAGTGGGGGATGAGTGCAATTCTGCAAAAATGCGGCTTTTGAGGGTGGATGTTGGTGATATTACGACTCTGTCCTTGTAGCGAAGAATCTCATCTTGCCACGAGTAGCCGTTGGTGGAATTTGGATCCGCCTGCAATTGAGTAATGAGTTGGGAGAGCCCAAGATGTGAAAACCATTCCCTGCAAGCCTCTTCAATCCATTCTAGAATGTGAAGGGAAATTACTAGCAGGGTACTTTCCTCCTCAAATTGGCGAGATAATGCATCTGCTACACTATTTTCGCGCCCTTTCTTGTAAATGATCTCATCATCATATCCCAGCATTTTGGCTAGCCATTTATTTTGTTGTGGGGAGGATAGGCATTGCTCTAAAAAATATTTAAGACTGTGATGGTCTGTGCAGATTTGGAAATGTCACCCCAGTAAGTAAGGTCGCCAGGTATCTACTGCATGTAAGATGGCCATCATTTCCTTCTCATAGGTAGATTGTCCCAGATTCCTCCCACTTAGTTTTTGGCTTGTGAAGGCCAAGGGTCGACCTTCCTGCATTGAGACTGCCCCAATACCCATACCTGAAGCATCACATTCAATGACAAAAGATTTGGTGAAATCAGGTAGTGCTAAGACTGGAGTGGAACACATGGCATTTTTGAGAGCTGTAAATGCCTATTGTGCATCATCATTTTAGAAGAATGAATTTTTCTTGAGGAGTTGAGTGAGGGGCTTCGCAATGCAGCCATAATTGCAGAAAAATTTGTGATAATAGCCTGTGAGACCCAAAAATCCTCTCAGGCTCTTCAAGGTCCTAGGTTGAGGCCAATCCTGCATTGCCTGGATCTTTTTGGGGTCCACCTTGACACCTTCATGCCCCACAATGTGGCCCAAATACTCAACTTCTTCCATGCCAAAAGAACATTTGGACATCTTACCAAATAATTTATGCTTGCAGAGCAGTTGCAAGAGCAGATCTACATGTTGAAGATGTGTGGCCCAAGTGCAACTATAGATGAGGTGTCATCAAAGAATACAAGGACAAATTTCCTGAGATATGGTTTGAGAAGGTGGTTCATAAGGCTTTGAAAAGTAGATGGGGCATTACAAAGACCGAATGACATGACCAGGAACTCATAATGGCCTTCATGATTTCTAAAAGCAGTCTTTGGAATGTCAACTTCCTTCATGCGAATTTGGTGGTAGCCTGAGCGAAGATCCAACTTAGTGAAGAATTGAGCCCCATTGAGTTCATCCAATAAATCATCAACAACCGGGATGGGAAATTTATCTTTGACTGTCAACTTATTGAGGGTCCTGAAGTCTGGACACATCCGCCATTCCCCATCTTTCTTGAGCACCATGACCACCGGTGATGAATAAGGACTAATGCTGGGACGAATGACACCTGCTTCCAAAAGTTCCTTGATTAATTTTTCTATTTCATTCTTTTGGGTGAATGGATATCTGTATGGGCACACATTTGGTGGTTGGGCCCCTGGAACCAAGGTGATGCTATGATCATGTTCCCCTCGCGAGGGTGGAAGCTCATGAGGCTTGTCAAAGACAGGGAGATGGTTATTCAAAATCTATTGCATCTCAAGATGAATCGGCAGAGAATTGGGTTCGACGGCCTAGATGGCATTAAATTGAGTGATAACTCCATGATGGACCCTTTTTAGCAATTTTTCCATCCTATGTGAGCTGATGATAGAAGAAGTTCCCACCTGGAGTCCACGGAGGGTATATGTGGAGTTGTTCTGCTTAAAGCTCATATATAACTCCTGAAAATCCATTGTGATTGGCCCAAGAGTGCGAAGCCATTCAACACCGAGGACAATGTCACAACCTCCGATGTCTATGGCAAACATGTGGGTCTTCAACTGATAATCCCCCATTTGAAGTTTGACATTTTCACAGCGGCCTTCACATTTCATTGTTCCCCAATCTGAAATTTGGACTTGGAAGTTAGAAACTACTCGTAAAAAACAATGCACTGCTTCCGCGACTTTTTGATGGATGAGATTATGTGTACTTCCACTATCAATCAAGACTAATACTGGGTGATGTTTAATAAAACCTATGATTTTGAGAGTTTGAGGTGAAGAAATCCCTGTCAAAGCATGCAACGAAATAACTGGTTCATCAGGGACATTGTCCTTGTGGTTGTCTTCTTCTACCTCCTCCGGTTCCTTAAGTGGTGGGGCTTCCTCCGATGAGTTGTAATCAGTGGAATCAATTTGGAAAAACTTAGGCTCCTCACATTTATGACCTGGGGAGTATTTTTCATCACAATAGTAACATAATCCATGTTTTCTTCTTTCGGCCATTTCTGGAGGTGACACCTTTTGAACCTAAAGTGTTTGAGTCGTGCTGTGATCCTGTGGGGGGCGACCCTTGGCAATGAAATTTGGGTGAATGGACTGGGCTGCTAACGCACGTTCCACATTACGAGCTACCTTGCAAGCCTTTGAACATGTGGGAGGGTGGTGTAGTCAGACATTCGCTTGTATGGCCTCTTTAATACTGCTGATAAAACATTCCGTGTAGAACACATTTGAGAGATCCCTAGTGCGAAAATCTAAGGCTTCAAAGGTTGTAACATATTCATCCACTGTGCTAGTCTATCGGAGCTTAGTGAGATGACCCAAAAAAGAAGATTCCTGGTCAAAGCGCTCTGTAAGAGCTTTTTTTGAAGGTGGCCCAAGTTAGAAAACTTCCATTGCAACATTGATGCCATTCCCACCATTGCCATCTTTGATTGTCCAAGTACATGCTCCCCACCATAAGGTGAGTCTCATTATCTAAGATGTTATTCAGATTGAAATACTTCTCCATTTGTGCTATCCATGCGGCCAGGTGAGTACCATCAAATTTATGCATATAAAGCTTGGGAGGTCGTGGACGAGATTGTTGGTGGGTATCCCAGAGGTGAAGAGAGCAGCTAAACTCACCCTCACTGTGTCCATTGCCAATATATGCCTCCTTGCGGGCTTCCTCTTTGCCCTTAAAGAGTGTGTCAGTTAGTCTGTCAAGCCAAGCTTGGATGGTTTGCAAGGATTGTTCAAGTTTGTCAATCTTCTCATTGGCCATAGCTTGCGCTCTAGTTTCTACCATGCACCGATCCGATGTGCTTGAAATTTGGGACCGCCTGAATTTTTTTCACTAACAATTGAATGGTACCACCTTGCTCAGCTCGTTTTCCTGATTCTTATGGGCTAGTTTTACTCCTTGCTTAGGAATACTGCAGTAGCCGAATCCCCAAAATTTCAATGTTGCCAAAAGTCCTGCGAAAATCACGCCTTGGTATAGGAATCCCACACAACTACTCAAATCTGGTGGATCTGAGAGATTTGGATGGATGATCAGATAGCTCTGAGCGGTAGCACCGGCTGTTGCTGCGGATATGATGGATTGGAAAGGCTAGTCTGCTAACTCAGAACTGCGAGACTGATGTATGTTGCTGCTACAACCCCACTTGCGAGATCTGATCTGGCAGAGATTATGCGTGATCCCGAGATAGAAAAGGGAATTGTGGTCTCGAGGAGTGTCAGGTGCTATAGATCACAATATACATAAGGGTCTGACAGTAGTACTCGGCCCAATGTTTCAGGGCTATAACTAAGGAGGATCAACTATACCCGTAGTCGTACAACCCGACTAACCTATCGTACGGGTGAGTAATCTCTTCGAGTGTTGTTCTCGGTGTACTGTAGCAGCAAGATGGCCAACAGTTTATCTATGGCGAGGTTTTAAAGGAGCTAGGGGGATTCTGATATACCTAGAGGGTACTTGGAAGATAGTCCGTGCGCGATTCTGTCTAATGCGCTACTACTCGAAGGGGTACTCACAGGGGTTGCAAGGGAGTCCAAAAAGCGTGACCACCTCTTGTATTTCCTGCGTGCATGCCTCCCCAAATCCGCAGGTTTATGCGCTCAACGACAGATCCTGTGGTTTAAAGACACCTGAACACGTCTCTAGCCAAAAAAAAAAATTGCTAAGAAATGGAGATCCCACCGGCCCTAGAAAGAGCTTTGATACCACTTGTTATGCTCTTATCCTGCAAGACGATACCGAAATACAGAATATGTGAAGAAATATACCCAGAACATAGAATAGTGAGAAACAACAACAAGTATTTTATTATTCAGAAAGCAATGTTCACTTGCCTCTTCGAGGGGGCAACCTCCAATAGAGTAGAGCTCGATTACAAAATAAGACACGATGCTCCTCGCAGGGAGTCTCTATCCTTTATATATGGCTCATACATGCAATACCATGGATCAATACCATGGTTCTTATTAATACCATCTATCTAATACCATGGCCCATTTGCAACTAACTGTGGTCCCGTCATTAATTGCGAGTTAACCACTTACAATTATTAATATGGGCTTTATCGACTCCTTAATTAACTATAATTATGACTTGATCCTACTACATGAATGAGGGGGTTAGGGTGGGACCCTAACAATTAAAGGACCATCACTAATTCTCTCTTTGGTGACACTCTTGGTGAGGATCATTAAAGGCCCATCACTAATTCTCTCTTTGGTGACACTTCTAGTGACAATATTTTATTGACCGTCACCATTGATCTTTTTGGTTACTTTTGGTGACGGTAAATAAATGTTCGTCATCAATTATCATTCCAATGAGTTTTTTATGACACTTGATGCCTGTGATGGACCTTTAAGGTCCATCACCAATGTCGCATATGGTGACGGTCTTTAAAAAATCATCGTTGTAAGTGTATATAGTGATGGTCCTTTAAGGTTTGTCACCAAAGCCATTTTCAATGACACTTTTGGTGAGGGTCATTAATTTTCCATCACTAACTCTCTCTTTGGTGACACTTTTGGTGAGGGTCATTAAAGGCCCATCACTAATTCTCTCTTTGGTGACACTTCGAGTAATGAACTTTTGTTGACCCTCACTAATTCTCTACCATGTTCGTCATCATTGATCATTCCAATGAGTTTTTGATGATGCTATGTACTTGTTACTATATTTTTTGTCAAAATATAATGATTTAAGACCATTGTTATGGAGTCTTTTTCGTTGTGTGTCCAAGGTCATAGTGGTTATAATAGCCAGTCAATTTGTTAAGAAGTAATTAGCGTGTATCATTTCCCTCAAGTCATAAAAATATAGTATTCCTATGAGTCAACACATAATTCATCTCTATTAGGTTTATTATCTAACAAATTTCCTTTAAATAATGGTCCACTAGTGTGTGTAGGAACTATATTATTTAATACATAATCAAGCTTTGTCAATTCTATTAACGAAAGAGACCTAACACTCCTCAACACTCATGACACACCTTAACATGCTTTGGAACAATATACTAACATTCCTTGGCACCTCGCATGTCTTGGAACATCTTTGTACCTGGAACATCTTTGTACCTAGAACATCTTGCCATGAGTAGGATGCCAAGGCACATTTTAGCATGCCATAGCATAGCATAGCACTCCCCTATCATGTGTTGGCATTCCCTGTAGTCCCTAGCATGCCGTGGAACTCCTTGGCATAATATTGCATTGACAAAAATTAGCACTTGGCACACATTGGCACTTGGCATGTATTGGAACATATTATTAGTGTGCCTAGCATGCCCATTTTGAAAAAGATAAAGTCCCGACTTATTAACCCTCTTATGTGTTCATTTCCTTTCATTTTATCTTGGTTATTCCTTTTGTTGCCTTGAAACTCCTTGATGCATATTGGCATACTCTGGCACCCTGCACATCCTAGCATGTCTTAGCACCTGGAATGCCTTGGCACTATTTGGCACATGTTAGCACACCTTGGAACTACCTAGCACACTCTAGGACTTCTTCACATTCCCTGATATTCCCTAGCATGCCTTACCCATTCTTAACATACCTTTTCACTCCCTCCTTGGCATGACAACTAGCACTGATTGACACTCCCCAGCACACCCTCATATTCATTCACTTACATGCATTTTCACCTAGTGCTCCCTTGTGTTGTCCTCGTACTCCCTAACACTCCTCGGCATGCATTGGCACTATCTAGCACACCTTAGCACTCATAAGTGAAGAATGAAACTTGTAACCAATGCTACTAGACTTGGAATAGAAAATAAATCGGCGAGGCAAAAAAGCTAAGAGTTTTAATCAGATTGGGGAAAATTTGAAAAAAAAATCGGGAAAAAATCAGTGAATTCAATAAATAAATATATACACGTATATGAATTAAAAAAAAAAACATTTTTCAATGATATTCAGTAAAGCCATTTCCAAACAATTCATAATATCAATATATGCCCAAAATATCATGAATGAATAAGCATCTCATATGTGTTATGAGTCCAAACATGATCCAAAGTACTGAGTCATGACTCCTAACTAGTGACTACATAGAACTAGAAGCAACTGCTTCTAAAAGTTTACAAACAACTGCATACTAATTAGAAAAATCAGCAACTAAGAGTCTGAGACTCTTAAGAGTGAGAACTAGAAGCGATTCCTCCCACTCCTCCGCTTGCTTGACTCTCAAATCTCTTCAAGTCATGTAGGCTTAAAAGAGGAGCCTCCTCTAATTGGACCCAATCTACTACATTTGTAGTTTCCAAATCTATCTCTTCAAGTTCTATTAGTGAATGATCCAAACCTATCATTATCATGAGACATTGAAATGTGAATTTAAGTTTGACTTTGAACTTTAAATTTTAAACTTTAAATTCCAAATCAGATTATGAAACCTTCAAATTCAAGCTCTCACCTAGTATTTTCTTGTTGTGAAGTTGTAGATTGTAATGTAAAAATACAAGGTCATTTAAGCGCTTTTGTGTCAATCGGTTGTACTTCTTAGAATGTATTTTCTCAAACATGCTCCAGTTGCACTCACAACCTGAAGCACTGCATGCTTGGTTTAAGATTTGAATGGCAAATCTCTTCAAATTTGGTGTAACACTACAAAAAAAATTCTGCCAAAGACCTAACAAGTGGCTACGGTTTGTGAATAGATGTACTAAACAATAAATAGTAAAAACTTAAAAAGACAAAGAAATTTAATAAAATAGTTAACATACAAAATAAATTTTAAACAAATTTAATGAACTGATAAAGCCTTCAAGCCTCATAAGGGTACCTGGCGACACCTTAGACCTTTCTTGTATAACATTGGTATAGGAAAATAATTTAGGTGGTGCTCCATAATCCTATACTTGGGAAAAGACACGACTTTGAAATTCTGGATCAGGGAAGCACCTTTCCATGCATGTCATAAGTCCTCTGTGAACCTCCCCATCCTCATTAAATTTTCTCTTATAATAAAAATACTATGGGTTTAAGAAGTACCTAGAAGCATGTAAGGGGGAATGCAATTTCCTATCCCAGTGTGTATCAATAATTTCCCAAAGAGGCATATACTTTTCCTCCTCATCCCCTTATCTTCTTTTAATGGCCTACTTTCTGAGATCCATCACCTCATAAATGTAACCCATAGTGGGTTTGTCACCATCAACCATCCTGAAAGTTCAAGCTTTTAGATTAAATTAATATGAAACATTGAAAATAAAAATAAGCTTTAAATGAAATTTAAAACATGAAAAAGTTAAAAGACTTGAAGTACCTGAAAACTCTAACAAGGGATTCCATCACAACAATAATCTCTTTGGCATCTTTCCAGAAACCGTCATTAAACACAAGTGCAAAAAATTCAATGCCTTCAAGGGTCTTGGAATGTTTATATGCCATCCACTCAGGTCCCAAGGACATCCTCTTCAGATTTGTCTTTTACTCAACCAAAAATTACAAAGATATGAAATTTGTTGCAAATCTAGTCACTGTAGGTCAAACAAATTCTTTACCTTCAGTGTATTTTCTCATGGTGTTTAGGACAATAATGTGGTTGTATAGGTATTTGTTTATGGATTTTTCCTTCTCCATAATTTCATCTATCTAATGAAGCTTACCAATGTCCTCAAGCATTAAATCTATACAATGGGAAACACAATAGGTCCAAAAAATAGTGGGGTGCCTAATCTCAAAAAGTCTACCAATAGCCATATAATTAGTTTCATTGTTGGTGAAAATTTGTACAACATGTTCTTCTCCCACTTCTTGAATGACTTCCTCCATCATTTCATAAATAAGTTGTGCAGTCTTAACCTTGTCTGAGGCATCCACTGATTTGAGAAACATTGTACCTACTGGACAAGATACAAGGAGATTTATTAAAGTTCTATTCCTCTGATCTGTCCATCCATCACTCATGATCGTGCACCCTATTTCTACCCATGATGAATGAAACTCAGATAGCACAAGCATGGAATCTTCAACACTTTCTAATAGCAAATTTGTCCTAATTCTCTCTAATGAAGGAGATTTGAACCCTGAACCTACAATAGCAACTGCATCAATCATAGCTTTCCAATAAGGACTTATGGCATAGCGGAAAGGTATGTTAGAATAGTACCAAAAGTTAGCAACGACCTTCCTTACCTAACTATGGATATTTTTCTTACAACCAGTGGTATCCAAGGTAGGTTGGGAACTATGTTTTGTACGGGGAGAAAAAAAGGTGTTTATGTTTCCACCTCCAATGTTGAATGCGGGAGGATTCATTTGGCCTTGAGTTTGAGATGGATTTGGAGCCATGTGTGGGAAACTTGGGAACTACATTGAGGATTCAATAGAGGTAGATGACAATGGGGTAGTGGAAGAAAAATTGTCAATTCCAAGAGTTCCTATTTCTTTTTCTTTTTTTCCTTTCTTTCTTTTCATTATGCTGACTCAACATATCAATGGCCAAGGTTGCTTGGTGTTTGACATTCTTGTCAATGTTTTTTCAAAGACCTATATCATGTTTGGGTACTTGTGTAAGGTGATACTTGAATTTATAAATGCCTCCACTACATTTCGCTTTGCAAAATTTACAAAGGAGCTTAGCGTCTCCAAGAATCTTGTCACAATAAGCCCAAGAAAAGTCCTTCTCCCTTGGAATTGTTGTTGTTTTGGACTTGTGTTTAAATTGTGTCTTTTGTTTAGATTTGGAGTTGTGCCTTCTATTTAAATTTGGCTCCTATAAAATACAATAAAAATTTAAATTTAAAATTCCATATATAACTTCGCAAAAAATAGGGTTGGTTTTAAAGGATATGAGGTTTTGTTAAAGATCAAAGAGGAGTTTATCTAGCAACACAAGAGTGTTTTGACCTAATATATCATTATGACCTTGAAACACAATTAGGTATATATGATGAAATGCTACCTAGAGGAAGTATTATCAACATATATTGCATTGTAATCTTGAATTTGGAAGTTCATTTAGCATAAGACAACTGAACCAATACATCAATAACAGATTATGGAAGAACAAAAATACCCAAAGTTGTGAATGCATGGTTAAATCCTTTGAAGTCGGCAAGACATCAACCAAGGAAGGAATGCTTGATGACTTGGTCTATGGTTGGTATGAAACCATTTCTTAGTGCATTTTTTAAATCTATTTAAGCCCCATTTATAGGGTTGGAAAGTCATAACCAAATGAATACGCCGAACATTCGATTGATGAACAGTGAAACTTGAAACCTGCCATTGAAAATGACATTGAAACTTCAATATAGTAATATACCTATTATTTAATCTAAGTGCCAATGCACCTCAATTGTTGAATAGTGAAGTGGCTAAGCCTAATGGTAACACACGTTGAAGGTGACGCGCAGTTGCTTGAGGGTCGATATGGAGTATGGATAGGGCACACATTGGCGACTGCTTGATTTTAGAGTCTGGACTTAGGCTCACCTTGGCGGTTCCCTAATATTGAGTCTAAAGTGTGTAATAGTGAGTAGTGATTGATTACTGAAGGTCTCAATGTATGAGTTTTTTGCCAGAGAAATGAGAAATAAATTTTGGAACGACTGACATTTAGTTTTTAGCAATGCGGCATACCTAAACTTGAAAAACTCATGCTCATCGAGTCAAGGCTGAAAATCGAATAAAATGGAATCAATCACAGGAATCTACTTTAATCGAAAAGTCTCAACTCGGTCAACATGAGTTAGACTCACAAATATTTAGATCGGATTGTTTGGAGAGCAAGCAGATTCCAACTCATGATTAATCACGATTGATCAGCGAGTCCTGTTTCAATACTTGTAACTGAAATTTGAAATGAAAATAGGAGATGTTAAAATTGCAACTAATTGTGAATTTTCTAAACTGAAATTGGCCCATCGACATTGTTTCTATTTGTGGTTGGGCACGTCAACAAAAGAGATTCATGTTAAATTAGGTTCATGGAGAAAATATTTTATGGAAGATGTTTCTTTTATGTCGAGGAGGACAGTAATATTTTTTATTAAATTTGAATAACAATAGTATCTACTCTATATATCCCGTATCTCATTATTTTTTATCTCCTGTAACTCATACAGAAAGCGGGGTAATAGTGGACATGTAGTATCAAGCTCTACTCCTTTTAATCCAAAGTTCTGCATGCAAACCTTTGTGTCACTTGCATTGCAAAGCCTTCATTGTAGAGTGTGGAGTTAACACCTACCTCTGCATGACAAAAGCTACACATACCTTTTGTCCATTCTTTGTTTGGAGTTTGGGAAAACAAGCTCCACATACTATTTTTCCATACCTCTATGTGAGTGTAGCTTTGCACATTTTCTTTGCTTCAACCAATATCAAAAGCATTTGTGAGCTTCTTTCAAGGCATGAATACATGCTTCAATCATGGAAATTAGCAAAGTTTCTAAAGAAAAAAATAATGATGGAGTTATCCTTTTCCATTTCAAATATGTCAGGATTCTATTGAGAGTTTTTTAGAGATAATTATTAACTAGCCCTATACTTTTCCCTTTTCCTTAATATAAATTGCATCTCTTATTACATTTCTACTCAAGAGATTTACATCAAATACTGGATCAAAGGGCCAAGGAATTTTCATAAATGATTCCTTGTCCAGTAGAAGAATAAATGATCAACATATCAGCTTGGCTATAATTTCTTGGGAATTAATAGTTGTTTTGAAAAATGACTACTCTTGTTTGAATCTAGAACTATGGTTAAGCTTTGAAAATGGATTTTCCTCCAAATTTATCTTGGAAATGTCCTAATTAAAGGCTTCTCTATATCTCCTACACTAGAATGAATGGCTTTTATGTTGAAAAGTATAGCAAAGCTCCCTTCTGAAAAGCCTAATCATCCCATTGTCACCAAGAGCTACTCCTTTTCCCCATATTGGACCCAAAACAACATTGAGTACTTAATTATGATCCAACCTGAGAAATTTTGATTGACACTACAACTCAAGAGCTATTAAATTTAATGTGCTAATATGATTCGTCATTCTTTCATTCAATAATTATATTGTTTTTAAATTTTTCATTTGTGCTTGTAGTATGTGGTACTAACCTTATTTCACTTGAAAGGGTTTTTATTCTTGTCCTATGACAATGCTAGTAAGATTTAGGCCTTTTGTAGTATTTGTACCCCATGATCATTTTTGCAAGATGTATATCCTATGTGGAAAGAAATAAGCATTTAGTTATTACCTCCTAAATTAAAGCATTGTTTCTTTTATTAGGTGCCATGTAACATCCTCTACAAGTTGAGGACGAATGGGACGTAATATCCTATCCATGCCCATAGACTATAGTCCTCCATAAAGGGGAAAAATCCCCAAAATACCCATTGTTGGGAAATTTTTGGGGAAATTGGGCTTAAAAAACCCAAATTTGGGGTTTGGAGTAAGGTTTACTCAATCACTTAAGAATATTAAACCCCTTTGACAAATCTATAAATAAAGAAGGATTGAATTCATTTTGGATCACCAAGTGTGGATTAATTCACTTTTTCTTGAGCATTAGGTTTGATAGTTTTTGACCCCTTCTATATCTTGTCAATTTTGGTGTTGAAATATTCCACCCTAATTGAA
Organism: Pinus tabuliformis; assembly: GCA_031772625.1. Lineage (NCBI taxonomy): Eukaryota > Viridiplantae > Streptophyta > Pinopsida > Pinales > Pinaceae > Pinus > Pinus tabuliformis. Next base: position 1,106,035,114 of record CM062804.1, on the reverse strand, counting down.
ATTCCCTTATTATCTCGTTTTTTGAGCACAAGGGTCTCTGGCTAGTCAGCGAATTCTGTTGGATATTGGTCTCGTCTTTTTCTGGGCACAAGATTTCTATTAAAGGTGAATGAATTTGGAGGATAGTGCATGATAGCTTAGTTCTGTTTGTCATATCCTTCTCTTGAAGGAAGCAACAAAGTTTCTAAGTCCTTAATATCATGTTCTGGGAAAAGCACTTACCTTAGGCAATGGATTTGTTTCTGGCACCTAGAGTAGCGAAAATATTTGCTTTATTTAGTTTTTGCATGGACAGTTAAAAGGAGCACTTCACTAGTTATTAATTCTCAGCCTTAGCTAAGGAATCATATTTGCATATCTCATATCATATTCACTAGCAGGAGAATTTAATTGTCTTATCTGTCCATGCAAGGAAGGTACATTAGGATTAGGAGTTAAGAAAGTTGAGACATTGTTGTACATGTTTCCAGATTCATTATACCTTCTACACTAAAGGAAAAGTGAATAGTAGTGTTTGAAATTTTTAGTTATTTCTTGTTTCAAAGAGTAATAAATAGTGATGTGATTTATGTTTCAAGTCTTTGTACTAGTTGTTACTTTCTTCAGTGGCATGTGCTTCCCTGTTCAGAAAAAGGGGTTTTTCTGCAGTATCTAGCCTCCAAAGCTTCTTCAATGCAAACTAAATATCAATTTTTCCCCCGTACTCCAAATCATCTAAGGCATCACCGTAGAGAAGTTCCAAAGTAGCCCAATGAGCTTTGATAGACCAACTCCAACCCCATGTCACCATGCAAGTGTTAACATCACTGCTATAAAAGTTATTCTGAAGTGTTGCATCCTACACCAATTCCTAAGATGGATGGCCAAAGGGGTTCTAGAATGAGGCTCAACCTTCATTACGACATTTAAGACTTTTCAAAGGGATCGGTCCCTTTAAACCACACCAATTTTTACACTTTCAAAATTTGGTCATGTTCCTATCAATTTATATTTTGTATTGAAAAGTCAGCTATTTTACTTGTTTATTGAATTTAGGAACAATTATAGGTCAGCTCCAGCAAAATGTCAACAAATTTGTGGGTTAGGTTGGAATTTCTCCAAATATTATCACACATGTATATATAATCACACATTTTCCTTTTTAGATCTTAATTGGTTGAACAAAAAGGTTCGTTGCTTGTGTAATTTTGTCCCATACCTCCACATCAGAACTCATAGATAACAATATTCTTAATTCTTCATTTGTGTGCACAATAAGATCCCTTTTGGTTGATATTTTTGATGGAGCAACCTCTGACAGTACACCTTTTACCACAGAGATGTTGTTGTTGGGTAGAAATCTCCAGAGGAGTCTTGCACCATACATATAAATGGCTATTGTATATCACAATAATAAGCATTAACATATGAATATGTACAGACCCTAAACTATGTGCATTAAATGCATTACTTTTTGTTTCATGGAAGATTTTGTTCTACATAGTAGATGTGTTGTGGCACTTGAGTGTGTTCGCATAAAAAATTCTAAGGCAAAATCCGGATTGTCATGTGTCATGGAAATTCAACATATGCCTTGTTCACCTAAGAACTACTTGTAACTCATCTTAGGGTACTCATGTACAATCTCACTCATCAGAACTACTTGTAACTCATCTTAGGGTACTCATGTACAATCTCACTCATCCCACTTAGTAGGTTACCAAGACAAGGCTCATCACATCCAACCTTGGTCTAAAACAATTAAGCAACACAATTTACATCTTGACATGCTATAGCACATGACATGTCTTAGAATTCCTTGAAACTATGTGGCATGTGTTAACATCCCCTACATTCCTTAGCATGCTTTGACACTCCCTAGCACACTGTGGCACTTCCTGACATGCCTTGGTAGTTTAGCATACCTTGGCATTTCCTAGCATTTAAATTTGTCACTCCCTCCTTAACACACCTAGAATTCATTGAAACTCCCTCTCACACACTCTTATTCATTAATTTCCATGCATTTTGAACTAGTGCTTCCTTATGTTTCCTTGACACCCCCTAACACTCCCTAGCTCACCCTAGCACCTCTCACATCTTGGCATAATGCCTTAACACTATAGCCTTACTTGGCACTACATAGTATACCTTGTCACTCTCTCCTTAGCACACCTAGACATCGCTGACACTCTTGGTCGCAAACTCATATTCATTCATTTCCATGCATTACCTAGTTCTCCCTTGTGTTTCCGTAGAACTCCTTATCACTCCTTGACACGTGTTGTTACACCCTAGCACCTATGACATCTTGGCATGTTGCCCTAGCCTCTAGCATGCCTTAAAACTACCTAACATACCTTGTCAATTTGTCCTTAGCACACCTAGAACTCATTGAAACTTCTAATCACAAACTCTTATTTGTTCATTTCCATTCATTTTGAAATAGTTCTCCCTTGTGTTTCCCTCGCACTCCCAGCTAACACTTCCTTACACTCGTTGACACATCTTGGCTACATGTCACCCTAGAACTCTAGCATTCCTTAGCATTGCCAAGAATGCCTTATAACTCCTCCTTAACACACTTGGAACTCACTAACACTCCATGCCACACAATCTTATTCCTTCATTTCCATGCATTATGACTTAGTGGTTCCTTGTGTTTCCCTAACACTCCCTAACACTCCTTAGCACACATTAGCACACCATGGCGCTTGTCACATCTTAGTAGGATTTCCTAACACTGTATCATCTATTGACACTACTTATCATACCTTGTCACTCCCTCCTTAGCACACTTATAACTTGTTAACACTCCCTATCACACACGCACATTCATTCATTTACATGTAATTGAAACGAGTCCTCCCTTGTGTTTCCTTGGCAATCCCTTGCATTTGTTGGCGTCACATCCTAGAACCTAGCACACATTGGCATGCCTTAGCACTTGGCATGTCTTGACATGGCTAACATTCCTTAGAAATTTATAACATGTGTTATCACTTCCTGAAATTCCATGCACACCTTGGCACTCCCTAGTTTTCATGCCCTCATAGATAACCTTACCTTTTTGGTGACTTGGGAACCCAACCAAGTCATTGAAAAAATAGTGTTGTGCCTAGACCAAAGTCTCCCTTTGTCTCAAACTGCTTTTTCCATCCTCTTATCACAATCGTAGGATTTCCTCCTATAAGTCCTAATATGAAATTCTCCTAACACACTTCATCCATGGGACACCTAGAATTCACTGACACTCACTCGCATAACTCTTATTCATTCATTTCCATGCACTTTGACCTAGTTCTCCCTTATGATTCCCTAACACTCCTTGACATGCATTGACATTATCTGGCATATGTCAGCACATCTTTTCATTCCTTGGCATGCCATGACACTCCTTAATTATCATTCCCTCATAACTACCCTTATTTTCATTTAGACTTAGGAACCCAACCAAGTCCTACCTCGACTACAACAACTTTACCAAGTTACATTTACTACAAGTAGACTATGCCTTGTTCCCCTAATAGACTATAAATCATCTTAGAATTCTCATGTCCAATATTAACTCATCCCACTTAACAATTTACCAAGTCAAGTCTCACATCCAACAGTGCCCATAAAACAACTAAGAAACATAGTTTACATCTTCAAATGCCTTAACATCTGGCACATATAACAATCCATTAGTAGTACATGGCACACATTATCATCCCCTGCATTCCTTGGCATGATTTTCCACTCCCTAACAGACCCTACCACTCCCTAACATGCCTTGACACTCTAGCATGCCTTGGAACTGCCTAGCATTTACCCTTGACACTCCCTCCTTAACACAATTGGAACTTGCTGACACTCCTTACCACACACTCTTATCTATTTATTTAAATGCAATTTGAACTAGTTATCCCTTGTGTTCTCATGGCACTCCCTAACACACATTGGCACACCCTAGGACTTGGCACATCTTGGCATGTCACCTTGGCACTCTAGCATTCCTTGGAACTACCTGGCATACCTTGTCACTCCCTCCTTAGCACACCTAGAATTCGCTGACAATCCTTGTCACATGCTCTTATTCATTCATTTCCATGCATTTGAAACTAGTGATCCCTTATTTTCTCCTAACACTGCATAACTCACCCTGGCATGCATTGGCACACCTTAGCACCTAGCGCATCTTGTCATGTTTCGGTGGCCTCTAGAATGCCTTCGCATTGCCTAGCATACCTTGTCACTCCCTCCTTAGCACACCCTGAAATCACTGACACTTCCTGTCACAAACTCTTAATCATTCATTTGCATGCATTATTTTCACCTAGTGCTCCCTTGTGTTTCCCTAACGCTCCCTAACACTTCCTAGCACTATTTGGCACACCTTGGCACCTAGCACATATTGGTTGCATGTCGCTCTGGCATGCTAGAATGACTTAGCACTGCTTAGCATACCATGTCACTCCCCTCTTACCACACCTGGAACTCATTGACACTCCCTATCACACACTCTTATTCATTCATTTCCATGCATTTTTACTTAGTGCTCCCTTATGTTTCCCTAGCACTCACTAACACTCACCACACATTGGCACGCCTAACTACAATGTGTTTCACTAGTAGTCAATCCAGAAACCCTTCCAGAGTCTAGCTAGTTACTTGTTCTTCACTAAGATATTAGGGTTAAGTTTATTGTATAGTGTTCAGTGTGAAAATATTACTAGGTGTTTTTATAGCATAGAGTAGTTATGATCTTCCCAATGTACACAAGGATAACTGAGAAGTGTTTTCCATAATCATGCAAGTGGAACTTCATCATGTACATCAGGGTAGCGACAAAATATTTATCATATTTACACAATGCAAGGTGATAAGAAAATATTTACATTATATATGTGAATGTACTAAGATCAGGACCATTATCATCATATCTACATGTTTACTACAATACAAGGGTCATTACAACCCCTTAAAAATAGCCATAAGGGCTTCCTCTTTTGCAGCTCCTTGACCACAAGGGTTTAATTGAAAAACACATAGTTCCTTTAAAGATTTGTAGGTTAAGGTAGCCACTTCAAGCCCTTGAACTTAAAGATAATCAAATATTTGCAATTTGTTACAATAATAAGTCCATTATGCACACTCCTCATCTTAGAGTTGGGTAGAGAGGGAGAATACTTGATTGATGCCAACCTTGTAAATGAAAAAATTTTCCTACACATTGGTTGGACACTTCACCACTAGTTGACACCACTAACACACAAAAAATGTCCAAGATACCCATAATATGTGCCCTACACCCAAGGGCTTAGACTACACCTCCATAAAATGTACCTTCAACTTTAGATGTCCCAAAACAATAATATCCTAACCCTAGCCTATTTGTTAGATTTTTGTAACTTTCTCCTTAACTAACATTTGTCTTTAACTATTTAATCCACTCACCATATACTATCTCTTGTTTGCACCGACCTAGTATACAAGAACACATGCTTTTAATACAACCAAGTTAAGAGCACGTGTTTCCTTTTCAGATTCCAAAAGTATAACATGTCTATATTTATAAACTAACAACAAAATCATTGCATAAAATAGGTAAGACTAAAACTAAATTAAAATTAGATTAAATTATTATTATGATAAATACACCAAATATGGAAAAATTGTTTTCAAACACAACCATAAAAAAAGTGTTAGTTTATCAGATACAACTACAAACTTATTTAGCCAGCCTAGATCCATCTTAACCTGAATCTATCAAGCGCCAAGAGGGATCAATCTCTCGATATGAAAACCTCTTCTTTGGCGCTCGATAGATCTAGGTTGGTTATATAATACTATATAATATCTATATTTGTATCTATGTGTCTCTTTCTTATTCCCTCTGTCTATCTCACCCCCAAAACATACACACTCTCTCACCATATCTATCTCTCTCTCCCTCCATCTTCCTCTCCACCTCCCTCTCTTCCCTCTATCTCTCCTCTCTCCATCGCTCTCTTGTCACTCCCTCTCTCTCTACCTTTATCCCTCTATGTCTTTCTTCTTCCTTCCCTCTCTCCCCCTCTAACTTCATCTCTCTCTCCTCTCTCTTATTATTTTCTCTCCCTTTCTCTCTCACCTCCCTTTGTCCCCCCCCCTCCATCTTTGGGCCTCCCTCTCTCTCTCTTTCCCTTCTCTCCCTATCTTTATCCCCACCTATTCTCTCTCTCCCCTCCTCTCTTCTCTCCCTCTCTCTCTATCCATATATCCCTTGTCACTCCGTCTCTCTCTCCACCTCTATCTCCCTATGGCTTAGTTCTTTCCTCCCTCTCTCTCCCCCTCCAACTCCATATATCCTTCTCCCCCTCCAAGTCAATAACTCTCTCCCCCACTCTCTTCTTCTCTCTCTCCCCTCTCTCTCTTCCTACCTCCTTCTCTCTGTCGCCCCCCCATCACTCTCTCACTCTCTCTTTCTCTCTCTCTCTCTCCACCATCCAACTTTGTCATTATCTCCCTCCCCCTCTCTTCCCTTCACTTTTCTTGCTATTATCACTTGGATCCTTAGTTAAGATATATCTATGTTGGTTCTTACTAATATTTGTATTATATAAATTTCACATCTTTAAATACAAAAGTATTCTCCTTTTCAATTTTATTAAAACCTTAATTTAATTTATATGGGAATAATTTTAGTAGACGTGAGGATAGGGGGTTTATATATATCTTAAAACTAATTACAAACCTTTTCCTATTAGCTTCAAATAAAAAATGTTATAAAATTAAATTAAATTAAAATATTTTTATTGAGAAACAAGTTATGGTTTTTGGGCATGTGGTATTGATAAGGCATGATATTGGTCCATGGTATTGTAACAAATCCTATTTACAAGTTAATAATATCCATGGTAAAGTGGGGGGGATATCGATGGTTAAGAAACTTGTCATATTGTTATAAAATATTTAGATTGTGAAATAAGATATGATTTTTTGGCATGTGGTATTGATAAGCCATGGTATTGGCCCATCCTATTGTAACAAAGCCTATTCACAAGTTCATAATATCAATGACAAAGCGGGGGTGAATATCCATGATTAAGAATCCTGTAATATTCTTATAAAATATTTGATTTTGAAATAAGTTATTGTTGGGTTGTGTTATATTCTTTCCACAACTAGCCCACGTAGTTAACCGTAGGGTTAGAGGGGGGGCAGAGCCCCCCCTTCGTTGTGCCAATTGCGTAGTGAGGGGAGTTACAGGAGGTTTGAGGGGTATAGGTAACCCCACTCTATGGGGTTAGGGGCAACGCCCCAGGAAAAATTGGTTTTGGACTTTATGTTAGGTTGGGCGGACCTACCTATAGTTTTGTGCATGTTTTTCGCACATGGTTTTGGACGTGATGGTTTTCGGTCCATGGTTTTGGATGCGATGGTTTTCGGTCCATGGTATTGGATGCTTTGGCATGTATAAATATGTATTGTAACATCAAAAGGAACATAATGAAAAATTAAGCTGGTAGTCTCGGTTTTGGGATCCAGGGGAAAATCTATGTTTATGTGTTTTATGTGTTATGATCTCACATTGTTTATTTTCTATGTTTTAGAATTCGTATGCAGGTAATTTCTATATGGCGTTAAAACCTGCATTTGGTATCAGAGCTATTTTGGCTTCAAGGGGGTGACTTTTTTGCTGAGGGGTTTAGCTCAGGCCTGTGGTAGACCCTATTTAGTGGGAGATCTGTGAGATCGATTCTGGTGGTAAAAGAAGATGGCGAGCAGAGGAAAGATAGAGATCGAGAAATTTAATGGTCATAGCTTTGAGTTGTGGAAATTCAAGATGGAGGATCTGTTGGTGGATAAAGATTAGTGGATCGTGGTAGATATGAGTACTAAACCAATGGGAGTGTCCAATGAAGAATGGAAGAAGTTAGATCGAAAGGCAAAGAGCACAATACAATTGTGTGTCTCAGATTTAGTATTGCTGAATGTATCAGGGGAAGCTACGGCTAAGGCTTTGTGAGAAATTTTAGGGACTTTGTACCAATCTAAGTCTTTGGTGAATAAAATGTTACTAAAGAAAAAGTTGTATAACCTAATGATGAAAGGTGGAGACTTGGTGACAGAGCATCTGAATGCATTTAATACTATGGTAAGTTAGTTATCATCTGTTGATATCAAAATTTCATATGAAGATAAGTGCATTAGTTTTTTGTGTTCTCGACTAGATTCAAAGTATAGTCTGGTTATTGCAATAGGTAGCAATGGAACTACCTTGCAGTTTGATGAAATAGTCTCATCTTTGTTGACGGAGGAGATGAGACGGAAAAATATGGAGAGCTAGAATGGTGATGCCTTGTCTGTACGAGGACAGTCCCATAACAGAAACAAAAATAAGTCATCGTGGGAGATCTAAATCTAGAGGGAGATCTAAATCTCCAGGAAAACCTGTAAACGTGGTGTGCTGGAAATGCGGAAAGGAAGGGCACTACAAAAGGGATTGTAAATTTAAAGATCCTGATAAAGGAAAGGGATCTGATGATGCTCCTTCTGCAAAGGTGAAAACCACCTCAGATGACAGTGGGGATGTGTACTTGGCTTCTTCAAGTACACATGTAGATCACGAGGCATGGTTGATTGACTTAGGTGCATCCTTTCACTTCACTCCCCATAGAGAGTGGTTTTGCGAGTATGAGAAATATGATGGTGGTGATGTCTTCTTGGGGGATGACAGGAAGGCTAGAACCATTGGTCCTGGGAAAGTAAAGTTGAAGTTGCAAGGTGGAAGGGTTCAAACACTTCCAGGTGTTCTGCATATTCCTCCATTAGTGAGAAATCGGATTTCTGTTAGCAAGCTAGATGATGCAGGTGTAAAAATAGTGTTCGAGAAGGATACCAAAAAGATGGTTCAAAGGGCACTAGTATTAATGCAAGGAGTTCGAATTAGAACTCTATACAAGCTACAGGGTAGCACTGTTGTTGATGGGTTCAACAATTCTATGGTTCCTGAAAATGGAGCAGAAAACCTAGTGGTCTCTGGAGAGAAGACCATGCTATGGCATAAAAGGCTTGGACATATTGGAGAGAACGGTCTTCAAATACTTCATGGTAAAGGTATGGTAGAAGGCATGAGTAATAGCTCTTTGGATTTTGATTTCTGTGAAAATTGTGTATATGGGAAGAAAAATTGGGTGAGTTTCCCCTTTGGTGGTAAGAGGGCGAAATGGATATTAGAGGATATTAGAGCTTGTGCACAATGATGTGTTTGGACATGTGAAGGTTCCATCACTAGGTAAGTTTGTGTACTATGTATCATTTATAGATGACTTCTCAAGGAATACATAGATATATTTCCTTAATAATAACTCTAGAGTCTTTGACAGGTTTAAAGAATTTAAGGCTCTGGTGGAAAACCAGACAGAGAAGAATATAAAGGTGTTGAGGATAGATAATGGTGGAGAGTTTTGCAATAAGGAATTTGAAGAATTCTGTAAGAATTCTGGTATAGCACAGTAGAATACTACTCCATATACACCTTAGCAAAATGGAGTTGCAGAAAGAATGAACAAGACGTTGATGGAAAGGGCAAGAAGCATGCTTAGTGTTGTCGGGTTAGGACAAGAATCCTAAGCAGAGGCAGTGGAGGCAACATGTTACTTGGTCAATAGATCACCTTCATCAATATTGGAGGATAAGACTCCATAAGAGGTATGGACTGGTAAGAAACCCTCTCTTTCACATCTGAGGGTATTTGGATGTGATGCATATATACATGTTCCAAAGGAGAAAAGAACCAAGTTGGATAGTAAACATGAAAAGTGCATCTTTATTGGGTGTAAGGATGGTTTAAAGGGTTATAAGCTTTGGAACCCAGTAACAAGGAAGGTTGTGTACAACCGAGATGTGGTGTTCAGAGAGTTGAAAGATGTTATTAAACATGAATTCCAACCAAAGGAACCTGAGAAGATAGAATTTGAGCTAAAGGAGGAAGAATCAAACTCTACATCAGAGAAGGAATCAAAAGATGAAGAGACACAAACTCTGGGTGTGAGAATATCAGTTTGAGAAAGAAAGCAGCCAGAAAGGATAGTCCATCTGCTTTTTGTTCAAATTTTGCTTTATGATGTGAAGGAAGCAGTAGATTCAGAGGATGGAAAATTTTGGAAAGAGGCCATGGTTGATGAAATGACATCTTTGCACAAAAATGAGGCTTGGGATCTGGTGGAGTTGCCGGATGGAAGGAAACCCATTGGAAACAAATGGTTGTTCAAGAAGATGACAAATTCAGAAGAAACGGTGGAGAAATACAAAGCTTGGTTGGTAGAAAAAGGTTATTCCCAGGTGCCAGGAATTGATTTTGCTGATATTTTTTCTCCTATTGCCAAGGTAACTTCTATTAGATTAATTTTATCTGTTGCTGCTACTTTTGATTTTGAGGTAGAACAGATGGATGTGAAGACAACAATTCTTCACGAGGATCTAGAAGAGGAGATCTGCATGAAGCAACCTGAAGGCTTTGCGGTGAAGGGTAAGAAAGAACTGGTATGCAAGTTAAAGAATTCCCTATATGGGTTAAAACAGTCACCAAGGATGTGGTATCAGAAATTTGATACATTTATACGGGGACTTAGCTTCACCAGAAGAAAAGTAGATAACTATGTGTATTTTAAATTAATTGGTAACCGTGTTATTTATCTGGTCTTGTATGTGGATGATATGTTGCTGGATGGAAATGACAAAGAAATTATCCAAGATTTGAAGACCCATTTGTCCTATAAATTCGACATGAAAGATCTTGGTGCTGCAAACTATATTTTGGGCATGGAAATTAAAAGAGATTAGACAAAGAGGAAGCTCTGGTTAAACTAGAAGAAGTATGTCGAGACAATATTGCAGAGGTTTAATATGCAGGATAGTAAACTAGTGAAGGTTCCTATTCCTGTAGGTGTAAATTTATCTACTGAATAGTGTCCCAAGACACAAGAAGAGGAAGAGGACTTGTCTCGTGTTCCATATGCAAGTGCAGTCGGTAGCCTAATGTATGCGATGGTCTGTACTAGACCAGGCAATTCACATGCAGTGGGAGTATTGAGCAGGTTTATATCAAAACCAGGGAAGGAGCACTGGACAATAGTGAAGCGGGTTTTCAGGTATTTGTGTGGAACTAGTGATTATGGTTTGTGCTACCAAGGGAGACCAAGATTGGACAAAGTGTTTGATATTCGTGGATTTATTGATGCAGACTGGGCTGGAGATATGGTTCAGAGAAGATCTACAAATTCGTATGTGTTTAACCTATTTGGAGGACCTGCAGTCAGTTGGATGAGTAGGAAACAATATGTAGTGGCACAATCATCTACAAAGGCAAAATACATGGTAGCCACTCATGCAAGCAAGGAAGCAGTATGGTTGCAGAGATTGTGTTCAAGTATGGGATTAGTACAAGGAGCTATAAGAATAGACTGTGACAACCAAAGTGCAATTTTCTTGGCAAAGAACCCTGGATATCATTCAAAGACAAAGCACATTGATGTTCAATATCACTTTGTGAGGGATATGATAGAAGACAAGAAGGTGTTGCTGGTAAAGGTGGACACTTTGAAGAATACTACAGATGCATTGACAAAATCTGTGAGCTCTGAGAAGTTCTCTTGGTGTAGAGAAACAATGGGCATTGTAGGGTTGGATAAATGAATAATCTCTCCTATGGCCCCCTGTGAAAAGAAAACAACAAGTGGGAGAATGTTGGGTTGTGTTATATTCTTTCCATGACTAGCCCACGTAGTTAAGTGGGGGGTTAGAGGGGGGGCAGAGCCCCCCCTTTGTTGTGTCGATTGCATAGTGAGGGGAGTTACAAGGGGTTTGAGGGGTACAGGTAACCCCACTCTATGGGATCCAGGGTAGCGCCCCGCAAAATTTTGGTTCTAGACACTATGTTAGGTTGGGCGGACCTACATATGGTTTTGTGCATGTTTTTCGCACATGGTTTTGGATGCGATGGTTTTTGGTCCATGGTTTTGGACGCGCTGGTTTTTTGTCCATGGTATTGGATGCTTTGACATGTATAAATATGTATTGTAATATTGAAAAATCAAGTTGGTAGTCTCGATTTTGGGATCCATGGGAAAATTTATGTTTATATGTGTTTTATGTGTTATGCTCTTGCATTGTTTATTTTATGTGTTTTAGAATTCGTATGCAGGAACATAATGAAAAATAAAGCTGGTAGTCCTGGTTTTGGGATTCAGGGGAAAATTTCTGTTTATATGTGTTTTATGTGTTATGCTCTCGCATGGTTTATTTTCTGTGTTTTAGAATTCGTATGGAGGTAATTTCTATATGGGGTTAAAACCTACAATTATGTTTTCTGGGCATGTGGTATCAATAAGCCATGGTATTGGCCCATTGTATTGTAACAAAGTCTATTTCCAAGTTAATAATATCCATGATAAAGTGAGAATGAATATCCATGGTTAAGAATATTTTCATATTGTTATAAATTATTTTGATTGTGAAATAAGTTATGTTTTTAGGGCATGTGGTACTGATAAGCCATAGTATTGGCCCATGGTATTATAACAAAACCAGTTTTTTACAAGTTAATAATATCCACAGTAAAGTGGTGGGTGAAGATCCATGGTTAAGAATCTTGTCATATTGTTATAAAATATTTTGGTTGTGAAATAAGTTATGGTTTTTGAGCTCGAGGTATTGATAAGCCATGGTATTGGCCCATGGTATTGTAACAAAACATATTCACAAGTTAATAACAAAATCAAAATATAACAAATTGAATTTTATTATTTTTATTATTACTTGAGCCAACATTTATATTTTTGAACTCGTCCCCACACTTTTGAATTTTATTATTATTATTACTATTGTTCTTTAACTAAGACCATATTTATAATTATTTACATACTTACATTGCACGTACACATCTACTGTATACTCTATAAATATTGTATTTATTGTTTTTTGAGGGAAATTTTAACATTTTTGAAAGAAATCAAACTTAATTTTGATGTAACAAAGCCCTCCTAATTCCAATCTTCATTTACTTTCTAAACAAGTAGTATATTTTCACTTGTTATAGGGTAGAGGAAAACTAGTAGATATTTTCACCTTTCAGAGGGAGGGAGGGAAAACAAGATTGAAAAGAGTTGTGAATTAAATTTTCACTTTTCATAAGGCAGAGGGAGGGAAAAATACTAGAATATTTTCACTTTTCATAGGGCGGGAGGGAAAATGAGATTGAAGAGAGTTGTGAATTAAGGTTTTACGAGTAGCAGATTGATATCGAACCCCACCATTAGATCTTCAATCCATTAATGGTGCCCAAGCATGTTTCATTTCCAACTTCGCTACATTTACACCCCACTTTTAGTCTTCTTCCACACAGGGAGGAGTAAACACACCTCAGATCTCTGGTTCAAAATTTACTATTTTTTTCATCCTTGCTTTTAAGTTTACAAGTAGAATATTTTCACTTTTCACAAGGCGAAAGGGAAAATGAGATTGAAGAGTGTTGTGAATTAAGGTTTTACCAGTAGCAGACTAATATTGAACCCCACCATTGGATCTTTAGTCCATTAATGGTGCCCAGGTATGTTTCATTTCTAACCTCACTGTATTTCCACCCCACTTTTAGTATTCTTCCACACAAGGAGGACTGGTTCAAAATTCACTATTTTTTCATCCTTTTTTTTAAGTTTAAGAGTAGCGTATTTTTACTTTTCACAGGGCGGGAGGGAAAACAAGATTGAAGAGTGTTTTGAATTAAGTTTTTACCAGTACTAATATCGAACTCCACCATTGGATCTTCAATCCATTAATGGCACCCAGGTATGTTTCATTTCTAACCTCATTGCATTTCCACCCCACTTTTAGTCTTATTCCACAAAGGGATGAGTACACACACCTCAGATCCCCCACCATTGGATCTTCAATCCATTAATGGTGCCTAGGTATGTTTCATTTCCAACCTTGCTGCATTTACACCCCACTTTTAGTCTTATTCCACACAAGGAGGAGTACGCACACCTTAGATCTGTGGTTCAAAATTCACTATTTTTTCATGCTTGCTTTTAAGTTTAAGAGTAGCATATTTTTACTTTTCACAGGGCAGGAGGGAAAACAATATTGAAGAGAGTTGTGAGTTAAGGGTTTACCTCTTCAATACATTAATGGCACCCATGTATGTTTCATTTCCAACCTTGTTACATTTCCACTCCACTTTTAAGAGTAGCATACTTTCACTTTTCATAGGGCAGGAGGGAAAACGAGGGAACATAGGTAAAAGCATATGTATTTTTCCTTCTGTTATGGTTTATCTCTATAGAGTTGATTTTACTGGGTGTACATTGTATGCATCTGAACATTTCTCTTTAGGAAATCCTATTTTTATTCTTTCCAAGAAAAACTCTTTGGGGAATCCCAATGGATGTTTCCCAACATTCATGGATGGCATCGCTGGTAAACCCATTGGCACTGACTAGTGCACCTCACCCAAGGGATTTCATACAGGGCACCTACCAGCAAAGAAGTAGCCAAATATCCAGTAGCATTAATGACATACGGTTGGGCTAACCCCTTGGGCTCAATAAATCATAATCAACTACACTATTTTCCATATTAACATATTGATCCTATTTAACATTTTGTTAGAATAACCATAACAATTCAAGCCTATTCCTATTTTTATTTTGGTTTTTAATTCCTTCTTTAGTGTGGTGACAACTTTATATGACTGTGTAGATGTTTATTTTTGTTAGATTATATGTTGAAAAGTAGATGCTCTCTTACATTCTACCTTCTCTGTTAGGTTATGTATTGATGGAGTTTAGTTTCATTAGTTGTGACCAAAGAGCTGTGTTAGGCTGTATATAAAGATTCTTGTATCACTATTTATAAACTAAACATTGTCCTTAAACAATCAAAGTAGATCCTTAATGCTACATGTTTGTATCTCAGGGAATTTCCAATCCTAATAAATGAGGTGAAATTTAAGTGTTTCTAGAATCCAAATCTCAGGTTTTTTGAATTCACTCATATATGGTCGTAGAAAAGTGAAGTGAAATTTAATTATTTCCAAATCTTAAGTTTTGTGAATTCACTCATATTTGGTGCTAGAATATTTTGAGCAAACAGGAATAATTTCTTATAGTTGCATTCAAATTTTCCAAAAATAATACTAAATTTCTCCCTGACTAAAATTCTCTGTGAAATGGCTTTGGGATTGAAAATTTTTGAAATATTTTTATGGAAACAACCCAAAATACTTTTTCTATATTAGAGTTTTATAACACTAGGTACTAAAACAATCTTCTATTTTCTGTTGCAAATGTCTGATAGAGTCTTCCCTAGAAACTGATTACAAAATTAGGTAGATGCGATGGATGGACTAAATCGTTTTTAATGAATAATCACTTAACATAAATGATATATTAGGTTGCATAAATATATAACTTAGAATCATGAAATGAAGAAGAAATATCAATGAGATTGACATGTTCTTAATTGAGTTGAATGAGGCTAGGAATAATTTCGACTAGAGGGCGTTGAAAATGGCATAATTTTGTTCTAGTTGGATATATTTAGAACTAAAAATCAGCATTTTTCTTGCTTGCATAACTTGGGAAGATTTTAGTATATCAAGTCTCAACCTTATTGAATAATATGAGATATGTTGTGATACCACTTGCTAGTAACCTAAACAGGTTGGATGAAAATTTATTTGTGAATTTTACTTGCAAAATATATAAGTGAAAATATAGATTAATTGTCCCTTCTGTAGAATTTCCTTGAAATTCTACTACTGCTTGAATGAATAAATCTCAAACTAATTGTTGCATGAAGACAAAAAATATCTCTACCAATTTGTAGTGGAATAGAACAGAAATAAAACACAGCCACACTAGAGTGAAAAAACAAAATTTTCTAGGGAACCCAACTGGCAAAACCCTCTTCTAGCTGTAGAAATTTAAAATACTATCCATATTAGACTTTGAGACACCTTCTTCAAGACCAGGTTCATCGATGCTTATTGCTTTCTATATTCATTTTCATAAGCATGAGGGTTGTTGTCCATCAAATTGGAGTAGCTAGAAAGTGTCTCTTTGATTTCAGAAAGCAGATCAGGATCAACTTCATCCAAGAATCCCCTAGAAGGCTCATCGGTAGCAAGAAAAAAGGTCTTCTTTTTAATTTTATTTCATCACATGCATCCATCATAATCACTGATTTGTCTTCATTTATTTCACAATCATTTTCAATGTTAGATGCAAAGGGTAATTTAGTATGATATAATCCTTAGGTAACCAACCTTAAACATATTGTTGGTTAATCTATGTTGTTTGAAGTTTATTGAGTTTGAGTTTTATCATGAAACTACTAGAAGCGTACTATAATGGGTGAGTTGATTATCTTGATAGCAATGTTATGGTTTGATCTAGTCCTTGAAAGGGACTTATAGTTGATGGTCAAAATTTCACATTCCTTTCATTTTCTTATCTTCACATATAACAAATATCTTTATGTTATAGGCTCTAGCTAGAGAAATACAGTAACTACCATTCAGAAGTTGGATGCCATCATTTTAGAGCTTGAGCTTACTCAACTTACCTTTGTTAGAGTTGAAAATGTAATTAGATCTCATTATATCGTCAATTGCAGAGCATGAATCCAATTTAACTTTGTTTCAATTAAAAATGTAATTAGATCTTGCTATATCATCTTTGGTAGAGAATGAATCCAATTTCCCATAGTCCATTTGCTTGAGGTATAACAAAGCCACTTTAATTCATTAAACTTACTTTTTATATTCTATTTGTTGATTGTGATTCTGCAGGTCACATCTGAATTGGAAAAGGGGCATATTTAATGAAGTGTGGAAGGAGAGGGAAGCTTCAATTATGTCCTTTCAAACTTTCTAAGGTATGTAATAAAATTTAAAAAAAAATCTCCATAGAATGTTGTGCTTTGACTTTTTCTTTTGATAATGGATTATTTATGTGATCTCACCTCTCTTACATACAACCAGAGTCCATACATACATGGTTTTTTGGGATGTGTGGACAATGGACAGATTTACACTAACCATTTATCTAGAAATTTACACTGTAGAAGATCAAGCATTTACAATTGAATATTTTCTTGCCGCTAAATTTGAGTTGAAGAGTAAGACTCCTCTTTTTCAAGAATATACCTCACTTTTAAATCAATTTATTGTTGACTTTGTATAGACCTTCCATGAGAGGGAAAAGAGTGATCACTACCATTGCTTAATCTTTCTGTAGACCAAGTAAAGATTCCAAATGTGTATAAATTAGTGGCTCCTTGGAGAATCCCAAGAGTGGCACTATTGTAGCAAAAAGAAATTCATTTATTTTGAGTTCTTCATTAGTGCATTGATAACATATTGTTTATTCCATACAATACCTCAACAATGTATCATCAAATTATAGTTAAGCTTGTCATAATATTTTAACTTAGCCTCTTTTAGAGGGAAACTAGAGTGTGTGTCAAGGTTTCACATCACAATTGTATCATGTAAAGTTTACCTAGGACAAGTTTTGTGGATCTAAGCAAAAAGATACCTATTGGAATTCAAGAGGCAACAATACTACAAAGTGCAAAAGAGATTTCACGATTAACCTAGATTTCACATTATGGTTGGAGTTAGTTTGTTGGCAAGATGCTAGATACCCCAACTTCCTTTTTATCACCGAGTGCATGATTGAATCCTTTGACATATTCCTCGCTCAATTATCATTAAGCGATGGGTTTTCTCAAAAGTGTTGCACACCTATAAACTTTACTAGAGTTGTTCTTGAGTCTTCGGAGGTGGTTATCTTTTCAAAGCACACACATACAAGAAGAGGAGAAATGATATGCCTGGCTAATTTGAATTTATCTACCTATGAATAGGGCGTTCCCATTCATAAACCTGACGACTCGCTCTACTTCTTTCTAGTGATCAATTTTGGGACTTGCCATGAATCGTGAGACAATTCCAACCCCATAACTATAAATTTCTTAATTATATCTATACCCAATAGATTAGAATCTACACAAGGAGAACTCCATTCTTGTTTCGAAAGAACCTGCAATTGACTTGTACCATGCTATTTAATATTTTTTATATTTATTTGCATCCTTGGTCTATGACATAAAGATGCAATAGGCTACCTTTCATTTTCTATACTAACACTCCTAAAAAATAATAAAGTATACCCAAATATATCATTTCAAATTACCTATGTAGCTTAACTTTTGGTTTTTCAATTATCGAAGTTGTTACCTATATTGATGAGAACTTCTACAACCGATACCACAGTGACAATATATGTTATAGTTTTATCTGTGTTTCTCTGAAGGTGTTTCTCCTTCAGTAGAGCAACAATACAATGTAGTTTCCATTTATGGGAGAAGTGTACCCATTAGCAACCTTGGCCTATGTGTAGATGGGTTGAATGTACATTAGACTCTATCTGTTGTTTTGAAGGTGTTTCTCCTTCAACAATACTTCCTCTTAGTAGATACTTTCGGTCTGCAGCTTTAGTAGATGCATGCAACCTTGGGATACATGTTGTATATTATAGTTTTCCTATGAGGTTGTAGCAGCGATGAAAGAAGTGCATCAATTTTAGGCATATTTAGTATGATTTTATAGTTTGACTTAGATGCTCACTTTTCTTAATTTAGGTGTTTTTATTAGTTCTGTTTATGCATATATTTATCTTTAAGAAAAGTGCACAATAGAGAAGGGTTTTATATTTTGAGCAAGCGACACACTTCTAGGTAGGAGGTACTCTATTCTAGGAATATTTTGCCATACAGGTTAGGTGCTTTATCCGAGAATCCCAAGAGGTGCTATTTTGAGCAATAAGAAATTCATTTATTTTGAGTTCTTCATTAGTGCATTGATAGTATATTGTTTATTCTATGCAATACCTCAATATTGTATACAACCATATTTAGTATGCTTTTATAGTTTGACTTAGATGCTCACTTTTCTTAATTTAGGCATTTTTCTTAGTTTTGTTTTATTCATAGATTTATCTTTAAGAAAAGTGTACAGTAGAGAAAGGTTCTATATTTTGAGTAGGGGACACTCTTCTAGGTGGGAGGTACTCTATTCTAGGAAGCTTTTGCCATGTAGGTTAGGTGCTTTATCCAAGAATCCCAAGAGGCGCTATTGTAGCAATAAGAAATTTGTTTATTTTGAGTTCTTCATCAGTGCATTGATAGTATATTATTTATTCCATGCAATACCTCAATATTGTATGATCAAATTACTGTTAAGATTGTCATAATATTCTAACTTACCCTCTTTTAGAGGGAAACTAGAGTGTGTGTCAAGCTTGCATGTCACAATTGTATCATGCAGAGTTTACCTGGCATGAGTTTTGTGGATCTAAAAAGCTAGATACCTATTGGAATTCAAGAGGGAACAATACTACAAAGTGGGAAAGAGGTTTCGCAGTTAACATGCCTTTCACATTATGGTTGGAGTTGATTTGTTGGCATGATGTTGGATGCCCCAACTTCCTTTTTATCACTGAGTGCAAGATTGAATCCTTCGACATATTCCTCGCTCAATTATCATTAAGTGATGGGTTTTCTCAGAAGTTCTTCGCATCTATAAAATTTACCAGAGTTTTTATTGAATCTTTGGATGTGGTTATATTTTCAAAGCACACACATACAAGAAGATGAGAAATAATATGCCAAATAATTTCAAGTTATCTTCCTGTGAATAGGGTGTTCCCTTCCATAAACCTGACGATTCACTCTACTTCTTTCTAGTGAACAAATTTGGGACTTTTCATGAATTGTGAGACAATTTCAACCCCATAACTATCAGTTTCTTATTTAAAGTTATACCCACTAGATTAGAACCCGCACAAGGAGAATTCCATTCCTGTTTCAAAATAACCTGCAATCGACTTATACCATGATATTTAATATTTTATGTATTTCTTCACATTCTTGGCTTGTGACATAAAAACGCAACAAGTTACCTTGAATTTTCTATACTAACACTCCTAAACAATAATGAAGTATGCCCAAATCTGTCATTTCAAATTATCTATGCATCTCAGCGTTTGGTTTTTCAATTATCGAAGTTGTTACCTAAATTTATGAGATCACCGATAACCGAGGGCACAATGACAATATCTGTTAGAGTTTTATCCATGTTGCACTAAAGGTGTTTTTCCTTCAACAACACTACAATACATTGTAGCTTCCATTCAGCAAAGAAGTGTACCCAGTAGCAGCCTTGGTCTATGTGAAAATGGGTTGAATTCACAATAGACTTTATCTATTGTTTTGAAGGTGTTTCTCCTTCAATAGTACTTCATCTCAGTAGATCCTTTCAATCTACACCTTCAACAAATGCATATAGCCTTGGGGTACATGCTATAGATTCCAGTTTTGCTGTGAGGGTATAGCAACGATGAAATACTCATGTCGATTTTAAGCATCTTATTATTGTTGTATGAAAGCATGCTTGTCTAGTGTTTCCCAAACTTATATGGAGCCATTTTATTATACTTTTATAGTTTGACTTAGATGCTCACTTTTCTTAATTTAGGTGTTTTTCTTAGTACTATTTTATGCACAGATTTATCTTTAAGAAAAGTGCACAATAGAGAAGGCTTCTATATTTTGAGCAAGGGACACTCTTCTAGGTAGGAGGTGCTCTATTATAGGGAGCTTTTTTCATGCATGTTAGGTACTTTATCCTAGACAGAGTTCCAAGTCCTTTCCTCCTTAACAAAGTCCCTGCCAAACAAGGCACCAGTGGATAGAGTTCCAAGTCCCTAAATTTTCCAAAAACCCACCTGACCCTAGCTATCTATCCTAAAATACTTTACATTCTAGTCATCTCTTGGCTGTGATTTCATAGAGAGATCCCTCTCTGGTTGCTAGCTACAAAACTAAAAGCTTCGTCTATGGTTACCTCTGTCGATCTCTTCATCATCCTTGGACATTATGGAGGATAACGGAGGGCATGACAACTAGGGAGTGCCAAGGTGTTCTAGTGAATGTAAGGTTCCCATGTCATGGAAAAATTCAACGCTAGCTATGAGGTCATGACTACCAAGGTGTGTTAGGGAATGCTAGGGCATGCTAAGATGTGCCAGATAGTACAAAGACATGCCAAACAAGCTAAGATGTGCCAAGTGCTAAGGCTTGCTGATGAGCCCCAAAAATGGACAATTATTTGGGCTCATTCAACCTCCTAATTTGACTTAATCCACCATTCTCATTAGTTTATTGCATGTTTTTGATTATATTTATGTTAATAGAGTGAATTTGGTTAGTCATTATGCCAACAAGTCTAATGGGTGCTTTGTGTAGCCTTTTTGGTCAATTTGGAGACAAAATTGAAGGTCTTAATGAGCACTTGGCAGCCAAATTCGTGGGAAGACAAGGGAGAGGATTTATAGGAAGGTGTCCCCTTCATTTATGGGCCCTTACCTCGAATTCTCCACCATCAGCTCGGAGTTCAAGGGCCACCGAATCAATCAGCACAAGGGCAGCCAAGCAATTCAAGTAGGACTGCTGTTAACTCCAAGTTTTGGGCAACCGAGTCCCTAAAGTTTAGGAGGATTGTTGGGTCCTCAATTTGTATAAATAAGAAGGCTTAGGGCCTCATTTTGGTTAGCCAGTGGATGTTAGCTAGTTAGCCAGTAGATAGTTAGCTAGTGGTTAGTCATTTTGTAGCTGGTAGTTAGTCATTTCATAGTCTTGTTATAGTCATTTTGTAGTTCGATTTCTAGGCAACAGATTAGTTTTGCTATCAGCCCGTTTTCAAGTTCTCCTTGTGGACAGTTTTGATGTAACTCTTCATTTCTTGATCAATAAAGATGAATCCAGCTTTGCACCAGCTCTAAATCTCTCTTAGGAGGCTATAGCTCTTGGGGTTGGGCCCATCTCAAGCGCCCAATACCTCCTTTGATTATCTTTATGTGTTTTTGCTGCGTTCTTAGAATAAAATCTGCTATTTAGATCTAACTCTTGTTTTTTTATTTAGTTTGTTTTTTTATGTGTAAAATAGATTTTCATGCTCAGATTTAGTTGATAGGTTGTTAACAGAGAAAGCTTCAAGAAAAGGGCCAACAAACATCTGTGGTTTCACCTCTCCCTTAGTGGGATCAGGAGCTGTGACTAGGATGACTTTGCTGCCCACAAAAGCACTGACTTTGCTTTGCCATGCAATCATTAGTGTTTGGTTTTCATTTGCAGAAGTTGGTTACATGTTCAGATCTTTGAATGCTTCATTGCACATTTAATATACATGGTTTCCTTGCAAATAAAGCTATTGTCCATTCTTGTTACTGTTAGCTAGATCATATTAGGGTAGCATAACTAGATCTTTCTTTTCTTGCATGTCTTTGTTTGTTCAGTTTGAAAAACCACTTGTAGAGTACCTGTTATCCTTCTCTATCTACCCATAATCCATCTGATAATCTGCTCCAACCCTTAGTCCATGATTCGTACCCTTCATTTTCCATACTTTCCCCACCTTTCCCTAATTCCTACATTCTTGTGCATCATCGCTTCCTCCATCCTTGAACAAATCCAATCGCTCCTTAGCCTCATCCACCAAGTCCTAGGCCTCTTCACACCCCTATTTCACCTCCATACTCATTCCTCCATCTTTTTCCCTCCATCCATGCTCCAAAATCCCATTTCGAAACATCCTGTAGAAGAATTACAAAACATCCTGTAGAAATCCTGAACATCCTGTAGAACCCCTGCAGACTTCTTGTAGAAGCCCATAAACACGGTTTCTTGGCAGCCAAACTTTGTGAGACTCTCTAGAAGGGTGTTAGGGACCCTTTAGACCCTCTCTGAACCTTCCCAACCTTTCCCAAGCGCTTCTCCTCTTTGATCCACCTCTGCACAGTGAAAAGCTAGTTAAAAGCACATGCATGATAATTCTAATAACTTAATCAAAAATACAAAAAGATGTTTTCTTCAGATAGTGATAACTTAGACACATGCATTTTACCTTCCTAGAAGTAATGGCATCTCTTTCAGTAGTTTTCATGCCCTCCTTTGCGTCAGTAGGACTAGCTGGTAGAATTAGGGTTTGCTAGGGTTTGCGTTCCTTTTTGGCTTTCATTTTCTTTTCGCAATTAGATTAGCTTCCTTCGAGTTAGCTTTCATCCATCAATTAAAAAGCTTCTTCTAAGAGCTCATAGAAGTTGGCTTAAGCTCCTAGCGGACTTGTGCCAGCTGACCAAGTGACAGTTGCGGCAAGAGCTAGTACTTGTGCATACAGCACCGTCGCTTCCAAGTTTGTTACGAACTACAGGGTTGATAAAATTAGAGAAGGAATCTCCAGGAGTTGTAGCATTATTGCTACAATACTGGAGCCCACCACTTGCCAAGATGTACAAGGGTTCCAAGTCTTTGCCTCCTCTTCTTCCATACGATATCCACTTATGACATTTTCTGTGCAATATTTGGTGCATTTTATAGTTATAGGTTATTTATAGGTTATAAATGTCTTCAAAGTTTCACTTCTAATTGAGTATTCAACTAAACATATTGATTCTCTTATACATAACTATTTTTCCCTTCAACCAATTTTCATAACTTCAATAACCATTAGGTAGGGACCTATATCTTCGATGTTGCTTTGCTTGTTTAGTAAAATATTGCAGAGACTTTAATTTATTGAAAGTTGTAGAATTACATTTTATGAAGTTTGAAGGTCTAATTTTAAAAAATATAAGTCTTTAAAGGGTGCTAGCTCAACGGAAGAGCACCTAATTTACAAGAAGGAGGTTGGTAGTTTGATTCCATTGTGCCCTGACATCCATATGGAATGGAGACAATCAATTTTTGGTGACGGATGCTCTTTTGACCATCACCAATGAGCTTTGGTGACATTTTTCGACCATCACCAAAAATATGAAATGGTGATGGTCAACAAATGCCACCATATATATGCATAAATAGTGACGACCCTCAAAGTTTCATAACCATAAATAATTGTTGTTGATATGAAATGGTGATGGTCGTTGTCCATCACTATAGTCATTATTCGCGATGGAAATTGAATGTCACCACAACACCTATACTTCTAGCAATGCAGCTTTTGGTGATGGTCAATGAACGTCACCATATATATGCACCAATAGTGATGGTCGTTAAAGATCCATCACAATAAATGATTATTGTTCATATGAATTGGTGACGGTCACTATCTGTCATTATAATCAATATCCATGATGGACCTTTAATGTCACCATAACACCTATACTTTTGGCGACGCCACCTTTGGTGATGTTCAATTTTTGGTGACCGAGGCTATGGCCCGTCACCATTGCTCATATGCAATGGTGACAGTCACTATCCGTCATTATAAATCATTATTGGTGATGAAATTTGAATGTCACTATGACACATATACTTTTGGGGACGCCACCTTTGGTGGCGTTCAATTTTTGGTGACAGAGGCTATGGTCCATCATCATTTCTCATATGAAATGATGACGGTCATTATCCATCATTATAAATCATTATTGGTGATAGACTTTGTATGTCACACAACACCTATACTTTTGGCGATGCCACCTTTGGTGAAGTTAATCTTTTGGTGACGAATTCTCTTTTGACCGTCACCAATGAGCTTATGGTGACATTTTTCGCCCCTTACCATTGTCCCTTTTTCTTGTAGTGCTATTTGAATAATTAATTGAGGCCCTCCAATGATACATAACTTTGCCTCTTGAATTAGATTAACTTGATCAACTAGATGAGGAACTCGATCCTATACTTCACACAAGATCATGACCTCGTAGGATAAAGAAGTCGACACATTGGAATTCTTTTTTTTTTTGTGGCACTGACAGGATAATACAACTCCACTCTTACTTTACACCTTCAATTCTCGTGATAGATCTAAGGGCATGGTTTGACCTTTGGCCACTGATATTGACCCAAAAGTTTGTGTTGGTTGCCTTCAAACTTAGACCAGCAACTCCGCACTCACTGAACTGGACAGAGTCTTGGCCTCTTAAGACAAATACGCGTCCTGTGAGATGAGGGGCATTCGACTCCTTGAAATTCATGTGCAACTTTCATGACATACTCTCAACCTATATAATTTTATCTGCTCCCCACACTGTGATTTTCTCACTGATATGTAACTAGAGATGTGGCCTGAAAGTCACCATTGACAGTCTCAAATACTTCCCTTTATGATGCTCAAACTAACATGGAGATTGGAGTTTGGCCTAACATTGTTTATAGTTGCCAGAAATTTCGACTCTACCCATATCCTAATGGTAATTTGATGGCCTGTAAGATCGCATATATAAGCTGGATATATCAAGCTTCACGACATCCTTAATTCAGCTAGTGCACACTTTGCACAATTTGAACAACTGCAGTGGGGCTTATGAGTTTCCCATTTACCAGAAAAATTCATCCCATCTGTTTGAAAATTTTGACACAACAAATTGCAAATTCAGTGGGATCTTGAACTTGTCCCCCTAGTTTGTCAACTATACCCTTTCGTCATGCATTTTGACGCTATTTAATTAGCGAATGAAATATATTGTTCTCACAGATGGTGAACTTGGCTCCTAAAAACTTCAATTTCTAATTCAATGTGGCCAGATGGATTCACATTTTCATACTGATATAACCCGCCTCAATAAATTCAACAAGACGACCCACTAAGTATAAATTTCACACAAAGGTTTTGTAGAATAGCTAATGCCAAATTTTTTTTTTGCAATGAAATTAGCTTCGGGACTTTCACAGTAAAACCCTCAAGCTAGTAGATGCACAGCTCTGGTACCACTGTAATATCCCAAACAAAAAAAAATTGGAACATTCCTTTCACATAAAATTTCTACTCATAAGAAAAAGATTTCCATGTAAAATATAACATATAAAATGCATACAATTTGATAATATGATAAGCAGAAACAATATCAACTTTATTATAATATAAGAGTTGGGGTTCTACATGCCAGAAAAATAGATGAAATAGTTAACCTCAACAAATCTGCAGTAATGCCACAATTAGCCTCCCAAAACAAATTGAAAAACAATACACTGCAACTTGTGAGTCCTGAATGGATCCACTAAGGGGAGATGGGTGCTTGCCCAATCTCTCTAAATCACCCAAGGGTTTTCATCCTAGGGCTACCAATGGAGTAGATAATCGAGTTCTCAACCTACCATACAATAAATAATATCAAATCCAAGATGTCCTCCAATGGTCTCCTCCTCCTCTTTTATATATTTGATGGACTCCTCTAGAACCTTCTATTTTATTATTATTTTAATCATAGAGAACGCTTCCCTCTTTTATTTCAATTAAAATATTCTTTTTAATGCCGGAAAATGGTAAATTGGCCACCACGTATCCTTAGGTCACTGAAAATCATATCTAACCATCCCATCCTGTATATATTCTCGTTTCGGTTCCAATGAGCTATTACACTGAGGATTTTTTCCACGTGTTCCCCTCAGAATGCCACCTTAAGCATAATTAATTGATTTAAGCCGACTAATAACTCAGTTTTCTTAAAGTAGTTGGAATGCGATGAAACGAAAGGAAAACTGTGTGGATGATGGAATATACCAAGTGAATGCCATCAAACCTCATAGAAACTCCACAAAACTCCATTAGGACCCCTGATGACATAAACTGTTCCACTGACTTGCCCATCCCCTGCCCTGGAAATCCATCCTTGTTGCACTATGAATAAGAATAAAAATGGGGGTATGACAACCACCTTCACAAAGTAGAATCTGATACCATCTATCATGGCCCATGTTATGGTTGATTATAGTCCACCATGGACACTATGTGACATCGACATGATTTTGCTTTAAGTTAAACTACTTTCAGCTAGACTATGCCTAACACTTCAACACTTAGTTAATTTTTTATTTAAATTCACGTAATTCTTCAATTCATTCAAGATGTAGTAGAAATAACACTTCAATTCATTTCTTCTTTCAATTATACAATTCTACGATAACATAAACTTAACAAAAATAGAAGCGCGATATCACAAACAGAGTAGTCAACAAGAATATACGATGAGAGGGGGAAACTCCCAAAACCGCTTCACCCCTATACTTCTTTTATTACTTGTAATATAGTTTATAACAATACAATATTAAAATAGTGGATCAATTTCCTGGCCTAGGCTAGTGAACACGTCCAACAAATTCACCAAGTTGTGCAGCTCTTCCCTGCACCTATGGACTTAACCAGAAACCCCAAGAATTTTCTCCCCAACAAAACCACTCAGTTTGCCTCAAACAACTCAGGTTCACTAGGTGAGCCTCACCTTCGTCCTGCACCCCTTTGTTACATTCTTTGCATTGTGAAACTTTCCCTTAGTTATTTTTATGATATCGTAGTCTCACCCTTGTGATTTGTTCTATTTTGTCTTCCTTCTTGGTCTAACTATATTGGCTACAAAAACTCATTGAGTTCCTCTTTTATTTATATGCTTATTTTCTCATGGGTTTTATGTGGGCTCACATGCCTTCAAAATATCGAGCTGACCCTTCCTCTTGTGCAGGCCCCTCTTCATGGGTGGACGCACCACTTGGATGATTTTACTTGGGCTGCGCGGGCATGCCACTGGGTCGAACTAACCTGGGTTGTGTGGGCGAACCCCTACCCTGATGCTTTGCTGTCATGTGCTCCACGCTACATCACCCGTCACACTGCCTTGTTGTTTACTCCTTGTGTCAATTGGACGAACACGCCCATTGTTGCATTCCTGCTACATCATACCCAGCACTGCATCCAACGCCCCACCTTCATGTAGGCACAACTAGGGCACATGACCCTCCAGCTCGTGTATCCTACTGTATGTTGTTTCCGTGTGGACCCAAGTGCCCCTCCTCCATGTGGTTGCACCTAGCGTTCCAACACTCTCATTTCACGTGTTCCAATTCTTGGCCAATAATTTCCTCGTCACATGGGTGGTTTCCCTACCTTGTTTCAGTGAGCCTCATCATGTGATCTCCTTAACATGGTTCCACCTCATTTTTTCACCAGTCTTGGTGTTCATGGGTTTTCATGGGAATTCGTTGGTCTTGGTGACAACTCGGGGTCTTGACACCCTCCCCCACTTTAAAAAGGTTAATTCGCTTGATAAAACCATCTCAAAAAACTCCTTATCCAAGTCTTCCATCCTCATCGCAACAATCCTATAGCTTCACCTATAACCTGTTCCATGCCCATAACCTATTGCAACCCTACAACAACAACATGTGATGGTATCCCTTGTGTTGGTGGCTAGTTGGGTAGATAATCTGACCATAGCGACTCCTCCATAAGAATGCATGCATCTTAGCATCATCACAATTATTATTGCATCCTATTGTCATATGATCATTCATATGATTTTCCACTATGGTCTGCTCATCACTTCAAAGCGATCGCATTGCCTTGAGCAATTGAAAATGAACCCATATTTTCTCAAAGTTAAGAAACAAGGTGGGGAAGGGAAGGTAGATGACCTTCCACTCCCATCTTCAAATCAGTCCAATATCTCAATCCAAGTGTCCACATCTTCCTCTTTTAACTTTTTCATGTATGCATCACAATATTGCTTTCATTGGTTCTCCAATTCTGTAACCTTACACTCCATTGTGTAAGCTTCCATTGCCTCTATATTGTCTATTAAATGCTACACACTATCTGACAACATTTTTATAACTTCCTTCTATGCCATGAGTTTTGCCTCAGTTTATTTCAACCTCTCATATGCATCTTAATTGCTTCGCTGATCCTTCTCGACACTCATCGTTGTTATATTATACTCACCTTTTGTGGCTCCCATGGTTGGAATACTCGGCATTTATTCCTCCCTTACATTGTATATGAAAAACTTCTTCGAATGTGGCATGACCAGTGCTTCATATTGTTTCATAAATTTTAATCCAATAACTACTTCATAATCATCTATACAAACAATTGCGAAGTCAACTTTACCTCGCCATTTCCTCTACAATTCCAATGACTTGATCTAGTGGTGAGTTCACTACTTTAAGACATGCTTTAGTTGGAATAAACTTCAATCCAAATTTTCTTGCCACCAGTTCTCACATGAAGTTGTGGGTCACTTTTTTTTCCACCATAGTGACCAACGTACCCTACCCAACTTTCATCTCAACGTAATCCAACTTGTGCCTCTCAGGATCATGTTTTGGGGTAGCCTTCGTTGCTACTAAAATACCAAAATCCTACATCACACCAACTGTTGTTTGTTCTTTTTATGAATTCTTCTTTCCATATGACTACATAAGGGTTGTAGTTCCTATTTTCAAAGGAAAATTCTTGGCCACATGGTCGCCCTCACGCAACCAGCACTTCAACGATTTATTTCCTTTCAATTTTCCACTTGTCTTGCTTCAAATTCTATTCCTTTGGCTTATCTTACGTTTCTTCTTGTCTTCCACTCTTTCTTCATGATGGTCAACCAACCAATCAACAACACCAAATGCCTCCTCAAGTGTCTTGATCTTTTGTTTTTTTACCTCATTTCAATCCCAAGGTTTCAATCCAATAATGAAGTTGAAAACCTTGTCTTTCTCCACCATGTAAGGCAACTCCAAGATCACACTAGAAAATTTGCACTCCTAAGCTTGTAAACTATCAGTTTTCTTGATATACTTGATCTTCATACATGCATCCCATGTTTCATCTTGTGCACTGAAGTGAGCCAACATGATTCTTCCTTCATCTCTTCCCAAGTTGTGATTTCCTCAGCATCACCATGGCAATCTAATCCATCCTTCTTCTCCACCGCAGTTTGGCATCCTTCGTTAGGAAATGTGCAGTAACCTTCATGTTGGATTCTTAAGAGGAAAGCTCCAATCTCTCGAGGTATTTCTATATGTCCCATTGAAAGTTTCAAAGAGTCTTGTTGCTCCTTACTCCATTGTATGAATTCGGCTCTTTTATTTTGATGTGGGAGCATCCACTAATCAAACTTTTTCCAACTTCTTTCTTCAAGATCACAACCTCATTCATAGCTTTGGAAAGACTCTTTTGCAACTTTGTGCTCTCTTCCATTCCTTGATCTTTGGCAACCTAGAGTCCCTTCACTTAATTCACAGTATGATCATACCTCCATTCAAGGTAGGCATATTTAATGTTAAGTTCTTTGTGACTTTCTTCCTATTCAACAATATTCTCTTTGATTTCGATGTTCTCTTCCTTAAGTTTAGTCATCATTATTTTCATCTCACCTTCTTGATCCAACACCTTATTCATAAAAATATCATATGCGGTCATGTTGGAGTCACCTATCACTTGAGGTTCTTCACCCGCATTCACCATGAGTCGACTTTGTGAATGTGTTATGACCGTAAATCTTCAACTGTTAACTTTTTTGCACTATGTTCAACTTGGCCCTGACTTAGTTTTCCTCTGCCCTTGCAAAACTAGAATTCAATAGATTTCTACCTTCAATTTCTATCAATGCCCACCATGAAAAAGTAGCCTCTGATACCATCTATCATGGCCCCACACTATGGCTTCTTTTAGTCACTATGGGCATTGTGTAGAACCAGTGAGAATGCAGTTTATGTTAAACTACTTTCTCTAAGTTAAACCTTGTATTCATCCATGTAAGTTCAAAGATCATAAAAAATTAATAACATTCTTAAAATTTTTAGCAACCAGGAACATACTAAGAGGGGGAGTGAATCAATATTTTAATTTTTTTTTAAATTCCTTTCTTAAAGTAAAAACACTTAGCAACAAATCAATAAACAATAGCACATCAATCTCATAAAATATAGACACAATATAATAATGTGGAAACCTAACTAGAAAAACCACATTTTTTTTAATGATGAAAAATAAAGCTCCAACCACAACATCAATTTTTGTGTAGCCTACAACCCACAAAAACTTCAACCTTCTTTGCCTTTGCAAGCACCGCCCTGATATTTTTTTAGGAACGAACCTAAAGGAAACACTAACTCTTTTTTTATTAGCACCAACTGAAAGGAATCTCCAACTCCCTACTATGCAAGCATCTACATATGAAACCCTTTAGATCCTTCTTTTATATTATTTTCAAACTTAGATAAGAAAGACCTCCCTGTCATACATTCATAGATAAATTATTTGTTCTTCTTTCCCAAATTCATTCGTTTCTCTCCCTCCAACTTAAAAATTCTTAGATACCTATTTTCATATTCATTCTCTGTAATGATGTTTTTGTTTATATAGATATAGATCTACTTCTATTCTAAGTTGTTTTGTTAATCTTAGATTTATCAATTAGCTTCACTTTAGTTGCATTCTTTATTTAAATGTTGTTCAAGTTCTCTTTTCCTCAACTTGAACTCGATTTTCACCTCTGTTTCAACTTCAGGTTATTTGTTGAACTCATTCTACATGTCAATCTAGGCTCTTTCATTTGCACTACATGTCATTCTATTTTTTATCTATTTTAATTTAGCACTAAAATGCTAAGTTTCCTTCAACACAAAGAAAACCAAACTTATAATCATCTTGTGCTCTTAATCTTTTAACATTTGGTGTATGTCACCATCTTGGGAACCATGCCATTAATTCAAAAAGGAGCTAAGTGTTTTAATCTATTAACAAAAAGAAATCGTGTTCTATGCTTATACAAACAGCTCAGAGGCCCAAATGCTTCTTTACTGCTGAGGCTCTTGTTGCGTCCACACCTTCACCCATGGAGCTAGCCTTGAGAATGTTGGTTCTAAGGCACATGGACCAAAAATCCAATATGTAGAGCATTTTGGCATTCTTATTAAGCTTAGAGGCCTAAACTACTCGATGCACCCAAATGCTAGTCACTTAAAGCGACCACTACCAAGTCATCATCCTTTTCCAAAGAAATTATTAACATAGAAAAACACTACAAAAATGACCCCTTGGCATGGATCTCGAAAATGTGCCACATCATTCTCTAAGCCATGTTACTACCACCTATCATTCATGTCTTTTTCCATGTCATCATCTAAATACCACATCGGGTGAGTTTAATGTGTTAATGATTGTGCATGTAGATTTCCCAATGGAAATCTAGGCTATTGGATCAAGTCAATCTCTCTTTGTAGATCCATCGCATATGAGTAGGAACACTAAATCTTTTTCATGTTGTGTATCCTATATCAATCATAGACATTGATCTCATGCATGATCTTTGCTTCTAATCCCACCACCTTGTGGGTTTAATTTTCTTCTCTGCACTAAAAGTCTATATTTTTCTTCCCCGTATTCTTCTATAAAGAAGAGGTGCAACCATAGAAAATCAAGCCTATGAAAAAGTGTGAATTTGCATTTGGAAGCTTGTTTATTTTGTAAGAAAGAAGAAAAGCATCGTTTCCTATACTCTCTGTTTTGTCAAAATATTGATTTCCTCAAAACAAAAATCAACCAAGAAGTAAATTCAGGTTGAGAACAGGGTTTGAAGGGAGGGAAAATTGCAAATTGCTGTTGCGAAAGAGAAAAACACAAAAAATTCCCTCTCTGGTTCCAGAAAGACAAGCCTCACCTAATCCTTTGTTTCTAGTTTTGAAAGTTTGTTGCCTTCTTCCTCACCTAAGCATTTCCAGCAGTCACTAAACACCATGGCAGGAGGTTTTATGAGAAAGGAGTCTTTGAACTCCAAAAAATTGCATGAGCACCCAAAAGTGGTAGCCCTCTTCACTAGGGAAAACTGGATGCCTTTCTTTGACAGAATTCATGGATATGATGAGGAGGTGACCGAGGAATTTTTAATGTCTTTAAGACCCCATTCAAAAACCCATGCTACAGTCAGTTTTAGGGGTCTGACCATAGAGCTTACACCATAATTTATCAGCAGAATCACAGGTCTTCCACTTGGGCTCCCTTGGAGAAAAGAAGAAAATCCACTAGGACAAGTTGCTAAAAAGACATTTTTTCAGCCTGATGAACATCCTGTAGAATATAAGAATGGGATCAAAAGGAAAAGTTTACCTCATCCATGGGGTGAGGTCAGCTACCAAATCATGAAATATATCTCTTGTGAAGGAAGATACAATATAGTCTATGGTTATCACTTCAGATTATTGCATGAATTACGATATGGAATGGACCTACCTGCATCTAGAAAAGTCAGTCTGCCATATTTTCTCCTCCAGTCTTTGATAGAATGTGGCACCAAATTGAATGCAGGGGTTCCTGACCAACTAGCCCACCATGGGCTCATTAAATTGTTGATAGAGGATGCCCTCCACACATACACTATCCCTATAGCCTAGGAAATTTTCAGGAATATGACTATGGAAGATGACATAAAAACTCTCATAGATGACCTTAGTCCATCCGACAGTGAAGAGGAGGAGCAGATAGAGGAACTTGAAAAGGAAATCCATGAGGAAGCATAAAATGTTCAATTAGAAGAAAAGGAGAAAAAATAGAGAGAAGAAGAGAAAAATGACACTACCACAGTTGAACCTAAGGCAAAGAAGGGAACAACATCGGAAGCAGAAAAGAGGAAGAGGACAGGAGCTGAGAAGAAGAAAACCAAGATAGCTTAGAAAAACATTGCCACTAGAAAGGAAGAGACTCAGCAAGAAAAGGATAAAACACCACTTGGGACAACAGAAATTAAAACAGAAACAACAGACACAGGCAGAACTGCAGAGGGTGGAGAAGAAAAACAACAGGAAGAAGTATCCCCTGAAACACTAGCAAGGGAAGCAACAATTGTTCTTGTTGCATTGAGCACTCTAGCTAAGCAAAAGGAAAAAAGGAAAAGACAGACATCAATGTATTTCAAAGCATGGAGGAGCACCAGGATCAAGGTGGGCAAGCCCCAGCCACCATCAAAAGAACCCATTATCATTGAGGATGCACCTACTGTGACAAAGAAGGAAACTCCCTCCAAAATATCCATCACCTATGGGAGAGGGAGTCCCAAGACCTCCACTTGGAAGGAAAGGATCAAATTTATGGACTCTAAAGAAATCCTACAGGAGGCACAAGCCTCTATATAAGAGACACTAGCCAAGCTCAAAGAAACTAAAAAACTAGAAAGGAAAGCAGAGGAACAGTCCCAAGAGGAAGGTAAGGCAAAAGAAATACCAAAACTTGGACCTCGGCCTAACTTAGGCCCCTATTACAATCTTCTAGAGGGTGGGAAGATCATCCCACAAAAATTCGTTGTGCCTCTTCTCTTCGAACTAGAAAAAGAAAGAGTCAGGACCCACACCTATATGCAGATTGCTAAATCTAAAGGAGTCGAAGATATAGGGCACATGGAAAAAAAATTGAGAGAGATGAGTGGGGGGTTCAACATGGTGAGGGACAAAGAGAGCATCAGAAGAGCTCAACTACAGGAAGAAAATGAACTGTTGAAAAAAGCAACTAAAAGAAAGGGAACCTCAAGGAGGAAATAAATTGCCTATCTTGGAAGGACAGCAACAAAAAGAGGGATCCCAGGCAGATATTGAGGTAGTAGAGAAACGACAACAAGAAGAAGAACCATAGAGAGATAGTGAAACATGAATGAAACAGCAGCAAGAAAGAGAATCTTAGGTCGCCACTGAAGTGCTGATTTTGAAAAAGTAGCTGCAGGAAAAGGAAGCCCAGTTAGCCTGCATGGTCAGCTGGGCAATGGAGGCATTGCAATGAAAACAACCAACTAAATACTATGCACTGTATCCCAAAGACCAGTGGCTCCAATTCCAGATTAAGACATTGGCCTAGAGGGGCACAATACCATTTCAAGATTATGGTCAGTTTATGCATTTATGTGACCATAGTTCAGCCGAGGATAAAACAAAGCTAGCAAAATTTTACCTACACAATATGGCACTTCTTGACATGAATTTATGGGATCCAAATGTTGCATTGGGAGACTTACAGCTAATGGCTATGGCTTCTTGGATGAGCCATGAAGAAAAGAGAGTAGGGGAAATTCAAAAAATAATGGCAAAAGAGCTAAGTGAGCCCCTGATGATAAGGGCAGAACCAGTAGAACCCTTGGCTCTCATCTATTCCCACCAACAACTTGCAACCAATCCTCAAGTTCTCCATGATTATGTTGATAGGAAAGCACAGGCTATTGCTCATTTTGAAGATATGGAGACATTTTTTGGCGATGACTACCTTCATGCCTACATGACAAGGTGGAATACATTACCACATAGCTTAAGGATCAAGGAGTATCACTCCCCAAATAGAATGAGGGAGGCCATGAGGAAAGTGCCCCTATATAAACACTCAATGAAAAACTTGAAATCCAACTGGATTGGTCTTAAGTTCATTCCTCCATTGTTGTTAGGACTGTTAGAAGGAGTTAAGGAGGAGGAAGAACATAAACAATGGGAGGAAGTGGACAGGAAAGTAAGTTTCCATGATAGAGAGGAAAACATCACATCAGAGGCCTTGGAGGTCAGGGAATCTATCATAGCTATTAACGATGAAGAGCTAGATTAGTTGCTTAGAGGATGAGCAACCCATTCAGTAGGGGGTGATGATGAGCCCCAGAAATGGGTAACTATATGGGCTCATTCTACCTATTATTTCGATTTAATCCACCATTCTCAATAGTTTTTTTCATGTTTTTGAATATATTTATGTAAATAGAGTGGATTGGGTTAGTCACTTTTCCATGTAGTCTAATGAATGTTTACTGTAGATTTTTTGGATAATTTTAGACAAAGGCAAGGAATTTATGAGAAAATGGCAACCAAAATTGAGGAAAACAGGGAAGAGGGCTTGTAGGAGGGGTGTCTCCTTCATTAATGATCCCCTCCCTTGAATCCTCCATCAGTAGCTCGAAGTACAAAGGCCCACATTGATGATTCCAAGGGGCAACCAAGCAAGTCAAGTAGGACTGTTGTTATCTTCAGTTCTAGGAAGTCGAGTTCCTTAATTTTAGGAGGAATTTTGGGAGTCCCCATTTGTATAAATAAGAAGGCTTCGAGCCTCAGTAGGTTAGCCAGTTCTTTGTATATTTTTTCACTTTTTTGTAGCATTGTACTCAGCTCATTTTCGAGCTCTTTTTGAGAACAGTTTTTATGAGATGTAACTACTATTTTTGATAATGAAGATGAAAAAAGCTTTGAGCCAGCGCTAATTCTTTTCCAGAGGGCTAAAGCTCTTGGGTTAGGGTGCAAACCAAGCTACCTAGCACCTCCTTTGTGTGCCTATATGTTTTTGTTTCCATTCATGAGTTCATTTCTGATGCATATACTGATTTTACTTCATTAGATTAGGTTGCTTTTGATGGTTAGAATAGTTGTTTTTGCTTCAAGTTTTTTAAGTAAGTTGTTGTAGTGATAGAAGAAGATCCAAAAAGGCTAACAGTAGGTATTGATCTTCTTTCTCCCTCCTTGGGACTATGATTTGACGTCAAGGCAACTACTACTGCCACCAAAAAAATAGTTTTTGCTCTTTCATGCAACTGCTAGTGTGACACTTTGATTTGGAAGATTTGATATTGGTTCAGATTTAATTGCTTAGATATTTTTATGCCATTTTACCATAGTTCTCTCACATGCTTTTCTGTTCATAAGGTATTGTTCATCATTTTCTGGTTTTAGGTCAGAAGTTAGGTTAAGATCGACAAAACTCTGTTTTTTGGTTCTTGCTTTGGTCAGTTTTGAGAAGTAAGTGTGCAGATTTCTTGTAGTACATTCCAGCTCATCATTCCTTCATAAAACAACCAGCACCAAATCACTTCTCATAGATCCCCCAGCTCATTCGCCACATTTCACCAATCTGCCCTAATTTCTGCATTGTTTTTCTATAAAGCTATTTTCTTGCCATTTGAACAAATCCAACCATCTCCTTCATCCTTGTTCTTCCTTGAAAAGTTATAGACCCCTTGACACATTCATCCAACCTTCATTCCCCCTTTCCCATCATTTTTCCACCTTCAAACCTCCAAAAACCACTTCCGGCCTCCTCCTGTAGATCCTCCTGTAGATCCCCTGCAACCTCCTATAGAATTTCCGGTGAGTGATTTTTCGAAGTCTGATTGCAATGGAAGTCTTTATAAGTGTACTGGGGGCTTCTTAGGACCTCTCCACACCTTCCTCACCTTCTCCAAAAGCCAATTTAATCTTCCTTTGCCACCAAACCTCTGCACAGTCACAACCAGTCAAATCACAAGCATAATAATTCCACATAAAAATACTCAAAAGTACAAAAAGATAATTTCTTCTCATTTCTCTTCAGAAGTAGCTTGAATAAATGCAATTTAACTTTTCAATAGTCAATGGCACCCATTCCAGTAGTTTCCATCTCTTTTCTTGCAAAAGTAGGGTTAGGGGGTAAACTAGGGTTTTCTAGGGTTTGCGTTTCATTCCAATTTTCCTTCTCTTTCTGCAAGTAAAATATCCCCTGTAGAGTTAGATTCCTTTCATCACAGTTAACGCTTCTTTTGAAAAATCACAGAAGTTGGCTTAAGCTCCTAGCTAACCTGCGCCAGCTGATCAAGTGACAGCCTGCAGTAAAAGCTAGTACTTGTGCATATAGCATCGCCACTTCCAAGTTTGTTACGAACTACTGGGTTGATAAAAGAAAAGAAGTAAGCCCCGAGAGTTGCAGCTTTATTGCTACAATACTGGAGCTCTCCACCCCCGATCACTATGATCAGTGCTCAAATTATATGAAATGGAGGTGGCTTTTTCATAAACGAGGGTATTGAATGGCCTTCCAATCTTGGAGTTAGTTTCCATGGAGTAAGAGATGATAGGATAGGAGGTTAATGGATCCTTAGCCTATCCAATTTCGAGCTCATAAGAAGGGATAAGAGATGGGAACCATCTAGAATCATCTAGAATGAAGGAATATTCGTAGAACCCTATGCAAATTTCACTCTATCTCATCTAGCATGGGATAAAGAGGGCCTAAGTGTACTGCAGTGCAGGCCACAGTGGGCCTGCCTACTCTGTAGTGCACTGTCTCAAGGTTTGGGTTGAGCTTGTGTCCCAAGGAGGCATTTCAGGAAGGATTCAAGCCAGGAAACTTTCATAGAAGGAGGCATTCAATGAGTTGAATTCTCTAGGGATTGTAACAACTGAATTGGGGTTTGATGAGCCTTAATAGTATTAATCTGAATGTCGAGAGTGATGTGCCCAAAAAGACCTATAACAACTAGTAGCAGGTTGAGTCAGAGATGGACATGGGATATAGGTATTGAAGGGTCCAGTCATGTTTTGATAGCTCGAAGGCATGACATGGACATTGGTTTGTATGGGACCTAGTCATTGGGTCTTAGTTACATTGGGCCACCAGAATGTTCCACAGATTTGGATTTCTTGAGGGGAAGCAATCTTGGGGTGGGAGGAATATCATGCCCCCATTTGTATTCTTCTTCATAGTACAACCAAGATGGATTTCTAGGGTAGGGGATGGCTAGGTTAGTAGAGCAATTTATGTCATTAGGGGTCCCAATGGAATTTTGAGGAGTTTCTATGAGGTTCGAGGGCATTCACTTGGTATATTCCATCATCCGTGCTGTTTGCCTTCATTCTGTCGCATTCCGACTACTTTTAGAAAACTGAGTTATTAGTGGGCTTGACTCAATTAATTACACTTAAGGTGGTATTCCGAGAGGAATACATGGTAAAACACCTTAGTGTAATAGCTCATTGGAATCGGAACAAGAAGATCTACAAGATGCGATGTTAGATATGATTTTAGAAACCTTAGGATATGTGGTGGCTAACTTACCATTTTCCTGCATTAAATAAATAATATTTTAATTGAAATAAAAGAGGCAAAAGTTCTCCATGATTAAAATAATAAAATAGAATGTTCTAGAGGAGTCCATCAAATCTATAAAAGAGGAGGAGGAAACCGTTGGAGGACATCTTGGATTTGATATTATTTCTTGTATGAGAGGTTGAGAACCTGGTTCTCTACTCCATTGGTAGCCCTAGGACGAAAACCCTCAGGTGATTTAGAGAGATTGGGCAAGCACCCATCTCCCCTTGGTGGATCCATTCAGGATTCACAAGTTGCAGTGTATTGTTTTTCAGTTTGTTTTGGGAGGCCAATTGTGGCATTATTGCAGATCTGTTGAGGCCAACTATCTCAGCTATTTTTCCAACATGTGAAACCCCAGTTTTTATATTATAATAAAGCTGATATTGTTTCTGCTTAACATATTATCAAATTGCATGAATTTTATATGCTATATTTTACATGGAAATCTTTTGCTTATGAGAATAAATTTTATGTGAAAGGAATGTTCCTAATTTATTTCGTTTGGGACATTACATGGGCGTTGGCAAAGGTTGAAGGCAAAACTAGGTTGAACTATGGCTTAGCAAGGGTAGAGACAAACAAATTCAAGGACAAGCTCAACACAGTGCAACATAATTAAGAGTTGGTTTATGGTCATAACACATTCACAAAGCTGACTCATGGTGAATGCAGGTGAAGAACCTCTAGGGATAGGTGAGTCTAGCATGACCGTAGATACGATTTTGGTGAATAAGATGTTGGATCAAGTAGATGAGATGAAAACAATGATGACTAAACTTAAGGTAGATAATTTCGAACTTAAAGAGAATATCGTTGTATAGGAATCAAGTCACAAAGGCCTCAAGATATTATATGGCTACCTTGAATGGAGGTATGATCAAACATCAAATGAAGTTAAGGGACTTGAGGTTTCCAGAGATCAAGGAATGGAAGAGATCGCAAATGATCCAAAATGGATACTAAATCAAGAAGAAAAGGTATTACAGACTCATGTGCAGGAATTCCTATATTATTTAGTGCAATGGATCGAAAAGATTGTGAATAATATAGACAATGAACAGTTATAAAACATAATAAACACACATCAACACAGTCAAAATAATGAAGGAGTTCACCAGACCCCCTGGCTACGTCTCCTGGTCCAAGATTTCAGTGTCGACCTCTATATTATGTCTTTAAGAGAAGAATATTACAAGTGTGAGCTCAAATAGAGTCTCAACACAACAGTGACAAAAACAACAGGGATTTACTCGAAATCCTCAAGTCTACAAGAGTACACAACCACTTCCTCTTTCTCTCTGTCTTCTGCTTTCTCTTGCTCTCTTTCTGTCCCCCTCTATTCTGCCATTGAGTGGTTTTTAAGCCTCTCGGCCCTATCTGTTTGCTTTCCCTCTTCGGGCTCTTTGGCTCTTGGCTGTTGTCCCTTCATCTCCTTCTTGAGCATTTAAACAATCATTGTAAACACTTGAACTAGCAAGGCCACCTGTTTTTAACAGAAAGGACCATTGGCATGGGTGAAATCCCCGGGAATACGTTTCTCTATTTACACAGAGAAATAGACCAAAACAGTGAGAATTTCCGCCAAGACGAACTTCAAATGATATTGAACCCAACCTATAATCCTATCGGGTCCGTTATTGCATTGCTATCACAAGTCGCGAGTGCCCATATGCCATGGTCTCCTTTGTATTTCTGTGTTATACAAAAATACATTAAAACAATGAAAAACTCAATAAAACTTTGCCTGGCAGATTTAAAATTTTATAGAACCACACCTATAACCTCGTCGGTTCTACCTTGATAGCAATCACATATCACTTAGGCTATGGGTCTTCATCCCCTTGTATGTGGTTTCGATTCCACTCATCGATCTCATTCACCGATCGCTGATCAGCGCCATCGACATATCGCACTTCGCACGACCCACAGTCCATCTAGCATCACCCCTTTGATATACTACAATGTGATAGTTGCAGTCACATATCGTTGTGTCTCCAGGCCTTTGGTAAGTCCTTTCCTTGGAAACCTGCGATGGGATGGTGTAATCGCAGTTGTTGATCTGTGCGCTTGATGAATGGTTTGCATTGTGTTGCTGATTGCAGTCAAATTTCCCCTCGGGTCATCCCTGATACACTCCGTCGATGCAATATCGTTGAACCCTCCGATGCAATCCGTTGATTTGATCTGGACTATTGATCGGTCTGATCTAACGGCTCCTATGAAACGTTGCTTCAACCTTTTCTTTACTTGAGTTTCGACCATTTTTTAGTGTTTTCCTCTGTGATTGTTATGAAAGATCAACGCCTTAGAATTTAGCCTCTTCAAGGGGGCAACCTCCTTTACATTACATAAATGAAAAATTCTTGGATGATTCAAATGAAAAAACCTCCTTTCTATATATACGATTCTAAGGAGTCACAATATAACCTAACCGACATAACAATAATAATATAAAGCCATAAAAATAACAATAGAGGGATTATATGGCGCACAGTAATAACAATATGGGGACAATAGGGGCACAACAATATTAATAAGGGATACAACTACAATAGTAATTGGGTAATCACTAGGATTATAAGGACCTAACATGCCCCTCTCCTTCAAAAAAGTGTTGTCCTCAACGCTTGAGTAGTTCTGGATGCTTCTATATAAAATTCTCATCCTCCCATGTGGAAT
This sequence comes from Pinus tabuliformis, assembly GCA_031772625.1. Lineage (NCBI taxonomy): Eukaryota > Viridiplantae > Streptophyta > Pinopsida > Pinales > Pinaceae > Pinus > Pinus tabuliformis. Next base: position 1,105,993,743 of record CM062804.1, on the reverse strand, counting down.
CTTCAGCAGATAAGTTCTTCCACTTGATAAGATACTATGAAATTGATCGATTTCATAGCTGTCGAGTTCTTGTTTCTGTGACTGCTTCCAGTTCCAATATAATATTTCCTTCCTCATCAAATACTGGCAATATTGTTTGAACTGGGATCTTTTCGCCTATAACCTTCTTTAAACATGAAACATGGAAAACTGGGTGCAATCGAGAAGCTACAGGAAGCTCCAATTTGTATGCCATAGTACCAATCTTTTGCAACACCCTGTATGGACCATAATACTTTGGTGATAATTTATTATCCTTCTTAGCTTTCTTGAGGGACATTTGCTTATATGGTTGTAGCCGTAGGAATACCCAATCACCTACATCAAAACTTATTTTGCTGCGATGTTGGTCTACCTGTTGTTTCATTCTATTATGTGCCAACATGAGGTTATCCTTTAAGAGTTGGAGAACTTTTTCTTGATGTTTGATGTGATGTTCCACTACTTGAAACTTAGAATTTTCTCTTAAATATGATGTGATGGATGGTGGCTGATATCCATTAAGTGCGATAAATGGGGTCATTTTTGTTGTTGTATGGAAGGAATTGTTATACCACCATTCAACCAGAGGCAACCATTTGACCCTTTGTGTCTATTTATCAAATACAAAGCAACGAAGATATCCTTCCAAACATTTGTTTACTATCTCAGTTTACCCATCAGATTGAGGATGATAAGATAAGCTATGAACTAACTGAGTACCAAGACAAGAAAATAATTTTGTTCAAAAATTTCCAGTGAAAATGGGATCTCTGTCACTTACAATAATCTTTGGGTTTCCATGTAGCTTTTGAATTGTTTCCATAAATGCAGTAGAAACTGTACTAGCTTTAAATGGATGTGATAATGCACAAAAGTGTGCATACTTGGTAAGTTTGTCAACTACCACCATGATGACACTCTTTCCCTCAAACTTGGGTAAAACTGTGATAAAATCCATTGAAACCTCCTCCCAATGTTGGCTTGGAATGGATAAAGGTTGTAATAGACCCGGTGTCTTAATTTTTTCAACTTTATTTTGTTGGCAAACCAAACATTCTGCCACAAACTTTTGAATATCTGATTTAAGGCCATCCCAAAAAAATTCCTTCTTAACCCTGTGGTAAGTTTTTAAAAATCTTGAGTGCCCTCCTAAGGGAGAAGTGTGCAATTCCATAAGTGATCTTTGTACCATAACAAATCATTTTTCTAGCTAAATGTATTAGATGTACTGGAATCTTGTTGTAACTTTCGAATAAGTGCCCACACTTCTTCATCATTCTTCCATTCCTCCCTTGCTTCATTTATCCAATCTGGTTGGATAATAGAAATGGCGCACAACAATGCTTCCACATCCTCATCCTTTCTTGAGAGTGCATCTGCCACCACATTTTGCTTCCCTTTTTTGTAGATGATTTCAAAGTCATAACCCAACATCTTTGTGACCCACTTTTTTTACTCTTCAGAGGATAATATTTTTTCTAAAAAGTATTTAAGGCTATCATGGTCCGTTTTTACCTTGAAGTGTCTTCCCATTAGGTAGGGTGACGATTTCTTAAGTGCATGTAGTATTGCCAACATTTCATTCTCATAAATAGCTTTGTGTAAAAACTTTCCCTTGATTGCACGACTTTCAAAAGTAATGGGTCTTTCATATTGCATTAAAACAACACCAATTCCATTTCCTGAAGAATCACATTCCACAATAAAGGTTTTTGTGAAGCTTGGTGTAGATAAGACCCATGCTTGGCACATTGCCTCTTTAAGATGTTCGAAGGCCTTTGTTGCTTCTGGAGTCCATGAAAATGCATCTTTCTTCAATAATGTTGTTAGAGGTGCTGCTATTCTCCCATAATTCCTAACAAACTTGCGATAATACCCTGTCAACCCGAGAAATCCTCGTAGATGCTTTATGGATGTGGGGATTTTCCATTCCTTAATGGCTTTAATTTTGCTAGGGTTTACCTTAACTCCTTCATGAGATACAATATGACCCATATATTCCACCTCTTGTACTCCAAAGAAACATTTGGATCTTTTTGCATATAATTGTTTCTCCTCCAATAGTTGTAGCACCCTGTCAACATGTTCAACATGATCCTTCCAAGACTTTCTATAGATTAGTATATCATCAAAAAATACTAACACAAATTTTCTAAGGAAGGGTTTGAAAATGGAATTCATCAAACCTTGAAATGTAGAAGGTGCATTGGTAAGGGCAAAAGGCATGACCAAAAATTCATAATGACCCTCATGAGTTCTAAATGTTGTTTTCGGAATGTCTTCAGTCTTCATTCTGATTTGATGATATCATGAACAAAGATCCAACTTGGTGAAGTAAATTGATCCATGCAATTCATCCAGTAATTCATCAATGATAGGAATGGGAAACTTATCTTTAATAGTGAGCTTGTTGAGCTCCCTATAATCCAGACACATGAGCCATGATCCATCCTTCTTGTGAACCAATACTACTGGAGCAGAGAAAGAACTTTGACTAGGTTGAATTATACCAGCCTCTAGCATTTATGCAACCATACGTTCAATTTCACTCTTTTGGGCATAGGGATATCTGTACGGCCTGATGTTTGGAGGAACACTTCCTAGAATCAAATGAATAGCATGATCATGATCATGAATAGGTGGGAGACCTTTGAGAGCCTCAAATACCTTGGAATGATTTTCCAAGGCTTTTTGGATATCTAGAGAAATAGATGATTCCAATGTGGAAACATCTAGCGAACATAATTGTGCAAGTACACCTCTTTGTTCCTTTTTTAGAAGCTTTGTCATACCATTAGAGCTGATTATCTTTCCTGGTTTCTATACAATACCCCTTAATTCAACTTCCTTTCCTTCCATAGAAAATTTCATGAAAAGTTCTTGAAAATTAAAAGCTATTATACCCAAGGATTGTAGCCATTGGACTCCTAGTACAACATCAACACCTCCCATTGGAATGGAAAGCATTGGGCTAGTCAATACATAGTCTCCCATGGATAGCTTGATATTATGGAACTTTCCAAAGCAATTTATCATTCCTCCATTTGCAACCATCACTTGACACTCTGGTGCTGGATATAGGAAGCAATTCAATTCTTTTGCTATCTTACAATGAATAAAATTGTGGGTACTTCCTGAATCAATCAACACTATTACCTTTTTCTTCTTGATTTGTCCTTCTATCTTGATGGTTTGAGGAGTGGTAATTCCAACCAATGCATTACAAGATATGGTTGGATTCATTTATTCTTTATCTAGGCTTTGTTCCTGGAGTATATCCTCTTCTTTTGACCTTTCTTGCTCCTTTTATTCTTCCTCTTCACAATCGATGTAGAATAATTTCTTCTCAGCACACTTATGACCTTTAGTGTATTTGCTATCACAACTGTAACAAAGCCCTTTTTCTCTTTTTTCTTCCAATTGTTGTGGTGTCAACCTTATAGGTTGTGGAAGACTAGGGGCAACAACACTTCCATCTTTATAGTTGAGAGTGGCATGCTTCCTGGTTGCCATAATTTTGCTTTCCATTTTTCTTGCTAACTTGAATGCCTTCTCTAATGAATCAAGTTCCCAAAGGTGAACATCATGTTGGATATTATCCTTTAAATTCCCTATGAACACATTAATCCTATGCTCCTCTGGAATATTTTTTACCCTTCTGTTCAATTTTTGGAACTCCTCATTGTGCTCCATTATTGAACCCTTTTGTTTGAGACTTATCAATTGGCTAAAAAATGTGTTGCTCTTTGTATCCTCATAATGTGTTGTCAATTCTTCCATAAAAGTTGCCCAAGTGATAATTTGTTTATGAGAGCAAAGCCATTAATACCATACAAACTGATTTGGTTCCAAATATAAAGTTGCAATATGTACCTTTTGTGTGTTTTTCACATTATTGAGATCGAAAAATTGATGCATCCGTAATATCCATGTTGCAGAATCCTTGCCATCAAACTTCCTCATATCGATTTTTGGAATATGGTGGGTCTTCTATCCAACATTAGAGTCTATGGAATCATGATTAACATTTCTTTTTTCTCATCATGAGTTTCTTTTACTACCCTTTTACCATTAGTGACCATTTCTTGTAGCAACTTATTCAATTTTGTATTCAATTCTTCCATCTTATCATCCATGCCATCTATTTTAGCATCCATGCCATTCATCTTAGCTTCCATGCCTTTCTTTAGACCATCCATCTTAACTTCTACACCTTTTTGTGCAAGTGACACTTGTTGCACTTGGTCTCGTAATTTTGATATATCACGTTGCATTTCTTCCTCTTCTTCATGAGTCATGCTAGAGCTTTCAGGTTTCTTACTAGGTGTTTGCATTTTCTTTCATCAGAGCATCAATTACCGATAATAATTCTTTACTATGCCCTTTGAATTCCTTCAAACTAATTTTTCAAACCAAGCTTATGCAAAAATTTAAAAAAATTACACACCTTTTTTCACTTTGTAGGAGCTTGAATCTTATGTATCTTTGTAATTTTGGATCATTCAATTTTGAAATTGCGACCTGTAGTAGCCCTCTGCTTCCTCTTTCCAATGCCACCAGTCTGATCCAAATTGGACTCTCCAAGGAAGAGTTATGCACAATCTCCCAAGATGACATGATTATAAACCTTTCCAGAAGAGAGAATGTATGAAGTGCCACATGTCACTGTTTCAACCTTTGGCCCTGAAAAATATACACAAGAAACTTCAGTCCATCCTATTTATGTACCTTCTTACAAAATTTCAATCCGATGCTCAGAGAGAAAGTTATGATGATTTCCCCCAGGTCACCTATTTGGAATGTAATTCAGGAGTCTGCAAAAAGACTAGCTTCCGCAAATCATATCTCCGAAAATATAGCACAAAAAGCTCTAAAATTTGGACCCAAGGTTCAGTGCGATTTCTTCTCAAATGGGTTTTCTTTTTGGCTTTTGAAACATCATAGAAAAATAGTTATAGTGAAAATTCCACGATGACCTATTTGGAGCAGCGAAACCCTAGAATCCAAAGCTCTAATACCAAATGTTATGAAACCAGCTCACAAAAAGATAGGAAAGATAGATCAACGCCTTATAATTCAGCCTCTTCGAGGGGCCAACCTCCTTTACATTACATAAATGAACAATTCTTGGATGATTCAAATGACAAAACCTCCTTTCTATATTTAGGAGTCTAAGGAGTCACAATATAACCTCACTGACCTAATAATAATAATATAAAGCGACAAAAATAACAATAGAGGGATTCTATGGGGCACCGTAATAACAATATGGAGACAATAGGGGCACAAGAATATTAGTAAGGAATACAACTACAATAGTAATGGGGTAATCATTAGTATTATAGGGACCTAACAATGATAATGTTTTCCAATAGTTAACATATATGAAGACTTAGACTTAGAGGTTTGATACAAGATCCATTTTGGATCACACCTTCCCACTGAAAATATTTTGTACCACCAAAAGTAATTTTTAGGCATCAATCAAGTGAGGATACTGCTCCTTCACCTGTCTAACTTCTATCCATCGTGCTTTGCTTGGATTTGAACCTTTGAGTCCCACTCTCAGGTACTCAACATCCCCTTGACGTGTAGTTCTTACTTTCCTGTCTAGAACTATGTCCTCCTGTAACTCATTGAAATATTCAGGAAACAAACCCCTAATAGAAGGCAACTGAATTTGCTCTTCAATATCTTCAATCAATGAAGGTTCATACAAACTCAAGTTTTATGCATTAAAGACTAAATAGATCTGCATATAAGCTGGCAAATCAAGGTGAAAATCATTTTCACCAGTTTTATCAAGTATCTTGAAAGGTCAATACCTTATTGGTTTTAGTTTCTTTCCTTCCCTTTGCATTCTATCTTTGCTAATGTATAGCCAGACTAGATCACCAACTTGAAAACTATGCTCAACTCGATGCTTATCATGTCTTGCCTTGTACTTGGCTTGACTTCTTTCCAACTATTCCTGTACTGCCTGGTGAATTTCCTGGGTTTGTTTAATGAAATTGGTTGCTTTTTCCACATCATTATGTCCATCAACTGTTATGTCTTTACCAAAGACAAAATCCAAGGGAGACTTTGGTATAAACCCAAAACAAGTCTCAAAAGGAGATCTATAAGTAGAAGATTGCTTGGCACAGTTGTCAACATGTTGCACATAATACAAATGCTCATCCCAAAGCTTGGGATGCTTGCTGCAATAGCCTCTAAGCAACTAGATCACTATCCTATTGACCACTTCTTTCTGACCATCTGTTGGTGGATGAAATTTTGTGCTCTTCTTCAACCTGGTGTCCATAAACTCCCATAGATTTGACCAAAACTTCCCAACAAATCAAGAATCTCGATCAGATACAATAGAAGTGGGTAACCCAAAATGAACCCATGCATTTTGAAAGAACAACTTGGTTGTTTGTTCAAATGTAACTTGCTTGTTACATGGTATCAAAATGCACATTTTACTGAACCTATCTACAACAACATACAAATAATCATGACCTTTCCTAGATTTTGGCAATTCCCTAACAAAATCCATGGAAACACTTTTCCAAGGACAAGAAGGAATTGGAAGTGGAGTGTAAAAGCCTAATTTCTGATTATTGGGCTTGCTTGTAGCACACATAGTACACCCTTTGATATATCTAGAAATCGTCTCATGCATTCTTGGCCAATAACAGAACCTTTGCAATTTTGCAACTATTTTACTTACACCAAAATGACCTGATATGAGAGAAGTATGTGCTTCTCAGATTATGTTAACTCTTTCAGTTTGTGGAATGCATAACTTTCCCAAATGATATAAGAGTTGGTTCTTTACATAATAATCCAATTCTTCTACTTGCTTGCCATGAATTAAATTTGCATATACATCTTTAAAATCTACATCTTGAGCATATTGTTCAATGTAACATTCATGCATTACTGAGTTATGCTTAAGTATAGTAGATGTATTTATGATTGGTCTTGATAACATGTTTGCAACCTTATTGTGTATGCCCTTCTTATATCTAATGACAAGATGAAATTGCTATAGAAAACCCATCCACCTATAATGTCTTGATTGCTGCAATTTAGTTTGTGAGTGCACATATTGAAATGGTTGATGGTTTGTATGTATGATTGTTTCTTTACCCATTAGGTAATGTTTCCACTTTTTCGCACTTTGTACTAATGCATACAATTCTTTATCATATGTGGGATAATTAACTACTGTAGAAGTAAATGTCTTAGAATGATAGCATATGGGTTTTCCGTGTTGCATCAACATTGCTCCCATGGCATAGTCATTGGCATCTGTCTCAATCTCTAATGGATGTTGAAGGTCTGGCAATGCTAGTAGTGGTGTTGTACTGATTTTCTCTTTTAAGGTGTCGAAGGCTTTCTGCTATTTTCTTCCCCACGTAAACACTTGTTTCAATGCTGCTAAAGCATGTAATGGAGCTGCAATCAAAGAAAAGTTAGCAATAAACTTTCTCCTGTATTGTGTTGCCCCTAGGAAACTCCTAACCTCTATAGTAGATTTGGGTTTAGACCAGTTCACAATGACTTCAACCTTAGAGGTTTCTATCTTCAATTCACCACCCCCTACAATATATCCCAAATAATTTAAATATTTTCTACCAAATTCACATTTTGACAGTTTTACATAGAGATTTTGTCTTTTTAGAACATCTAAAGTCTGCTTCACATGCTTTACATGGTCTTCCCATGTCTTACTAAAAACAAGAATGTCATCTAAATAAACATTTACAAAGTCATCAATAAATGGTCTGAGTACATCATTCATAACTCTCATAAATGTAGTAGGAGCATTAGTTAAGCCAAAAGGCATAACCAACCATTCATCAAGTCCTTGCTTTGTCTTGTAAGCAGTTTTCCATGCATCCTATTCTACAACTCTAACTTGATGATAACCACTTCACAAGTCTAATTTATAAAAGTAAATTGCTTCTTTTAATTGATCTAATAGATCATCAATACGAGGAAGAGGATAGTGATTCTTGATCGTTATTTTATTTAGTGCTCTATCATCAATGCACATTCTTCGCTAACCATCTTTCTTTCTCACTAGCATGATTGGAGATCCACATGGTGATGTGCTTGGTCATATAAACCATTTATCGAGCAACTCCTACACCTGCTTCTTTATATCTACATTCTCTAAAGCTGCCAACCTATACATTCCAATGTTAGGTAATGGATCATCTTGCTGCAAATAAATATCTTGTACTATTTCTCGCTTGGGTGGCAGACCTTTAGGTTCTTGAAATAGAAGATCATATTCTAAAACAACTTCAACTAAACCAACTTTCTATTTAGAATCACAGCCCTCAAATGCATTGGATTTCTCAGGAGCCTTTGCCTTTACAACCATTAGTAAAAACTACTTACTTGAATTCACAATTATTTTCATCTGTCATGAGTTTATGAGAGAATAGTTACCTTTGAGTTTATGAGCTCTTACAATATATTCTATTCCATTTTTAGTGAGTTGATACTTATTCTCAACTCTATAGAAAATAACTTTTCTATCATACAAGAATGGACTTCCCAAAACAATACCACATATATCCAATGGAACTATATCTAAGTCAACCTCATCTACAAATGTCGATCCAATAATAAACCTAAGTTTACATTGTCTCATTACTTGTAGCTTTGTTTTATCACACACCCAACCTAATGGATATGTCTTCTCATGAGGTTTTGTTTGTAATCCCAACTTCTTTACAATTGTTTTAGAAATGAAATTTACTTGTGATCCACTATCAAATAAAGTATCAACCTTATTATGCTTGGAAATTACTCTAATATGAAAAAGCTCATTTATTTCCCTCTCATTACTTCCATTATCAACAGATTGTGTAGAATTACTTGTGGATGCTTCAGAATATTTATCTTTAATACCCGTGGCTATAACAGTTGTTTCATCACCTGAATCTGATCCTAAGTCCTGCTGAATAGCAGCAACATTCTTTCTCTCCTTACCACTGAACTTCTTAGGTTTCCTTTCTGGATGCAAAAACTAGCAGTGTGCCTCATCGTGTCCTTCTTTCTTGTAATGAGTGCTTGAAGGTTTATCCTTCTTTGTAGTGTTTGCTTTCCTCTCCTTCCATTTCAGTTTCTTCTTTATTTTTCTCTTGCTTATAGAATATTTAGATGTTCCCCCAACCTTTGGGTTTACATTCTTACCTCTATATTCTAGATGTGTGGCTTGAATTGATACATCATCTAAGCTAGTGGGATTAAACATGATAATAGTATGCTTTAAATATCAACGAAGACCACCTATATACTTCAATAAAGTGCCAGGTGAGTCTAATGATATACCTAGAGTTAAAGCTCTCTTTCTAAATTCTTCAGTATAACTCTGTACACTTTGACCCTTCAACTGACGAAGATTTTTCCAACTCATCATTGCCTGCTACATGTAAGTTAAAGGATGGAATTGTTTTTTGATAGAAAAAACAAATTCATTCCAGGTAGAAATGATTTTACCATGTTTTTGCAGATCAGCTTATGTCTTGCCTTCCCACCATACTAGCGCAGTTCCTCCAAGTCAAAGGCTAGCCAGTTGAATTTTCTTCCTTTCTAAATCAACATTATATACACTGCAATATACATCAATTTGTCTTATCCAATTATCTAGCTTTTCTACATTGAGTTCTCCATCATAGATTGGCAAATCAAACCTCACATCTAATTTAATTAAGGAATCTTTCTTCTTCTTCTTAGAAGAGCTAGAAGATGATGCTGACGAGGATGATGATGGAGTAGATGGTGGAGGAGATGATGGAGGAGTCATTCCTCCTTTTCGTTTTCCTTCTGGAGGGGAAACTATAAAAGGTTCTTCTGGTCCTTTGTCTGGTTTAGGTGTTGACGTGATTTCACCTCAACCCTTCTTAAATTCCAGATACATCTCTTCCACCATGGCTTGGAGTGTCTTAAAACTTTCTATAAATTGAGATTTTGATCCCAATGGAGCTTCTTCTACCATTCTCCTCTGAGAATAGACTCTTCCAATATCTAGATTAGCCTCAACAAGTTCTCCTTCTCCTAGTGTTAGCTTTAATCTAGTTAGCAATTAAAATCCAGCACAAACTTATCTAACATTAATAAAACCAAAACCAAATGCTTTGATACCACTTGATCTGAAATGGATACTAAATCAAGAAGAAAAGGTATTACAGATTCATGTGCAGGAATTCCTATATTATTTAGTGCAACAGATCAAAAATATTACGAATAACATAGAAAATGAATAGTTATAAAACATAATAAACACACATCAACGCAGTCAAAATAATGAAGGAGTTCACCAGACCCCCTGGCTACGTCTCCTGGTCCAAGATTTCAGTGTCGACCTCTATATTATGTCTTTAAGAGCATAATATTACAAGTGTGAGCTCAAACAGAGTCTCAACACAATAGTGGCAAAAAAAACAGGGATTTACTCGAAATCCTCAAGTCTAGAAGAGTACACAACCACTTCCTCTTGCTCTCTATCTTCTGCTTTCTCTTGCTCTCTTTCTGTCCCCCTTTGTTCTGCCATTGAGTGGTTTTTAAGCCTCTCGGCCCTATCTATTCGCCTTCCCTCTTCAGGCTCTTTGGCTCCCAGCCGCTGTCCCTTCATCTCCTTCTTGAGCATTTAAACAATAATTGTAAATGCTTGAATCAACAAGGCAACCTATTTGTAACGGAAAGGACCATTGGTGCAGATGAAATCCTTGGGAATATGTTTCTCTGTTTACACAGAGAAATACACCAAAACAGTGAGAATTTCCGCCAAGCCGGATTTCAAATGATATTGAATCCAACCTATAATCCTATCAGGTCCATTTTTGCATCACTATCGCAAGTCGCAAGCACCCATATGCCATGGTCTCCTTTGTATTTCGGTGTTATATAAAAATAAATTAAAACAGTGAAAACCTGACAAAACGTTGCCTACCGGATTTCAAATTTTATAGAACCGCACCTATAACCCCATTGGGTCCGCCTTGATTGCAATCACATATCACTTGGGCTATGGGTCTTCATCCCCTCATATGTGGTTCCAATCCCACTCGCCAATCACCAATTGACTCCATTGGCATATCATAATTCGCACAGCCCATAGTCCATCTAGCATCACCCTTTTGATATACTGCGATGCGATAGCAATCGCATATCACTGTGTCTCTGGGCTTTTGGTAAGTCCTTCCCTTGGAAAGTTGCGATGCGATGGTGTAATCGCAGCCGTTGATCTGCGTGTTCAATCAACAATTCGCGTTGTGTCACCCATCGCAGTCGAATTTCCCCTCGGGTTGTCACCGATATACTCCGCCGATGCGATATCGCCAAACCCTCTAATGCAATCCGCCGATTTGATCTGGACCATTGATCGGTCCAATCTGACGGCTCCTATGCAGCGTTACTTCAACCTTTGCTTTACTTGGGTTTCTACATTTCTTTAGTGTTTTCCTCTGGAATAGTGTTTTCCGATAGTTAACATAAATGAAGACTTAGACTTGGAGGTTTGATACAAGATCGATTTTGGATCAGCAAAATTGCAAAAGAGTCTTTCTGAAGCTCTGAATGAGGTTGCGATCTTTAAGAAAGCAAGTGGGAAAGGTTATATTAGTGGAGTTTCCCACATCAAAATAAAATATCCTTATTCATACAATGGATTAAGGAGTGCCAAGATTATCGGAAAATTTCTATGGGACATAGAGAAATACCTCAAGATATTGGAGCTTGCCTTTAAAGAAGCGAAGGAAAAGGTTGTTTCATAGTTGCTAATGAAGGATGCCAAGATGTGGTGGAGAAGAAGGATGGATCAGATTTCCCATGGTGATGTTGAGGAAATCATGACTTGGGAATAAATGAAGGAAGAATTGTTGGCTCAGTTCAGCCCACAAGTTGAAACATGGGATGCACATATGAAGATCAAGTATATAAAGAAAATCGCAAGTTTACAAGCTTATCAGTGCGAATTTTCACGTGTGATCCACAAGTTGAAACATGGGATGCACATATGAAGATCAAGTATATAAAGAAAATCGCAAGTTTACAAGCTTATCAGTGCGAATTTTCACGTGTGATCTTGATTTAATTGAAATGGAAAAGAAGGAGAAGGTTTTCAACTTCATTATTGGATTGAAAACTTGGGTTCACAATGAGGTAAAGAAGTAGAAGATCAAGACACTTGAGGAGGGATTGTCGTTGTTAATAGGTTCATTGACCATCATGAAGAAAGAGTGGAAGAAAAGAAGAAGAAGTTAGATAAGCCAAAGGAAAAGACTTTGAATGAAGATGAAGTGAAGACAAGTGGAAAACTGAAAGGAAAGAATCCGTTGAAGTGTTGGCTATGTGAGGGTTACCATGTGGCCAAGAATTTTCTTTTGAGACTGGAAGCCACGACTATTATGCAGTCAGATAGAGAAAAGAAGGCACAAGTAGAAAAAACAATAGTTAGTGTGATTCAAGTTTTGGGTACTACAATAGCGATGAAGGCTTTCCAAAAGCATGATCCTGAGAGGCACAAGTTGGAGTATGTTAAGATGAAAGTTGGGTAGGATACGTTGCTCGCTATAGTGGATAGAAGAGTGACCCATAACTTCATGTGAGAAGAGGTGGAAAGAAAATTTGGATTGAAGCTCATTCCTACTCAAGCACGTCATAAAGAAGTGAACTCACCATCAAATCAATTCACTGGACTTGCAGAGGATGTGGATGTGATAATTCATGAATGGCAAGGTAAATATAACTTCTAAATTGTTTGTATGGATGATTATGAAGCACTTTTGGGAATATAATATATGAAACAATTTGAAGCACTAGTCGTGCCACATTTGAAGATTTTTTTTATTTATGATGTGTAACAACCTTGGTTAAAAATTCATGTAAAAAAGTATAAGACGAAGTTCATGGTACACATATTCCAAGATGAATGGTGGGAAAAACATCCCAGTGGGTGTTCACTTCGGTTTATTAATGGCTTAGAAAATTAGCAAAGAAAATGGAAAATGCCTTGGAAAGGAATGAGGCATTAGTTGGAATTTATTTATGAAAATAATGAAAAATAGGAAAAAGGAAGTTGAAAGCTCACAGGTTGCATGTGAAGAAGAAAATAATGGAAAATAATGGAAATTTATGAAAATAGAGGCCTCATTGATGAAAAGGATCCCGAGGATTAGTTGGTAGCTTTTGACAAGTTTTAGTGGAGCTCTCATCTATTCTTTCTCTCATACTCTTGGACACTTAGAGTTTCTTCGGGCACTCTTGGAGGAGTGTGGCATACTTGGGATTCAGAGCAACAAGGCAAAGGAAAAGGAAGAGAGTGTAAGAGAATGGTGAGATCAACAACTACAACTAGATTTTATTTATAGGTATCGAGTTGCATGTATGGTTTCCTTACTAGTTTTTTCATGCATGGCACATTCAAGTGGTTTATTGGTTATGATTTTTCATTGGCATGGAGGATTTCCTGGATTGATAGTGGTTTTTCCTAGGCTTGTCATTTCCTGGATAGTCATGGTGTTGTGGGAGTCTTTCCCTTTTGTTTTCTGGTTGGTTCTCATGTTCCTTTAGTTGTAGGTTGAGTTATTAGTTCCTGGAACCTTGGTTGGAAAAATTCTCTTGAGCCCTTGGTGGTTTGAGTTACTAGTCCCGGAGCCTTACTTGGACAAACACTCTAGATCTCGGAAGCAACTATGGGTTGAATTACTAGTCTTGGAGCTTTCATTGAAACAAATGCTCTGGATCCCTGTAAAACTTGGGTAGAGACCAATTTGGTGATGGTTAGTGATGTCCAACCATGAGGTGGAATCATTGGTTGAGGTTTGAGATGGTTTAGCCTTTGGAAGCCCTAGTTTTATTTTAATGGACTTGTTCTATGAGATCCCACATTCATGCTTGGAATATGGGCCATGGGTGATTACTTGAAGAGAGATTTGGTTTAGCCAATCTATGGTCGGGTGGAATATGGAAGTCCAAAACTTGGTTGGCTTATGAGTTCATTAATAAGTTTTCCTTCTCCTTGTTATTTCATGTGTAAATGTACTGGTTCATATGTGGTATTTATGGTTGTTGTATCCTTGTTATTTTTGTTGGTTATGAGCATGTTTTATGATAGTGATGATGTATGGATCTCATCATGTTTCGATATATAAATGAATGAACAATGAATACATGACCTAATATATTATAACGCAGATAATGTGATAAGGCATCAATTCTTATTAGCGATTCTCAGATAAGTATGAGGCCCCTATGCTCAGATCTATTGTTGAAGCCTGTAGATTTCATATTTGTGATATGTTTGATGAAATGTCTGTCATGGATAGGATTGGTGATGTCAATTCCTTGATCAATTTTTTTGTTAGATTCTTTGTCTTGGTTTCATTTATTGTCTCTGAAACCATCATTAATTTTTGGGTAGAGGTTTGGAGACTAGCCCTAAAAAAGTGGCTTAAATTTCCTAGTCTTTGGCACAAAACTAGCTAAAAAATTTTGATGTCTCTCCCTTGTAGGCATTGTGGGAGAGAATGGAGGGTCCCAGTCACATGCATTCCCATGTCATGGGAGCGACTGGGAGTTTAATTCATTGAAAGGCTAGGTTAACTTAGGGGTTGGGAACCTAGAGTGGTGGATTAGCTCCTATGGGTCCTTTACAACCCAAGGGAGGTCTATAAAGTGTTGGTTTGTTAGTTCCACTTCCTTAACAATAATTAGGGAGTTGAATCCTCTTATAGTAACTCTTCATCATATGTTTATCTTGGTGGATCGGTTAGCTTGTGTAAATGTGGGAGGAGGGTGTTACAAAGTGGTATCAAAGCATGGTTCAACACTTGAACTAGATGTACGAGTTTTTTTGTCATGCATACATGTCAGTTTCATATGTGTTCTTTATGTTTTTGGACTATGTGCTTGTTGTGTATGCGTGGTGGTTGTCATTGTTGTAGTTGTGTTGCCATGTCGAAGTTGATTGTGTTGTTGTTGGATGTGATCACCATGAGTGCATGTCAATTATGCCTTTTTATGCATGTCTGTTGTTATGCATGCATTTTCATGGTTAAGGTTGTTTTCCATGAGGTCATTGCAGGAATTTTAGGTCATCATTATGTTGTTGATATGTTATGATGTTGATGTGTTGGTTGAGGTAAAGCAGGAGATGCAGATCATCAAAGTGAGATTGTTGCACTAGACTTCGGGGTGAGAGTAGATTGTCATATAGGTTTGTATATCTGGAATGCATACATGTTAATTAATGGATTGTTATATGCATTAGGGGTATACACATGTTTGTCATTTATTGTTGTTCTGGTTACATGCATGGGAGATGCTAGTGAATCAGTGTGGTCATATGCATGTGTCGAATTGTCATGAATGATAGTAACTTGTTATATGTATTGTTGTTGTTGTTTTATGTAATTTAACTTGATGATTATGTTATATGTTGTTGATGAGTGTGTTATATGTTAACTTGTTGTTGTTGTTGTTGAAAACTGGCAACAAGAAATTGTTAAAAATAGAAGTGCTAAAAATAGCAATTTGGGTATCAGTGTTGGATTGGGCAATAAGGAATGAAAAATGAAAGTGCTAAAAATAGAACTTCTATCTTTAGTAGTTCAATGTGGATTCCTATTTTAGTCAATCCCTAGACTAGAAATAGGAATTAAAATTTGAATTTGATATTAATAGCAATTTGTAAATTAATTAATTAATTCAGTTTGAGTTAATTAGTTAAGAAATTATGAACTTGAAGTCTATGTGAGGACATGCAATAGCTTCTCCTTTGATTGAGGGATTTATCCATCAGTTAAAGGATGAGGATGAGTTGTAATTATAAGTCATAATTAGTTGGCTCAGTTAACTGAGTCAAGTCCAGTTAGATTAATTTAACAAGTTGTTAAATTAATGAGATTTAGTTTGTTAGTGCTTACATGCATGTAACAATTGGTATTTTCAGATAACTGAATATTATAGCTTAAAGAACTCATGCATGTCAGTTCAGATAGAGACCTAGTTGAGATCAGAGAAGGCATGGTGTACTATCAGCTAGATGAATATTTTTCCTATAAAGGAAGCTCATCCATGATGAATATTTATCTCCTTCAGGTTTGTACAGTTATTTCAGAGGTCGGTGTTGTGTGTGAGGTGAGAATCACATGGGTTGCAGCTGGAGGACTCAGGAAAAACTGTGCATAGAAATAGGAGGCTTGGAGGGCAGAGGAGAAGGTTTGTGAGAAGCCTTTGACTGTTTATGAGCAGCAGAGGGATTGTACTAAGAGTTGGATAGCTTCCAAGCTAAGGCTTTGTGTAATCTAGAAATATTTCCACTTGATTAAGAATACAGAGATGAGGTTTTAGGCTGGTGCTTTCCCTGGGTTATATCTTCTGTGTTATGATTGATTACTTCTCATTCTCAATTATATCTGTTCATGCTTGATGTTGCTCATGTTCAATTAAGCTTCTGCTAAGTTTATGGTAGATGTAGATCTAGTATTATGCTTTAGTACATTGCATATATCAATTGGATCTGTGGGTGAAATTTCTACATGATATTAGTGAGATAGTTGATTTGTAGAGAAAATTCTACATGGTATTAGAGCACAAGTGATCAAGGAAGAACAGTATACTGAGAGGAGATTTCAAAGTTTTGAGTTTTAGGTTGAGAATTTGCAGAGCAGTTCTGAAAATTTATGTACAAAATTTTTAGAAACAAAATGCAGATTTGGATTCCTTGCGGAAAAATACCCAAAAAAAGAATCAAAAAATCTGCTAAATCAGGGTTAGGAGGAGGGAGATGTCGCTAATTTAAAATTAGCTCTTTTTTCCATAAAAAAAATAAATCATGATCGCGGGAAATATGAAACAGATTCGTGTGCTAGCTAAGAACCTGTATGCACTTGAGGTACAAGATGCATGCATAGCCTTGAGGAGCAAGGCAAAGGTTGGATAGTTGGTGGTTGAGAGGGAGTGTAAATTACCTCTCAACATGTAGCACTAGAAGAAGTCTCAGACGATTGTGGAGGAGCCACGATTGGTGTAGCAGGTTCAGGAGGTTGTGGAGTAGCCACAACTAGAGAAGCTGAGAGGAGATTGAGTAGAGAAATATACTCATGCGGATACCTCTAGTAGGGGGAAAGCTCGAGCTAGGTGGGTAGAGGGATCACATGTAGCCATACCTCCAGATAGGAGGTGGTGCGATGTGGAGTGATGTCCCAAGGAGGAGGGGAAGGATTCTTAAGGTACCCTAACCTCTTTGATTTGACTTTGCTATCGGAGCCCTGATAAGGAGTAGCAGGACTGACTGATTGGATAGAGACAGATGCAGATGAAGTAGCAGAGAGAGCTACAGTGCAGGGAATCCCAAGACAACGCAGAGCTAGCAGGCTGCAACAATGCGAGAGGCACAAGTGTGTTGCACAATGCATAGTAGCACAAAGGGGTGTGCAATGGTGCAATATGCATGGAGATGTTGCAGTAGCACAGAGGTTAGAGAGGGATCACTTGTCAGCAGTAGGTAAAGCTTCAACATTAGAGTATGTTTTTAGCCCAATAGAGAGGTCAGTTGGGAGTTTTTTTTGTTTCGAGAGTTGTTGGAGCAACCACACTTGGTTGAAGTGTTGCATGCAAAAAATTCCAAAGGTACAGGATCAAGTTCCAGAGGAAGCCTTTCTGGTTGAGAGGGAGTGTTGAAAAATGGAAACAAGAAATTGCTAAAAATAGAAGTGCTAAAATAGAACTGCTAAAAATAGCAGTTTGGGTATCAGTGCTGGGTTGGGCAACAGGGAATGAAAAATGGAAGTGCTAAAAATATAACTTCTCTTGTTAATAGTTCAGTGTGGATTCCTATTTTAGTCAGTCCTTGGACTAAAAATAGGAATTAAAATTCGAATTTGATATTTTTTTAATTTATCTATTAGACTAACCTAAGTACCCACTGGGGATTTGAACTGGTGACCTATCGCAAGGAGTGCCTTAACATCGCACCCATTCACCGTCAATCCAAAACCCAGTGGGCAATTCGAATTTGATATTAATAGCAGTTTGTAAATTAATTAATTAATTCAGATTGAGTTAATTAGTTAAGGAATTATGAACTTGAAGTCTATCTGAGGACATGCAATAGTTTCTCCTTTGATTTAGGGATTTATCCATTAGTTAAAGGATGAGGATGAGTTGTAATTATAAGTCGTAATTAGTTGGCTCAGTTAACTGAGTCAAGTTCAGTTATATTAATTTAACAAGTTGTTAAATTAATGAGATTCAGTTTGTTAATGCTTGCATGCATGTAACAACTGGTATTTTCAGATAACTGAATTTTATAGCTTAAATAACTCATGCATGTCAGTTCAGACAGAGACCCAGTTGAGATCAGAGAAGGCACTGTGTACTATCAGCTGGATGAATATTTTTCCTATAAAGGAAGCTCATCCATGATGAAGATTTATCTCCTTCAGGTTTGTGCAGTTATTTCAGAGGTCAGTGTTGTGTGTGAGGTGAGAATCACACGGGTTGTAGCTGGAGGACTCAGGAAAAACTATGCATAGAAATAGGAGGCTTGGAGGGCAGAGGAGAAGGTTTATGAGAAGCGTTTGACTATCTATGAGCAGCAGAGGGATTGTACTGAGAGTTAGATAGCTTCCAAGCTAAGGCTTTGTGTAATCTAGACATATTTCCACTTGATTAATAATACAGAGATGAGGTTTTAGGCTGGTGCTTTCCCCGGGTTATATCTTCTGTGTTATGGTTGATTACTTCTCATTCTCAGTTATATCTATTCATGCTTGATGGTTCTCATGTTCAATTAAGCTTCCACTAAGTTTATGTTAGATGTAGATCTAGTATTATGCTTTAGTACATTGCATATATCAGTTGGATCTGTAGGTGAAATTTCTACATGATATTAGTGAGCTAGCTAATTTGCAGAGAAAATTCTACATGGTATCAGAGCATAGGTGATCAAGGAAGAACAATATACTAAGAGGAGATTTCAAAGTTTTGAGTTTTGGGCCAAGAGTTTGCAGAGCAGTTATGAAAATTTATGTACAAAATTTTCAAAAACAAATAGCAGATTTGGATTCCTTGTGGAAAAATACCAAAAATCAAAAAACAAATCGGCTAAATCAGGGTTCGGAGGAGGGAGATATCGCTAATTTAAAATTATCTTTTTTTTCCAAAAAAAAAAATTGTGAAGGCGGGAAATATGAAACAGATTGGTGTGCTAGCCAAGAACTTGTATGCACTTGAGGTACAAGATGCATGCATATCCTTGAGGAGCAAGGCAAAGGTTAGATAGTTGTTGGTTGAGAGGGAGTGTAAATTACCTCTCAACATGTAGTGCCAGAAGAAGTCTTAGATGATTGTGGAGGAGCCACGATTGGTGCAACAACTTCAGGAGGTTGTGGAGCAACCACAACTAGAGAAGCTGAGAGGAGATTGAGTAGAGACATCTACTCATGTAGATACCTATAGTAGTAAAAACTTCGAGCTAGGTGGGCAGAGGGATCACATGTAGCCATACCTCTGGGTAGGAGGTGGGGCGATACGGAGTGATCGTCCCAAGGAGGAGGGGTGGGATCCTTGAGGTACCCAACCTCTTTGATTCGACTTTGCTATATGAAACATGATAAGGAGTAGCAGGACTGACTGACTGGGTAGAGACAGATGCAGATGGAGTAGTAGAGAGAGCTACAATGCAGGGAATCCCAAGACAAAGCAGAGCTAGTAGGCTACAGCAATGCGAGAGGCACAAGTGTGTTGCACAGTGCAAAGTAACACAGAGGGGTGTGCAACAGTGCGAGATGCATGGAGATGTTGTAGTAGCATAGAGTTTAAAGAGGGAGCACTTGTCAACAGCAGGTAGAGCTTCAACATTAGAGTATGTTTTTAGCCCAATAGAAAAGTCAGTTGGGAGTTTTTTTTGTTTCGAGAGTTGCTGGAGAAACCACACTTGGTAGAAGTGTTGCATGCAGAACATTCCAAAGGTACAGGATCAGGTTTGAGAGGAAGCCTTTCTTGTTGAGAGGGAGTGTTGAAAAATGGAAACAAGAAATTGCTAAAAATATCAGTTTGGGTATCAGTGCTAGATTGGGCAACAGGGAATGAAAAATGGAAGTGCTAAAAATAGAACTTCTATTTTTAGCAGTTTAGTGTGGATTCCTATTTTATTCGGTCCCTCGAATAGAAATAGGAAGTAAAATTCGAATTTGATATTAACAATAGTTTGTAAATTAATTAATTAATTCAGTTTGAGTTAGTTAGTTAAGGAGTTATGAACTTGAAGCCTATGTGAGGACATGCAACATTTTCTCCTTTGATTGAGGGATTTATCCATCAGTTAAAGGATGAGGATGAGTTGTAATTATGAGTTGTAATTAGTTGGCTCAATTAATTGAGTCAAGTCTAGTTAGATTAATTTTACAAGTTGTTAAATTAATGAGATTCAGTTTGTTAATGCTTGCATGCATGTAACAACTGGTATTTTCAGATAACTGATTATTATAGCTTAAATAACTCATGCATGTTAGTTCAAATAGAGACCCAGTTGAGATCAGAGAAGGGACAATGTACTATCAGTTGGATGAATATTTTTCCTATAAAGGAAGATCATCCATGATGAGGATTTATCTCCTTCAAGTTTGTGCAATTATTTCAAAGGTCAGTGTTGTGTGTGAGGTAAGAATCATATAGGTTGCAGCTGGAGGACCCAGGAAAACTTGTGCATAGAAATAGAAGGCTTGGATGGCAGAGGAGAAGGTTTCTAAGAATCCTTTAACTGTCTATGAGCATAAAATGGATTGTACTTAGAGCTGGATAGCTTCCGAACGAAGGCTTTGTGTAATCCAGACATATTTCCACTTGATTGATAATACAGAGATGGGGTTTTAGGTTGGTGCTTTCCCTAGGTTATATCTTTTGTGTTATGGTTGGTTACTTTTCATTCTCAGTTATATTTGTTCATGCTTGATGTTGCTCATGTTCAATTAAGCTTCGACTAAGTTTATGGTAGATGTAGATCTAGTGTTATGCTTTAGAACATTTCATATATCAGTTGGATCTGTAGGTGAAATTTCTACATGATACCAGTGAGCTAGCTGATTTGTAGAGAAAATTCTACAGTTATATGTTAGCTAACTTGACTATTAGGGTTATTACAGTTAAGACCTTGATTTTATATGTATCGTGCTAACCTGGATTGACTTATGTAGATGATTAGGCTTATGACATTCAGGTATGATTTAATATATATTGTGATATTATGTCATACTAATATATATTGATTGTGCATATGTTATTGTTATACATGAATGAAAATTGTTTATGAGTTTATGATGTGAACATGTTAGCTAGTTATTGTTATAGAAATCATGACCTTATTTATGTTTGAGTTGATATGTTGTGAAGTTATGTGGTTCTAATCTAGACTGATTATGATAATAAGATAGCCTGCCCTGAAATACATTCAGGTATGAGTTTTCTTATGATGTCTACTTGGTGCTTGAATGTTTTATTATGTCATATATCTGGTGTTTGAGTGTTTGGTGTCGATTATGTCACCTATATGTTGTTTGATTGTTTGATTAATTGCATGATATGAGTTTGTATCTATAAGATTGCATGAATGAATGGTCTTGTTTTAAGATGGTTGTACTAACACATATGTGTCGAGATAGTTGATAGTTGGAGAATTATGTATTATGATTGATGACTATGAGTTGATTGTTGGTTATGACATATGTGTTTATATAATTAACAGTTGGGTGATGTGACAATACATGGTAAGAATCGATTGCAACAAGGTAAAAAGAAAAAAGGAAGGAATTGGGTGAGAATTCATTTGGGATATGTTTGGAGCCACAATTCCAAACGAATGAGTGCTTTGCATACAAGAAGTCTTCTAAACCCTAATTTTTTTGAAATTATGTGGATATGTGCTATATTCATGGACATGTATTTAACAGGTATAACAACTATTGTCTAGTTATAGATAGATCTTTGTCAATGGAATTGGAGCCCCTTGAGAAATGAAATGGAAGTGCTCAGTTTCAAGTCATTGTGCTTGGCACAGTAAGGTTAGGTATGCATTATATTGTTACATTTATTTATACATTGACAGTTATGTGTTTATGGCAGTATGATGCAGGGGATTTCATGGAAAACGACACTGTCATGAAATATTGAAGAAGGCTCAGGTTGAACTTTCCTTTAGATGCATTGAGAACCCATGGGGATTGAGTCATAGCGTTTGTTTCTATTCTTGTGCTTTTGGTATTTTGTGAATTTTTGCGCTTGATTTGCAGTTTTGATTATGTCTAGCGCATGATAATTCAACTTTGTTTGTGGTGTCATATTGATACTAGTTTTCATGATTTTCTCCTTGTTTTTTTCTTGTTCTTGCCTTTTATGTTTTGAGGGTCTTTGGAATTGTTTGGGAAAGAGTAATTTAATGGAGTTCGGGAAGAGATGAATGAAACCCAATAGGTAACATATGTTTGGATTGGTTGGGTCTACTGATGTAAATAGATGGTGGTAGGGAGCAAGTATTAACATATGTCAACTATATATATTATATATAAATTAAGTAAAAATAAAGAATATGTTATAGTTAAAACATTTTATTAATGTGTTGCTCAAAATCATCATAAATTTCTTAACTTGAGATCTATTAAAAGTTAAAAAAATTCAAATTTTTAGCCATACAAATATTTCTTCAAATATTATGGTAAAAAAAAAAATTAAATGTTGAAAATTTTAATTTCAATTTCTATAAACTTTAGATAAATCAAAAATTAAAATGAATATATATATTGATCATATAAACCTACCTATTTTCATATGCCGATTCAATCTTATTCTTAAATAAAAATATTAAAATGAAATGAAATAAAACATGTTTTGAGTTGATCTTAGTAAATATTTTGTTTTTTACAAACATTTTCTCCCAAATATTTTGTTTTTTTCCCATATATTTTCTCCCAAATATTTTGTATTTTACAGATATTTTCTCCCATGATTAGGCCATTGGCCACATCTTTCTTTTCCATCTAATCATGAGAGTGATTAATCATGAAGCAAGTCCATGGGACACTCTACGATGGATGAAATAAGTAGACGATGCCTACTCAACCCCACACTGCCAGAGAATGTACTGTAACTCTCCAACTCCGACATCGTCTCTATCACCATCTCCAGAGTCACCTCCAATTCCGATCTCATTTCCATGCTCAAACTGCTTAATATTACAATCATGTCCATCTCCATGACACCGATAAGAAACTCGATTCTAAATCTTCTAATACTTGGAAACTCCTTTGCTAGATGTGGGTGCCTCCCGAAAACCTTTACAAGTTCCAAAATCAGCAATCTCCTTGTTATACCATCGGATTCTTTGAACAGAAGATTGAAATCCGATTTGGTTATGAAATTTAAGATCTGAGTAGCAAGTCCTATTGTCGCTTCCTGATGCTCACCTCATTTCTCCATCACAAACTTCAATACCTCACGAAAAAAATATCACAATAAATTAATCCATTGGATGAAACTGTTGTGAGATTTAGCCCCAGTGCAAAGTTTTAATTTCAAAAAGAAATGTTATTAATTGAATACACTCTTCTAGGAAGATACAAGCAATAAGAAAAAAAGTTCCATCACCAACTCTGGCCTCTAGAGTTTTGGTGTTTGGAATCAATTTGCAAGAGTCCCACCCATGTTCAAATCTTTGGATGCATCACCCATATGTTCGTAGTGTAGGAAGATACAAGCAATAAGAAAGCAAGTCCCATTACCAACTTCGGCCTATCGAGTTTTGGTGTTTGGAGTCGATTTGCAAGAGTCCCACCCGTGTTCAAATCTCTGGAGTCATCGGCCATACGCCTATAGTGTAGGAAGATACAAGCAATAAGAAAGCAAGTCTCATCACCAAATCGGCCTCTGGAGTTTTGGTATTTGGAATCAATTTGCAAGAGTCCCATCCATGTTTAAATCACTAGAGGCATCACCCATACACCCGTAGTGTATAAAGATACAAGAAATAAGAAAGCAATTCCCATCACCAACTCCGACCTCTGGAGTTTTGGTGTTTAGAATTGATTTGCAAGAGTCCCACCCATGTTCAAATCTCTCGAGGTGTCACCCATATGCTTGTAGTGTAGGAAGATACAAACAATAAGAAATAAAGTCCCATCACCAACTCGGGCCTCTAGAGTTTTGCTGTTTAGAATCGATTTGCAAGAGTCCCACCCATGCTAAAATCTTTGGAGGCATCACCCATACACCCATAGTGTAGGAAGATACAAGCAGTAAGAAAGCAAGTCCCATCACCAACTCTAGCCTATGGTTTTTGGTGTTTGGAATCAATTTGCAAGAGTCCCACCCATGTTCAAATCTCTATAGGTGTCACCCATACGCCTGTAGTGTAGGCAGATACAAGTAATAAGAAAGCAAGTCCCATCACCAACTTTGACATCTGGAGTTTTGGTGTTTGGAATTGATTTGCAAGAGTCCCACCCATATTTTTCCTAAATTCAACATAATCTACCTCTGAATATGAGCACATATTCTGAAGAATTCTCATAGCGTGAAAACCCTGAATTGGGTCATCCAGCACAGAGATGAGGCTCGCGATCAAATTTGGGTGATTTTTCCGCAACTTAAGGCTCATCATTCTCTATAGTTTTGTTCATTCTCTAGTGAAAGCAGAGCCAGCGATTCTCCTACCTTCCTCACAAGCTCCCTTGTTTCATCCTCACCCAGTCCTCTTGCAATATTAATATTAATATTAATCCTCTCCATGTGAAACACAGAGAAAAGAAAATGCAAAACACCGCCAGTGCCGCTGATGCTCTCTCGGCCCTCTTCTTCTAGATCCAGACTCGTCAATGTATCAATGGCCAGGATTTGTAGACCATTCTTCGTTACTTCTTTGTAATGAAGAACATCTCTTAGATTACTTATGGAAAAGAATATTTCTGAGATGCCTCTCCTTAAGGCCTTTCTTATTGAGCCTATATTTCTTGCCATCATTCTCATGAGCTCCAGAGCGAGCTCTGTCATCTTGATTTGGGATTCGAGGGCATTGGTATTTAGTTCTATGAGTCCTATGATTTTAGGATGTAGCCCTCTGCTGCTTCCAATTTTAGAACAATTTTCATGCTCGATGGACAAGCTTTTTAGTATCCATAGTCCCACCATACTAAAAACCATGTAGTTATATGCATCCATGTATTGCTATCGTAAAGTAAAGATGTTATATATTCCATGGACCCAGTGATGGTTGTGACCTAAATTCTATTCATGTCTTTCTTAACCAATTTGGTGACGATCTCTGCAACTTCTCTTCGAATCGCCTTCTCCTGAAGGTTCTTCCAAGTCAGCATATCGATCAACCTCTCCACCACATCTCTCATGGTAACGATCGCCCTCAAAGCCTCCTCTACAAACTGGTATTTATTCACACGCATAGACAAAACTTGAGCCCTCATTAGCTGTCTATCACCAACGCAGGACTGCAACAACTCCATGTTGTATAAGACAAATTCCATCTTCAAACCATCGAAAATTCTTCCATTGGCGCACTGCGAATATGTATCATAGAAAAATCGTCGAACGATGGGGAGCTCTGAATCACTGAAGCCATTTTTTGTGTTCACCTGTAACAACAATTTTCATACAATGATCTTCCATTGCCAGTAGGCATTCTCTAGCAAGAACAGAAGTGCTTCGGCTAGGGACAGGTGATGGGCCTCTAAATTAGACATAAATTAAGGCCCATGCCTCTAAATTAAACAATAACTTAAGGCCTATGACCATCCTTTAGCACATTAAACCTCTCCTTTTGCATTAGATAACTTATTTTTAAATTTAATATATTCATTAGGAAGGTTTATGAATAATTGAATATTTGTGCCTAATATTATTTATTTTTATGGAATATTATGAGGAGATTGGGAATATTACGAAGAGTTGGAGGAGGAGATAATTTAGGGAATTTTTCCCTACTACTGGAGGATCAATAATAAACAATAAGTCAACAAAATTTTATGGAATTATGGCACAAATTTTTGAACTCCAATGATTGAGAAAATCTAGGAATGTGTTCCACTAATCAAGGGAGCAGATCCACCAATCAAGGGGACTAGATCCACTAATCAAGGGATTTTGGTGGGTAAAGCTTCCTCTATTCATGGGGAATGATTCCTAATCATTTTGTATAAGTATCAAGTCAAACTTGCCTCTAAGGGTTTTTTTTTTTTAGGAGTGTTGGGATGTAGAGAGCTTGTATTTTTTTCAACTCCATTGTATTTTCTTGCAGGGATGTAATTCCGTTGATGAAAATAATGAAGATTGGTGTCATGTTCAGCTTCTAAATCTTGTTCTCCTCCATAGGTCTCTGATTTTCCTTGGGCTTGGCCATCCCAGGAGCCTCAGAGACCTTTTGTATCATTCTATTTCCTTCTTTTCATTGCTTATTCACATGCATCTCTAGCTTTCATTTCTTTCTACCTCTGCATTTAGTATTAATGATTTATTGTTGTAGGATTGAGTTAAATGGTTAATAAAATTTCTTTTGTAGGATCACAAGCATTATTTCATCCTTGGAAAAGATTTGGAAGTTCATAATAATCATTGAGTTATTTGGATTAGTCTTCTTATTCCCAAATCTAGATTGTTGGATCTCTTGAATTTATCTTTGCTTTAATAATTAGATCATTGTATTATTTTTAGACTAAGGGATAAGTGTTAGTATAGATGTGTATCAGAGCTTGAGAATAGGGATTTAATGGTTGAGTGATAAAAATAGAGATTGATTTGTCAATGCAATAGGATAGGATTTGATTCATAAAAGAGGAAAGAATGTAATGACAGAGAGATTAGATGATTAAGAATAGAGTGAGTAAGCGAGAGGTGTGACGAAGATAGGGTTTGAGATTGAAACAAAGGCTAGACAAGATCTTGTAATCAAGCCGAGAGGGCCAAGACTCTGTAATTTCCATTTTGTTGAATAATTGATTGAAGTGTGGTAAGGACACACTGTTTTGGTGTAGAAATTCATTTGTATCTGTGTATCGATGTTCTTGACTGTAATTAGGTATTTTTCTCTATTTATGTATTTTATTGGTAAAATCACAGTCGATTAAAATTAAGAGTTAACACTGATACTAAGCGCTAAACCCTGGGTTAAACATCTTTCTTTAACTTATGTATTGAGCACGTGGGAAATTTTCCAGAGATGGTAAGTGGTATCTCGCGCGCCCTAAAGTTGGGAAGCAGTATTCCTAAATTTCATGCGATTACCCTTAGCGGACGACACATAGCATGAGAAAACAAATTTTCTCGCGTGCTTTCAGAGTATTAACCATCATGCTAGTTGGAGTGCAATATGGCGCGATAGCCATTGGATGATGCAAGATTGATCGACGGTGGATATCGGCCATGCTAGTTGGAAAGCGGGTTACATGATAGCCGTTGGATCAGATGGGTCAAATCTGACGGTAATCACATCAGAAGATGCATGTGATTTAATCTAGATTTCGAACCTGATATTTTATGGACTATGATTTAATCCAGTTGAATTCCAGATCGATCATAGACGTTCATTATCAAGGTTTTCCATATGTTGAGGAAGAGATCTGATTTTGATCGCGTCAGAAGATGCATGTGATTTAACCTAAATTTAGAACGTGATAAGGTTATGAACTGCGGTGTTAATTATTTTTGGTTTCGTGAAAAATTGAAGGTTTTCCATATGTTGGGAGTGGACAATGTGATATCCATTGGATCTGGAGAAGTGAGATCAATGGCGTGGATTGAATCACTTAATAAACGGAGAAGTCAATTAGGGACTGACAGTGATTGGTTAGATAAGCAGGACCCTCAGGGTGAAAATCCACATACATAATCTGTTTGTGCACCACTGATTGGTTACAAATTTAACTCGTAGTCAAATTATAAACTACCACCTCATTTTCGTCAAGACAAAAAGACAAAAAGAAAAAAATATATATTTTATTCATTTACATGCACAGCCATAAAAGTTTCGATGGTTTGAATCTGCATTCTTAGGACGATAGGATTGCAGACATGTTAACTTGGCATTCTTTCAAAGAAAAGCCTCTTAGGAGTTAGTCAGAAAATGGCGTGTTTTAGCATTTGATTTCATTCTCTTTCCTTGTACTTTCTTTCTTACAATAGGTTAAGGTTCCATTTCGAGCATTTCATTTTATGCAATTAGCTTAGGATTTGACTTCAGTATGTGCACTCCATTACATCATGACAACAAAGGAAGGACACATTGTATGCTACACATATAGTGCCAATACCTCTTAAGTTTTTACGAACCTCGGTTTGATAATTAAAGTCAGTAGCCTTGGGAGTTACAACATTCTTATTGCAATACTGAGGCTCATCACATTTTGGTGTCGTTGGTGAGGAGGTGTCAAAGTATGCATTGTTCTCTTCCCTAGATGATTTATTTCTTTTTACTTTTCAAAAAAAGCAAAAATTATTTTCATCAGGCATATTTCATTTTAAAGATAGAAAATTTCATTGCATTATAGTTTTCATTCAATCATGAAAAATAAATAAAAATAAAAAAATTCTCCAACACCAACCCACCCCCCATTTGATCACATGGTGCAATAAGAGCCGTATCACCATTCACTTTTGCAGGTAGAAGAATAATATGGCAAATAATGTAGAATAAATGGATGGAGATGATGGAAATGAGGAAGATCCTCTTGGATTTCCCATTTGAGATACTGATGGTAGTGTGCACATGAAGAACATCCCTCCATCGTTTCTTCCAAAATTTCATGTTCTAAGGTCAGAGGATCCAGGAACCTTTCTCTTTGAATTTGAGATTGTTTGTAGATCTTATGGTTACTTATTAAAAAATCAAAAAGTGAGATAATTTCCTACAAATTTGAAGGATATAGCTCTTAAATGGTTCATGATTTTAGGGACTAATTCAATAAGATCATGGAATGATATGCAAAAGATAATTATAGAAAAATATAAAGATCATGATCTTAAAGAAGAATCTTTAGAATGAATCAAAAAGAAGATGAGAGTCTAGAGGATCTAATAGGGACGTTCATGTGTAATGATAAGAGGGGAAAACGACATCATTTAGGATCCGACACTCTAAAAACCCTCTTACTTAGAAAAATTAGGGATGAATGGATTGATCACTTTAATCTCATGAATAGAGGTGATGTCTATCAATTATCATTTGAGGAAATTTGTGAAACATGCAAACACATATCAAGAGGAAAAGCAAGAGTAGTTAAATCAGCATTAAGATCAGTAAGTCAAGCTAAACTTGGAAAGTTGTTTGATGATTTTAAAATAGAAATTCTTAGCAATGTAACAAAACAAGTATAAATGTTAAGAATTCAAGATGAAGGAAAATAAAAGGCTGATATTTGTGTTGCAGAATCACATGATGTTAAATGTTTCTCCTCATTACCAAGGTTGAAGGGAGTTCACCAAGAGAACAATGGAGCAAGTCAATTGCCAAAGCAGCAATGTTATATAGCTCCAAGAGGACCATGGCAGCCTATTAATCCTAATATGATGCAAGAGCCTAATTCACAATTTCAAGGTTATGCACATCCACCTCAAATTAATTGAAACACACCCTTTCCTTAGCAAGATTGGCCATCTCAACCCCATAAACAATCTTGGCAACAAGGTTGGCAAGGAACTTATGGGAGTCATCCACAATATCCTCAGTATTTTCCTCAATATCCTCCATACTAAACTTCATGTTATCCTTACCATTCACCTCCACCACAACCACAACCCCATCCACATCCATCTCAAATATACACTCCCGCTCAACTACCTATACCACCATTTCCAAACCCACAAACTGAAGTAGCTTAGCCCACTTACAATGCTAAGGTACAACACTTCCAAACATCTCCTCTTGAGCTCAATGGTATTCACCATAGCTCAGGAAGAGTATTGCAAGAAAGAGATTCTCTTGATATCACTGAAGGACTACATTAGAAGAAGAAGATTCAAAAGAGAATATCAAAGAATCATGGGTTGCACTTGATGAAGAGAAGACATCAAAATTAGAGATTGAGAAATATGCCTCATGGTTACCATCAAATCCTCCATGTATTCAACGGAACAATCAACAAAAAGAGGAAGATTTGAAGGTCATGGTAAAAGAAGACATGAAGAATGATTCAAATTAGCAAGTGGACCAAGGGCATCACAACTATATCAAAATATGGTTCCAGATAGTCATTAATTTGCAGAAATACCCTCTTCTTCAATTGTGCTTGATATCATCAAATTCAAATCATTTGATCTCTCAAATTAAGGTAAATGTCAAAGCATACATCTCAAGCCTACACATCAGTTTTTCTGTCATCTTGATGTGCACATGGCTCCATTGGAAGCATTCTTACACTTGAAAGTGATTTTGTTTTTCAAGTAGGGTATGGTAGAAGAAAAAAAATAAAAATATAAGTTGAAAACCTCCTTGGAGGTGCCTCAGATTGGCTCATTGATTGAAAACTTCCATGATGCAATCAATGGGTTGGGAGAAAAGAGAAAAAAAGGATCCTAGGTGAAAAGCTCCTTTGATGCGCCTAGGCAGACCTACTAGTTGAAAACCTCATTGAGGCGACTAGTAGGCCCAGAAGAAAAAAAAAAAAAGAGAGAAAAAAATAAATAAATAAAAATATAAAATATAAAAGAAATCCTTACTCCATGCATCTCTTTGATAAATGCATGTACTCCCCAACATATACAAGCAACAATAACAAGTTGGTACCACAACAAGTTGGTCAAGCCTAGTCAAAAGAAGCCAAATTTTGACTTTCTCCTCCTTTTCTCAAATGTTCCAACAAGGCCAAGTCCATGCCAATCCATAACCCTCATCTATTTTCCCCATCCACCTATCATTATCAAGCTTGTACCATTCAGTTTGCTTGTTGTCCTGAAAAAACTACAGGATGCTATGTTTTACTACAGGATACAAAAATAGTAGAGCATAAATTTGTTTTTTTCCATAACTTGAAAACCATGCATCCATTTGCCAAGTTGTTTCAGGGAGAGATGCATAGGGATGATGGTAACATGCTCAAGCAATTTTAGCAAATTCCAGTGCATGATTTCCAAGAGATCAACCTCCATCACCTTCATCCATTTTTAGTTTTTCTCGAGATATGTGCATCCATGGACCAAAATTTTTCTATGGAGAGGTGCATAATGATGATGGCAACATGCTTAGAAAGTTTCAGGTCAATCCATTCTACTGTTTGGGAGATATGGACAAAACAAGTCACTATCCTATGAACCTGCATGATACAAAACAACACCTACAGGATTGGCAATGAGCATTTTTAAAGGAAAAACCAGAGGTTGGCTTCATCAGAGTGTGATAACGAGCACAATGACGATCATTAGCATCACCATCCAACACTTGCACATCAACATCAACTCAGCAGCATCGTGTATGTCTCTCCAACAACCATCAAGTAGGTACATGTATGCAATATTCTCGACCTCTTCTCTTGAGCATATTATAGTTAGAAATTTGTTGTCAATGCATGAGAGATGAGAATTTATGAGCTAAGAATGGGTCAGCAGTCTTAGCCCCCTTCAACTAGCTGATTGCAGCTCACTCCTTCACTCATGCAATGTTGAAAAGTCAAATTATGGAGGGTGATGATTTCAAGGAAGAGGATAGTAGTTAAAAGAATAAATTTTTGAAAAGGCCAAGTCGCCACAACACTTTAAGACCTCCATGCACTTCATATTAACTATCTTTTCATCATTCATCCATCCCATTTAATTCTTGAAAAGAAAAAAACAAACAAAGCACCCTCTCCATTTTCACAAACCTACACTACTCCCTTTGAGCCCTAACATCATCATCCAATCCCTCTTCATCATTTCTCATCACTCCCATACAGTTAGAAGACTTTGAAGGAAGAAGGAATGAATACTACAGGAAGGCAAAATGCTGCTCAAAGAAGGAAGAAATAAAAAATTCTGCTAAAACCCAACATGACAGTGCCTAAGAGAGACCTAATCAAAACCGAGAACTCCAAGACCATTAGGAAATAATCTAGGCCACAAGGGAGAAGAAGAAGGAAACAAAAAAAAATAAGGCATTCATCATCAAAAAATAAATCAAACTGAAGTGATGAAAAGAGGATTTCCAAAAGTCTCCAATATCTTTCTAGCTTGGGTCCAAGGCCGAAAAATGGGAGAAATGCATCTGAGTCAAGTTGAGGGCCTGCCCTAACCCCAGTTTAACATTTATATTAAAAACTGGTTTCTTGTATTTTTGATAGGAATTCCTACAGGATGTCCTAGTTCTCATCTAAATGGATTTTGAGGGTGTTAGAGCTGTTCAAATGGCAGAACAAGGTATAAGAAGGTTGATAAGGGTGTGGAAGAACTTGTTAAATTGAAAAATATTCAAGAACCAATATTGAATAAGGGGAAGAAGGCAAGCTAATGGTCTCAAGAAAAAATGATTTTTCTTTGCACAAATATGTTTTTGAGCTTGCTCTTGCAAAACTTGCAGCGAATATTCTTAATGCACAAGAGAGAGGCCACTAGGGCCATGGATGAGGCACAATGAGGACAGTAAGTTGCTCAGAGGATGAGCAACACTTTCAATATGGGGGTATGATGGGCCTCTAAATTGGACACAAATTAAGGCCCATGCCTCTAAATTAAACAATAACTTAAGGCCTATGACCATCCTTCAGCACATTAAGCCTCTCTTTTTGCATTAGATAATTTATTTTTAACTTTAATATATTCATTAGGAAGGTTTATGAATAATTGAATATTTGTGCCTAATATTATTTATTTTTGTGGAATATTATGAGAATATTGGGCAGATTATGAAGAGTTGGAGGAGGAGATAATTTAGGGACTTGTTCCCTACTGGAGGATCAATAATAAATAATAAGTCAACAAAATATTATGGAATTATGGAACAAATTGTGGAACTCCAATGATTGAGAAAATCTAGGAATGAGTTCCACTAACTGTTATAGACATTTTTGTGCCTTACAGCATTGAGCATGAAATGTCCATAATCTAAGGGATCCAAAGTCCCTAAACATGTTGTTCCTACCCCTAGAGGAACAAGACTAACTAACCACAGCAATTCACAGAAGTTCTCCACCTGAAAACACTAAAAAACAAGCCAATTCTGGATCATGTCAACTGCTCCACTGAGCATCTGCGTTGAATGTCAACTGCTCCACTGTCTACCTGCATTGAATGTCAACTCCAACAAAGGCTACCTGCGCTGAGCGTAATTGGACAAGTGGCAGGCTCATTCCTCAATGTGTCAATGCCCAGGAAGCTTCCAAAATGACACTTGCATCAAGGAATTCGACTGGTGATGAGTAAGAGGTTCCAAATCTCCATGTGGAAGCAAGAACCTCCAAGTGGACTCAAGAACTGAGAGAGGGAGAGGACACTAGTCAGATCTCAAGCTGACTCATCCTCTCTCCAAAATAACTATATATAGATCTCTCCTCCATGGGATCTAGAGGCTGGAATTTTGTTATTGCAAAGAATTGCTGTTGGTTTGAGACTGGATCATTGGGTGCTTAATGATTTGAAGGGAGCTGAAGAAGGAATTCCATTCTGCTGGGAAGGAGATGCTGGATTGGAGCCCTATGGGTTGTATCTCTTCCTGAACCCTGTTACTTATCAATAAAGCTATCTTGGTTTGCTCCTATATACTGGTGTATTTGTATGATTGCATTATTGTATTTGATTTACTTCTAATCCTGAATCATTTATGAATATGAATATATGCCTTTGTGTTATGTTCTACTCTTGTCGCAAGTAGTTGTTCTCTTGTCACAGGTAGCTGTTCTCTTGTGATCTCGTGGAATCAAGTAGTTGTTCTCTTGAGCAAGCGAGGAGGCAAGTAGCTGTGAACATCCAAAGAGAAGAGGATCTAGATCGAGGGACAAACGGAAGACAACGGTAAGTCTATCGATCTCCTCTCTTTCATATTTCATAAAGGAATAAACCAGTGTAGCTGTATTCGTTTGTTGCTAAGGTACTGTCACACCTTAGGTGGATAGGATCGTCCTGCATAGGCATTTTTCCCCACAACAAATTGGCGACTCCGCTGGGGAAAATTTGTTTATTCATTTCATTTGTGTTTCCGTCATTTTTGTTTACTTCATAGCCTTGACAGCAACAATCGAACTGCATCTTTCCCGGATGCAAAGTAGAAATTTGCTGCTTTGATCCAGTTGCTGGACTTGTCTATGGTCTAAACAATAGATCCCCAAATGATTTGATGATCCTTGTGATAGACTTTAGTACCCTCTCAAAGCATCCCTCTGTTTATACCTTGCTTGTGTTTCTGATTTGGCCTGAAACAGTTGATTTTTGAGCATTTTATGACCCAGAACCCAAGGGAAACGAGAGTTTCTCCTTCAGCGCAGGCACTGTGAAGGCAGTCTGCATTTCAACGCAGGTCCCGTGAAGGCTACCTGCGCTGAATGTCAACTCCACAGTGTTGGACTTGCGCTGAACCAGTTTAGCCTTGTGCAGCTGGGGTTCTTTGCTGTCTGTTGCCCTGTTTTGATCTCTGTTTTTTGCAGCCTTTAACCAGCATAGGTACCAGTATGATAACTCCTTTTCTTTGCTTAGATTCTGCCTCCTTTTGTACAAAAAGACTGTGAATGTTTTTATGTGTTTGTGACGTCATTTATAGTTTTCCTTTGCATGAGTAAAGTAGTCATCCTGTAGCCTTTGATTCAGATCTGATTGATTGTGGTCTTAGAAGAGAGTTCATTGGTTGTTTGCAGATTGATTATAGATTTACTTTTGCTTATTGGTTTGGATTTGTCTCTTTTGAAGTGTCAAAACAAGTCTTTATTTCGAAAATCGTTAAGTAGTGTAATCTCTTCTACCTTCTCTGATTGCGAAAAAGTGAACTTGTTTGTATTGATCATTTTAAAAGCAAATTCAAAGTTGTGAAAAAAGCTTTCTTTGTAGGCATTTATACTAAGAAAGTGGAAAACAAGCACCTGCATTGTGAATTTTTCATTTGATAAGTTTGCATGTTGGATTTAGGAAAAGTACATTAGAGTGTGCTGATTTCTCTTTGAGAAAAGATAGTGTCTTTCTTTTCCCTTAGTAGCTAGGATTTTCAAAGTTGAAAAGATTATAAAGCTTGCTTATCATCTTAGACTGCATTTAGGAATTTGTATCATACATCTCGTGGTGAACCTTGAAAGGCAAACTTTAAAAAGATCAAC
The DNA here is from genome assembly GCA_031772625.1 of Pinus tabuliformis. Classification (NCBI taxonomy): domain Eukaryota; kingdom Viridiplantae; phylum Streptophyta; class Pinopsida; order Pinales; family Pinaceae; genus Pinus; species Pinus tabuliformis. The sequence continues at coordinate 1,105,958,452 of CM062804.1, read as the reverse complement.
CTAAAATAAACTGAATGAACCTAACAACGCTTTGTAACATAACGCACAACATAGAGGTCTAGGCTAGAGACGTGTTCCGGCGTCGTTAAACCTAGTGACTGTCGATCTCGGGGAAGGTGGGTGATTCCTCCTGAGGGACGATAGCGCTAATACGGATTGTGCTCCCACGTACCGTCGCGTATATATTGGGTGACCCATATAGGCATATATCCTTTATCCTTAGGAAGCCGTGTCGGCCGCCCTACTGATTGCAATGCAGTGAACACAGCATTCACGAAGATCGACCGCCTGTACCCTAAAAAGTATTCTACGGTTTTGCGAGAAGTTTGGCACACCCTCTGCCTAGATCTCCAGAGCAGTTCCTTTTGGCCTTTTTCAGACTCTATGACAGAAAAAGTCCATCCGAGCATTTGTCACTTCGGGCTCGTTAAAACATCGAAGGTGACTAGAGTCATCTTCAGCTTTTTCTCGACTCTTTAAAACTGAAAAAGCAAGTTGTGTCTAAAGCGTCGTTAACAATTTATTTTAAACGGAATAATCACCCTTTAATCCTGTGTTGATCTTTAGGTTGAAAAGATGGAGCACACCAACCAAGGAGTTCCCCTTGGTGGAAATCCAAGTCCCTTCTCCTCTTGGGGAGATGTTGGTGCGCCCCACATGGCCACATTGTCGCTTCCAGGACTGACAATTGGCCTACCAGTTTGGCTCTTTTCAACCAATGTCGTTCATAATACCACCATTCCTGAACAGTCAAGTCAACAGTTAGATTAGACAAGAGTTGCCTCCTAGCCTTCCACTTCATCTTCCTCCCCTCCTTCCGCTTGACGGAACTGGTCAAATAAAAAACCGGGTTCCTAAGGAGAAGAAGGAGAAGAAGAAGAAGGAGCCTAAGGCGACTGAGGGCAAACAAATGTCATCTAATAAAAATCCACACACCGCACTCGTAAGGCCTAAATCGCCATGCGTCATATGCAAGGGAGACCACTTCCATAGATATTGTCCCTGTATCCCCCGGATACTAAGGGACTGGTCCCCCCGTTTGCACAATTCGGTAGCATCGACCTCTGATAGCCATGTCGACTGCTCAGCGTCAACTAGTGGGAGTGAAGCTCCAGGACAGAGCGGGAAAGCTAAATTTCCCTGCAGACTATGTGAAGGCGATCACGCCATCCACCGTTGTCCCTTCTTAGACGAGGCAAAAAGAGTTTTGGAAGATCGCCTGATTTTACGAGCGCATCTCCCTCCTGGATATCAAAGACTCTTGCCAGGTCCCTCACTAGTTGAAAACCCGGCTAACCCGCCCAGGTGGTCAGCCGAAGCATCTGTCATTGAAGATGAACCGTCTGGATCCATGCCTGATGAAAGTCAAAAGGTTGATACGGCAGTTGACCCGGTTTTGCCTTCAGAGGCTCCATCTTCGAATGACACCATCACAGAGGAGAATAAAGACGACACCATCCAGGTTCTCTTCGTGAGCACTGACTCTGATAATCAAGGGGGCAATGCTACCATTCCTTTATCACGGGAAGGAAGTTCATCAGAGCGCTATCTAGCCGTATATTCGGTCCCACCACCAAGCAACCTAGTTGTGTCCTTTGATTGGAACCAACTAGGCAGACCCCGGTTGCCAGCCAGTATACCATTCAGGATTATTTGTCAAATATACAGAATGGTAATGGCTGGCACTATCATTGATGAGGGGGCATCTGTGAGTATCCTTTCCTCTATTGCTTGGAAAGCGCTTGGTTCGCCAGCGCTTTTACCTGAGATGAGAAATCTATCAAGTTTTGATAAAGGAACCAGTCGACCTTTAGGGATCCTCCCCAATGTGCCTATAACATTGAAAGGGAAGACCGCTCAAATGAACGCGATGGTCGTTCAAGGACCCTTGGATTATAACCTACTCCTTGGACGAGACTATATATATTGCATGGGAGCTGTAGTCTCCTCACTCTTTAGAGTAATGTGTTTTCCGCATGAAGGAAGAATGGTCAGGCTCGTAGACCAACTTTCGTTTCCCGGATCGCACATCGCAAATAGTCATGTACCATCCCTAAATGGTCTATACACGCAAGAAGTGTCTCAACCCATGGTCCGTCCTCCTGATGAGCGCGAGTAGTTCGGGAGGATATGACTGGAACCCAGGGGGCATGCGTCCTGGCCTGCTTCGGCAGGAAAACTTTGGGTATAGAGTAAGTTTCCGCAGGAGAATATGACTAGTCCGTACCCCGTCCGTGGTTGGAAGAGGGGTTGTTCTGGAATAAGATTCTTTTTTCAAAGTTATGTGAGAGGGCGGGGGTCGTCACTCACCTCTGTCTATTTCGGTAGACATTGCCGAGGAAGTGTTTTGTTTGAAAGATTAACGAGACAATCTTTGGGTAACCTGAAAGAGGTAATCCTCTCCCGGTGAAATGAAAGTTTCGATGGCAGAAAAGTAGAGGTGACCTTGAAACTCTGTTTTATACCTGGGGGCATGCAAACCTTTTGGAGTGATAGCAAGGGGCGACTATTTATTTTTTAAATTTTTAGGTCCTCCCTTTAAACCTGTAGGTCTAACCCTTTAAACTCGTAGGATTAGCCATTTCCTAACTTGCATGAAGAAAGGATGGGGAGCAAAGCTTAGTGAGATGAAGCTCCATAAAAAATAGAATCTTGATGAGACACTCTTATCTTATGACTGGGTTATCGAGCAGTTTTAGCATAAAGTTCATGCTCTTTAAAAAATAAACACAAGATCCGAGCAGTTTTAACGCGGTCTTCATGCTCGTTAAAAAATAAATATAAGCAGTGAGCAATGTTTCCTCCAGTGTTTAAGCTCATTTTTAACTAAAAAATGAACCTATCCCGGTAAATAACCACTGTGATCGTAAATTTATCAGCCATAAAAGCCTTGGTCGTGTTTGCACCTGCCACCTCCACTTTTCATTTGGCCGATCGTTCACCTCCATATGATTGTTTACCCATTTTGAGGAACAACTGCGAAGAGTGATTTCACCTAGCCATCCTTGTGACACTGCCGTGATTGGAAAATTCCAACTTGTACCTGGAATCTGCTGTTATCCCTGTTCATCACTCGTTCCTCAAAAGACGAGTCTTCTTTAAGCTCTTTTCAATTGACTCGTAAAATGTGAAAAGATTGCCAAGTTTTGGCCTTCCAGCTCGTTAAAGGACAGGAATAGCTATCCCTCCTCTAGATTTTAATCTTTTTGGACCTGAGGGATTATTGCACAAAAAGGTCGAGCGCTTGTTTTATTCGGCTCGTTAAAATTATCGAAAACTCATCCCTTCTGTATTGTCTTATACTTTTTCGGACTTAAGGGATTAGATGACGAAAAAGGAATTTTGGAGTTGACTTTATGTATCTTTTCAGACTCTCTAAAAATGAAAAGAACCGAGTTATCCTTGTCGTTAGACTCGTTAAAATTATTAAATAGCGACAAACTTGTCTTTAGACGAGAACGAGTTTCCCTATCGCTAGGCTCGTTAAAACATAGCGATGGGCTTTCCCGAAGGGCAGGTTATAGAACAAGCATATGTTATCCTCCTCAAGCTTGACAAAAATAAAGAGGTACTGGTCAGCAATGACTGGGAAAAAATTGGGAGAAAACTAAAGAAAACTTTGATGGTAGCAGGTCGCTCTTGAACATGACACTTTTCCTCCGTACCACAATCGAGTTGGGTTGTCTCATTCACCGGTCACATCACCATGGTCTCGCCATACCATCCATATTTTGGGTAATGCTACCGATCCATCACATCAGTGTCGCCATATGTTCAAGAGAAGTCGTTCAGAAAGAGTCAACCGGGTCCCATCCACTGCCATACATTATCCTTCATCCATTCATGACCGCCACCCTGAATCATATGTCACAGATCGTTTTCACCTCCATTAAAATCATTAGCTCCGTTCCGTGTCACTGATGTGGGATTCATCAAGGCCCTCCTTTGATGGATCGCTTCTTGTCGACATCAGCTCATTATCCAAGAAGTTGATCTAGGAACAACCCCTTCAGTACTTTGAAGCTTGCATGCCTCAATGGCAAGTTTCTCACTTCCGGCGACAGGTATACATCAATGACCTTCGACCAGAAGATTTTGCGTGGTGTTCGACGCCAAGTCCTTTATTCGCACCACGTGAATTGTACTGCAGTACCTTGAGGGTCATTGTCATTATCGGTGATTCCTCTCGCGCTTGTTAACGGTTTACATCATTGACCGGTAATCAAGCGATGTCTTTCCATGTTCGACTTCAGCGCAATTCTCACATGGATCGACTTGTACTTAGAGTGAAGATCGAACGAGTTTGAAGACCCCGGATCTAGTTTCATCCATCCGGGCTGCGATATATATTCAGGAAAGATAAAGACATTTGACATGTACATCATTGCAGCAGATGATCATCCTACTCAAAGGATGATAATTTCGCCAAAATTATAAGTCTACCATCAGACGATCGTCTGTTCTATGTACAAAAATGAATTTATAAAGCTGAGCATGGGAATGCCCGCCTCAGCTAGATCATGAAAGCAGTATGAATCATAATGTATTGTATTGTATTTTATTACAGGTCTCCTCCCAGCAGATGGATGAACTTCGGACCCTCCTGGATAAAGAATTTCACCCAATAAACGGCCTCATACTTTAGGGGCAACTGTTATAGACATTTTTGTGCCTTACAGCATTGAGCATGAAATTTCCATAATCTAAGGGATCCAAAGTCCCTAAACATGTTGTTTCTACCCCTAGAGGAACAGGGCTAACTAACCACAGCAATTCACAGAAGTTCTCCACCTGAAAACACTCAAAAACAAGCCAATTCTGGATCATGTCAACTGCTCCACTGAGCATCTGCGCTGAATTTCAACTGCTCCACTGTCTACCTGCGTTGAATGTCAACTCCAACAAAGGCTACCTACGCTGAGCGTAATTGGACAAGTGGCAGGCTCATTCCTCAATGTGTCAATGCCCAGGAAGCTTCCAAAATGACACTTGCATCAAGGAATTCGACTGGTGATGAGTAAGAGGTTCCAAATCTCCATGTGGAAGCAAGAACCTCCAAGTGGACTCAAGAACTGAGAGAGGGAGAGGACACTAGTCAGATCTCAAGCTGACTCATCCTCTCTCCAAAATAACTATATATAGATCTCTCCTCCATGGGATCTAGAGGCTGGAATTTTGTTATTGCAAAGAATTGTTGTTGGTTTGAGACTGGATCTTTGGGTGCTTAATGCTTTGAAGGGAGCTGAAGAAGGAATTCCATTCTGCTGGGAAGGAGATGCTGGATTGGAGCCCTATGGGTTGTATCTCTTCCTGAACCCTGTTACTTATCAATAAAGCTATCTTGGTTTGCTCCTATATACTAGTGTATTTGTATGATTGCATTAGTGTATTTGATTTACTTCTAATCCTGAATCATTTATGAATATGAATATATGCCTTTGTGTTATGTTCTACTCTTTTCGCAAGTAGCTGTTCTCTTGTCACAGGTAGCTGTTCTCTTGTGATCTCGTGGAATCAAGTAGCTGTTCTCTTGAGCAAGCGAGGAGGCAAGTAGTTGTGAACATCCAAAGAGAAGAGGATCTAGATCGAGGGACAAACGGAAGACAACGGTAAGTCTATCGATCTCCTCTCTTTCATATTTCATAAAGGAAGAAACCAGTGTAGCTGTATTCGTTTGTTGCTAAGATACTGTCACACCTTAGGTGGATAGGATCGTCCTGCATAGGCATTTTTCCCCACAACACTAACCAAGGGAGAAGATCCACCAATCAAGGGGAGTCGGGACTAGATCCACCAATCAAGGGATTTTATTTGGGAAAGTGTTATAGACAATTTTGTGCCTTACAGCAACAAGCATGAATTGTCAATAATCCAAGGGATCCAAAGTTCCCTAAACATGATGTTCCTACCCCTAGAGGAACAAGGTCAGCAAACCAACAGCTCTCAGATCAGTTCTCCACCTGAAAATACTCAAAAACAAGCAATCTTGAAATCAAAGCAGGTGCTCCACTAGGTTTCTGCGCTGAAACTCAGTTGCTCCATGGTGTACCTGCGTTGCAAAGCAAGTGGAACAAAGGCCACCTGCGCTGAGCGAGATGGGACAAGTGGCACAATGAGTCATTGCTCTGGAATCTTCCAAAAATGACACTTGGATCAGGGATTTCGCCTTGTGATGAGTCAGAGGCTCTGTTTCTCCAAGTGGAAGCAAGGTTCTCCAAGTGGACTCAAGAACTGAAGATCAACTAAAGATTAACTGAAGAGAGAGAGGACACAAGGCAGCTACACATCAGTTGCAAGCTGACTCATCCTTTCTCAATTCATCTATATATTGAGCTCTCTCCTATGAGCTCATGAGGCTGGAATTTTGTGCAAAGTAATGCTATGCTGTTGGTTTCACTATAGAGCTATTGGGTGATTGTTTGAGAGAGGTGAAGAGGAGAAATTCTTTCTGCTGGGAGATGTTGCTGGATTGGAGCCTTCAATGGTTGTAATACTCTCAGAACCTTTACTTCTTCATTAATAAAAGCTATTGAGGTTCTTCTATGTGCTCTTGTTTCAATAATATATTGTGATAATTGCATGTTTGGTTTACACTAATCCTTGAACCAGTTATGATTGCATGCCTCTTGTAGTTTCCTTCTTTGTCATTTTGCAGGATCTCATTGTAGCTGGGCCAGTAAAAGAGCGAGGAGCTAGGAGCAAGCGGCCAAAGAAAAGAGTTTGGATTCGACATTAAGCGCAAGGAAACGGTTAGTGCATTTCTCCACTCTCTTTTGCTTTCATAAAGAAGTAAACCTTCAGTAGTTTTCCTTACAGTTGTTGCTAAGGTACTATCACCCTTAGAGTGGGATAGGGTCATCCGAGTCGGATACTTTTCCCTACAACAGAAAGCTTCCTCCATTCATGGGGAATGATTCCTAATCATTTTGTATAAGTACCAAGTCAAATTTGCCTCTAGGGGGGTTTTTTTTTAGGAGTGTTAGGATGTAGAGAGCTTATATTTTTTGTAGCTCCATTGTATTTTCTTGCAGGGATGTAATTCCATTGATGAAAATAATGAAGATTGGTATCATGTTCAACTTCTAAATCTTGTTCTCCTCCATAGGTCTCTGAGTTTCCTTGGGATTGGCCATCCCAAGAGCTTCAGATCCCCTTTGTATCACTCTATTTCCTTCTTTTCATCCCTTATTCACATGCATCTCTAGCTTTCATTTCTTTCTACCTCTCCATTTAGTATTAATGACTTCTTGTTGTAGGATTGAGTTAAATGGTTAATGAAAGTTCTTTTGTAGGATTGCAAGCATTATTTCATCCTTCGAAAAGATTTGGAAGTTCATAATAATCATTGAGTTGCTTGGATTAGTCTTCTTATTCCCAAATCTAGATTGTTGGATCTCTCGAATTTATCTTTGCTTTAATAATTAGATTGCTATATTATTTTTAGACTAAGGGATAAGTGTTAGTATAGATGTGTATCAGAGCTTGAGAATAGGGATTTAATGGTTGAGTGATAAAAATAGAGATTGAGTTGTCAATGCAGTAGGATAGGATTTGATTCATAAAAGAGGAAAGAATGTAATGACAAGAGATTAGATGATCGAGAATATAGTGAGTAAGAGAGAGGTTTGACAGAGATGGGGTTTGAGATTGAAACAAAGGTTAGCCAAACTATTGTAATTGAGTCGAGAGGGCCAAGACTCTATAATTTCCATTTTGTTGAATAATTGATTGAAGTGTGGTAAGGATGCATTGTTTTGGTGCAGAAATTCATTTGTATCTGTGTATCGGCGTTCTAGACCCTAATCGGGTATTTTTCTCTGTTTATGTATTTTATTGGTAAAATCACAATCGATCAATGTTAAGAGTTAACATTAAGATTAAGCGCTAAAACCTGGGTTAAATGTCTTTCTTTAAGTTATGCATTGAGCACGTGGGCAGTTTTCCAAAGACGGTAGGTGGTATTTCACACACCCTAAAGTTGGGAAGCGGTATTCCTAAATTTCACGCAATTACCCTTAGCGGGCAACACGTAGCATGAGAAAACAACTTTTGTCGCATGCTTTTGGAGTATTAACCTTCATGCTAGCTGGAGCACAATAGCCATTGGATCATGTAGGATTGATCGATGGTAGAGATTGGCCATGCTAGTTGGCGAACGGGTTACGCGATAGAAGATGGATCGAACGGGTTAGATATGACAGTAATCACATTGGAAGATGCACGTGATTTAATCCAAATTTTAGACGCGATATTTTATGGAATGTGATTTAATCTAGTTGAATTCTGGATCGATCATAGTCGTTCATTATGAAGGTTTGCCATATGTCGGGGACAAGATCCGATGGTGATCGCGTCGGAAGATGGATGTGATTTAACCTAAATTTCGAATGTGATAAGGTTATGAACTAGGGTTTTAATTCTTTTTGGTTCTGTGGAAAAATTGAAGGTTTGCCATATGTCAGGAGTGAACGATGCGATATCCATTGGATCTGGAGAAGTGAGATCAACAACGTGGATTGAATTGCTTAATAAAAGGAGAATTCAACGAGGGACCACCAGTGAATGGTCAGATAAGCAGGACCCTCAGGGTGAAAAGCAACGTATAGAATCTATTTGTGCATAGATGATTGGTTACAAAGTTAACCCATAGCCGAATTACAGACTACCACCTCATTTTCATCAAGGCAAAAAGAGAAAATGAAAAACAAATTTATTTTATTCATTTACATGCACAGCGTAGAAGGTTTGATGGGTTGAATATGCATGCTTAGGATAGTAGGATTGCATACATGTTAACTTGGCATTCTTTTGAAGCAAAGCCTCTTAGGAGTTAGTCAAAAAATGATGTGTTTTAGGATTTGATTTCATTCTCTTTCCTTGTACTTTCTTTCTTACAATAGGTTCCATTTCAAGCATTTCATTTTATGCAATTAGCTTAGGATTTGACTTCAATACGTGCACTCCATTACATCATGATAGGAAAGGAAGGACACATTGTATGCTGCACATATAGTGCCGATACCTCTTAATTTTGTACGAACCCCAGGTTGATAATAAATTCAGTAGCCTTGGGAGTTGCAACATTCTTGTTGCAATACCAAGGCTCATCAATAGGAAATAGAAAATAATGAGAGACGGTTTCCTATTCTTGGTGTTGCTGCCAGAATCTACACCAATGTCTTGCCTGGCTAGTCAAGAGAGGGACAAGACAAAGCATGTCATAGCCAACACTAATTGAAGCCAGAAAAGCATCCGGCTAGTGTTTCTGGATATGGAGAGCCACCCAATATAAGGCACCAATTGAATCATAGACAAAGACCAAATCCTCTATGATGAATCATGATGCTTGACAACATAATTCTTTTCCCGTATGTTGATCTTTGCGCTCTACATTTTCTTGTGTTTAAAGCACCCGCAGTTTCGTCTTAAGATAAAGTTGTTCCCATTAATATAGAACCTATGACTCAGCCATTTGACATCATTTCTGAGCATGGCCACAGATATGCGAACCACCGTATGAAATCACCAAATGTTGATGCACCTCAAAAAAATATGCAATCCATTGTGGGCATTGGCCTTCCCATCTCCATTTTCATTCATGTGACTTGTTTTTCATGAGCTTTTACGAAATCAACGAAAGGGAAAGATCCTCCTCCTGCCTTCGAAGCAAAGATCTCCACAACTCCTATTGAAGAGTGTGCACCACGACCAGTCATAAAATCAAATAACAAATGGGTTTGTAATGAGAATTTCATTACTTAGCCTCCTTGACATTGTTGAGAGTAAAAAACGTTCTTTATTCTTTTTGGAATAGATATATATATATATATATATATATATATATATATATATATATATATATATATATATATATATATATATATATATATATATATATATATATATATATATATATATATATATATATATATATATTGTGTATGTTGGTTGATGGGTATTGTTGAAAAAAAAGTATGTAGCTGGGTTTGTCATGAAGAATTTCATTCCTTAGCCCCCTTGACATTGTAGAGAGTAAAAAAAGTTCTTTATGCTTTTTGGTGTGTGTGTGTGTGTGTGTGTGTGTGTGTGTGTGTGTGTGTGTGTATATATATGTAGATAGATAGATAGATATATAGATATATTCATACACCTATTTATGGTGCATGTCGGTTGATGAGTATGGTTGAAAAAAATTATGTAGCTTTTCTATGTGAGTTTCATTTATTGTTTTTAAAATCCTCACCTAGACTTATAATCGATTGTTTTTAAAATCCTCACCTAGGCTTATAATCTATTGATAATGTTACGAGTCTTATATATTGTTTTTAAGTATAATCTATTGTTTTTAAAATGCTCACCTAGGCTTGTAATCTATTGATAATGTTGTGAGCCTCATTTATTGTTTTTAAAATCCTTACCTAGATTTATAATCTAATGATAATATTGTGAGTCTCATTTATTGTTTAAATCCGTACCTAGGCTTATAATCTATTGATAATGTTGTAAATCTCATTTATTGTTTTTAAAATCCTCACCTATACTTATAATCTATTAATAATGTTAATCTAATGTTAATAATCTTCATTAGAACTATTATTACATCAAATTTTCTATCAACAAAATGAATACACCAAGAGCACATGTGCCTAATTACACTATTACTGTTACGATATGGGCCACATGATATACAAACATTATTTTGAAACTAGCCACCACGAGAGGACTTCATATCATCGAATTAGGATGCCAACGAATGCAATATATATTTATTGCATAATACTCTCCCACCATCGATGTGAGATAAAAAAATTGTCAACCAGAGCACATGTGCCTAATCACACTATTGTTCATCAAGAGCACATAATCACATTATTACTGTTACAATATGGGCCACAAAAAGAATATGGTACATCAAGAGCACATGTGCTTAATCACACTATTACTATTACAATATGAGACACATAATATACAAACATTATTTTGAAGCCCGCCACAACCAGGACTCCTTATCATTGGACTACAACGCCAACGAACAAAATATATACGTATGGCACACTACTCTCCCACCATCGATTGGGATAAAAACAAATTCGCTTTGACAAAGATGCATAAAAATCCAAGCTGCCACTGCCAGGATTCCTTATCATCGAACTACAACGCCAATGAACAAAATATATATGTATGGCACACTACTCTCCCACCATCGATGGGGATAAAAACAAATTTGCTTTGACAAGGAATTGGCATCTTCTTCCAGTTCCAGAATTGGCAGAATTGGCATCTTCGAGCCTCAATCTATGCTTTGATGGTGATTGATGTTGAGATTTTCTGTTTGTAATGAAATAGGAAAAAATCTCAGCTCGTGACAACAATAGGTATTCAGGTCCTAGATTAACTCCAGGTTGTTGGGAGGGAGTTAATGCCTCCTATATTTGATGTGAGGGAATTAATGAGGCTGTTAGATTCTCTAGGCTATATAACAGGCAACCATTCGGATGTTTGCTAAGAGAGTGTGAGGATTTCATGATGTAATCTCCTAATTTGATCAATAAACTCCTGATGCCTATGTTTGGTGGACGTAGCCCAGATTGGTTGGGTGAACCACGTTAAAAATTGTCTCCTATGTGCTTGATTGTTCTACTGTGTTAATTCTATGTTTATTTAATTTTGCTGTGCACCTGATCCAACAATTGGTATCAGAGCAATGTTGGAGGTGCTGAGATTGTATGCTGGAGGGTGCATATCACTGCTGCGCGGCAGAGACCAGACCTGCGTGCTGGAATTGGGCGCATAATTGAGTGTTGTGCGTGTATGTGCTGGAGCTGGTGTTCCTTACCTGCGTCCTGCGTTAAGACCGAAGGCAGTACTATACTATATACGGCTGCGTGGAGCGGATCCCTGCCTGGAGGTGTTGTATATTGGTGCGTGGAGTGGATCGGAGCAGTGGAGGTATGAATGGTTAGTTTTTTGTTTTACCTGGTGTGAGATCGCATTAGATTCACACGTTATACCTGGTGTGAGTGCGCATTAGATTCACTGTTTTCATTTTAAAACTTGCACATGATTGCTGCGTGGAGCCCGTTTTAAACTTGCTGGTGCGTATTACAGTAGTGGTTTATGAACTCGATGCGTATTTCCATTCCAAAAATCTGCGTGGGAATATATATTAAAAACAGCGTGTATTGAAATGTGAAAACGGTGGAGAACAGCATGTATTGAAAAAGCCTCTGACCGGTGCCGTTCACCTCTGGCATGCTCTTATTGAATACAGTTCAATGGGTGTTTTTTATTTATTTTTTGATCTGCGATTAGTGGAAGATGACGCAGCTTATCAGTGAAAAAATCGAAAGCCCAAACCATTCTCAAGCCAATGGTATTGTCCCTGCGCGTGTTTGTTTTTTTTTAATGACCGAATGTCATAAGAAGCCCCTACGCAGTGTGATTTGATAAAACCCGCGTGAATATATTCCAGTCTCTGCTAGAAAACGCAGTGCCAGTTAGATTGTGGGAATTTTTTGTGTGCTAGGATATTGAAGTTTTTTTTAAAAAGGGACGTATCTTATTTTTTTGAGATGTGTATATGGTACAGAATTTGCGCAAATAAAATGAAAGTGTTTCTTTGTTTTTAAAAAAAATAAAGAAAAGTAAAATAAGTGCAAAGGGCAGGTTTTTTTTTAAAGGCATAGGCAATTTTTTAAATTGCTGGTTGGATATTTGGAGATTACTGTGTTTTTTGCTGATATCAAATGGCGAAAACTCAAAGTGCCCATTTTGAAATTGAGAAATTTAATGGCAAGAATAATTTTGAGATCTAGAAGGTGAAGATGCACGATCTGCTTGTTCAACAAGGTGTGGCGAAAGCACTGTTGGGGAAAAACAAAAGACCTCCTTCCATGACGGAGGATGAATGGGATGAGATGGACGATAGAGCTCTGAGCGCAATTCGGTTATGTCTGGCGGACGATGTTCTGTTCAACATTGTGTCAGAGAAAACCGTCGCAGACCTGTGGACGAAGCTTGAGAAGCTCTATATGACGAAATCTTTGACAAATCGGATTCTCCTGAAGCGGCAGCTTTACAGTTTGCAGATGAAAGAAGGTACCTCAATTGCTGATCACCTGAATGTTTTTAATACCTTGTTGGTTAAATTAAATAGTCTAGATGTGAAATTTGATTCAGAGGATAAGGCAATAACTCTATTACGTTCTTTGCCTGAATCCTGGGATCATTTTGTTACTTCCATTAGTTTTAGTACATCAGAAATTCTTGAGTTTGATGATGTTGTTGGAGCCTTGTTGGCTGAGGAGACGAGGAAGAGGTCGAATGCAGACACCTCTACATCAGAGGTAATGATGGCCAGAGGTCGCTCACGAGAGAGACACTCCAGGGGAAAGCATAGTGACTCTCGTTCGAAGTCCAAAGGAAAGAAGCCAAAGGTGAAGTGCTGGCATTGTGGCAAGGTTGGACATCTAAAAAAGGATTGCTGGAAGCGAAAGCAGACTGCTAAAGAAGGCTCTTCGACAGAAAAGAAGGAAGCCAACACCACAGATAAAGGTTTAGTATTTGGTTCAGGTATGAGTGATGAAGTATTGTCAGTTACTATTTCAAAACATGATCAACATTGGTTGTTAGATTCTGGGGCATCTAACCACATGTGTATACATAGAGATTGGTTTAAAACATATAGATCAGTTGATGATGGAGTCGTGTACATGGGTAATGATGTCACTTGTAGTATTGTTGGAATAGGAAGTGTACAACTACAAATGTTTGATGGCACAACCAAAATAAAAACTGATGTGAGACATGTACCAGATCTAAGAAAAAATCTAATTTCATTAGGAGCACTAGATACGAATGGATATAAAACTGTAATTCAAGGTGGAGTTATGAAAATTTACAAAGGCATCTTACTAGTTATGAAAGCTAAGAAAGTAGGAAATCTATTTCAGTTAGAAGGTAGAACTGGGTCAGATCATGTGTTTGTGTCTGAACATGACAGTAGTTCCATTCACTTATGGCATCAAAGATTGGGGCATATGAGTGAAAGAGGATTGAAAATTTTGGCTGACCGAAAGTTACTTCCTAATCTAAGATCTGGAAAATTGGATTTCTGTAAACATTGTCTGTTTGGTAAACAAAGTAAACAAAAGTTTAAAATAGGCAAACATACTAGTAAAGGCATACTTGATTATATCCATTCAGATGTTTGGGGTCCAGCCCCTACAGCGTCATATGGTGGCTCGTCATATTTTGTATCATTCATTGATGACTTTTCTCGGAAAGTATGGGTCTACATGTTGAAAAAGAAGTCTGATGTTTTTACAGTTTTCAAGCAGTTTAGAGCATTGGTAGAAAATAGCACTTGTAGAACTATAAAATGTTTAAGAACTGACAATGGTGGTGAGTTTTCCTCCAAGGAGTTTGACAGCTATTGCAAGGATGCAGGGATCGAAAGACATAAGACCACGGTTTATACTCCTCAGCAGAATGGAGTTGTTGAACGCATGAACAGGACTCTTCTAGAGAGAGCAAGGTGTATGCTGAGTAACGCTGGGTTGCAAAAGGAGTTGTGGACGGAAGCAGTGGCAACAGCTTGTTATGTGATAAACCGATCTCCATCAACGGCAATAGGCTGCAAGGTTCCGCAAGAGGTATGGACAGGACACCCTTGTGACTATTCTAAACTCAGAGTGTTTGGTTGTGATGCATATGCTCTAGTGCCTAAACATTAGCGAACTAAATTAGATCCAAAGTCTAAAAGGTATATCTTTGTTGGGTATGGTGATGGAACAAAGGAATTTAGATTGTGGGATCCTACTACCCGCAAAATCATCATCAACAGAGATGTAAAGTTTAATGAATCCTCTCTTGTACAGTTAGATGTAGATAGAAGATTGAAACAGGATGATGTATCTGATTTTCAGCATATTCAGTTTGACAACATTTCTAATGATAGTCATAACGACCATAGTTCAGATTCTAGTCATGAACAGGTTTCAGAATCAGATTATGAACAGGGTTCAGATGGAGGACATGAATAGGTCTCAGATAGAAATCATGAAGAAGTTTCTACAGATGATAGACAGCCAATTGTGGAAGCACCAGAAACATTCTTAAGGAGATCTACAAGAATCAAACATCGTTCGAGAAGGTATGATGATCATGTTACTTCAGTTGCTTTGATCGCTAATGATGATGAACCTTTGTGTTATCAGGAAGCTATAGAAGGTTCAAATAGTGACAAATGGAAAGCAGCCATGAAGGAAGAAATGATGGCCTTAGGTAAGAATGGTACGTGGGATCTGGTTGAACTTCCCAAAGGCAGGAAAACTGTGGGATGCAAATGGGTCTTCAAGCTGAAACGGGGTGTGAATGATACGGAAGGCAGGTACAAAGCTCGGCTGGTTGCAAAAGGGTTTTCTCAGAAAGCTGGCATAGACTTTCATGAGATATTTTCACCAGTGGTTAAAATTGTTTCAATTAGAATTGTGTTAGCATTAGTGGCTTTGTTTGATTTGGAGTTGCAGCAGTTAGATGTTAAGACTGCATTTCTACATGGTGATTTAGATGAGGAAATATATATGGAACAACCGGAAGGGTTTGTTCAGCATCGCAATGCGAAATTTGTCTGCAGGCTCAAGAAGTCATTATATGGCCTGAAGCAGTCGCCTCGGCAGTGGTATAAGAAGTTTGATTCTTTCATGTTGAGTCAGAAATATGTAAGAAGTGAATATGATCATTGTGTTTACTTTAAGCAGTTAAATAATGGCATGTTCATTATCTTAGTGTTGTATGTTGATGATATGCTTTTAGCAAGCAAAAGCATTGAAGAAATCAACAGGTTGAAGACTCAGATGGCAAGGACATTTGATATGAAAGATCTAGGAGCTGCAAGACAGATTTTGGGCATGGAGATTTTCATAGACAGGAGTAATGGTAAGCTGTGGCTATCACAACAGAAGTATGTTGAGAAAATACTTTTGAGGTTTGGTATGAACAATGTGAAGCCTATGTCAGTCCCTTTAGCTTCCCATTTTAAGCTTTCTTCGAGTTTATGTCCTAATACATATGAAGAAAAGGATTATATGTCTCGAATTCCGTATGCCAATGTAGTAGGATGTTTAATGTATGCAATGGTTTGTACTCGACCAGATATTTCACATGCAGTTGGGGTTGTCAGCAGGTACATGGCAAATCCGGGTAGAGAGCACTGGTCAGCAGTAAAATGGGTGCTTCGGTACTTGAGAGGCACAAGTAGTTATTGTATTTCTTACAATAAGAGTAGTGAATTTGTTTGCGGATATGTTGATTCCGATTTTGCAGGTGATTTGGATAAGAGAAGATCAACTTCAGGGTACGTCTTTACTCTTGCAGGTGGAGCTATAAGCTGGATGTCAAAGCTACAGAATATTGTTGCTTTATCCACTACTGAAGCAGAATACATTGCTGCTTCTCATGCTTGCAAAGAGGCGGTTTGGTTGAAAGGTTTGCTTGGTGAGTTTGGTAGGTTACAGGACAACATCAGGTTACTTTGTGATAGTCAAAGTGCAATACATTTGGCTAAGAATCCAACCTATCATAGTAAATCAAAGCATATTCCAATCAAGTATCATTTTGTAAGACAGGTTATCACTGAAAGGGGAGTTTCTCTTGAAAGGGTGCATACAAAGGAAAACTGTGCAGACATGTTCACGAAACCAGTTTTGTTGGAGAAGCTACGCTGGTGTTTGGCTTCTCTTGGCTTGCAGAAAAGATAAAATAATAATAACAGTGCATCAGGCGAATTGTTGTCAAGGTGGAGATTGTTGATATTTTCTGTTTGTAATGAAATAGGAAAAAATCTCAGCTGGTGACAACAATAGGTATTCAGGTCCTAGATTAACTCCAGGTTGTTGGGAGGGAGTTAATGCCTCCTATATTTGATGTGAGGGAATTAATGAGGCTGTTAGATTCTCTAGGCTATATAACAGGCAACCATTCGGATGTTTGCTAAGAGAGTGTGAGGATTTCATGATGTAATCTCCTAATTTGATTAATAAACTCCTGATGCCTATGTTTGGTGGACGTAGCCCAGATTGGTTGGGTGAACCACGTTAAAAATTGTCTCCTATGTGCTTGATTGTTCTGCTGTGTTAATTTTGTGTTTATTTAATTTTGCTGTGCACCTGATCCAACAATTGAGGCTCAAAGATGCCAATTCTCCCAATTCTGGCTCAAAGATGCCAAATATGCCTTTATGGTGATTGAGGCTCGAAGATGCCAATTCTGGCTCGAAGACGCCAATTCTTAACGTCCACACATCTAAGTTACCAAGTTCGGCCGTATCGGCCAAAAAAATTCGGAAATTCGTCAGTACGATTCGGTCGGTTCGCGTTTTAATACGGTAAATTTAATACCTTATGGAGTTTTTAGTTTATGGATTCAATTTATGTTAACAATGCCCTAAGTTTGCGGGTTTTTACTGGTCGTAGTTGTCGTTAGTAGCAAAGGCGTCGGAATAGCGTTAGAATCTCCTCTCATCAATTAGCAAGCATGCAATGTAAAATAGATCTAAGTTGAAAAATAATAATTTTTGTATTCAATAATGTGATAGAAATTTTTAGTATTAAAAAGTTCAAAGAGGAGTAAGTTGTATATTAAAAAGATTATAAAAATTTTAAAATAGTTTTTCTCATTCTTATTTAGATGATAGTTATTAGTAAATTGGATAATAGTGGTTCATTGCAATTGTTGGTATGGAATTCGAATTTAATTTAAATGGTTCAGAGATTAATTTATACATATTTATTATTGAATAAATTTGGATTTGAAGAAGAAAGAGATTGAGATATAAGCTTTTTGATTTGTGTTGATCACTTGAAACTTAATTTTAATATTTAATATCTAATTTTTTATATAAATATCAGGTTTGAGTCTTTGTTATTTATATTATTATATTTGACTTACACGTTTCTCAAATTTTCAGTACTAATAAATTTTGCTTGATGCATTTTTTCTTTCATTATTATGTAATTTTAAATAGACATAAAAGATTAATATTGGAAATAAGTACACCATTATTCAAAGTATCAAGTAAGGAAACATTCATTTCATTTTTTTTTAAAGTTTGGAAAAAATAAATAATTGTTAGCCTTTATAACATGTATATTTTCGAATTTTTCTAGTATTGAATTTTATATTGTAGAATTGTTTTCTGTATCGAATCGAATTCAAATCCGTATTCGAATTGAATTCGATAACTATGCCACACATAACATGTGGGATATATCATCTTGTTTTTATATAATAAAAAAAATATCATATGGCAAATGACAAGAGAGCTCCACGAAGTCGACACGTTGTGCAAACGAGAAGGCTCCACGACGTTTCAAATGGTCATTTTTTTCCCGACGGTCAAACCAATTCGAAGGAGCGGAGGTTTCATTTGTCTCAGCTCGAGGAGAATAGCCGAGCCGAGTCAAAGGTGCACCTGAGATCTCATTTTATTCAAGATCCAATTTGAAATTTTTCCTTCAAGTAATTCAAAATTTAAAAAAATATTATATAATATGGTGGCATTATTAAAGGGTGTTTTTCTTCAATAAAAACTTAAATTTGTTACAAAATAAAAAAGAAATTTTAAAATAAAAGGGTATTGTTTGATTAAAAAAGGAAGGGCATTTTTTTAAGGATGTTTTTTTTTTAATGTTGGAAAGTAGATTTTAAAATAGTCGTGCACATTTGCATTTGGAAAAATAGTTTTCTCTAGTGTTTTATGACAGCCTTTAATTTTGTTTAGTAAAAATTACGAGTTTTGGTTTTGAGAAAGAAGATATTTTTGCAAGCCCAAGAGTGTTAAGATACACTTCAAACTGACTATGTAGAGCCGACCCAAGAAGCATGGGAGGCCATGTCTAATAATCAGAGGAATGTAGCTACTGAACTCAGAAAGAAAGAACACAGAGCCAAATGATGGATACAAAACTTAGACGATGGCTCTATTTTCGACAAGATAACAGATACATCTACAGCACATGAAGCTTGGGAATTTTGGAAGTTGCATATCAAGGTAATGATACAATGAAGACTAGTAAATTTTTACTAGACATTGAGATCACAATTTGAAACCCTAAAGATGATTGACACAGAAAATGTGGATCAGTTCATGACTAAATTTGTGGGAAGAGTCAATCAGATCAAACTCAATGGTGAAACCATTTTAGATCAGCAAATTGTTCAAACAGTCCTTTGAAGTTTTCCCAAGAAATGTGACATGATTGTAACATCCATTATGGAATCCAAAGATTTTACAAATTTCTTAGTAGAACAGTTGATTGGATCACTTCTGGCACACGAAACAAGACTCAACTTGGAAGAATATTCCATGGAACAAACTCTAAGAAAAAATTTATTTTGATAGAGGAAGAGGCAAAGGATATAGAGGCAGAAGCAAGTGAGAGAAAGGTCAAAGAAGATGCAAATCAGAACATCATCATGCAGCAGAGCAGCGAAGACTTCCACAAAACCAAACTCAAAGAAGCAAACCATGGAGCAAATCTAATGTCCAATGTTATTACTGCAAGAAATTTGGCAATTATGAACATAAGTGCAAAAGGAAAGAGTGGGATCAGCAAAGAGGCAATGTCCATCTCTCCAACAATGAAGGAGAATCCTCTGAAACAATGTTTCTTTCATGCCATATTTCTGAAGACACTCACAACAAGGATATTTGGTTGTTGGAGAGTGGTTGCAACAATCATATGACAGGTAACAAAAACCTGCTTTCTTATATTTATGCTTCCATAACATCAAAAATTACTCTTAGAGATCATTCTTGCATTAAAGTTGAAGGAAAAGGTATTGTCCCTATTCTTACTAAACAAAATCAACAAAAATACATTCCTAATGTTTATTATGTTCCACATCTGAAGCATAACCTCATTAGTGTAGGACAACTAATGGAACATGGTTATGATGTAATATTTAAAGGGAACACCTATTATATCTATGAAAAACCTCCCAATAGAATATTGATCGTAAAGGTTGAAAAGACCAAGAATAGGATGTTTCGATTGACTCTTAGAAGTGGAAATATCTCACATTGTTTTGTTGACAATGTGTCAAGAATAGATGAGTCTCACCTTTGGCATTCTAGGTATGGCCATATCCCATTCAAGAGTCTAAGTCAGCTTCAGAAACATTCAATGGCCATTGCTCTCCCTACTATGAATGGAAAATACTGTAATTGTAAAATTTATGTTCTATCCAAGTATAAAAGAGATAGCTTTCCCACATATTCCTCTAGAGAAAAAGAGCCTTTAGAGCTTGTCGATACAACCCAATGTAGACACAATCCATTGGTGGTAGTCTTTATTTTCTTACATTCATTGATGATTATAGCAGGAATACACGAGAGTATTTTCTCAAAAATAAATCAGATACATTCTCAAGGTTCAAATAATTCAAAGTAGAATCAAAAAAATAAAGTGCAAAACCTATAAAAGTACTCAGATCCGATAGAGGTGGAGAGTACAACTCCAATGACTTCAAAAAAATTTAGCAACAAAAAAGAATCATAATGTAGAACATAGCAATATAAGCTCCACAACAGAATGGACCAGCAGAAAAGAAAAATCATTAAGTCATGAACATGGCCAGATGTATGCTTTGTGAGAAGAATTTGTCAAATAATTATCGAGCTAAAGCAGTTTCAACAGTAGTGTATGTTCTGAACCGATCTCCAACAACTAGTCTCCAAGATATAGTACCTCAAGAAACATGGGATAGTAAAACGGTAAATGTATCTCACTTTAGAATTTTTGGATCAGTAGCATTTTCACATGTTCCTGAGAAGCTAAGAAAGAAGCTTGATGATGGGAGTAAAATATGTATTTTCATAGGCTTTAGTAAGTATTCAAAGGCGTGCAAACTTTACAATCCACTTACCCAGAAGTTTGTTTTAAGCAAAGATGTAATTTTTTTTGAAAATAAATCTTGGTCTAATCATGTCGATGAAGCTTCAAATCATTCCTTTTATCCAGCACATCCACCAATATTGTAGGTTGAAGAAGAGCCATACCATTATGAAAATGGTACATCTTCAAGCAGTGAACCCACTAGTGATTCAACATCTTCAAAAGACAATCATAAAACAAGAAGCATCAAAGAAATATATGAGTAGGAGCATGAGTTCGACCAACAGAATATGTTTGAATTTCTTTCATCTCAATTAACTCGTTTTGAAGAAGCAACTAAAGAAAAGCATTAGGTAGATGCAATGAACAAAGAAATTGCTACCATAAAGAAGAATCAGACTTGGGAATTAGTTGATCTCCCAAGAGACAAAACTAGATTTGGTGTAAAGTGGTTATATATGACCAAGCTAAATGAAAAAGGAGAGAATGAGAAACATAAGGAAAGGTTGGTTTCCAAAGGATTCTCATAACATTTTGGTGCTAGCTATGGTGAAACCTTTGCTCCAGTAGCAAGGTTAGACACTGTTAGAATCATTTTGTCCACAACAACTCAATGCAAATGGAAATTCTATCAACTTGGTGTAAAATTTGCCTTCCCAAATGGTATATTGTAGGAAGAATTTTATGTGGAGAAACCTCTTGGTTTTGAAGTTCCATGACAAGAACATAAGGTGTAGAAATTGAAGAAATAATTTTATGATTTGAAGCAAGTTCCAAGAGCTTGGTACAGTCGAATCAACACTTATCTCATCAAAAGTGCTTTTTGCAAAATAAGACATGAGCCAACTTTGTATAACAAAATTCATGAAGGTAAAATTCTTATTGTATGTCTTTATGTAGATGATATTCTTTATACTGGAAATATGATGTTAAAAGACTTCAAAGAAGAAATGAAAACAAGGTTTGATATGCCAGATCTAAGGGTCATGAAATACTTCTTAGGCATTGAAATTCACCAATTTGTTAATGGAATCTTTGTTGGTCAACAAAAACATGTCAATGATATCATGCAAAAGTTCAGAATGGTCAATTGCAAACCTACAGATACACCAATTGCTTAAGGCACAAAAGTTTAGTTGGTATCTTGTTATATCTCAATTCAACTAGACCTAATATTATGTTTGCAACAAGTTTTATCTCTATGTTCATGTAGTCAACTAAGATTTCTCATTTGAAGGTTGAAAAAATGATCTTAAGGTATATTGTAGGGAAAATAGAATATGTTTTCTTCTATACATATTCTAAAAATTTTTCACTTTCAGGTTATACAGACAACGATTGTGCAAGGAGTTTAGATGATCGCAGAAACACCTCAAGGTATGATTTTCTTCTTGGAACCAATCTAATTTCATGGGCATCCAAGAAACATTCAATCGTTTCAATATCTTATGCAAAGGCAAAATATGTAGTAGCAAATTCAGTAGCTTGTCAAGTTGTGTGGTTGAGACGATTATTGAAAGATATTTCAAATATTCAAAAGGAGCCAACTCCAATCTCCTGTGATAACAGTTCAACAATTTCTTTATCAAAAAGTCATGTCTTCCACAAAAAGAGCAAGCACATTGACACACTTTTTCATTTCATCTGTGAGCTTGTCAATGATGGGGACATAGTACTTTCTTTTTTTGGTTCCAAAGATCACGTTGCAGATATCTTTAAAAACCATTGGGCAACAATGTATTTGAATTTAAAAGAGAACAATTAGGCATTATACGTGTCTCTACATGTAACAGTTGAGATTAGGAGGGGATGTTGAGAGATGTTAATCTCACTATGAGTTAGTTGTCATCAAATTAGATTATGTTGTCTGCTAGGTGTCATAGACAGTTCAGTTTTACTTTAGTTCTACTCCATAGGTGTCAAGTTATACTTTAGCCATTTATTATTGATTTTTATAGTATAATCTATTTAGCCATTTTGAATATTGAGAAGAGCAATCTCCACTCCACATTTTGGTCTTCACTATTTGTCACACTCTAAACTTCATATTGGAGTATGATCATTAATTTTTTTGAGAGGAGGTTTATAAATTATTCTAATCTCGATGGTAATTTATTAATTAGAGGAGGAGGCTTTTTATTTTCTTTTTTTCTAGCAAAGGCATTTGGGATTGTATTCAACGTGGTTACCACTACTCTCAAATACAAACAATTTGAAATTTTGTCAAACTTTATGGCAAAACCTCTGCGATTTGGAGAGGTTTAGAATCATTATATTACTTAGGTATTGTAAATGCATAACTTGGTGGGTGCTTATTAGGCATTTTTCCGACCTTTGTATGCATTAGGGAAGGAATGGAACCCCAATACATGGACTAAGAGCTACTACATTCAACATGAAT
This sequence comes from Pinus tabuliformis, assembly GCA_031772625.1. Lineage (NCBI taxonomy): Eukaryota > Viridiplantae > Streptophyta > Pinopsida > Pinales > Pinaceae > Pinus > Pinus tabuliformis. The sequence continues at coordinate 1,105,935,154 of CM062804.1, read as the reverse complement.
TCAAATTTCAATTCCCAAATTGGGAGATAAATCGTAGAATAAAAACATTTATGGTGAAAACCATCATTGCATTGAGGAGATAATGATGGTTAGGAATCTAGTTAACCACTTTACCTTTTCGTATTATGTTTGTCTCAGGCACTCAGATTTTTTACTATGAGTTATATAGGATCTATTGAGTTGCAATTCTATGCACACAAAGATTATGTCAAACGAAAGAAATATATAAAACACACTCTAAATACCATTGAAGATGGTAAAAGTGGATCCATGTGAGACATATTTCAACTTGATTTCTGCATGTCCAAAAATCACCATGGAAAGATAAAGATGATCCACATTTTCACGAGATAGTGTTTTTGGATGAACACTTAGACTTCACAATAGAAAAATTCAATTTTTGCTTTTGGAAGTAATGCTTCCATGTTGATGAGCCTTATTATTGGGTAACTATATGGACCTTAATTCACCTCCTAGCTTAGTCAAATCAACTCTTCTCACAATTTACTACATATTTTGATTATATTTTGTTTAATGAGATGAGTCAAAGTGAGATATTATGCCTAGTGGACTAATGTGCATTGAATGTAGGTTTGTGAGAGAAAATCGGGGAATTTTGGCTAGATTAAGGGCTGAAACTTGAATGAGACAAGGAAGAGAGATTGTAGGAGGTAAATCCTTCTCATTTACTCCTCCCTCATTTGAATATTCCTCCATCAATCACACTAGCTCAGAGTACAAGCAGCCAATTCATGGAGATCAAAAGGCAGCCGAGAAAGTGACAATTAAATAGTTAGTTTATCTCAATTTTTGGAGATGAGCCTCCCTAGATTTAAGGAAATAGTTGGAGATTTCAGTTTTATAAATAAAGAGGCCTAGAGCCTCATTAGGATTCAAATTTTTGCTGTAAAAACACTATTCATTTTCGAGTTCAAGACTTGTGGAAGACATTTCTATGTAATTTTCTCTTTTGATAATGAGAATGAGAATTTCCTTGATCCAGCGTTGAGTAAATTCAGAGGGCTGAAGCTCTTGGGTTAGGGCCCAACCCTAGCAAAAAAGGATCCTCTTATTGTGCTTGTATGCTTAGATTGTTTTCATAGCTCAATGATTCAATTGTCTTTAGGATTATTCCATTACAAGTAGTGTAGATTTGATTAGGTTGCTTATTGTAGAAATTTTGAATAATATGACACTTATTCGAGATTATCCTGTTTGTACACTATTGCGGAATACATGCACAATACATAACCTCCTCTACGTTGATCATCAATTTAGCAGCATTAAAAACAATGAAACATCAATAGCATGCACACATTAACACAGTATGTAACCCGAGGAAAGCTTACATATGAAAACCCCACACTATCTGTATATTAATGATTGAGAACATGTAACATTACATAATACAATACTCCTCACAAGTATCCAGCACTATCTCCACCTGTTACACACAAAACTAGCTCAGATCCGAACAAGTCACAAGTTCAAATCTCCTCTGCTGCTTTGCCTGCCTCCATTGCACAATACCAAGTGAAAATCACTCACACTGAAAATCACGTGAGCATAGGCTATATCACTGGGAATATACTGCGCAATCATCATGGGCATATTCAATCCATTGATTGTGCAAGATCTCATGAACAACTATAGTCACAACTGATAGAAATCTCAACCTCTAACACCTGTCTCCACTGAACTGTACATGCACTGACATGAAACTGAGTTAACTGATGCATTCTTTAGTTGCTTTATGAGTTAATAATTAATTCACACAACTCATCACTAGTCTGTTTGCAGTTAGACTAAATACAACTAGTTCAACCAAGTCAAACTAAACACAACTCCATCAACTCCACATCCAACTCCACCAAACTCAACTGCTTGAGTTCTAACTGAAGTCCTGCATGCAATAGCTCAACTGACCCACAAAGAAAGCGTATTTCCTTCTGACAGCTACATGTGCCACATCTGTAGCTCAAACTGAAGTGCTCCAAGAGGATAAGATAAAGTTTATAGTCTAAATATTATTATGAGACAATAATATTTGACTTTTCTATTTTTAGCCTGGAAGTATAAAAATAGACTCTGATCACTCCGCTGTGAACTAGAAATAGAAGTCCATCTATTTTTTCCAACATGACCAATCATCCATAAACAGCATCCTGCAACTCATAGACCATGATCCATATGTCTAAAAATAGACTTTGCACCAAAAATACCCTGTGGGCCCACTTAGTGAAGGCGATTTCTTTCCACTAAGCTCCATCATCTTGTTGCATTCTCAACACTCCCTCTCAACAAGATATGGATTATCAGCAACCCCTATCCTGCCTCGGTGGTATTCGAATTTGCTCCTGGTGAGCGCCTTCATCAAGATATCAACATCCTGATCCTCCGTTGGAATGTATGAAAGTAACATGATTCTTCGCTGCACACAATCTCTGATATGATGGTACCTGATGTCAATGTGCTTAGATCTATCATGAAATACAGGATTAGCTGAGAGTTTAATGCAACTCTGGTTATCACAGTAAATCACAGTAGGCTCCAAGCGAGAACCGAACAAACCAACCAAGATCTTCCTCATCCATATAGCCTAGCATGCAGCCAAACTTGCTGCCATATACTCGGCCTCTGTTGAACTGAGTGCCACGGATGTCTGCTTCCTGCTATACCAAGAAACTGCTGTCAACCCGATACTGAAGACCCCTCCTGATGTGCTCTTTCTATCCGTTGGGTTCCCTGCCCAATCTGCATCCGTGAAGCCACATAGCTTCACCTCATCCTCTTGTCTGTACCACAATCCATATCCCGATGTGCCTCTCAAATAACGCAATACATGCTTGCCCGCCTTCCAAAAGAGCTTGGTAGGCTTAACCATAGCTTCTGAAAGCTGGTTAACAGCATAGCATATACCGGGTCGTGTATTGACCATATACATAAGTGACCCCACCAACTGTCGATAAATAGTGGCATCCACTTCTTCTGCCGAAGTGGTATCCTCCTTCCTCCAACCTCCAGGAAGAGGAGTATCAATAGGCTTGCAGCCATGCATATTGAACTTCTCCAGTATCTCCCGAGCATACTTACCCTGAGAAACAAATAGTCCATCACTGCGCTGCCAAATTTCCAATCCCAGGAAATAATGAAGGAGGCCCAAGTCCTTCATCTCAAACTCCTTAGCAAGATCATCTTTGCATGAAAGTATCAGCAGCTCATCACCCGTTAGAATCAAATCATCTACATAAAGTACAATGATAAGCAACTTACCCTCCACCACAATCTGGTATAGGTTAGGATCCGCCTCACTCTTGGAGAATCCAAGTCCGGTGAAATAGATGTCTATTCATGTGTACCAAGCACGTGGTGCTTTTCTCAACCCATACAGCGCTCTCTTGAGCCTGCACACATGCGACTCGCTGTTGAAGATCTTGAAACCTTCGGGCTGCTCTATGTACACCTCCTCCTCAATGATTGTTGAGGAACGCAGTCTTCACATCCATCTGATGAATGTGCCACCCCATCTGCGCTGAGAGAGCAAGAATCGTCCGTATGGAAGAATACCTTGCGATAGGTGAAAAGGTCTCCTCATAATTGATCCCCTCTATTTGTGAAAAGCCTCGGGCAACAAATCTTGCCTTGTACTTCTCCACACTCCCGTCAGCTGCCTACTTAACTTTGTAGATCCATCTCAAACCCACCACTGATTTCCCTTCCGATCTAGGAACAATATCCCATGCACTATTTCTGACAATCGAATCATACTCTTCCACCATGGCGTCTACCCATGCGGGATCCTCCACAGCTTCCTCGAAAGAGGATGGCTCAGTCACAACACATTTGCTCATAAGAGCCATGTATCCAGTGTACCAATTGCATGACCGTCTCTGCCTGCGTTGGGTTGTAGGTTGTCTTACAACTTTCACTGCGTCTTGAGCTAGTCGCTTAGCTTCTGCCAAGCGCTTTCGCCCTCTGATGGTTGTTGTTTCATGAGTGGTCTCTTCCACTCCATGAACCTCGTCCTGTGGCTGATCCACGTCCTGAAGCTCATCCTTAGGAACTAATAGCTCCTCATCTGCATGCAAGTGTGGCTCCCTCTCAAACGAACACTTCATGGCTTTCTCCTCTTGAAATTTTATATCCCGTCGCACAACAGTCTTACCCCTATCTGGAAAATACACACGATAGTTGTGGGGCATATCAGTGTACCCCACAAATATCCCAACCTTTGCGATCGTCTCCAACTTCTTCCGGGCATCCTTCGTCACATGCATGTAAACATTAGCACCAAAAATCCTCAAATGAGAAAGATCAGGCTTCTCACCAGAATAAGCCTCCTCGGGTGTACTCATGCCAAGTATCCTGTGAGGACAACAGTTCTACACATAAACTGTTGTATTGCATGCTTCCGCCCACAAGTGAAGGGGTAGGCTCTGATCATGCAACATCACCCGTGCAACACCCACGATCATTCTGTTCTTCCGCTAAGCAACCCCATTCTGCTGTGGGTTATGGGGAGCTATGAGCTCTCTCCGAATCCCTTCTGCACTGCAGGAATCCTTGAACTCGCCAGAGATGTATTCACCACCACTATCGCTCCTCAGAGCCTTCACCTTCTTCCCCGACTCCTTATCGACCAGTGCTTTGAACTCACAGAACTTTGAGTATGTCTCGCTCTTCTTCTTCATGAAGAAGATACAACACTTACGAGAGAAATCATCAACAAAGATCACATAATACCTATGTTTTGTTGTCGAAGCTACTGAGAAAGGTCCACACACGTCTGTGTGAATTCTCTCAAGGATCATCGTGGAGCGACTATCCTTCTCGTGAAAGGTGCCTTTCAAAAACTTTCGCAAAGTACACCCCTTGCACTGATCTGAATACGCAAGAGTGCCTTTAGGAAGCCCTGTAGTGATTTGTTGCAGTATCTTCAAGGCTCCATGGTGAAGGTGACCCAATCTCCTGTGCCATAGCTCGCCATCATTCCGGCTCACCAATCCTTCTGCCATTGCTGCACAACCATCTACATGCAACTGATAAAGGTTCCTCACTCGAACCCCTATCTTTCGGGTTTCTCCTGTTGTCTTGCTGCGCAGGAAAGCCTTTCCCTTGCTGAAAACAACATCATATCCCTTGTCTTCTAACATCGCCACAGAGATCAAATTCTTCTTCAATCCTAAAACATGAATCACTTCCTTCAATACGAAGGGTTTACCAAACTCCCTCTCAAAGGAAATGGTACCGATACTGGTCACACTGTATCTACCATCATCGCCCATCTCGATGTGCACTCCAAGATATTTCTCCTCCAGATCAGAAAACAAATCTCAATCTCCTGTCATGTGAAAAGACGCACCACTGTCCAAGAACCACACCGATCCCATCACACTTGAAACCAAGCATGCGATCAATGAAAAATCAAGCTCAAACTGTGAGGCTAGAGCCTCTCCTGCTGCAGAACAAGCAACTTGCTTGTTCTTCTTCTTCTGCGGACAATTAATGGCATAGTGTCCATGCTGGTGACAGTGAAATCACTTCACCTTGGACATGTCCTGCTTCTTTCCTTTCGCACCAGACTGAGAATCTTTCTTGCTCTTCCCCTTCTTTGCTTTGGCAGCCAAAGCACAATTTTCTTCATCAGCTCCCTTTGATGAAGATCTGTCCCTGGTATTCCGCCTGATCTCCTCCCGCACAAGATCTGACCAAAGTCTTTCCCATCTTGGCAATTTCTCCCGACCATTGACAGAGTCCTGATAGGAATGCTAACTCTTCAGAAGACCAAGGAGAGCCAAGCTCACCAAGTCCTCATCATCAACAGTCACCCCCACACTTCCCAGCTCATCCCGATACTGAGTGAACTTCGTGAGATACTTGGGCATACTGTCTCCCTTCTCACATTTGATGTTTCTGAGTTTATCCTTGAGCACTAGCTTCCTCTGATCACTCTTGCTTTGGAATAGATCTGTCAACGCTTTCCACATCAAGTATGGAGAAGCCTTTCCATGCAGGCTGGACACAATGTGATCCTTCACGCCCTCCAATAAAATGCTTCAACACTTCGCTGTCTTCTTTTGCCAAGCATCAAACTGCGCAGTATCAATAGGCTTTGGGACCTTAGCCTCTATGAACTCCTTCAGCCCATTATCATCTAACACTGCCTTCATCCTGTCCTTCTATGCAATATAGTTTGAGCTGCCCTCAAGAGCATACTCCAATCGCAATTCGTTGAAAGACATTGCCACGTTGATACCAAGAAAACATTGCTGCAAATTCGAATTCCACCAGCTCCAAACTCAACCGCATCTGATCTAGAATTCGTGAGAACAAAGTATTTCTCGTACAGAGATTGACTGTTGGGTCCCTATAATACTAGTGATTACCCCATTACTATTGTAGTTATACCCCCTATTTATATTGTTGTGCCCCTATTACCCCCATATTGTTATTTCTGTGCCCCATAGAATCCCTCTATTGTTATTTTTGTGGCTTTATATTATTATTGTTAGGTCGGCTGGATTATATTGTGACTCCTTAGACTCCTATATATAGAAAGGAGGTTTTGTCATTTGTATCATCCAAGAATTGTTCATTTATGTAATGTAAAGGAGGTTTCCCCCTCGAAGAGGCTGAATTCTAAGGCGTGGATCTCTCTTTTCTATCTTTTTGTGAGCTGGTTTCATAACATTTGGTATCAGAGCTTTGGATTCTAGGGTTTCGCTGCTCCAAACAGGTCATCGTGGCATTTTCGCTATAACTTTGTTTCTGTGACGTTTCAGAAGTAAAAAAAAAACCCATTTGAGAAGAATTGGCGCTGAACCTTGGGTCCAAATTTCAGAGCTTTTCGCGCGATATTTTCGGAGATATGATCTGAGGAAGTTGGCCTTTTGCAGACTCCTGAATTACATTCAAAACAGGTGACCTGGGGAAAATCGTCATAACTCTCTCTCTGAGGATCGGATTGAAATTTCGTAAAAAGGTACAGAAAGAGGACGGACTGTAGTTTCTTGTTTGTGTGTTTCAGATTCAAAGGTTGAAACAGTGACTCGTGGCACGTCGTACAAGTTCGCTCTACTGAACCAGTCTAAAAGCAAGTCACTGTGGGAGATTTCACATAACTCTTCCTTGGAGAATCCAATTGGGCTCAGACTTGTGGCATTGGAAAGAGGACGCAGAAGGCTACTACAGGTTGCAATCTTAGAATTGGATGATCTGAAATTACAGAGATACATCAGATTCAATATCAGGCTTCTATAAAGTGAAAAAAGGTGTGTAGTTTTTTTTTTAATTTTTGTGTAAGCTTGGTTTAACGGAATTCAAAGGGCATAGTAAAGCATTATTATCGGTAACTGATGGCCCGAGGAAAGAAAATGCAAACACCTAGTAAGGAACCTGAAAGCTCTAGCATGACTCATGAAGAAGAGGAAGAAATGCTACATGATATATCAAAATTACAAGAACAAGTGCAACAAATGTCACGCTCACAAAAGCTAACAGAAGCTAAGATAAATGGCATGGAATCTAAGATAAATGGCGTGGAATCTAAGATGAAGGGCATGGAAGCTAAGATGGATGATTTGAAGACAGATTTGAAGACAAACATGGCAGATTTGAAGACAGATTTGAAGACAGACATGGGAGATTTGAAAACAGATTTGACAAATTTTCTACAAGAAATACTTACTAATGGTGAAAAGGTAGTAAAGGAAACTCATGATGAGAACAAAAGAAATGTTAATCATGATTCCATAGACTCTAATGTTGGATCGAAGACTCACCATGTTCCAAAAATCGATATGAGGAAGTTTGATGGCAAGGATCCCGCCACATGGATATTACAGATGGAGCAATTCTTCGATCTCAATAATGTGCAAAACACACAAAAGGTACGTATGGCAACTTTATATTTGGAACCAAATCAGTTTGTATGGTATCAATGGCTTTGTTCTCGTAAACAATTTATCACTTGGGCAATTTTTACGGAAGAATTGATAGCACATTATGAGGATACAAAAAGCAACACTTTTTTTAGCCAATTGATAAGTCTCAAACAAAAGGGTTCAATAATGGAGCACATTGAGGAGTTCCAAAAATTGAACATAAGGGTAAAAGATATTCCAGAGGAGCATAGGATTGATGTGTTCATAGGGTCTTTAAAGGATAATATCCAACATGATGTGCGCCTTTGGGAACCTGATTCATTAGAGAAGGCATTCAGGTTAGCAAGAAAAATGGAAAGCAAAATTATGGCAACTAGGAAGCATACCATTCACAACTATAAAGACGGAAGTGTTGCCCATAGTCTTCCACAACCTACAAGGTTGACACCACAACAATTGGAAGAAAAAAGAGCAAAAGGGCTTTGTTACAATTGTGATAGCAAATACACAAAAGGTCATAAGTGTGCTGAGAAGAAATTATTCTACATAGATTGTGAAGAGGAAGAAGAAAAGGAGCAAGAAAGGTCAAAAGAAGAGGATATATTCCAGGAACAAAGCCTAGATGAAGAACAAATAAATCCGACCATATCTTGTAATGCATTGGCGGGAATTACCACTCCTCAAACCATCAAGATAGAAGGACAAATCAAGAAGAAAAAGGTAATAGTGTTGATTGATTCAGGAAGCACCCACAATTTTATTCATTGTAGGGTAGCAAAAGAATTGAATTGCTTCCTATATCCAGCACCAGAGTGTCAAGTGATGATTGCAAATGGAGGAACAATAAATTGTTCTGGAAAGTGCCATAATATCAAGCTATCCATGGGAGAATATGTATTGACTAGCCCAATGCTTTCCATTCCAATGGGAGGTGCTGATGTTGTACTAGGAGTCCAATGGCTACAATCCTTGGGTACAATAGCTTTTAATTTTCAAGAACTTTTCATGAAATTTTCTGTGGAAGGAAAGGAAGTTGAATTAAGGGGTATTGCAGGGAAACCAGGAAAGATAATCAGCTCTAATGGCATGACAAAGCTTCTAAAAAAGGAGCAAAGAGGTGTAATTGCACAATTATGTTCGCTAGATGTTTCCACATTGGAATCATCTATTTCTCCAGATCTCCAAAAAGTCCTGGACAATCATTCCAAGGTATTTGAGACTCCCAAAGGTCTCCCACCTATGCGTGATCATGATCATGCTATTCATCTGATTCCAGGAAGTGTTCCTCCAAACATCAGGCCGTACAGATATCCATATGTCCAAAAAAGTGAAATTGAACGTATGGTTGCAGAAATGCTAGAGGCTGGTATAATTCAACCGAGTCAAAGTTCTTTCTCAGCTCCAGTAGTATTGGTGCACAAGAAGGATGGATCATGGCGCATGTGTCCAGATTATAGGGAGCTCAACAAGCTCACTATTAAAGATAAGTTCCCCATTCCTGTTATTGATGAATTACTGGATGAATTGCATGGATCAATTTACTTCACCAAGTTGGATCTTCGTTCGGGATATCATCAAATCAGAATGAAGATTGAAGACATTCCGAAAACGGCATTTAGAACTCATGAGGGTCATTATGAATTTTTGGTCATGCCTTTTGGCCTTACCAATGCACCTTCAACATTTCAAGGTTTGATGAATTCAATTTTCAAACCATTCCTTAGAAAATTTGTGTTAGTATTTTTTGATGATATACTAATCTACAGCAAGTCTTGGAAGGATCATGTTGAACATGTTGACAGGGTGCTACAACTATTGGAGGAGAAACAATTATATGCAAAAAGATCCAAATGTTTCTTTGGAGTCCAGGAGGTGGAATATTTGGGTCATATTGTATCTCATGAAGGAGTTAAGGTAGACCCTAGCAAAATTAAAGCCATTAAGGAATGGAAAATCCCCACATCCATAAAGCATCTGCGAGGATTTCTTGGGTTGACAGGGTATTATCGCAAGTTTGTTAAGAATTATGGGAGAATAGCAGCACCTCTAACAACATTATTGAAGAAAGATTCATTTTCATGGACTTCGGAAGCAACAAAGGCCTTTGAACATCTTAAAGAGGCAATGTGCCAAGCACCGGTCTTAGCTACACCGGACTTCACAAAAACCTTTATTGTGGAATGTGATGCTTCAGGAAATGGAATTGGTGCTGTTCTAATGCAAGATGAAAGACCCATTGCTTTTGAAAGTCGTCCAATCAAGGGAAAGTTTTTAAGCAAAGCTATTTATGAGAAGGAAATGTTGGCAATACTCCATGCACTTAAGAAATGGCGACCCTACCTAATGGGAAGACACTTCAAGGTAAAAACGGATCATGATAGCCTTAAATACTTTTTAGAACAAAGATTATCCTCTGAAGAGCAACAAAAGTGGGTCACAAAGATGTTGGGTTATGACTTTGAAATCATCTACAAAAAAGGGAAGCAAAATGTGGTGGCAGATGCACTCTCAAGAAAGGATGAGGATGTGGAAGCATTGTTGTGTGCCATTTCTATTATCCAACCAGATTGGATAAACGAAGCAAGGGAGGAATGGAAGAATGACGAAGAAGTGTGGGCACTTATTCGAAAGCTACAACAAGATTCCAGTACTTCTGATACATTTAGCTGGCAAAATGATTCGTTATGGTACAAAGATCGCTTATACCTCTGTAAGAATTCCCAGCTAAAACAAAAGATTCTTATGGAATTGCACACTTCTCCCTTAGGAGGGCACTCAGGATTTTTAAAAACTTACCACAGGGTTAAGAAGGAATTTTTTTGGGATGGCCTTAAATCAGATATTCAAAAGTTTGTGGCGGAATGTTTGGTTTGCCAGCAAAATAAAGTTGAAACAATTAAGACACCGGGTCTATTACAACCTTTATCCATTCCAAGCCAACGTTGGGAGGAGGTTTCAATGGATTTTATCACAGGTTTACCCAAGTCTGAGGGAAAGAGTGTCATCATGGTGGTAGTTGACAGACTTACCAAGTATGCACACTTTTGTGCATTATCACATCCATTTAAAGCCAGTACAGTTTCTACTGCATTTATGGAAACAGTTCAAAAGCTACATGGAAACCCAAAGATTATTGTAAGTGACAGAGATCCCATTTTCACTGGAAATTTTTGGACAGAATTATTTTCTTGTCTTGGTACTCAGTTAGCTCATAGCTCATCTTATCATCCTCAATCTGATGGGCAAACTGAGATAGTAAACAAATGTTTGGAAGGATATCTTCGTTGCTTTGTATCTGATAAACAGACACAATGGGTCAAATGGTTGCCTCTGGCTGAATGGTGGTATAACACTTCCTTCCATACAGCAACAAAAATGACCCCATTTATGGCACTTTATGGGTATCAACCACCATCCATCACATCATATTTAAGAGAAAATTCTAAGGTTCAGGCAGTGGAACATCACATCGAACATCAACAACAAGTCCTCCAACTCTTAAAGGATAACCTCGTGTTGGCACAAAATAGAATGAAACAACAGGCAGATCAACATCGCAGTGAAAGAAGTTTTGATGTAGGTGATTGGGTATTCCTACGGCTACAACCATATAAGCAAATGTCCCTAAAGCAAGCTAAGAAGGATAATAAATTATCACCAAAGTATTATGGTCCGTACAAGGTGTTGCAAAAGATTGGTACTATGGCATACAAATTGGAGCTTCCTGCAGCTTCTCGATTGCACCCAGTTTTCCATGTTTCATGTTTAAAGAAGGTTATAGGTGACAAGCTCCCAATTCAAACAATATTGCCAGAACTTGACGAGGAAGGAAAAATTATATTGGAACCGGAAGCAGTCACAGAAACAAGAACTCGACAGCTACGAAATCGATCAATTTCAGAGTATCTTATCAAGTGGAAGAACTTATCCGCTGAAGATTCCACATGGGAGGATGAGAATTTTATGCAGAAGTATCCAGAACTACTCAAGCGTTGAGGACAACACTTTTTTGAAGGAGAGGGGCATGTTGGGTCCCTATAATACTAGTGATTACCCCATTACTATTGTAGTTATACCCCCTATTTATATTGTTGTGCCCCTATTACCCCCATATTGTTATTTCTGTACCCCATAGAATCCCTCTATTGTTATTTTTGTGGCTTTATATTATTATTGTTAGGTCGGCTGGATTATATTGTGACTCCTTAGACTCCTATATATAGAAAGGAGGTTTTGTCATTTGTATCATCCAAGAATTGTTCATTTATGTAATGTAAAGGAGGTTGCCCCCTCGAAGAGGCTGAATTCTAAGGCGTGGATCTCTCTTTTCTATCGTTTTGTGAGCTGGTTTCATAACATTGACTGTATGGGATTTTACCAGATATCTCACCTTCCAAAAGAAGGATGAATCCAGAGGCTACCTGGCCCGATTACAGACTCTGCCTGAAGAAATAAGATGTAAACACTTTCTGAATAATAGATCTGATGATCAACAACTCCGATACCATGTAGAAATTTTGAATAATATGACACTTATTCACAGAGATTATCCTGATTGTACACTATTTCGGAATACATGCACAATAACCTCCTCTATGTTGATCAACAATTTAGCAGCATTAAAAACAATGAAACATCAATAGCATGCACACATTAACACATTATGTAACCCAGGGAAAGCTTACAGCTGAAAACCCCACACTATCTGTATATTAATGATTGATAACATGTAACATTACATAGTACAATACTCCTCACAATTATCCAACACTATCTCCACCTGTTACGCACAAAACTAGCTCAGATCCGAACAAGTCACAGGTTCAAATCTCCTCCGCTGCTTTGCTTGCCTCCATTGCACAATACCAAGTGAAAATCACTCACACTAAAAATCACATGAGCACAGGCTATATCACTAGGCATATACTGCACAATCCTCATGGGCATACTCAATCCATTGATTGTGCAAGATCTCATGAACAACTATAGCCACAACTGATAGCAATCTCAACCTCTAACACCTGTCTCCACTGAACTGTACATGCACTGACATGAAACTGAGTTAACTGATGTATTCTTTAGTTTCTTTATGAGGTAATAATTAATTCACATGACTCATCACTAGTCTATTTTTAGTTAGAATAAATGCAACTAGTTCAACCAAGTCAAACTGAACACAACTCCATCAACTCCACATCCAACTTCACCAAACTCAATTGTTTGAGTTCTAACTGAAGTCCTGCATGCAATAGCTCAACTGACCCACAAAGAAAGCGTATTTCCTTCTGACAGCTGCATGTGCCACATCTGTAGCTCAAACTGAAGTGCTCCAAGAGGATAAGATAAAGTTTATAGTCTAAATATTATTATGAGACAATAATATTTGACTTTTCTATTTTTAGCCTGACAGTCTAAAAATAGACTTTGATCTCTCCGCTGTGAACCAGAAATAGAAGTCCATCTATTTTTCCCAACATGAAAAATCATCCATAAATAGCATCCTGCAACTCATAGACCATGATCCATATGTCTAAAAATAGACTTTGCGCCAAAAATACACTGTGGGCCCACTTAGTGAAGGCGACTTCTTTCCACTAAGCTCCATCATCGTGTTGCATTCTCAACACTTATTAGTTTTCTTCCATTTGTGCTTTACTTCAGTAGTATTTTAGAAGATATAAAGGAACATCAAAAAGTTGTAAATAGGTGTTTTGGCCCCACTTCTTCCTTTAGGGATAATGATTTGAGGAAAGAACTCCTATGCAACCCCAAAAAGACAGAATTCTAGTTTCTCATGGAATTTATGGTTTTCTGTACTTAGGCTTGTACTTAGGCTAGCATTTGATCAATTTGCAAGAGTAGAATTTAGTTATCATTTCTTCCACCTTCCATCTTAAATCAGATCTCATCAATGATTCGATCTTATTCTGCAAGTTTTCTTCATGCATGAAGTAGAAAGTTAGCTCATTAAACTCTGCTTTCCTAAATCATTGAAATTCTTCTTGTTTACATGATTTTTGGGTAAATGTCAATATTTGATGTAATGCAAGTGTTTCAGAAGTACAGAGATATCTCATAGTCAGCAACCTCCTCCCAACTTCATCCATCCATGATCATTCCTTGCTTGCACTAAAACCCTCACCAATTTCATCATTTCACAAGGAAGCTTCTCCAAACTTGTTGAGAAAATCCAGTCATCTTCCAACTTTTGCATTCTAGAGTGATCCTAGGTATTTGCTTACCTCATTCCATCCATCAACCACCTTCCTTAAGCCTTTAATCACCTTCAACATCCATCCTTTTTCTCTCGGCTGGATCCTGTAGAAATACAGGGAATCCTATGGGTTTTTAGGACATCCTGTAGGTTTTCCTGTAGTGGCATGTTTTGAGGCCGAATTGAGGGAGAAGCCTTTAGGAAACTAGAAAAGGTCATCTATTGGTCTCCCAAACCTTCTAACCATTCACCAGCATCCTAAGCCACCCACCACATCACTAAAAGAGATTTGCTTTCACACTTTTGCGTAAAAAAAGACAAAAAGAAAAAACAAATTTATTTTAGTCATTTACATGCACAGTAGTAGAATGTTTGATGTTTTGAATTTACATTCTTAGGATAGTAGGATTGCATACATGTTAACTTAGCATTCTTTTTGAAGCATAGTCTCTTAGCAGTTAGTTAGAAAATGGTGTGTTTTTATCATTTGATTTCAGTCTTCCTCCTTACTGTAGTAGACAAGATTTTTCTTAGATTAGATTTCTCTTTCTCTCATGAGTAATCAAGCTTCTTCTGAATCCATAGAAGTCTGGCTTAAAAAACCCTAGTGGTTTATCGCCAGTTGAGCAGTGACAAAGATCAGACGCATGAATTTTACTTGTGTATACAACATTGTCACATCCAAGTTTGTACGAACCCTAGGATGATAAAGAAAAGTTGGTATCCCCAGGAATTGTAGCATTCTTGCTACAATACTAGTTCTCATCACTTTTTTCCATCGTTGTCTGGGAGGTGTCTAAGTAATATGTGATTACTTCTTTCTTTCTTCCATTTCTTGTTTATTATCTTATTCTATTAGTTTCATTTTTGCAAGAGTAATTTAGTTTGATTTATTTTCCATTCTGCATTTTTTATTTCCTTTCCATTCTGCAAGTAAGATTTCATTCAAGTAGTTAGTTTTCATTTAGTCAGTTAGTTTTCATTCAGTTTGCAATTTCAATTCTGCAATCGTTTTAAAAGTTAAAAAAAAAACACAAAACAAAAGCAAAAACACTTCTTTCATGCGTCATAGGAATAGGGAAATTTTTGTCAAATACCCCCACCCCTTCAAACATCCAACCTTCCCTCTTCTTCGGTGGCTGTGAATTGGAGGAACCCTTAGGTGAGCAACTAGAGATATTTGAAGAGCCTACAGGGGAAGAAGAAAAAGAAAAACCCATTCCTACTAACACAATGGCTGAAAATAGAAATGACAGAGGAAATAGAGAAAGAGTTGAGGGTGCCTTCCCCATCATGGAAACCAATGGGGATACTAAGATGGAGAATATAAGACCCTCTAACCTTCCTCATTTCCATGGCCTGACCTCAGAAGATTCAGGAACTTTCTTGTTTGAGTTTGATGTCATATGTAGAACCTATGATTCCACTAATGATGAGCAAAAGTTGAAACTATTCCCATTCACTCTCAAGGATGCAGCTTTGTGCTGGTTCATGGGTTTACCTGGGGATAACATCACATCTTGGGCTCAGATGCAACAAGCCTTCAACAACAAGTATCAAGGCTACTGCAAGTCTAAAGACACTAAAGTGGAAAATTTTAGGATGATCTTAGGGCATCATGAATCCCTAGAGGATTATGAAGAAAGATTCCAGCTTAGCTACAAAAGGGCCATGTACACACTTGACCCTGAGTCATTAAAGCTACTTCTGCTTAGAGGCGTAAGGGAAGATCTTTTGGATACCCTAAACTTGTTAGCAGGAGGGGACATCTACCAGTCACCCTATGAGGATATCAATACCCTCTTTAGAAGCCATTCTAGGGCAGCTAGGAAAAAGGGTAGGGGTAGTCAACCTATGGTCAGCCCATCCTCTTCCAATACATCCATCAAGGGTGAAATTGGAAACATGATGGAGGATTTCAAGAGCAAGAGCAAGATGCTACAAACCCTTGCCCTACAGATGGATTCTATGCACATTAAGAGAAAACAAGAGGAAGCAGAGAGAGCCTTAGCCATTTGCTGCCCTAGATGCACAAGGAGGCACCCTAAGAATGAATTTCCATTGAATTCGATTGAAATCTTCTCAATCTCTGAAGAAAACCAGTCCACAGATAAGTGTCCTTCACTACTTGGACTAAAAGTTGTATATCAAGGAGCTGAAGGGGTGACTGAGCAACTCTGCTACATAAATCAAAGGAGACCTCATGGGCCTTAGCCATACCAATAGGACATGCAAGGGTCATCTCATGCATATTACAACCCCAACCATACCACATCCATTCCATCTTGGGTGCCCCCTACTCATCCTTCCTGGTCTACACCTCCTCTTTGGTCCTTTGCACCTCAGTATCATTCCCAACTGACGAGCCAGTAATTTCAACCATAATCCACCATAGCCTTAGTGGAATGCACCGCCCTGGGGGTGGAGGCCCAAATACAAAAATTCTCTAGCCTTATTGCCTTCACCACCTGATCAACCACAAATTTTACACCCTACTCCACCTAAACAACCTTATATTCCTGCCCAACCAAATCCGAACCCGAACAACAGATAGGCATAGCAAGTATACAATGGAGAGACATCTTATCCTGCTTATGTTGTGGAGATTTAGGAAATCAACCTAAGATATGGTAGAGTACTCCTAGACAACCAACCTATACCTTCACCTAGGGAGGTTGAGGAAGAAAGAGAGGAAAGCATACCTAAAGTAATTCCACCACCCTTTCCTGATAGATTAACTCAACCAATCCAACCTACCTTGGAAGAGATTGAACTTCTGGGAGAATTGAAAAATATATGTGTCAAATTTCCACTTCTCCAAGCTATAAAAGATGTACCTATTTACAACAAGTTGATTAAATATAGGTGCTTCAAGCATCCAAGGAGGCGAAAAAGAGATTCCCCTACCATTAATGTCATTAGATAGATGTCCGACTTAATGTTGGGGCATGTAATCTGTACAAATTATTTTGACCCTGGAAGCCCTGTAGTAGACGAGCGCATCAATGGCACCATTATCCCACACACTTTGATTGACCTTGGGGCTGCCATTAATGTGATGACCAAGGACACCATGCTCAATCTCAACCTCTAGGGTTCATTGAGAAAGACCACAACAGTCCTGCAACTTGCAAACTGCTCCACAGTAACCCCTGAGGGGATTGTGGAGTATCTGATGGTCTCCATTGACTCTTGGGAGTACCCTACAGATTTCGTAGTTCTCCAGCCTAAGGTCAAGCTTATTGGTTACCCTCTCATCCTTGGGAGGCCCCGATTAGCCACTATCGATGCCTACATTAGCTGCAGGGATGGAAATATGACTATAAAAAATGGTTATATGTCCAAGTAGTTAGTCCTATACCCTCTTGCTCAGACATCTCTAGAACATGACTTACGTTTATAGCTAGAAGAGGAGGAAGAAGATGAAGTTTATTCCACCCAACTCTATACCTTAGAAACAACCATGGGAGGAGGACAACCAGATGAAGATGATTTGATTGAACACATACTCCAAAGTCCAACTCCAGTACATTGTCCTCAGAAGTAGTAAAGGAAACCTAGAAAAACCATCAGATTGATCTATTCTTAGTTGATTCCAACCCTACCCATGTCAAAACCATAGAATTTGGCCCTGAGAGAACTTTGAAAATCAACCCATCTCTTTCTGTTCACCAAGAAGAAAAGTTGTGCAACATGCTAAAGGAACATCTGGATGCCTTTGCTTTGAGTTACAAAGAAATGAAGGGAGTGCACCCCTCAGTGTGTACTCACCACATTTATACCAAAGAAGGATGCAAACCAGTCCGACAACCCCAAAGGAGGATGAATCCAACTCTTAAGAATATAGTCAAAGAAGAACTGCAAAAGCTGCGAGATGCAGGATTCATTAACCCTATCTTGGACAGTGAGTGGGTCTTTCCTTTGGTGTGGGTTCCAAAGAAAAATGGTAAGTGGAGGATTTGTGTCGATTATAGAGAGTTAAACAAAGCCACAAAGAAGGACCATTTCCCTCTACCTTTCATTGACCAAGTGCTAGATGGCCTGGCAGGGAATTTTTTTTTTCTCTTTCCTAGATGGATTCAACGGGTACAATCAAATCCAGATCAGCTTAGAAGACCATGATAAAACCACCTTCACTTGTCCTTGGGGTACTTTCGCCTATAGTTTCCTTCCTTTTGGCCTATGCAATGCTCCTACCACTTTCCAGAGAGCAGTCCTGAGTATCTTTGCCGAGCTAGTCCATGATGTAGTAGAGATTTATATGGATGATTTTACACCTTATGGGTGTGATTTCCAGGAGGCTCTGTCCAACTTAGGTAAGGTGCTAAACAAATGCATTGAAATGAACCTATCCCTTAGATCTGAAAAATGTCAGTTCTTGATGACTGCAAGGACTATGCTAGGTCATTCAATATCCCAACAAGGACTACAGGTGGACCCAAACAAAATAGCTATCATCCAAAGGATCCCACCTCTGCAAAAGTAGAGAGATGTAAGAAGTTTTCTAGGTTTAGCTGGATACTATTGGAGGTTCATAAAAGACTTCAACAGGTTAGTTTCTCCTTTATTTGGGTTGTTGGCCAAAGACTCTGAGTTTGAAAGGTCAAAAAGTTGGCAAGAGACCCTTGACACCCTGAAGGACAAGTTAGCCATTACACCGATTCTCTGAGGCCCAAATTGGGCCCTTCCTTTTCATATACATGTTGATGCCACACACAAAGCCATAGGAGCAACTCTAGGCCAAATAGTTGAAAATTTTCCTTATGCTATTTACTTTATTAGTAAGAATCTATCAAAGGCTGAACTGAACTATGCAGTGGCTAAAAAGGAGCTCCTCATTTTTGTGCATTCATTGAACAAATTTAGGAATTACATTACATGTTATCAAACATTTGTACATACTGATCATGATGCAATTAGATATTTAATGAATAAACCTAATGTGAATTCCCATATTATTAGATGGTTACTTTTATTACAACAATTTGATATAACTATTGTTGATAAGCCTTGCAAGGAAAATGTTTTTGCATATTTTTTGTCCAGATTAACTTTTCCTACAGGTGAGGAAGGGTTGGTTGATGATTAGTTATCGAATGAACACTTATTCACAATTTCAGTTCTCTCTCTAGGCCCGAATCAAATTCTGAGAAGATGTGTCAAGGAGGAGGAAGTCTTTGACATCCTTTTGAGCTGTCATGGTGGGCCTTGTGGAGGTCACTTTGCAGCAAATAGGACAACATTCAAAGTGTTACAAGCTGGTTATTATTGGCCCACTCTTCATCCGAATGTGAGAAGATACACTAGTCAATTGTTGGGTTGTGTTATATTCTTTTCACGACTAACCCACGTAGTGAACCGGGGGGTTAGAGGGGGGGCGGAGCCCCCCCTTCATTGCACCGATTGCGCAGCGGGGGGATCACAGCAGGGGCGGCAGCCCCCCCTATTCGGGGGGTTTGAGGGAGGGGGGTAGCTCCCCTCTATGAGGTCTGAGGCAGCGCCCCGGGGAAAAAAATTTTGGACCCTATATTAGGTTGGGAAAACCTACCTATGGTTTTTGGTCCATGGTTTTGGACGCGATGGTTTTTCGGTCCATGGTATTGGATTCTTCGGCATGTATAAATATGTATTGTAACATTGAAAGGAATATAATGAAAAAATCAAGCTGGTAGTCCCGGGTTTGGGATCCAGGGGAAAATCTCTGTGTATATTTGTTTTATGTGTTATGCTCTCGCATTGTTTATTTTCTCTGTTTTAGAATTCGTATGCAAGTAATTTCTGTATAGGGTTAAAACCTACATCTGGTATCAGATCTGTTTTGGCTTCAAGGGGACGCCTTTGTTGCTGAGGGGTTTCGCTTGGGCCTGTGGTAGACCCTGTTCAGTGGGAGATCTGCGAGATCGATTCTGGTGGTGAAAGAAGATGGCGAGCAGCAGAAAGATAGAGATCGAGAAGTTCAATGGTCAGAGTTTTGAGTTGTGGAAACTCAAGATGGAGGATCTATTGGTGGATAAAGATCAGTGGATCGCGGTATATCTAGGTACTAAACCAACGGGAGTGACCGATGAAGAATGGAAGAAGTTGGATCGGAAGGCAAAGAGCACAATATGATTGTGTGTCTCAGATTCAGTATTGTTGAATGTATCAGGGGAAGCTACGGTGAAGGCTTTGTGGGACAAGTTAGGGACTTTGTACTAATCTAAGTCTCTGGTGAATAAACTGTTCCTGCGGAAAAAGCTCTATAACCTGAGGATGAAAGACGGAGACTCAGTGACAGAGCATCTGAACGCATTTAATACTATGGTAAGTCAGTTAACGTCTGTTGATATTAAAATTTCAGATGAAGATAAGTGCATCAGTTTGTTGTGTTCTCTACCAGATTCGTGGGATAGTCTGGTTATTGCAATAGGTAGCAATGCAACTGCTTTGCAGTTTGATGAAATAGTCTCAGCCTTGCTGACGAAGGAGATGAGATGGAAAAATATGGAGAGCCAGAATGGTGATGCCTTGTCTGTACGAGGACGGTCCCAGAATAGAAACAAAAATAAGTCATCGAGTGGGAGATCTAAATCTCCAGGAAAACCTATAAAGGTGGTGTGCTGGAAATGCGGAAAGGAAGGGCACTTCAAAAGGGACTGTAAATCTAAAGCTCCTGATAAAGGAAAGGGATCTAATGATGCTCCTTCTGTAGAGGCGAAAACCACCTCAGATGAAGGTGGGGATGTGTACTTTGCTTCTTCAAGTACACATGTAGATCATGAGGCATGGTTGATTGACTCAGGTGCATCCTTTCACTTCACTCCCCATAGAGAGTGGTTCTGCGAGTATGAGAAATACGATGGTGGTGATGTCTTCTTAGGAGATGATAGGAAGGCTAGAATCACTGGTTGCGGAAAAGTAAAGTTGAATTTGCAAGGTGGAAGGGTTAGAACACTTCCGAGTGTTCTGCATATTCCTGCATTGGCCAGAAATCTGATTTCTGTAAGCAAGTTAGATGATGCAGGTGTAAAAACAGTGTTTGAGAAGGATACCTGCAAGATGGTTCGGGGAGCACTGGTATTGATGCGGAGAGTTTGGACTGGAACTCTGTACAAGTTGCAAGGTAGCACTGTTGTTGATGGGTGCAACAGTTCTGTGGTTCCTGAAAGTGGACCTGAAAATCTAGTGGTCTCTGGAGAGAAGACCATGTTGTGTCATCAAAGGTTTGGACATATTGGAGAGAAGGGCCTTCGAATACTTCATGGTAAAGGTATGGTAGAAGGTATGAGTAATAGCTCTCTAGATTTTGATTTCTGTGAAAATTGTGTATATGGGAAGCAGAATTGGGTGAGTTTCCCCTCTGGTGCTAAGAGGGCGAAACATATATTAGAGCTTGTGCATAGTGATGTGTTTGGACCTATGAAGATTCCATCACTGGGTAAGTTTGTGTACTATGTATCATTTATAGATGACTTCTCAAGGAATACATGGATATATTTCCTTAAGAAGAAATCTGAATTCTTTGACAGGTTTAAAGAGTTTAAGGCTCTGGTGGAAAATCAAATAGAGAAGAAGATAAAGGTGCTGAGGACAAATATTGGTGGAGAGTTTTGCAGCAAGGAATTTGAAGAATTCTATAAGAAGTGTGGTATAACACAGCATAAGACTACTCCATATACACCTCAGCAAAATGGAGTCACAAAAAGAATGAACAAGACGTTGATGGAAAGGGCAAGAAGCATGCTCAGTGGTGCCGGGTTAGGACAGGAATTCTGGGCAGAGGCGGTGGATACTGCATGTTACTTGGTCAACAGGTCACCTTCATCACCGTTGGAGGATAAGACTCCACAAGAAGTATGGACTGGTAAGAAACCCTCTCTTTCACATCTGAGGGTATTTGGATATGATGCATATGTACATGTTCCAAAGGAGAAACGAACCAAGTTGGATAGTAAATCTGAAAAGTGCATCTTTATTGGGTATAAGGATGGTTTAAAGGGTTATAAGCTTTAGAACCCAGTAACAAGGAAGGTTGTGTATAGCTGAGATGTGGTTTTAAGAGGAGTGAAAGATGTTATTAAACATGAAGTCCAACCAAAGGAACCTGAGAAGATAGAGTTTGAGCTAAAGGAGGAAGAATCAAACTCTACAACAGAGGAGGAATCAGAAGATGAAGAGCCACAAACTCTGACTCTGAGAAGATCAATTTGAGAAAGAAGGCAGCCAGAAAGGTATAGTCCATCTACTTTCTGTTCAAATTTTGCTTTGTCTGTTATTGATGATGATCCTAAAACTGTGAAGGAGGTAGTGGATTCAGAGGATGGAAAACTCTAGAAAGAGGCCATGGTTTATGAAATGGCATCTTTGCACAAAAATGAGGCTTGGGATCTGGTGGAGTTTCCGGTTGGAAGGAAACCCATTGGCAGCAAATGGGTGTTTAAAAAGAAGACAAATGCAGAAGGGAAGGTGGAGAAATACAAAGCTCGGTTGGTAGCAAAAGGTTATTCCCAGGTGCCGGGAATTGATTTTGGTGATATTTTTTCTCCTGTTGCCAAGGTAACTTCTATTAGATTACTTTTATTTGTTGATGCTGCTTTTGATTTTGAGGTAGAACAAATGGATGTGAAGACAACATTTCTTCACGGGGATTTGGAAAAGGAAATCTACATGAAGCAACCTGAAGGCTTTGCGGTGAAGGGTAAGAAAGAACTGGTATGCAAGTTAAAGAAGTCTCTGTATGAGTTAAAACAGTCACCAAGGATGTGGTATCAGAAATTTGATACATTTATACGGGGACTTGGCTTCACCAGAAGCAAAGCAGATCATTGTGTGTATTTTAAATTAATTGGTGACTGTATTATTTATCTGGTCTTGTATGTGGATGATATGTTGCTGGTTGGAAATGAAAAAGAAATTATCCAGGATTTGAAGACCCAATTGTCCTCCAAATTCGACATGAAAGATCTTGGTGCTGTAAACTATATTTTGGGCATGGAAATTAAAAGAGATCGGTCAAAGAGGAAGCTCTGGTTAAACCAGAGGAAGTATGTCGAGACAATACTCCAGAGGTTTAATATGTAGGATAGTAAACCGGTGAAGGTTCCTATTCCTGTAGGTGTGAGGTTATCTGCTGAACAGTGTCCCAAGACACAAGAATAGGAAGAGGACATGTCCCGTGTTCCATATGCAAGTGCAGTGGGTAGCCTGATGTATGCAATGGTCTGTACTAGACCAGACATTGCACATGCAGTGGGAGTATTGAGCAGGTTTATGTCAAAACCTGGGAAGGAGCACTAGACAGCAGTGAAGCGGGTTTTCAGGTATTTGTGTGGCACTAGTGATTATGGTTTGTTCTACCAAGGAAGACCAAGATTGGACAGAGTGTTGGATATTCATGGCTTTGTTGATGCAGACTGGGCTGGAGATCTGGATCAGAGAAGATCTACAAGTGGGTATGTGTTTAACCTATTTGGAGGTGTAGTCAGTTGGATGAGTAAGAAACAATCTGTAGTGGCACTATCAACTACAGAGGCAGAATACATGGCAGCCACTCATGCAAGCAAGGAAGCAGTTTGGTTGCAGATATTGTGTTCAAGTATGGGGTTAGTACAGGGAGCTATAAGAATAGACTGTGATAGCCAAAGTGCAATTTTCTTGGCAAAGAACCCTGCTTATCATTCAAAGACAAAGCACATTGATGTTCAGTATCACTTTGTGAGGGATATGATAGAAGACAGAAAGGTGTTGCTGGTAAAGGTGGACACTTTGAAGAATACTACAGATGCATTGACAAAATCTGTGAGCTCTGAGAAGTTCTCTTGGTGTAGAGAAGCAATGGGAATCTCAGGGCTGAAAAAATGACTAAGCTCTCCTGTGGCCCCCTGTGGAAAGAAAACAACAAGTGGGAGATTGTTGGGTTGTGTTATATTCTTTCCACGTAATTAATAGGGGGTTTGAAGGGCACCCGTAACCCCACTTTATGGGGTCCGGGGCAGCGCCCCGGAAAATTTTGGTTTTGGACCATATGTTAGGTTGGGCAGACCCACCTATGGTTTTGTCCATGATTTTCGCACATGTTTTTTGGACGCGATGGTTTTTGGTCCATGGTATTGGATGCTTCGGCATGTATAAATATGTATTGTAACATTGAAAGGAACATAATGAAAAATCAAGCTGGTAGTCCCGTTTTGGGATCCA
The DNA here is from genome assembly GCA_031772625.1 of Pinus tabuliformis. NCBI lineage: Eukaryota > Viridiplantae > Streptophyta > Pinopsida > Pinales > Pinaceae > Pinus > Pinus tabuliformis. Next base: position 1,105,910,881 of record CM062804.1, on the reverse strand, counting down.
GGGAAAAATCTCTGTGCATATGTGTTTTATGGGTTATGCTCTTGCATTGTTTATTTTATTTGTTTAAGAATTCGTATGCAGGTAATTTCTGTACAGGGTTAAAACCTACAAGCATGAAGGTGCAGGAAGGAAACCATAAAGAGCTAGGCCATCACGGGTTAATTAGACTTATGATAGAAGATTCCTCCAACACCTCAGAATTCCTATCACATGAGCAACTTTCAGAGACATGCAAATAGAGGGAGATATAAAAGCCCTTGAATATGACAAGAGCCCCATTGCCAGTGAAAGAGATGAAGAAGAAACAGAGAGGGATGAAGATGGAATAGATGAGGAAGAAGAGGAAGAGTAAGAGAAGGAAAGTGGTGAAGAGACAGAAGAAGATGCTAAGGAGGAAACTGATGAACAAAGTGAGTAACTAGAGGGAGAAGAAGAGGAGAAAGACAATGATGAAAAGGGGAATGGAAAAGAGGAGTCACCTAGGGTGTCTCTAAAACCAATTGAGAAAGAGATAGTAGCTGCCCTCACTTCCCTTATCACCCCTATCAAACAAAAAGGCAAAAGACAGAGACAAACTCAATTGTACTTTAGGACAAGAAAAATTAAGAATAAGGTAGGGAAAACCTCAAACTCCCACCAACTTTCCTATTGTTATTGAAGACTCACCTAAGCAGCAGGAGAAGATGGCTCCTCTTATGCAAACTCAAGGAGAAGGATCCTCAGGACAAGCCTCTCCTAAGTCTCCTATCACTTATGTGAAAAGGCATGTGACTAGATCTGCCTCATCCAAAGGAAAGGGCATACTATAGGATACACAGCAGGACCTACAAGAAACAAAGGCAATCCTACAGGAAAGTCAAAAATTAGATAAATAAGGGAGTATGCAGCAAGAAACAAAGCAGGAGGATCCATAACTAAGGGAACCTAATCCTCAACCTAACCTTGACTCCCACTACATGTTACTTGAAGGGAGTAGGGTCATTCCACAAAAATTTGCCATCCCATTATTCTTTGAGCTTAAGAAAGAAAGAGAAAGAACATATAGATGGATGCAGATTGCCAAGTCCAAGGGAGTGGAGGCCATAGGTCACATGGAGGAAAAGCTTGAGGAGATGGGTAGAGAACTAAGCAGCCAGAGAGACAGAGAGTCCATAATGAAAGCTCAGTTGGAGGAAGAAAATGCATGGTTGAAAGGACATCTACAAGAGAGACAGAATCAATTGGCATCCATGGCTAGTCTATCCTGAGAGGCAATCTAGTGCAGGAAGCCAGCTAATTCCTATGCATTATACCTTAAGGAATAGTGGTTGCAATTCCAAATCAAGACCCTAGCATAGAGAGGCACTATGCCATTCCAAGATTATAGACAGTTCATTGATCTTTGTGATCAAAGCACATTAGAGGATAGGGCTAAGATGTTTGAGTTCTACCTACATAACTTAGCCTTGACAGATCTGAATTTATGGGACCCTAATGCAAAACTAGGGGATTTATAGTTGATGGCTTTGGCATCATGGATGAACCATGAGGAAGCAAGGGCTACAGAGATGAAGAAGATAATGACAAGGGAACAAACATAGCCTGTCATGATAAGAGCTTAGCATTCAAATCCAATGGTTGTCATCAGCACACATAACTTAATTACAAATGATCCTCAACTTGCACCCAGGTCTCTTGCTGCCCAAGAGAAAGTAATTACACATTTTGAGGATATGTTCAGGTTATTAGGGGATGACATCATGCAAGATTGCCAAAGGAGATGGAATACTTTTCCATACAGTTTGAAAATCAGAGAGTACCATTCTCCTCAAAGAATGAGAGAAGCACTGAATATGACACCCATGTACAAGCAAACCCTCTAGAGACTCAAAGTAAAATGGATTGGCTTGAAACTCTGTCCACCACTGCTCTTAGGGATGTTAGAAGGAAGGAATGAAGAAGAAGAAAGAAATCAATGGGAGGAGATACAAAGGAAGGCAGTATTCTATGCACAAGAAGAGGAAACTACAACAGAAGCATGGGATGTTAGGGAGGCCACTAGAGCTATGAGAGACATGGATATTGATTGAGCTGATCAGAGGATGAGCAACACTTTTAGTGGGGGGGTGATTATGAGCCTCATCATTGGGTAACTATATGGACCTTAATTCACCTCCCATCTTAGTCAAATCAACTGTTCTCACAATTTATTACATATTTTGATTATAGTTTGTTTAATGAGATGAGTCAAAGTGAGATATTATGCCTAGTGGACTAATGTGCATTGAATGTAGGTTTGTGAGGGAAAATTAGGGAATTTTGGCTAGATTAAGCACTGAAACTCGAATGACACAAGGAAGAGAGATTTTAGGAGGTAAATCCTCCTCATTTACTCCTCTCTCATTCAATTATTCCTCCATCAATCACACTAGATCAAAGTACAAGCAGCCAAGTCATGGAGATCAAAAGGCAGTCGAGCAAGTGACAGTCAAAGAGTTAGTTTATCTTGATTTTGGGAGCTGAGCCTCCCTATATTTAAGTAATTCGTTCAAGACTTCAGTTTTATAAATAAAGAGGCCTAGAGCCTCATTAGGATTCAAATTTTTGCTGTAAAAACACTAGTCATTTTCGAGTTCAAGACTTGTGGAAGACATTGCTATGTAATTTTTTGTTTTGATAATGAGAATGAGCGTTTCCTTGATCCAACACTGAGTTAACTCAAAGGGATGAAGCTCTTGGGTTAGGGACCAACCCTAGAAACAAAGGCTCCTCTTATTTTATTTGTATGCCTAGATTGATTTCATAGTTCAATGGTTGAATTGTCTTTAGGATTATTCCATCGTAAGTAGAGTAGATTTGATTAAGTTGCATATTAGTTTGCTTCCATTTGTTCTTTACTTCATCAGTAGTTTAGAAGAGATAAAGGAACATCAAAAGTTTTTCAATAGGTGGTTTGGCCTCACTTCTTCCTTCAGGGATCATGATTTGAGGAAAGAACTCCTATGCAGCCCCAAAAAGACAGAATTCTGGTTTCTCATGGAATTTAGGGTTTTCTGTACTTAGGCCAACATTTGATCAGTTTGCAAGAGTAGGATTTAGTTATAATTTCTTCCATATTCCATCATACATTAGATATCATCAATTATTCCATCTTAGTCTCCAAGTTTTCCTCATGCATGAAGTAGACAATTATCTCATTAAACTTTGTTTTGCTAGATCATTGAAATTCTTCTTGTTTACATGATTTTTGGGTAAATGTCAATGTTTGATTTAGTGCAGGTGTTTCAGAAGTATAGAGAGATCTCATAGTTAGCAACCTCCTTCCAACTTCATCCATCCATGATCATTCCTTGCTTGCACTAAAAAAGAAAACTTCTCCAAACTTGTTGAGAAAATCCAACCATCTTCCAACTTTGGTTTTCAGTTCTAAAGTGATCCCAGGTATTTCCTTGCCTCATTCCATCCACCAACCACCTTCCCTAAGCATTCCATTACCTTCAACACCCATCCTTTTGCACTCGGCTGGATCTTGTAGAAATACATGGAATCCTGTAAGTTTTTAGGACATCATGTAGGTTTTCTTATAGTGGCCTATTTTGAGGCCGAATTGAGGGAGAAACCTCTAGGAAGCTAGAAAATGTCACCTATTGGTCTCCCCAACCTTCTAACCATTCACCAACATCCGTAAGCCACCTGCCACATCACCAAAAGAGATTAGCATTCACACATTTCCTTAAAAAAAGACAAAAGGAAAAGACAAATTTATTTAGTCATTTACATGCACAGTAGTAGAATGTTTGATGTTTTGAATTTACATGCTTAGGACACTAGGATTGCATATATGTTAACATAGCATTCTTTTTGAAGCATAGTCTCTTAGCAGTTAGTTAGAAAATGGTGTGTTTTTAGCATTTGATTTCAGTATTCTTCCTTACTGCAGTAGACAATATTTCTCTTATAGTAGATTTCTCTTTCTCTCATGAGGAATCAAGCTTCTTCTAAATCCCTAGAATTCTGGCTTCAAAAACCCTAGTGGCCTATCACCAACTGAGCAGTGACAAAGAGCAGACCCATCACTTTTACTTGTGTATACAACACTGTCACCTCCAAGTTTGTATGAACCTCGGGTTGATAAACTAAAGTTGGTAGCCCCAGTAGTTGCAGCATTCTTGTTGCAATACTGGTTCTCATCAATTTTTGGAATCATTGTCAGGGAGGTGTCTGAGAAATATGTGATTACTTCTTTCTTTCTTCCATTTCTTGTTTCTGATATTCGGCTATTAGTTTCATTTCTGCAAGAGTAATTAGTTTTCTTTCTTTTCCATTCTGCATTCTTTGCTTTCCTTTCCATTCTGCAAGTAAGATTTCATTCAAGCAGTTTGTTTACATTAAGTCAGTTAGTTTTCATTCAGTCTGCAATTTCAATTCTGCAATCATTTTGAAAGTTAAAAAAAACACAAAACAAAAACAAAAACACTTCTTTCATGACTTGTAGCTTGAGTGGGCCTAATGGTTAAGATCATGTGTTTCCTCCGAAGAGGTCACAGGTTCAAAACCAGAGGGGGGGTAGAGTATGTATGCCTTCGTAGACTTAGCAGTCAAATTGTTGCGCAGAGGTGGGTCCCTTGTCCCACAAAAAAGGGGGTCTCATACACCAATTTGGTGTCTGGCTTGGCTGTGACCTTAAAAATGGATATTATTATTATTAGGAATAGGGATAACTTAGGGAAATTTTTTCCAAATACCCCCACCGCTTCAAACAGCCAACCTTCCCTCTTCTTCGGTGGTTGTGAATTAGAGGAACCCTTATGTGAGAAACTTGAGATATTTGAAGAGCCTACAGGGGAAGAAGAATAAGAAGAACCCATTCCTACTAACCCAATGGCTGAAAATAGAAATGACAGAGGAAATAGAGAAAGAGTTGAGGGTGCCTTCCCCATTAGGGAAACCAATGGGGATACTAAGATGAAGAATATAAGCCCCTCTACCGTTCCTCATTTCCATGGCCCAATCTCAAAAGATCCAGACACTTTATTGTTTGAGTTTGTTGTCATATGCAAAACCTATGACTACACCAATGATGAGAAGAAGTTGAAACTATTCCCGTCCACTCTCAAGGATGTAGCTTTGCACTGGTTCATGGGTTTACTTGGGGATAGCATCACAACTTGGGCTTAGATGTAACAAGCCTTCAACAACAAGTATTGAGACTACTGTAGGTCTAAAGACACTAAAGAGGAAATTTTTAGGATGACCTTAGGGCATGATGAATCCCTAGAGGATTATCAAGAAAGATTTTAGCTTAGCTACAAAAGGGCCAGGTGCACACTCGACCTTGAGTCATTGAAGATAGTTCTGATTAGAGGGGTATGGGAGGATATTCTGGATACCCTAAACTTATTAGCAGGAGGGGACATCTACCGGTTACCCTATGAGGATATCAAGACTATCTTTAGAAACCATTCTAGGGCAGCTAGGAAAAAGGGTAGGGGTAGTCAACCTATGGTCAACCCATCCTCTTCCAATACGTCCATCAAGGGTGAAATTGGAAACATGATGGAGGATTTCAAGAGTGAGATACTACAAACCCTTGCCCTATAGATGGACACTATGCACATTAAGAGAAAACAAGAGGAATCAGAGAGAGCCTTAGCCATTTTCTACCCTAGATGCACAAGGAGGCACCCTCGGAATGAATGTGCATTGAATTCGATTGAAATCTACTCAGTCTGTGAAGAAAACCACTCCACGGACAAGTGCCCTTTTATTGTATATCACATTAACCTTAATTTATGTGTATAATGTTCACTAATGTCTTGACCTCTAATTTATTTAGTATTTGTTTTAGCTAGCCATCTTTTTAAATTTGTTTTGTTTCTGTACATACTAAAATTTTGTTCAATTTCACTAACTTTTTCATTTGCTACATTTTTTTTAACATCTAGTTGTTGTTGAAAATTAATCTTATTCTTTATTAAGTTTAATCACACTCTTACATAATGAATTAAGGTTCATTTTTCATAAAGTGACTATATATACAATAATTGAAGTATATAATAAAAGAGTATTACACAAGTTGTGTGTATGGTTTGATGGTAAAGTCATTCATTGTACAACTTGGACGTTATGAGTTCAAATCCCAAATAAGACATTTTGTTTAACTAAACTCCATAATAATGGGGTTAATTAATGTTCTTTCATGATATCTAATTGTTGTATAATGTAATCTTATTCATTATGAATTAACAACACATATCATACTAATAATTAACATTTTCATATTAAAATATAAATCTATCACATAACAACCAAAACATCATTAATGTGGAACGTTAAGTTAACAATATGCCTTCAATTATTATTTTTTGACTTATATGTTCAATGTTTGACATTATTAAGAGGGTTATTGTCTATTTAATTGTTCATGTATAAAGGATTTGTAGTCAATTGCTTTTATTCATTTTATAAGTTACACGTAGCTTAGGCCCTACAGTATTCTAAGGTCCCAACCTTAGAGAACTGCTCGGTTCACTATTTTTGTAAATAGTTTGGTGTTTAGGGTTAGTATGTTAGTTTTTTTATTCTTCTTTTCCTTGACTACCAAGTAGGTTGAGTTGTGTTATTATTAGTGTGGACTCAATTCTCACTCGAACAACTTAGCTCTACATCACATCAAAAACATCTCATTGTGAATTGTGATCCCTTGAAGTTGGACTTACTTTGAAGTTTGAAATGTTTGGTTTTTTAAAAATAATTTTCACTAGTTTTTCCAAATATCTTTCAAATAGAATCAAACTATATGGCTTCATTATTTCAAAGTGTTCTCATTACTACTCGATAGCCATTGAGGTGTCTGAGACATTTGTGTCGTTGTAGTGCATGAGCGACACTTACATTCCGAAGCATGAACCGATAACTTAACATTTTGAATGTGTTCATATATATATAGATATATATAAATATAATAATTACATCTTAAATTTATAATGATTTCCACAACTGTTTATAAAAGTATCGTATTTGGTAAAAAAATAAAATACAAAATAATAGAGAGATTTATAGGCGTCCTCTCTATAATAAACATCCTAAGTACTTATGACATTTTATTAGTGTATTAGGATTTAAAATATATGAATTTAATTAAATACATCAAGTGTAGTTATGTCGTATAAAAGACAACCAAAATTCAAAATTCAAATCGGGAAAACTAATAGAGTTCACTAAGGATGTTTCAGGTGAGACTATGCATACTTCCTCTTGTTGCAAGCTTGATCCAACTCTCTATATTAGAAGCTATTGAAATATATTGAAATACTTTAACTACTATCCAGTAGTCAAAATTAAAACAAATGATGGCCATAAAAAATAGGACTTTGCTTAAAAGAGTTCCCGATTCATCACATTTGTTACATTCCACATCAAGCCAACCAAACTTGATAGATTGACCATGGAGTTTATACAAGTACAAATAGGCAACCCAACTAAATTCATGATCATGAATTTAAGTCTCTTCTATCCCTCATCTCACAAACCTAAATTGAGTCTAAACCCATGTGATCTCACTAGCATATTTCCCAATGGGTGTCTTCGCAAGTGGAGGAATCTTCCCTGCATTATTCATAATAGTTTCATAATGCCAAGGTCTTCGGCCATGTGTCATCAATCTCCCTAACATGACCCCTCTTTCAATCACCTAGCTATTTCATTTGACTTCATGGGTAATGGAATATGAGTTAAGGAATCAAATGAATTTGGGTGGAACCATTCACACAATGTTCCAAAAGGACAAAAATTTATTTCGTTGGACGATGAATTTTCTTGTGTATTTCGATCTTATAGTACATGGATGAATTGACATTCTGGGATGGAAAATAGGATTGATGCAATCTTCTTAATGATGGATTTGAGTTTTAGGTCTAAAGAAGTAGTGTACAAGGTTTTATTTCTGATATTATTGAGGTTACCTAGAATAATTAACTTGTCAATTAGGGATTTTTTTTAGCAAGATTGATTCCTTATAGTGGTGTATATAACTCTACTTGGTTATTAAAAATCGCATATAAACTATAAAGATAAGTTAGTTCAATATATCCATCAAGGCTAAATAATGCGCTCCTTCCCCACCCACACGTGCCATCCCTTTTAATAAATATTAATAGAAATATATTAAAATATTAATAGCAATATTTTAATACAATAAATATATATTAATATTATAATAATTAAGATATATAGATATATATATATATATAATATTTTTTCATATTTTTAAAAAAATATTATTATTTTTTTATTAGGTTAGTGAGATATGTTGGGCGATTGAACTTCTAATCACTTGGATACACAACAGCTTAAGATTTTTGCCAATAATAATACCATCTGTCAACAATAATTAATACCAAGTTAAACAATTTTATTTTAAACAATATGATTAGGAAGTTGTTTACTTTTAATGGGTTACAATATATAAATTAACAAATTGTAGTTTTTTTTCCTTTTTTTGAAAAGGTGACAAAATCTATTATAGCTAAATCACTAACTTAAAATTAAAAAAATTAATCAAAAATCAAAAGAAATTATTATAATCTCTAACAAAATAAAGAATAATAGTAAATTCATTAATATTATTTATAAAAAACCATACTTGAAATAATTGATTAACCATTCTTGAAAGAATAAATTTTACTCATAAAACTATTTCTAAATCTTAACCTACATCTAACTTATTTCTTTATGCCCCATTTCTTTATGTCCCATAAAAATGACTTCTTATCCAATCTCTCTCTCTCTCTCTCTCTCTCTCTCTCTCTCTCTCTCTCTCTCTCTCTCTCACACACACACACACACACACACACATATATATAATCACTCAAAAGGCATTTTCAACAAAATCATATATTTTTATCCATATTTAAGATAATTTTTTTATATAAATTTAAATATTATTTTAAATTACATTAGTTTAAATAATAATAATAATAAATTATATTATATTTAAGTTTTTGATGACGATAGATGGAGTGTTCAATGGAATTATTGGACAGAAGAAAGCATCCTCCACATGGTTTTATCTTAAAATTTCTCTCAATATGAATAATTGTGGAAATAATAAATATACACTCTCTCAAATTAAATTAAGAAAATGATCAATAAATTTTTAAAATAAAAGAGGTGCTTTACAAACTTGTATGAGAGAGATATTGTCACATAAAAATACATTTTAAAATAACAGAACTAGAATTTGTGCCACATGTTGCAAAGGAAACACCGTAAGGCAATGACATAAAAAACAATAACATAGAAAAAAGAAGTAAAAAATTTATCCTTTTTTTTCTATCATATGTTATGTTTCACGGAGGTTCCAACCGGGATATGTTCAAAGTGAAGGTCATGCACCACACTTCACTCTAAAGGATTTATGAAAATTCTCTTCATTAAGATTCTGGAACCTTTATAAGTAAATGATTTAAATCAAACATTTCAAAACAAAGTAATCTCATGTCACCTTAATTCACAATGCAATGGATAATAGTTTTTGTTCATTAGAAATTGGTCTAATTTTATGAGGAAAACTTAATAGAAAGACTTTAGTAGTAAGGGGAACCTTCATAAATTACATCATCATTTGTTATACGATGTCGTTAATTTAGTTACTTGTTGCTTCTTATCCTTATTTCACTCGTGTAAATTGTCCAAACTATAAAAGAATGGTATTATTTTTTGTCTCTTTCGACCATTGTATTGATCTAACTCAATCATTTCCATAGCATCAACTAGGTGTCGATCATTCTCTTTCGATAGGGACTCAATGTCTTCAAATGCATGTCATAAATTTGGTTTAATAAATGTTGGTCGCAAACCAATATATTTCACTTTGTAGAAAGGAGTGTACATTAGTTGGAACAAAATTGTATTGCTCTTACCATGTGATGATGTCCCCATTCTAATTATTGTTTTACCATGAAGATGTTGGCATCATAATCCTTGTTCGTGAGAATATCATTTAAGAAGCCAATGATAAGTGGCACAACTAGTTCCTCACAATTGTGAAATTCCTCATTCTAATTGTTATTTGACCATGATGATATTGGCATCATAATCCTTGTTCATGAGAATATCATTTAAGAAGTCAATGATAAGTGGCACAATTACAATTGGTTCCTCACAATTGTAAAAATAAAGGAAAAATTCATTCACAATATGTTTGAAAACATTATACTTAGATTCTTGATTCATGAAATTTTGTATCCTCTCCTTTTGTTGTTTTAATTTGTGTCATCTCAAAAAAATGTTTCTCCAATGACCTATGTTATTTATATCTTAGAAGTGGCATTGCCTTTAGGTTTTCTTGCTAAAAATTAAGCACAACTAAGTTTGTAGTTTCAATTGCAAATTTCATGCCTCGATTCCATCTCTGTTATAGAAGGCAAAGATCCCTAAGAACTACAGATGGATCCTCATCATGAAATCTCGGAGGTAGCTCATTAATCATATATTCAACCAAGGTGTCATCTCCATGTAGCTTCACTAATGATGCCTAAGCCTCATGGTAATACATTAATAATTTACATGGGAAACATGTAGGTACTTTTGTTTAAGGGTAATGCATATTGGCCTTGAATGATACTATATTGAGCCTACATGATGGTGCAAAATTTAGTATGCTAGAAATCACTAGAGAACATTTAGAACCAATCTACCTCCTATTTGTATGTATAGATAAATCCATATATGTTTGTTCCTCTCATGATCTGGGTGAGGGAATCTAGAGAGGAAAACATGAGATCATGGCTAGGGGATTTTTCATAGGCAAAACAATATCCACTATGTAAACTCTTTCTTCCTGGAATCTAGGAGAAACTTTCGATTTATATAATTAGGGAGGACCAGTTAAAGTTAGAGTTGGTTAAAATTGTTTGTTTTGGATGATGCAATTCATTCCAACACTTAGATGGCAGCTAATTTTTCCTCTTAAACCATCTTAAACCATTTTCCAAAGAAAATAATCTAGACACCTACACACCTACATCATAAAGTGTTCTTTCTAATAGTCACTAAACTTGTAGTGAGAAAAACTCTAGTGTATACAATTAAGGAGTCTATTCAAGACTTTACAACAATCAACTATACTGAGAGGGAGCCATCATAACGACATACCATCCCACCATCATATTTCCCATATAATGGGAATTGATGTTGATAAGAAAGATGTGGAAATTAACCCCAACATAATTTCACATGACATAAAGCTCAAAACATATAGGTGATAAGTGATACATTTATATTTCCTATTTTTGTTTCGTTTGTATCTGTGTCAGCCATGTGACGTCTCTCATTTTTTTTTCTCCTTCGTGTCATGCCTTTGTGTTTATTGCAGGATTTACATGACGATCTCTATCGATATTGGTCAATGAGCACCTTATAAGTACATTTATTTATGAAAAATTTTAACAGTGTTAATGTTGATGTAAGTGGGCAATTATGTATTTCAATGTGTTCAGTGGACACACTGTCGATACAAAAGCAATTGGGAAATACATTGTCTACATGGAAAAGCCGAGATATATGTGGTTTAAAATAGGATGGTGTTTCTTGCATCGGTAACTGAATAACTTATTTGTAAGTATTTTGTTCTTCTTGGTTTCAAATCATGACAACATCTTGTCTTCTAAATGAATATCCATGTCATTCATGGAAATTGCTTGAGCTCTATAGAAAACGTTGGGAGTTTCTTCTAATTGAATATTTCCATGGATAAAATTTTACAGGACTCTATCTTCAATGAATCTCAATGGACAACATCCAATTGAAATTGAGCGGCTTTTAGCACTACAAGTTTTGTAAGTTGATTGATGAAGTAATCGCAAGGGTGGCACAGAATTGATACCATCCAAATCCATTTCTCCAAAGAATATTGAGGTTGCGAAGTAGATTTAATTTGTATGAACTTCCCCATATGTATATCAGACATATGTTTACTTGGGTGCAATAATCTTTCTTTTTAATGCAGTCATTGCACTATGTAAATTTTATCCAACATTCGAACACAGTGTAGTGGAGATGGATCTTTGAGTGCTACCATCTATACATAGCATCTTCCTTCTTTAGATGCAATTAGAATAATATTAACAAAAACCTCTTGGGTTCACATGGCAAATAAGAGAGTATAATAAGTAGATTGATTGAACGAAGTCATCATTGCAGGGATCTAACCCATCAAACGATTCAACCACCATTTATCCTTTTCTTCTTTCCTATCATCATTATCAGTAAGCCACTTTTCACATTTGGGAAGTGTGTCAATTGTCAAAATAATTATGTAGAATTCACTAGCTTCCATGTATGCAAATATACTTGAGTACTCAAACAATTGACGCATGAGGTTCACAAAGTTAAAAAAGTGCACGAGGTTCACAAAGTTAAAAAAATGTTGAAAGATATAGAAATCAGAGGCGGGAAAGTAGTGGAGAACCCTCTTTGGAAACCAATCGGAATTTCTCCATAGGTTCAGAGAAAAGAGAGAGTGTGAGTTGCAGGTGAACCTCTTTATTCCATTTTTTCAGACCCATATTAACAGTTGCATATGGCGGCCTCTAGGGTTTCCACAAAATTGTTGATGGACATGCCACCGAGAGGAATGATGAAACCCGCATCTAGCTTGCTCATATAGAGAAACCCTCTGCCTATTCTCATGAATCTGTAGTCATGGGCTAACGCCAAAATGAATCCCCTTGCAAAAGCATGGCCGCAAATGATGACAATTGACGGTAACTTCAATTGCACAAGGGTCATGACGAGCATATTGATATAATTATTTATATTGAATATAAATATAAATATTTATATTGAATATAAATATAATCGAGAAAAGTGGGGGAAAAGTGTATTGTTGAAGTGTTGAGCAGCGAGAGTAGAGAGAGTGCTATGAAATGAGCGCAAGAGCAGAACTGAAAGAAGTGTGGCAGAGAGGCTGTGTGACAGAAGGCAAAAAGTTGAGGATATGAGGTTTTGAGCAGAGGATAAAGTGTTGTTGTATGAGACGAAGGGAGTTTGTGGAATAGTAGAGGACTGAGAATAAAAGTTGTTTCTGCAACCAACCAGATTGGTATTTTTCATAATTGTATATACCTTTGTTTTCAGTTTGAAAATTGTATAAAAAGTAGAACAATGGTAAGAGCAGGTTGTTGCCTGCATTCAGAAGAGGGTGGTGCCTCTTGGCAAGTACGTTCCTGTTGGAAAGTAGGTTAGACTTGGTAACCTAAGAGGTTCGATGCCTCATGTGAGTGGGTGCTCACAAACAAACTGATGTAGTTAAGTAGGTGCTTAATTTAAATCATCATCAACAACAAATTCATGGACTTTTCCGTTTAGGTTTCCACGTGAAAACACCGATTTCAATATGTGTTTGCTACTCAAATGATAGATTGTATGAACATATGCATGCTTAATCTTGCTGCTCACTTTCTTTATGAATGAATTCTCTCATAAGTAATAAACAATAAAGGAAAGAAATAAAATAATATTCAGTAAAAAGAATTCAAATCTCACTATCACTGGTTCACCCCCCCCTCAGTAATTCTTTATTCCAATAATAACTCAGATTAACTGAAATAGATTGATACAAATTAGCAATCAATCATATTGAGCTGAACTAAAGTTTCCCCAATAGGAATTAACTAAGTTAACTAAGTGGCAAGTGCCATGTCACCTCAATTAACTACCTCCAAGATTTCTGCTGAAATGGAAATTCGATTTTTATCTTGTTTAACCAACGCAAAGTCAAACTGAGATTTTCTTACTGCATTTTCAACGTTCGAGATAAGTGTCCATCTTCCTCTCATTACTCTGAGCGTGTATTCCATTGCATCTTCCACTCATTACTCTGAGTGTGTATTCCATTGCAATCAATTTCACTACATTTCGATTTAGATTCAAGATTATATCTTCCTTGATTTCATTCATGTCACCTCATGAGAAACTTGGTATGTTAGTAAATGTCCATGGTGTAAATGTATTGTTAGTATTGGCCTATATTGTGAGCCATATCAAGAAGCGAGTCTGCCACCTCTACAAGAACCCCTATATCTATCAGAGTGCATCTTTCATTGGCTATCTACCTTTCCACTTGGTTGATCTCCTACTATACAAGTTGGGGGATCAGGTCTCTATAAAATGTGGCTAAGCTTTCAGCTTGAGTTTAGGCTCTAAAGAAGCCTATTTCTTTGGTATGTAGCACTTCAGCACACTTTAGCCCTTTTCTTGGGAATGGTGAGAGACTAAGAGGAGCAGAGAGTTGTAATGTGAGAAAGAGACTCTGAGGATATGAAAGGGGAGTGTATCAGCCTCGAGAGCCAATGCACATCACATGGATTGGGTCTCTATAACATGTGGCTAAGCTTTCAGCTTGAGTTTAGGCTCTAGAGAAGCCTATTACTTGATGGTATGTAGCACTCGAACACACTCTAGCCCTTTTCTTGGGTATGGTGATAGACCAAGAGGAGTAGAGAGTTGTAATGTGAGAAAGAGACTTTGAGGATATGAAAGAGGAGTATCTCAGCCCCGAGAGCCAATGCACGTCACATAGATCAGGAGTGACTCCAATATCTATTGCAACTATAGGTGTAATTTTTTGGACAAATAGGTTTTCAAGAGGGATAAAAAAAATAAATAGAATCATTGCACACTTAGGCTTCCCTGAACCATTTAACCTTATTGGTGGCTTTCTTGGAAGGCCACAAATAGTTGTATTTGGGTGTTGGTTGAGAGGATGGTGCAACAACCTTCTAAATTGGAGATACACAATAGGGAAGGCCACAAATAGTTTTATTTGTGTGTTGGTTGAGACGATGGTGCAACAACCTTATAAATTGGAGATATGCAATAGTGAAAGACAAAATGCAATGAGATGGGTTTTTTCTGTAGTATTGGCCAAGGAAACAACTTAGCTATTCTAGCTTTTTCTAACTATCATTTAGGGCGATAATCCACCAATACCAATTGGAAATCCATCGAACCATGTGGGAGAAAGAGTCAAAGACCTTTTCTAGAAGTAATAAGATCATTCTCACCCATGAACTAGGCTATATGAGGTATTTCCCTCTCAACACTCAAATCCAAGGTGAATTTCCTATTGAATTTCAACTAGGTGAGGAAGGCGAGACACCACCATGAGAGAAGTACCATTAACTATAAAATCACACTAAAAATATGTTGTACATTCCCAAAACACAAATGATAGAGCTTTAGAGAAGTACCATCAACTATAAAATCACACTAAAAATATGTTGTACATTCCCAAAACACAAATGATAGAGCTTTATAATAAATGCCTCGCACAAGTGATAGAGATTTGTATTAAATTTCAAGCAATCCCTCCAAGTGGTGTATTGTGGTGACTTCTCATTTTAGCTACAAACTAACCCCAAAAAAGATGCCATAAATAATTCATGTTGAAAAAAAAATCTGTTTAATTTTTGGAAATATTTAATTTATAATTTTTCTCTAATCTTTTTAAAGTTAACAATATATATATATATATATATATATATATATATATATATATATATATATATATATATATACTATATACTATATAATTTCTTTATTATTATTAAAAATCTATTAAAATTTTAAAATGATATTTCTTAATTGTAGGTTGGTTTAAAAAAAAAACAAACAGATATAAAAATACAAAAATACCGTGAAAATTGTCATGGTAACTTTAACCATATATAAATATAATATGGAAAACATTTTATAGATTTTTAATGTAAAATTAATAACCTTATACATAATTCTCCTATTTCTAAAATTAATAGCTTTAATACAAACTTCTCCTATTTCTAATTTCCATTACTAATTCCTTTGCTCTTCTTACATTTTAAAATTTTATATCCAAGCTATCAGATCCATTGGTGACCACTGCTCTTAGTGTCCATAACTCTTGGCTTGATATTCTGAAGAAGGCTTGGATAAAAACATTATGAACCATCGTACCATTCTGGTAGTAGAGGAGACCTTAGAAAAAGCTTAATATAATCTTAAAAAATTATGTGTACATCACAACTCTTAGGTAATAGTGCCATCTCTGCCCACTTGCAGTTCAATTTAGCCATATGCATGTGCGCATGGTATAGCAGGGCATCGCGCCATTATTACGGTCGATGAGGTGCGAAATATCTTTTATTTCCTGCGTACATGACCGGTCCGATCATAGGGTGAAAAGTCCTGTAAAATCTTGTAATATAATTTCATGGAATCTCGATTGGCCTGTGTCTGGCCACCATCTACATTTCTCTTATGGGGAAATTAGAATCCATAAGGATTAATTTATACGAAGGCCACTTGGTTTCTTAACAAATAATACACTTAACAATACTGATATGTTAATATTTCACATGACATGTCAATACTTTTAGAAAGAAAAAATTTAGAACTAATATTCGTAAACATATATTCCTAATAGCACTAGCATGCCATTATTTTTATTATAACTACCCATGGCATGGTATATAGCAATCGATATCGCTCCCTTATGGCTGCACGAGATGCCTTCTCATGGAATGTCATGATTTCAGGATTCACAAAGCATGGGTTCGCTGAAGAAGTGTTAATATTGTTTTCCTTGATATCAGGATACAAAAAGCAAGGGTTCGCTGAAGAATAATTAATAATGTTTTCCCAAATGCAGCGAAGAACAAACATCCAACCCAATCAGTTCACCTTTGCCAGTGTTGTTCAGGTTTGTCCGAATCTGGGAGCCCTCAAGGCCATGCATGAAGTGATAATCAGCAGGGGTTTTCAGTCTGATGTCTTTGTGGATAGTGCTCTTATACATTCATATGCAATATATGGAAGTATAGAGGATGTCCGCCATTTCTTTGACAAAATACCTCAATGAAACATGGTGTCTTGGAATTGCATCATTGCATGGTATATGTTGAATGGGCATGTCTACAAAGCCCTAAAGCTCTTTCAGGAAAAGCCTGAGCGAAATGTGATTTCTTGGATGACGATGATTGTTGGGTATGCGCAGAATGGGCACAGTGTTAAGGCTCTTGAGCTTTTCTAACAAATGTCGATAGCAGAGGTGAGGCTGGATTTGAAAACTTTTGATAGTGTCCTTCCGACATGTGCCAACATGGTAGCTCTGGAACAGGGCATGGAGATCCATAAAGAAATAATTAGTGATGGGTTTGTTTGTGATGATTTTGTGGGGAGTGCCCTTGTAGACTTGTGTGTAAAATGTGGGAGTATTAAAAGAGCACGTGAAGTGCTTGAAAAAATGCTTCTAAGAAGTATATTCTAAGTACTGTTCACTAACAGTGCTATAAGGTGGGCATGTCCCATCAGGTGGGCATGTTCCGACTGAGATGAAGCTATGTAATAGCTCGGATCAATCATACTGGTTTGAAACTAGCTTATAACATGCATTGATCATACTTAACTTAGCTGTACTTATACTCTGATCAGCTTACTTATTAGGGTGTATGTTTCCCGTATAGTTTAGCTCGGCTTTACTGATAGGTTAGGCTCTATGATAAGCCTTATACCATTCATAGTAACACTGCCTTATTACCGGAATGGGATTTCCCTCTATCCAATAGGACCCCACCTATGAATGTAGCAAAATATGGAGATGGCTAACAGGTATGGATTTCGAGACAAAGAAAGATCAGCAGATTTGCCCAGATCGGGCCAAGGTTTCCGTTCAGTTGGAGTGGAGATGCTTGTCCGGTTATTCTACCTCGGGTCGAGCTAACAGCTGATGGTTTCTACCCGGAGCCGAGTTGAGTATTTGTCAATCTAAGTCGCCTTACCTATTAATTTGAATTCCCCCTACCAATTCCATAGAGGCACCTTTTCCGAATGGCGTTGGTTGTCACTAGACATTAGGAATTGATCCTTGGCACGACGCGCAAAGAAAGAAGCTTCTGCATCCCAGGCTTTACGAGGAATGACTTCTCGCGACCAGGCACAATCCCTACACCTAGGAGCACCTGTTGAAATATTATTTTCAACTGCAGGGCTTGTCCTTTGCCATACTCGTGTACTGATGAATCAACAGCCATACCTCTACATTGATGAAACTGCCATTAAACAGCCGCAGCTCCAGCCTTTTCCTGAATCAGCCATTACACAACAATTTATTACGGAATGGTGGTCACTCACGGAATGATGGTAATTTATTGCTGTAGTTGGTAAATGTAGGTAGGATTTTTAATTTTGTTTTATTTTAATTCACAGGTATAGTTTTGCTTTTACGGCAAGTAAAAAAAAATGTGAAGTTCAGTTTTTCGTTGAATCTGAAAAATAGAGTGTAGACACAGCAGTGCGTTAGTTTTTTTTTTGGAACAGAGACAGAGCTCTCTTTGTAATGCAAAACAGTGCAAAAGTTTTTTTTATGTATGCAGTAGTGTGAATGTATGAATGTAATTTACACACAACAGTGTAAAATGTTTCAAGGAAGAAACAGTGTTACAACAGCGTGTTACAACAACGTTCTGAGCTGAAACAGAGTGTTACAGCAACATTAGTTCTGACCAGAAATAGAGTGTTTTGTAAATGCACAGGAGTGCAGTCACAACAATGCAGAGTGCAGACACAGCAGTGAAAAACAACCTATTGATTTTTCAGAGGAGACATAGTATTTTGTTTTCTGTAATGTACAACAGTGCAGACACAATAATGTATTTTCTGTTTACAGCATGAAGTTTTTTTAAGTCTTGAACTGTCTTTAAAGTAGCCTTGTAGAAATCCCTCTGTTAGAGGAAGTATTATACATGAATACAACTTCCCTTTTGCTGTGCACTGTTGAAATTCAGTTTTCAGAAAATATTTTTTTTGCGTTGCTGCAACACCAGGGCAGCGAACGATTTTTTTTTCGTGTTTTTCTGAGTTTTCTGTGTTAAAACAGAGTATAAAAACAGAGCATTTTTGTTGTCTGTCCGTTATGGAATTTTCATAAATCTCCAACATGGTATCAGAGCTAGTCCAGGCTCTTTGAAGTGTCAAAGAAGCTGAAGGAAGGGCTTATTGCTGTAGCAACTTCACCACCAGAGTGAAGAGAGTCAGTGAATTTTTTTTTACACAGTCAAGTATTGAAAGAATGG
This sequence comes from Pinus tabuliformis, assembly GCA_031772625.1. Classification (NCBI taxonomy): domain Eukaryota; kingdom Viridiplantae; phylum Streptophyta; class Pinopsida; order Pinales; family Pinaceae; genus Pinus; species Pinus tabuliformis. The sequence goes on along the minus strand of CM062804.1, from coordinate 1,105,891,790 downwards.
CTAGCACCATCACTAGTATGGGTATGTTTAACACCCAGCTCCCACAGTTTAATGGAAAAACTATGACTATTGGGCCATAACCATGAGAGCCATGTTTATCTCTCAAGATTTATGGGAATTAGTTGAATCTGGGTTTGCAGAACCAACAGATGAAAATCAATTTAACAACTTAACTCGGGGAGAGAAAGATCTACTGAAGAGCAATAGGAAGAAGGATGCAAAAGCCATTGTATTGTTGTATCAAGCAGTGGACCAGAGTGTATTTCCAAGAATAGCAGCAGCTAAGACATCCAATGAAGCATGGCAAACTCTCAAGATAGCCTATCAAGGCATGGAGAGAGTGAAGACAGCAAAACTACAATTGCTGAGGAAGGATTTTGAGAATTTGAACATGAAGGAGTCAGGCAACATTGACTCATTCTTCACACATGTGATTGGTCTGATCACACAGATGAGGACTCATGGAGAAACCATTGAAGAAAGGAGGATTGTGGAGAAAATATTGAGGGTCTTACCCTCAAAGTTTGATGCGATTGTCACCACCATTGAAGAGACAAAGGATCTCTCAAACTTTTCAGTTGATGAGCTACATGCATCACTGATAACACATGAGCAGAGGTTGAGTAGGAATGAAAACTCATCTCTAGAGCAAGCCTTCAAGACCCAGATGTCTTTTGGAAGAGGAAGAGGTCAAGGCAGAGGAAACAAGAGAGGAAGAGGCAGAAGTCAAAACAGAGGTGGAAGGAACAGCCCAGCAAATGCTCAAGGAAGAGGCAGCAATCCAAATCAGAACCAAGGCCAAGGCAACAGCCAGCAAAGAGGACAACATCATGCTCAAGGACAAAGGTATGAAAAATCCAATGTCCAATGCTATTATTGTAAAAAATATGGGCATTATGCCAGTGAATGTAAAAAGAAGCAGCATGATATGATCAATAGATCTAATGCAAACATTACTAGTGAAAATATCAGCCAAAATAATGTGTTGTTAGCTTGTAATATGGTTGAAACAAACAGTGAAGACATATGGTTTTTAGACTCAGGTTGCAGCAACCATATGACAGGAAACATAGCCTTCTTTTTTTCCCTAGATAAAAATGTGAAATCAGAAGTCACACTAGGAACTGATAGCAAAATCTCTGTTATGGGAAAAGGAGAAGTTAAAATATTTACAAAGCAAGGAGAAAAGAAAACCATAGCAGATGTCTACTATGTCCCTGGAATGAGGTGTAACCTCTTGAGTATTGGACAGCTTGTCCATAAGGGGTACAATGTTTTCTTTAAGAATGATGTATGCACCATCATGGACAGAGCACCCAGCAAGCGATGCATTGCTGAAGTGAAGATGACAAGGAACAGAATGTTCCCTCTTAGAATAAGCGCAGATTTGAAAAATAAAGAAGAAATTGCAGCAGTGACACAAGAGGCTTTCCAAAGCGTGCCAAAGGATGAAAATTGGTTGTGGCACTTGAGATTTGGACATCTCAATTTTGGAGGTCTAAACTTGTTAAGCAGAAAAGGAATGGTAAGAGGATTGCCATTGATAGAGAAACCAGACAGCCTTTATGAAGGTTGCATTTTGGGGAAACAACATAGAGAAAGTTTTCCATCAGGTAAAAGCATAAGGGCAAAGGCACCCTTAGAGATCATCCACTCAGATTTATGTGGACCGATGCAAGCTCCATCATTAGCAGGCAGCCAATATTTCCTAACATTTATTGATGACTTTACAAGAAAAGCTTGGGTATATTTCCTTAAGAACAAAAGTGAAGTGTTTGATAAATTTCGAAATTTCAAAGCACTTGTGGAGAACCAAAGCGGGCTGCATATAAAAGTTTTGAGAACTGACAGAGGAGGTGAGTATATCTCCAAGGAATTCCTACGATTTTGTAGAGAAAATGGAATTCACAAACGGTTTACAGCTAGGTACACCCCACAGCAAAATGGAGTTGCTGAAAGGAAGAATAGGACCATCATGGATATGGTGAGGAGCATGCTGAAGGCAAAGCATTTGCCAAATGATTATTGGGCTGAAGCTGTAAATTGTGCAGTGTATATTTTGAACAGGTGTCCTACAAAAGCAGTGCTAAACAAAGTGCCGGAAGAAGCATGGAGTGGGAGAAAGCAAGGTGTCACCCACTTGAAAGTTTTTGGATGTGTGGCCTATGCACACATTCCGGATCAGCTAAAGAGGAAGTTGGACAGCAAAGGGGAAAAATGTATCTTCATTGGATACAATGAAGAATCTAAAGCTTACAGGTTGTATATCCCATCTACCAAGAAATTTTTTGTCAGCAGAGATGTTCAATTCATTGAGGAGGAAGCTTGGGATGGAAGCATAGAGAAAACAGTGAATGTTAAAAACTGTTTGTCTCATGATGAAGATGATGAGGAGGTCGCTGAAATGCATCCCCAAATAGCAGCGCCAACACAAGGACAGCAAGAGACACCCTTGAGAAGAAATGAAAGTGCTTCTTCAAGCACACCACAAGGAGGAAATTCAAGTGCTTCTTCAAGCACTTATACACCAAATGAAAGAGGTAAGAAGTTCAGAAATTTAAATGAAATTTATGAACAAGAAGCAGCAAATGAAGGTATGAATTCTTTATTTGCTTTATATTGTCATGTTGAAGACCCTATTCATTTCGAAGATGCAATTAAAGATAAGAAATGGATAGAAGCTATGGATGAGGAGATGAATGCCATAGAGAGAAACAAAACATGGGATTTGGTTGAGCTACCAAAAGGCAAAGAAGTCATTGGAGTGAAATGGGTTTACAAGACCAAGAGCAATGCTGAAGGTAAAATAGAAAGACACAAGGCAAGGCTGGTTGTCAAAGGGTACAAGCAGCAATATGGGAGAGATTATGAAGAGACTTTCGCACCGGTTGCAAGAATGGAAACCGTGAGAGCAATGTTGTCCATAGCAGCTCAAAACAAGTGGAAAGTTTACCAAATGGACGTGAAGTCAGCATTCCTAAATGGAGTGTTAAAGGAAGAGGTTTACATTGAACAACCTCTAGGCTATGAGAAGAAAGGTGAAGAGCACAAAGTGTGCAGATTGAAGAAAGCTCTTTATGGGCTGAAGCAAGCGCCAAGAGCATGGTACAGCAGGATAGATTCATATCTATTGGATAATGAATTTGACAAATGTGAAGGAGAACCCACCGTCTACATCAAAGAAAATGATGGTAAAATTTTAATTGTTGTCTTATATGTTGATGATGTTATTTTCACAAGTAATGATGATCAGCTCATTGAGAATTTTAAATCAGTCATGAAAGAGGAATTTGAAATGACTGACATGGGTTTCTTGAGATACTTCTTAGGCATAGAAGTAAATCAAAATGAAAAAGGAATTTTTATCTCACAAGCTAGATATGTAAATCAAGTGTTGGGCAGATTTAACATGCAAGAATGCAAAGCAGCGATCACTCCCACAGTAATGGGATTAAAACTCAGCAGAGAGGATAGCAGCAAGGATTTTGATCCTAGTTTGTACAAGAGTATTGTTGGCAGCCTTATGTATTTAACAGCTACTAGGCCTGACATTATGTTTGCTGTTAGTTTAATTTCCAGATTCATGGAGAGACCAAAGGAAGCACATTGGCAGGAAGCAAAAAGAATTCCGAGGTATGTCAAAGGTACCAAAAGGTTTGGAATTTTATATACTACTTCAGAATGTTCAAATTTAGTTGGATACACTGATAGTGATTGGGCTGGAAGTGTAGATGATCGGAAAAGCACTTCCGGTTATGTTTTTCATATGGGTTCAGGAGCCATTTCATGGGCTTCCAAGAAACAGCCAATTGTGGCATTGTCTACAGCAGAAGCAGAGTACGTGGCAGCTACAGCAGCAGCATGTCAAGCAGTTTGGATGAGAAGGATGTTAAGGAGCTTAGGCCAAGAGCAGGTAAAAGGAACTGTGATTTATTGTGACAACAGTTCTGTTATTGCATTATCCAAAAATTCTGTGTTTCATAAGAGGACGAAACACATTGACACAAGGTTTCATTATATCAGAGAGTTGGTAAATAATGGAGAAATTGTCTTAGTACATTGCAAAACTCGGGAGTAGGTTGCAGACATTCTAACCAAGCCTTTGGGACAGAAAAGTTTTGAATTTTTGAGGAAATGTCTGGGTATGACTGATAACCCAACAGTTGAAACTAAAGGGGAGTGTTGAAATATTATTTTCAACTGCAGGGCTTGTCCTTTGCCATACTCCTGTACTGATGAATCAACAACCATACCTCTACATTGATGAAACTGCCATTAAACAGTCGCAGCTCCAGTCTTTTCCTGAATCAACCATTACACAGCAATTTATTACGGAATGGTGGTCACTCACAGAATGATGGTAATTTATTGCTGTAGTTGGTAAATGTAGGTAGGATTTTTAATTTTATTTTATTTTAATTCATAGGTATAGTTTTTCTTTTACGGCAAGTAAAAAAATGTGAAGTTCAGTTTTTCGTTGAATCTGAAAAATAGAGTGTAGACACAGCAGTGCGTTAGTTTTTTTTTTGGAACAGAGACAGAGCTCTCTTTGTAATGCACAGCAGTGCAGAAGTTTTTTTTATGTATGTAGTAGCGTGAATGTATGAATGTAATTTACACACAACAGTGTAAAATGTTTCAAGGAAGAAACAGAGTGTTACGGCAGCGTGTTACAGCAACGTTCTGAGTTGAAACAGAGTGTTACAGCAACATTAGTTCTGACCAGAAATAGAGTGTTTTGTAAATGCACAGGAGTGTAGTCACAACAATGCAGAGTGCAGACACAGTAGTGAAAAATAGCCTGTTGATTTTTCAGAGGAGACAGAGTATTTTGTTTTCTGTAATGTACAGCAGTGCAGACACAGTAATGTATTTTCTGTTTATAGCATGAAGTTTTTTTAAGTCTTGAACTGTCTTTAAAGTAGCCTTGTAGAAATCCCTCTATTAGAGGAAGTATTATACATGAATACAACTTCCCTTTTGCTGTGCACTGTTGAAATTCAGTTTTCAGAAAATATTTTTTTGCGTTGCTGCAACACCAGTTACAGCGTTGCTGCAACACCAAACTACGTTGCTGCAACACCAGGGCAGAGAACGATTTTTTTTCTGTTTTTCTAAGTTTTCTGTGTTAAAACAGAGTATAAAAACAGAGCATTTTTGTTGTCTATCTGTTATGGAATTTTCATAAATCTCCAACAGCACCCTTTCCCGCATATCCATACAATACTCGAGTAGGCGGGTTGAGGTTTGACGTGCGAGGTACCCCTTGCTCAAGTTTCTCTTTCCTTTTACCCCCCATTCTAGGCGGTTTGGAACATTATGATAATCTGTATTGGTATTGGTCGGAGACTAGCCCAACCTGGTAGCGGGCCAACAGCATTGACTCACCGTTTTTGTGCTTTGTCTCTCTTAATGGTACTTTGTATGACTAACTATAACCAGTGCTTTGTTGGTCCTAGCGCTTTCTTTGTTTGTGTCTTATTGGTGTGGGAATACAGATGGACAAAATATCTTGGACGATCATGCTTGCAGGATATGCACAGAGTGGGCTTGTTGGCGAAGCTCTAAACTCTTTCAGGCAATGCCGGAACACAACGTGGCTTCTTGGACAACCATGATTGGTGGATATGCTCAAAATGGATATGGTCTAAAATCCCTAAAGCTTTCTAGACAAATGCAACTTGTGGGATTGAAACAAAACTTTAAATCCTTTTTGTCAATGTATAAGAAACAAGATTGTTCCATGTACTTGTTTAGTTACCTTAATTATGTATTTTGTAGAAACAATTAAGACATATAGATTGGAGTTTTTAATGATCAATTTCACTGAATTGTGATCTATAACGCAATGCTTTTGACAGAAGATTTTGTATTCTCAACCTAAAAATGAACTTTATTATTGATTTGGTTATTCTTTGCAAAGAATTGACACCAGATTTCGTATTCTCAACATAAAAATGAAATGAATTTCGTTTTTGATTTGGTTATTCTCTGCAAAATTAACTGACATTGAGAGCTGGCATTCCTACCTTTCCCAATTATTTCCCAGCTACATTATCTCCGAGAGTGGGTAGGTATTCCATCTGCCATGCAGGCTTGTTATATTCGGATCAACTCTGACATTCCAATATTCCTATAATTCCAACTGGTTTACTCGTATACTAGATTTTTTTTGCATCAACTGCAACCAAGAAGCGTGGGAAATATAAGAGAAGTTTCAGAAACCATCTTCCTAGAGCAATATAGGCGTATTTCCTATTTGCAGACCTTCAGTACATAATACAAAAAGCCCGTTAAGGTAACGATGCCTTTTCCTTCTTAGAAAAATGCCAAGTAACTGTATTTGAATTTCAGATAATCTATCCATGAATTTCAGTTGATGGGTATAATATTTCTGTCTCATAGAAACAAACAGATATTTCAATTGCTCCGTCTTGTGAGATAGCAATAAAATGGGTGAGGGAAGCTGGCATGTGGAATCGGCTGATTCAACTAATTGGCAAACACCAAGTTTCGTAGCATTGAGAATCGACGAGCGAGGTGGTCCGGTTCAACTTTTGATCAGAATCACCGCTGTCAAGCATTCTACAGCTCTTACCTCGGAGGTATTTGACGTACTGGAAAATGAGAGCCTTGTCGTTCTCCATTCTCGTGGATCCTCCACCAAGGAGAACGTTCTTCATAACATCTCTTCATAGCATCCAAGTGAAGGTAGCATATATAACTGCAAAATCCTTCCTCAAGTCATTCACATATTGTGTTGGAATCTTCCACGCTTTGACTGCATCGATCAAATATTAGAGGACTTTATGTCATGACGAATAACCGACCGGAAAGCGTAGCCATGTACGTATTTGAGCCCCCGGGAACCTTGAATAATTTCTTCTTCGACTTCCCATGTAGGTGCTCGTACAGAGGTCTATCGGCCATCAACTCGTAGACCAGCAATCATCCGTCTTTTTCCTCGCGGTACCCCGGCAGATTCACCAGGTGCCCGTCTTTTGACCAGCAATCGTCCGTCTTTTTCCTCGCGGCACCCCAGCAGATTCACCAGGGGCCAACGTGCATAGGATGTAGAAGAGCAAGACCTTCAGGATGATGGCTAATCCTAAGTCGCAACCCACATGAAGGCATCCTTTAAAGGAGGCGATCTCTCCTTGGTTGTGATGCACTATTATCAATGGTGGCTTAAATGATTTTGATTTTCATTAGAAAGAGCACACTAAAAATAGCCGTCTCGGATTAGTTGGATTAGGCAAAACCCGAGACCCTTAAAGTTATGAATTGGGACTAACTAATAATTGTTTTCAAATCTTACGACAGAGATTACTTCAATCATTTCACACTAAAATCGGTGGTCTAAAACGGCACAAATGGTATGGGAGAGGAGTTTTTTTCATAGTGCAATGTCTTACGGCACAATAATACTTACAATAAGAAATTATACTAGCATTTGCACCACATGTTGCAAAGAAAACACCGTAAGGCAATGATGAGAAACAATAGCATAGAAGAAAGAAGTCAAAAGTTTATGCAATTTTGTTTCTTTATTGATGTTTTTTTTATCATATGTTATGTTTCAGGGAGATTCGAATGGGGATATCTTCAAAGTGAAGGATTTATGAAATATTTTGAAATTTTTCTGCCCGGAACTAGAGAGAACACTAATGTAGAAGTGATGGCAATGTCTATGGTAGACATGGAAGAAATTACAAAGAGATATTCCCAATTGTGAGATAAAAGGGAAAGTTGGTTGTATGGTGAATTTTGGTGCAATGAGCTCTTCTTCTTCAAGTACTTCCCATGGCCCTGTTGTTCCAACAGGCTCTGCAAAGATGAAATTGATCGAAGAGCCCCTTATAGTGGGACAGGATAAATCATTTTCGATTCTCGAAAAGCTGGTGTTGTTGACAAGGGTGGATCCGGAAAAACTCTTCTTTTGAAGACGCTCTTCAATAGCCAAAAGGTACGCAATAATTCTAAGGATGGTTTATTACTTTGGCTCACTGTTTCCCAAAGTCCCTCTTTTACAAGTCTTAGAAATGCACTCCGTACCCAAATAGCCACACAAAAAATGTAAATTTGGGCGAAAATATGAACGAAGAAGAGGTAAAGCGATGGTTGAATCAGACAGTGCACCAGAGCACCAGGTTTATTATGTTCTTAGATGATGTATGGGGATGCAATGCTACAGAATTGTTAGAGGAATTAGGTGTACTGTGCCCTGTAAGGAACCACTCTACCTCCAAAGTCATTGTGAGTTCCAGGGTTCGTGCTACACTCTTAAAAACAGGTGTCGCAGATGAATACACAATAACACTGGAGGACTTGTCGAAAGATGAGAGTTGGAAGTTGTTTGCTTGTCACACTTTTCCATATAATAATGGAAATCTGCCAGCAAACATAGAAGAGGGAAAAGCCAAGCTTGTGTGTAAAAGGTGTACAGGGCTTCCCCTCACTATCAAAGTGGTTGGCAGGGCAATGGCCGGGAGTACTCATCCACAACAGTGGGAATGGGCTGTCCAAAGGCTGCCAAACGTGGACAGTGTGTACAATTGTGTTAGGTTGAGTTATGATGCACTCGGCTATGAGGATGCTGACCTGCAATTGTGCTTTTTATATGGAAATCTGCCAGCAAACATAGAAGAGGGAAAAGCCAAGCTTGTGTGTAAAAGGTGCAGAGGGCTTCCCCTCGCTATCAAAGTGGTTGGCAGGGCAATGGCTGGGAGTACTCATCCACAACAGTGAGAATGGGTTGTCCAAAGGCTGCCAAACGTGGACAGTGTGTACAATTATGTTAGGTTGAGTTATGATGCACTCGGCTATGAGGATGCTGACCTGCAATTGTGCTTTTTATGTGTAGCTGCAAACATCTTGGAAGACGCAATCGTTCATTTCCAGTTGGCGATTCAGGTATGGATAGGGGAAGGCTTACTTGCCAAGAAGACGTTGGAACATGAGCATCGACCCGCTTATGATCCATTCGAGCTGGGAAGATATTATCTCAATATTTTAGCAGATCGTTGTTTGATCGAGCCAATGATGAGAGACTTTGATGGGCAAGTACTTTGTTTCAGGGTGCATGACTCCCTACGTGATATGGCAATCCGAATCGCAGAGGAGGAAGAAAATTTCTACTGCCGTGTGGGTAATGGTTTGACAGCTGTGAATGAAAATGAGTGTTTGGGCCGCATTCGGCTTTTGTTGAGCGAGAACATATTGACTTCTTTCCCCTAATCACATCGTCTACACAAATATGCTCATTGCTTCTCAGTGGAAATCCATATTTAACAAAGATCCCAACAAGGGTGATCAGGAGTATGATCTCCCTTAAGGTGTTCTCTTTAAGTGGGACGTCATTGAAATCATTGCCAAAGAGTATTGGGTGTTTGGAGCAGCTAATATATTTGGGTTTAAGACACATGCCCATCAATACGTTACCTGCATCTTTTACCAGTCTTGTAAATCTGGAGATCCTTGATCTTTCCTATTCTGCCATCCAAGAATTACCATCCGCCATCCATATGCTATGATCTTTAAGGAAATTAATCTTGGAGGGATGTAGAGATCTGCAATTTCTACCTCCCTGTATCTCAGGGCTTACCTCTTTGGAGCATTTGGAAACTTATGGTTGCAAGGTTTTTTTGGAAGAAAGATAAGGATACCAGATGGAAAAAAAACAGCTTTTATCAACAAATTGGCAAGTTTAACACAACTTAAAACATTACAACTACAAAATAATGAGGAAATTATTAGTGATGGCACACTGGGAAAGATGACTCAAATGAACTCCCTCACATTGTCACTCATAAAGCTGGAAATTCTACCCAACGATATAAGAAACATGTCAAAATTGAGAAGACTGGTATTATTAGAATACTTTCACTTGGTTAAAATGGATTATAATTTTTATGACTTTCAATATTTGGGCTATCTTAAATTTGTTGGTTGTCATTTCTTGGAAGAACTTCCACATCTACATAAACTCAAGGGTTTGAGGCAATTGGAGATCATTGAATGTCCTAGAATAAGTTTGTTTCCAACAAAATTTGGTCGCAAAGGAGCATTTCCTCTTATGGAAACATTTTCTCTTGCTTGGCTACCTACATTAAAGGAGTTGCCTGTAATAGAGAAAGGTGCAATGGCTTCACTTAAAATATTTACTATAATGGCATGTACAACATTAAATATATTACCAGAGAGTTATATGGATCTGAAGACACTTCAGAAAGTAAGAATTTTTGGTTGTCCAATAAGAAATATAGGAACTAGAGAGAACACTAATGTAGAAGTGATGGCAATGTCTATGGTAGACATGGCAGAAATTACAAAGAGATATTCCCAACTGTGGGATAAAAGGGAAAGTTCGTTTTATGGTGAATTTTGGTGCAATGAGTTCTTCTTCTTCAAGTACTACCCATGGCCCTGTTGTTCCAACAGGCTCTACAAAGATGAAATTCTTCTTCAAGTACTTCCCATGGCCCTGTTGTTCCAACAGGCTCTGCAAAGATGAAATTGATCGAAGAGCCCCTTATAGTGGGATAGGATAAAGCATTTTCGATTCTCGAAAAGTTTCGGAAAGACTCTTCTTTTGAAGACGCTCTTCAATAGCCAAAAGGTACCCAGTAATTCTAAGGATGGTTTATTACTTTAGCTCACTGTTTCCCAAAGTCCCTCTTTTAAAAGTCTTAGAAATGCACTCCGTACCCAAATAGCCACACAAAAAAATGTAAATTTGGGCGAAAATATGAACGAAGAAGAGGTAAAGCGATGGTTGAATCAGACAGTGCACCAGAGCACCGAGCTTATTCTGTTCTTAGATGATGTATGGGGATGGAATGCTGCAGAATTGTTAGAGGAATTAGGTGTACTGTGCCCTGTAAGGAACCACTCCACCTCCAAAGTCATTCTCAGTTCCAGGGATCGCGTTGCACTCTTAAAAACAAGTGTCGCAGATAAATACAGAATAACAATGGAGGATTTGTCGGAAGATGAGAGTTGGATGTTGTTTGCTTGTCACACTTTTCCATATAATAATGGAAATCTTCCAGCAAACATAGAAGAGGGAAAAGCCAAGCTTGTTTGTAAAAGGTGCAGAGGGCTTCCCCTCGCTATCAAAGTGGTTGGCAGGGCAATGGCTAGAAGTACTCATCCACAACAGTGGGAATGGGTTGTCCAAAGGCTGCCAAACGTGGACACTGTGTACAATTGTGTTAGGTTGAGTTATGATGCACTCGGCTATGATGATGCTGACCTGCAATTGTGATTTTTATATGGAAATCTGCCAGCAAACATAGAAGAGGGAAAAGCCAAGCTTGTGTGTAAAAGGTGCAGAGGGCTTCCCCTCGCTATCAAAGTGGTTGGGAGGGCAATGGCCAGGAGTACTCATCCACAACAGTGGGAATGGGCTGTCCAAAGGCTGCCAAACGTGGACAATGTGTACAATTGTGTTAGGTTGAGTTATGATGCAGTCGGCTATGAGGATGCTGACCTGCAATTGTGCTTTTTATGTGTAGCTGCAAACATCTTGGAAGACGCAATCGTTCATGTCCAGTTGGCGATTCAGGTATGGATAGGGGAAGGCTTACTTGCCAAGAAGACGTTGGAACATGAGCATCGACCCGCTTATGATCCATTCGAGCTGGGAAGATATTATCTCAACATTTTAGCATATCGTTGTTTGATCGAGCCAATGATGAGAGACTTTGATGGGCAAGCACTCTGTTTCAGGGTGCATGACTCCCTGCGTGATATGGCAATCCAAATCGCAGAGGAGGAAGAAAATTTCTACTGCCGTGTGGGTAATGGTTTGACAGCTGTGAATGAAAATGAGTGTTTGGGCCGCATTTGGCTTAATCACATCGTCTACACAAATATGCTCATTGCTTCTCAGTGGAAATCCATATTTAACAAAGATCCCAACAAGGGTGTCAGGAGTATGATATCCCTTAAGGCGTTCTCTTTAAGTGGAACGTCATTGAAATCATTGCCAAAGAGTTTTGGGTGTTTGAAGCAGCTAATATATTTGGGTTTAAGACACATACCCATCAATAGGTTACTTGCATCTTTTACGAGTCTTGTAAATCTGGAGATCCTTGATCTTTCCTATTCTGCCATCCAAGAATTACCGTCCGCCATCCATATGCTGAGATCTTTAAGGAAATTAAGCTTGCAGGGATGTAGAGATCTGCAATTTCTACCTCCCAGTATCTCAGGGCTTACCTCTTTGGAGCATTTGGAAACTTATGGTTGCAAGGTTCTTTGGAAGAAAGATAAGGATAGCAGATGGAAAAAAAAGCTTCTATCAACAATTTGGCAAGTTTAACACAACTTAAAACATTACAACTACAAAATAATGGGGAAATTATTAGTGAGGGCACACTGGGAAAGATGACTCAAATGAACTCCCTCACATTGAAGCTGGAAATTCTACCCAACGATATAAGAAACATGTCAAAATTGAGAAGACTGGTATTATTAGAATACTTTCACTTGGTTAAAATGGATTATATTTTTTATGACTTTCAATATTTGGGCTATCTTAAATTTGTTGGTTGTCATTTCTTGGAAGAACTTCCACATCTACATAAACTCAAGACTGGTAAAATTTTGTTACTGGATGGCATATAATAGACTCAGGTGGCCAACAGACTTGGTTTCCCATTTGGGCAAGTTGAGGCCACCAAATTTTTGTACATGGAACAACTTGTTTTATAAATAGAAAGGCCAGACTTGGTTTCCCATTTGGGCAAGTTGAGGCCACCAAATTTTTGTACATGGAACAACTTGTTTTATAAATAGAAAAAGAAGGAACTCCCGTAGCTTACAAAAAAAATATACACTTTCTACAAGTTAAATATTAAATTGATGATCGATAGACATACATATTTAAACTAAATGGTGGATGGGGTGGATGGGGATGTGTTGATTTTTTTCTAATTTAATGGATGACTAGGATTGTTGCGGGGTGAATATCCATGGAATATCCTTTGTCTAAGTGCAGGATCAACGGTTGTGGGAGAAAGAGAGAAGAAGTGATAAAGGGAAAAGGAAAGGAAAAAAATAAATTTAAATAATTAATTTGAACAGACACCATAGTGGAATTCTTAAATGAAAAAACTAAAAAAACTAAAAATAAAATAACTGTCTTGAATTATGAAAAGGAGGGCTTATCCAAAAATTGGAATTCTTCTAGTCAAGAAAGAGGGAAATAGTTAAAAATTATTTATATTCCAAGAATGGATATAACAAATAGGAAAACTCATGAACCTGGCTGGGGGGTTTATTCCTCATTTTTTCTTCTCGAAGAAAAGAGAAGAAAAAAGAAGTGAATAAGAGGAGTTTCTTTCAAGAATAAAGATATACTTAGATGGCTAAAAATGCCGAGGGGCGTGAACCAAAGAAATGAACAAATAAAAACAAATGTTGGTTACCTAATATCCTTGCAAGGCTACTGTCTAAGATAAATACAATAGCTGCCTAAAACTAGTGGGAGATAAATCTAATGTGCCTTGCGGTGGAAAATATCTCTGCTTAAGGGTAAATATATAGAAACTTGTAGTTTGCAAGGAGTTTCTACTCATATCGCTGGAAGAATTTCTTCCAAGCTCAGGGGAAGTGAGTGACGATTATTGTCTGGCTAATGGTCGGGAGGCTCGAATAGACCCTTTATCTTTTAGTGTTTTCAGATATGTTCTTACCTTTAAATATAAAGATAAAAGAGATCTTTATTTTGTTATAAAATTTTGTATACATATGAAATCCTTGCATAGGGAATGAAATAAAGAGAGACAAATCGTGTACAACAATAGAGTTAATAATCTTATAGAAATTTTCTTCAGCGCAAGATATATATAAACAAAAAAGGCAGTTAAACCTGGTAAGATATGTTAGTGTAATATCTCTTACCGATATGCGGGGTATGGACCAAACTTAACAAGAAGCAGGTATATATTCGATGTGCAAGGGAACCTGTAGGTTCGAATTTATCAGAACACAAATTTATATGTATGTTTTGTTGAAATAAAATTGCATGTGTATGTATGTTTCGTTGAAATAAAATTGCATGTGTTTCTTTATTGTTTAGAAAGAAAAAAATGGTATTTGGGACTAATGCAGGCAGCTTGTTATATATATACATGTCTATTATTTGTAAGAAGTACTTAAGTTTGAAAAAAAAACAAAAACAATAGCGTGTTGGTTGTGGAGTGGATACTTTCTCAATTTTAGGAACAGTAGCAAAAGAAAAATAAAAAAATATGTAAAGGTGGGTTATCAAGGACTCTTTTCACCCAGGTTAGCCCCAGGACTGAGTCGAGTGACTCTGAGCCCAGGGGCAGTCCTATCCTACAGAAAATTGTATATATATATTTATGGAGAAATGAGGAGAAAACGAAGTTGCATGTAAAATATTTTCACCATAGGAGGGTTTGTAAATACAAAACCTGACAATTGTTATTACCACTGAAAAATGAGCAACTACAAGACCTACCTAGCTATTCTAATCATGAGGCGAAAAGAATTATAATAATGGAATTAGAATAGACGTATACAAAAGAGAGTAATAGAAGACACTCTCATTATTGCATGTTTAACATTTATCATGTTATGCAATGGAGCCAATACAATTAACATTTCTAAAACAAGGTTTAGCAAAAAGACAGTTCTACCAAAGAATAACTCCATTTCAAAATAACACTATATATCCGTAGCTAGAAGATTTATGGTACCTTAAAACAAAATAAAATTTCTAGAACCCATGCGTATATATATAAATACATGAGAAACATTCTACAATCCTTAATTAAAAAACAAAATTATGCATAGTGTTTAAGTTCAAGGTCGGGAAGGTCGTAATTTAAATTACAAAAAATTCCAGGTAGGGGTTCCAACGCTGAGGGTCTATGAATCCCGTCAAACCAGAAAACTGGACACGGCCTCTATTTACAATTAAATAAGGAAAAACTTGGATGAGACAGAAAAGAAAATTTCAGAGTGGATCTCATCGATTTCATACACCTGAGAGTAACGACTAGAAACCCCAAAGTAAATTTTACGACTAGAATTCACAGCGTAAATTTTACCACTTACCAAGAAACCCCAAAGTTAGGGAGTACTTCCCCGTAGTCACAAATTCATGAGAGTGTGATCCGGTTAGTATCCAACTTCACTACCTGATTAGAATTGTATATAAACTCTGACCGCAATGAAAATAGTTCATTAAGAAAAACAACCGGAAAGGAGGTTGAATTTTACAAAAGCATGCCCGTTATAAGCTCGAGTTGTGTACACAGTAATGTGCAGTCGTCTAATCACCATGGGAAGGCTCCACTACTATGTAGAACCCTGGGATGGGTGCAACCATAACGAAATGCACCCACTGAGGGAAACCCTTCTTTCCCCATGATAGAGAAGGAGGAATGAGACGATGCGGCTACGACAGGGATATCAATATTACTGTTCGCCTGAGCCGATAATTCCCCAAATTGTTGGTGTTGAAATTGCAGCCATTCCTGTTGCTGTAGGTTTTGACCTGCAAGAACAGAATCCATTGCAAATATGGTCAAGTTGCCATTGTTGCCCCGGTTCAGGCCATCCTCCTCCTCTTCTTCCTCTTCATCTTCCCGCTGTCCAAGGCCCGTCTGTGCAAGAAAATTCTCCACCGCCGCGGCCTGAGTAGTCTGAAAATTAGGCCTGTGAATGTCTCTCCAGACTTGATCAAGACTTCCCCCGGCTGCAACGCTCACCTGGCGCTGCATGGCACAAGGTGGGGAGCTGAGAAGGTGGGTAACTGTATCGATCTTCGCCGGAGTTAGTAACCACGTGGAGGTATGGATAGTTGCTGGTTAATCTGACGGTAGAAGATGCTTCTATCGTTTAACATAGATAATCGATGGTTCATAATCGTCCACGGTAGCAGCTGGGGGTGTTCATTCGAGAGGGAACGCCTTACGGCGTAAATATAGCAATGATCAAAAATCAATATGGTCAATAAATAAAATACTTTAATTTCCATTTTAAGTTTACATCAATTTACACAAAAAAGACTAAAAGTTAAAAAAATGCATTTGAGTATAAAAAAGATATTTAATTCCTTCAGTACTTAATATATATTTGTAGATAGCATGTGAAAATAATATTATTAATCCTCGAGGATGTATACTCATGTCATGTTCAATTGACATGGAATATTTAAAAAATAATATTAATGAAAAAAATAACCATAAATAAAATATTTTAATATTCATATTAAATAAGATAATTTTATATCAATTTTGTATAGAGAAAATTAAAATAATTAATTTTTTTTGTATGTTGAATTTCCATATTCAATAAAATGTATAATTTATTCTATTTTTAATATGAAATTGATATATAACATTTAAAAAATATTATAAACCCAAAAAAAGTTTAATGAGAGTTCTAAATCAAATATTTCAATATGCAGATTGAGTAAATGAATTTAACTATCATAAATATAAAAAAGCAAAGAGGGTTTTTTCATTTATAAGTGAGATGTTTTCTAATTAAAAATATAAATATAAATTTGCAAATTTTTAATATGGTGGGTACATCTAACTTTTTAATATATATCAATAACAAAAAACAGAGATATTATATTTTATGGATATATATTTTTTACTTTTAAATATAAGAAATCAAGTATTAATATATATGTAAACTATGTATATATTATATAAATTAAGTGAAAATAAAAAACATAATATAATTAAAATATTTTATTAATATATTACTCAAAATAATCATAAATTAATTTATTAAAAATTAACCAAGTTAAATTTTTTAACCATACAAATATTTAATAAAATTTACTAACTTGACATAAATATAAACCTATCTGTTTGCAAGGTTTGATTCAAACTTATTCTTAAATAAAAATATTAAAATGAAATGAAATAAAACATGTTTTGAGTTACCCGGTTACAAAATTTCAATGACTCATCTCCCGAGTACATGTAGCCATGGCAAGCGTTCTGAAGTATATCTCAGTAAATATTTTGTTTTTTTACAGATATTTTCTCCCAAATATTTTGTTTTTTGCCAGATATTTTGTCTTTTACAGATATTTGCTCCCCTGATTCGGCCGTCCGCCACATCTGCTTTTTCCATCTAATTATGACAGAGCGATTAATCACGAAGCAAGTCCATGGCAGACTCTACGAGGGATGAAATAGGTAGACGATGCCTACTCAATCCCACACTGCCGGAGAATGTACTGTAACACTCCAACTCCGATGTCGTCTCCATCACCGCCTCCAGAGCCGTCTCCAATTCCGATCTCATTTCCATGTTCAAACTGCTTATTATTGCAACCCTGTCCATCTCCATCACACCGATCAGAAGCTCGATGCTAAATCTTCTAATACTCGGAAACTCCTTTGACGGACGCGGGTGCCTCCCGAAAACCTTTACAAGTTCCAAAATCAGCGATCTCCTTGTTATACCGCCGGATTCTTCGAACAGACGATCGAAATCCGATTTGGTTATGAACTTGAAGATCTGAGCAGCAAGTCCTATTGCTGCTTCCTGATGCTCACCTCGTTTCTCCATCACAAACTTCAAGACCTGAAAAAAAAACATGACAATAAATTAATCCATCCGATGAAACAGTTGTGAGATCGAACCCCAGTGCAGAGTTGTAATTTCAAAAAGAAATGCTATTAATTGAATACATTCTTCTACCTTCGCTGCCGTTGCAGTGATTTTCCTCAATTCAACGTAATCTGCCTCTGAATATGCGCACAGATTCCTAAGAATTCTCGCAGCATGAAAACCCCGGATTGGGTCGTCCAGCACAGAGATGAGGCTCGGGATCAAATTCGGGCGATTTTTCCGCAGCTTAAGGCTCATCATTCTTCTGCAGTTTTGTTTATTCTCCAGTGAAAGCAGAGCCAGGGCTTCTCCTGCCTTCCTCACCAGCTCCCTCGTTTCATCGTCGCCCGGTCCTCTTGTAATATTAATCATCTCCATCTGAAACGCAGAGAAGAGACAACGCAAGACACCACCAGTGCCGCCGATGCTCTCTCGGCCCTCTTCTTCGAGAGCCAGACTCGTCAATGTGTCGATGGCCAGGATTTGCAGACCATGCGTCGTTACTTCTCTGTAATGAAGAACTTCTCTTAGATTACTTATGGCGAAGACTATTTCCGAGATGCCTCTCCTTAAGGCCTTTCCTGTAGAGCCTGTACTGCTTGCCAGCATTCTCATGAGCTCCAGAGCGAGCTCTGCGGTCTTGATTTGGGATTCGGGCGCTTTGGTATTTAGTTCTGTGAGTCCTATGATTTTGGGAAGCAGCCCTCTGCTGTTTCCGATTTTAGAACAGTTTTCGTGCTCGATGGCCAAGCTTTTCAGTATCCGCAGTCCCAGCATACTGAAAACCGTGTAATTGTATGCATCCCCGTACAGCCTCGAATGGATTTCAATCTGTTTGCTATCGTAAAGCAAAGACGCTATAGATTCCATGGACCCAGCGATGGCCGTGACCCGAGCGCGATTCTTGTCTTTCTTAACCAATTTGGAGATGATCTCTGCAGCCGCCCTTCGAATCTCCTGCTCCTGATGGTTCTTCCAATTCAGCATCTCGATTAGTCTCTCCACCACATCTCGCATGCTTATGATCGCCCTCAAAGTGTCCTCGGCAAACTCATATTTATTCACAAGCGCCGACAGAACTCGAGCCCCTGTCAGCTGTCGATCATTTATACCACCGGACTGCAGCAGCTCCATGCTGTATGACACAAATTCCATCTTCAAACCATCGAAAACGCTTCCATTGACGCACTGCGAATATGTATCATAGAAAAATCGTCGAACGGTGGGGAGCTCTGAATCACTGAAGCCATATTCTGTGTTCACCTGTAACAGCAACTTTCGTACAATGATTGTCCATTGCCAGTAGGCCTTCTCTAGCAGGAACAGAAGCGCTTCGGCTAGGGACATGCCATAGAAAATAATGAGAGACGCTTCCCGATTCTTGGTGTCGCTACCTGAATCTTCGCCGAAGTTTCGCCTGGCTAGCCGAGAGAGGGACAAGGCAACGCATGTCAAAGCCGACACCAATTG
Source organism: Pinus tabuliformis (assembly GCA_031772625.1). Lineage (NCBI taxonomy): Eukaryota > Viridiplantae > Streptophyta > Pinopsida > Pinales > Pinaceae > Pinus > Pinus tabuliformis. Next base: position 1,105,872,707 of record CM062804.1, on the reverse strand, counting down.
CAGCCAGAAAAGTATCTGACTGGCATTTCTGGATATGGAGAGCCACCCGGTATAAGGCACCAATTGAATCTTAGACGAGGACCAAGTTCTCTTCAATAAATCGTGATTCTCGACAGCAGAATTTACTTCCCGGACGTTGAGCTCCCGGTTCTGGTTTTTCTTGTGTTTAAAACACCCGCAGATTCGTCTTAAGATAAAGTTTTTCCCATTAATATAGAACCTGCCACTCAGCCGTTTGGCCTCGTTCCTGAGCGTGCCCGCAGATATTAGGGTTGTCTCATGTTGCCATTCCAGCTCGTGGCTTCGGCTGAAGATGCGAGCGCCTTCTGTCAACAATATTATGCTCACGAACCAGAAGTCTATCTTTTTTAAGGTTACTGCAAACCCTCCGAGGAGGACGACGGTGGCCCAGACGAACGCCAAGGTTCCAAGCCCGCTGGCGGCCTTCTCCAGAATTGCAAGCCTGAGGGCAAACAGAGTAATTTTCTTCTCGGGAGCTGTGACCTTATCACTGCGACTCCGGGACTCTCGAGCTTCAATTGTCTCACTGTGTGGTTCGAATGGAGAGACCGATTTGCGACCTTTACGCGCGGGCAGTGATGTAGGCGATATATCTAGTCGGACGCTCGGCGATTCTGCTTCGCCATTCCTGTCTGTAACAAGACCAGCATGTCTAACCGGTGATTTCATTGGGCAAGATAGCAGTTGGTCCTTTATTGAGCAATCGAAAATTTCTGCAAAATCTCGTTTAAGCAAACTGAAATTATCCTAATCTATTCTATCCACCCGCCACAATTGATATATAATGAATCATCAATATAGAACATTTCCGGTGTGTTCTTGTGTGACACGGCACTCTATGACCTTCAGAGTATTCTAAACATTCAACGATTTCGACTCCGCTGAATTCTTTTTTGCTTTTTAACATTTTTTTGACCAATTCTTTGAATGCGTGGAACTGTAAATCTAAGTACTGACGATAGAAAACGTGCACCAATTTTGAATTTTGAAGCGTTAAACCTATTATCCAATGAAAATACAGAACATTGCAATTGCGTTAAACTCAGTAGGTCGATGTATGTCACAAGTGGGCTCAAGTAGGTATACAACCTGGTTGGTGTCCGTATAAGGATGCCGGGGATGGCGGGAAACCTTTGTGTTTCGGTCAACGAAATTTTGACAGAAATTTAAAATCAATCACTCTCTCAGTTTCGTCTAGGGCTGAATGAAATGCACGAGAAGATTCAATTCTCAGTCGCCAATCAGATAAATACAAAAGCAGATAAATATAAGATTAAATACGGTGCTCAGGTTTCCACGTTGCTTGAGTATCTGTCCAAGTCAGCGCTATATCAATACCGCCGTAGCACGCAATAGACCAGCAGGAACGAGCCACTCTTACCGTCGCCGCCTTCTGGAACCGGCCGCGGTAAGAATCGCTGGTTCCGTGCTCACGCAATAGACCAGCAGGAACGAGCGAGTCTTACCGCGGCCGCCTTCTGGAAGGCGGCCGCGGTAAGAGTCGCTCTTTCGTGCTGGTCTATTGCGTGCTACGGCGGTATTGATATAGCGCTGACTTGGACAGATACTGAAGCAACGTGGAAACCTGAGCACCGTATTTAATCTTATATTTATCTGCTTTTGTATTTATCTGATTGGCGACTGAGAATTGAATCTTAGAAGGCGGCCGCGGTAAGAGTCGCTCTTTCGTGCTGGTCTATTGCGTGCTACGGCGGTATTGATATAGCGCTGACTTGGACAGATACTGAAGCAACGTGGAAACCTGAGCACCGTATTTAATCTTATATTTATCTGCTTTTGTATTTATCTGATTGGCGACTGAGAATTGAATCTTCTCGTGCATTTCATTCAGCCCTAGACGAAACTGAGAGAGTGATTGATTTTAAATTTCTGTCAAAATTTCGTTGACCGAAACACAAAGGTTTCCCACCGTCTTCGGCATCCTTATACGGACACCAACCAGGTTGCGTGACTTATTTGTTCGTTTAATTTCAAGATATTCTCAAAATCTGTATTTAATAATTTAAAAAATGTATATGTATACTTGAGCCCACTTGTGACATACATCGACCTACTGAGTTTGATCTTTCTACTTCTACTTTATTGGTTGTATAGGAAGTTTTCACCAGGTTGCGTGGCTTATTTGTTCGTTGAATTTCAAGATATTCTCAAAATCTGTATTTAATAATTTAAAAAATGTATATGTATACTTGAGCCCACTTGTGACATACATCGACCTACTGAGTTTGATCTTTCTACTTCTACTTTATTGGTTGTAAAGGAAGTCACAATTTCAATTGAAAACTTCTGTTCCATCAACCACATCTACTACTTTGACCAGGTCAATTAGAGGGTAAAGCATGACATGGTATGTACTACCAGGCCAATTAGAGAGTAAAGCAGGACATGGTATGTACTACCAGGTCAATTAGAGGGTAAAGCATGACATGGTATGTACTACCAGGCCAATTAGAGAGTAAAGCAGGACATGGTATGTACTACTTTGATATCTCCAATTATAAAATTTACTAAGATTATGACATTTTCTATCTGTCCACTTTATATTGATGGGTGGCTGAGATAAAAGACTTATCCTTCTCATATATCTGATCATACAATTCTAAGCTATCATATCTCTTTCTTTTTATTTATTGAAGCCTCTTTGCTTTTGAGTAAACAAAATTAAAATTCATATTACGTAAGATTTGGTGTATTTGACTTTACGATTTCATATAAGAAAATCAAAGGGTGTAATAATGACTATCCCAATTCATACAAAATTAAAATAAATTGATAAAGACTATTCGAGGGGATTGCATTCCTATAGGGATCCTAGAGACTCTCTCTTAATATAAAATCTTAATATTTTTCTACAAATGAATCCTCAATTTCAATGTGAATAATAATTTAAAATAAAATAATGATAGAATAGGGCAAGACAGTTAAAAAGTTGCAATCCAAATGGTATCATGAAAGTGGTTATGGATAGTAGTCCATCTCGAACATTCGAAAATAGTATCAAAAATATTGGTCAAACCAAATATTTGAGAAGTCCCCAACACAATCAAAGAATGTCACATGGATAATGCCTCAATTTGGATGTAGCATTTTTAATGCTAGAAAAGTGTTATGCAGTTATGTGTTGAGTATGTGTATGGAGATGTTATCTAATTTTGGTGGAGTGTGATAACATTTTTGTTTAAGGAACACATAGTTGTGAAAAAGTGGGTGTGTTTTTTATAAGTTTGATTCTCAAACTTTTCAGGTTTAGGGTGTGGCTAATGAATGAATACATAATGAATGAATATATATTATTTTTATAAAAGCATGGACATGCACACGCATGCTTTAAAAATTATTGCATGTAAACGTTTTAAAAAATAATGCATGCACATTTCTCTATCTCTTAAAATAAAAAAACAGATCAGACCCCCACAAAACAATGATAATACCATCAAATAAATTTTTCCAACTCAAAGTGAATATGGTGCAGGAGCATTCGTCAAAGCTTATAAGACCCATGAGTCTTATTTCACATTTACTAAAGGGAGTGGGTTCCCTAAATTATTTTTTTATTTTCCTAAGTTTATTTTGAATTTTAAAGAGATTGGAATGTAATTTGATTAATAGGGAATATCTCGTGACTTGTAGAGATCTTAGGAATGAAGAGATACTTTGTGAGAAAGTGAGAGATTTCTGGATCTGGACTAAATTGGAAATTGTGATAATTAAAGGGAGAGGTTAGAGGTGTGTGTGAGAGGGATATGATGAAGGCCATTTGATTGCATATCAGGCCTGTGAATTGTGTAAATTTATGGTGTGATTATAAATTAAAATTTGACAGTTTGTCAAGAAAACTTGTATGTGTATTTATGTATATTTCCGAATTATTGAAGGATTTGAACGTAAAATTTGGTATCTTTCTACACCTCTTTAATTTATGCGCATGGATGGTCAAACCCCGAATGTTTTTTATTCTCCTTCGAAATAATTGAAGTTACTTGATTTACAAGTTGAAAGCTCAGTTTTCTTTGGTATAATGAGCTTGAAGTATTGGAATACTTTGGGCAATTAATTGTGGAAGACTAAAACCTTTCTGCACCATATTTTTCCTTAGAATTGGTCTGCAAGTCTATTGTGAGCCCTTAATTGTATCAGGTGATCTCTTGAGTTTGTTGATAAGCACTAAGGAATAAATGTCACAGTCTAAAATCTGGCGGATTGAAGATAATCGACAAAAATTATGTGAATTCGGAGGAGTATTGTGGCCATAGAGTGCAGACAGGTGTCAAGGTAAATCTGGCAGATGAGAAAGAAATTTGGCAGACTGCTAAAATTAGTAGAAATCACAGGGAAGCGGTGATTGTCTAATCAGAGGAGATCGACGCATATCGCATCAAAACATGCAAGCAGATTAACATTTTAAATGGACTCGATGTGGTTATTAAAAAGAGTTTAAGGTTTAAGTGATCGGGCCGTCTGTTTAATAGGTGATCGGAAGCATATCGCTTCAGAAAGTTCACACAGGTTAACATTAGAAATGGATGCGATAAGGTTTTATACAATGAGATTAAAACCTCGTTGAGTTTTTGCCATCAAGATTGTTTGTTGGTTGATTGATTGGACGATAATCGTGCATGAACATGTATGTGGGTTAACGGACCTGTTGTGACCCGATATGTAATCAAAGAGGATTAAATTTTATTTGAATTCCAGTCACACAAGTCAAACGATCGTTTAATTCCAGTTGTGTTTAAGCATATTGCATGCGAAAGGAGTCACACGACTGTGTGAGTTGAGATACTTTGAAGGATTTCTACGAAGGAAACTTCGGCCATGGGAACAAGATCATTACATAATAGAAAAATTAACCAAGATTTGTGGGATCATAAACCAGAGGTCTGGGTATGTGAAAAGATGCAACTTTGCTACATCAGAATACGTATGTGTTCGTGGTACAAGTTCAATGCTTCATAGGTTTGCTACATAGAGATAAGTTTCATGTTTTTTTTAATCAAATTAATTTTTTTAAAGGAATTCTTTTTTATAGTTGCATATTTATTAAACATAATTATGATGGTTGAAACCCTTAATCAAATCAACAAACTAGCCTCATAGTATAAATTAAGAGGCAAATCTCAATTCACAAACACATATTACAAATTATTTAAATTAATTATTGATTCAATTGCTCAAGAATATAAGGGAACCATCATGATTCTTATTAGCCACATCTTTTGACAACATTATTTCCTCTATTAATCGTGTTCATCCTCAGTTGATAAATATCATTGAATATAGAACTAGGATGAGAGAATTTTTCTCCATTGGTATAGTAAAGAGTAAGTTAAAGATTTCACTATCACCAAATAAGTGATTGTGGGGTTATTTATTGACCCAAGAACCAACCAAACCTTTGATTTGAAGAACATACATCTTTCCATGGATTGTTGCACATTCAATCCATGGAAAGGAAATTTGATCAGTTGTTGGTTTATGATTTTTGATAAATATCCTTGTAATAATGGGGATGTGTCATTATATTTCCTTCATAAATTGTGGTTTGAGTTCATAATTGGTCATCGTGTTAATTGTTTTGACATTAGTGAGTTCTAGGGGTTTGGTGTTAGATTTTCTTAGGATCGAACAAATGTTAGGCATAATCCAATGAGACAACACCGGCTCCTAGTCATATGGCCAACCCCCCTTGGCCCCCCCACAATCATTTCAACTTATGGATCACCTTACTAACACTAGCAGTGAGATACAATGTCTGTCACATGGACTAGTGCAACAACAAATCATTTTTTATGACTATCAAAGGAGTATTCTAGACCCCCAAGTGTAGGACATTTAAGCCACATTGATTGTAGATAGTCGACTCCAATAGGGAGGACAATGTATCTAGTTCGAGTCTAGAAGCACCACATCAATGCTCTCATTGTGGGCATACTTTCCATGACCCATCCTATGCACAAGAGATTTACGGGTCGAGTTATTATGATTTTTAATTAATTCTAAATAATTGGTTATAAATTTGATTATACAATTGAAAAATAGTCAATAAACATAACTTTAAAGTACTTATTTCTTACTTTTTCTTTTTGGCATGTATAGATGCTATGAAATGATATGTTGCCATCGAGGTAGAAAGACACTAGTTTTCTTAATCTTGATGCAACCATGGTTGTAACATTTGACATTGCGGTGTGTCACACATATTAGGTATTTAAATGATTTTATTCTTGTCTACTTCAATGATGACTTAGCAAGATTTTAAAAATCTATTGTTTTGCAAATGTCCAAGCTATTTAGGAGAAATTAAACCTAATTTTGTTGTGTTCTCACTGGTGTACAATGAAGCTTTTGAGTAGCCATCTCCACCTAGGATTAGAAAACTCACTTCCCACCCAAGTAGCATATGTTAGATTACATATAACTCTAATGTGAGTTTCATTACCTTGGTTTAGTTGAATTTGATCCTTTTGTAAGCATATTACAAGTGTATATGCAAGTGTTACTGTTCCTAAACCCTTCCCCTACTATACCCACCCAATTTCATCCTTCATTGATCCATAAGGAGCTTCACTAGGGGAGCAATACCACACCACATGTGTTCATATTAGGGGATATATATTGAGGAGATAATGGAATAACATATTGAGCATATAATAGTGGGAAAAGGGTTTTTATATGCTATTTATAATAAATAGAGCTCAAAGTTAATGAAAATATATAAAGGGGTGTAAAAAATGTTAATGAAAAAATGGATACTTGCGATATCTAGTGAAAGTAGGGGTTTTTTAAATTGGGAAGGTGTATTGGGTTCATATTGGTAGGGGGTTAAACAAAGTGATTTTTAGAGATATTTTCCAATATGTAGTCAAATTAAGGGTATTGTTTAGTATGCCATGAACACGTGTTATGTCAGAGGTTGATTGAGTGAAGCCCCCATGCATTGATCCAATTTATTCCACATTACATACCAAGTCCGACCATTTCCCCTTGTCCACCCCACACGACCACTAATTTTTGACATTCCTATTTCCTCCTTTAGAGTTCTTACCCCTATTGTACAACGAGTGCAGATGTATTTATTCCAATACCTAGTACATTTTCATTACACCCTTTCACCATTCCCACATCCATTCACCCTACACCATTCAATCATCAAAACCCTCCTATCACTATATATGTTATTGCAACAACTAATATTAGCTACATTTATAGTTTTTGCATCTACAATTGCTACAACCACATCTTATCCAACTCCCATAATTGGCTTAGAGCATGTTGTCGAACCATGTGCTCCAAATCTTGTCAGAGAATCCACTCTTTCAAAAACAAGTATTACATATACTATAGCTACATCTATAGTGGTTGGATCTACTTTTGCTATAACTACATCCTCTCCAACCCCCATCATTTCCTCAAAGTAGGCTATCCAACCAAGTTTTATGCCTTCATGTTAGGAAGGGAAATTTTCTCCATTGCATCAAATATTCATGATAAGGCTAATTATTTAATCAAAATCTTATCAACCACATGAACTAAATTTATTTTACACAATTTTTTTTTTTTCCAATTAATTGATTGTTGTAATCATTGCACGAAGGCATTATTGATAGGCTTGTATCACAAAGGAGGACAACTCCCCAACCATTTGCATTCATGTTTGAGGTGAGTTTCTTAAGATTTTAAATATATTTGTGTTTATTAAGTGTCTTAACCGATATAACTACAGGAAAATAAATTGATATTTTGTTCTTTCCTTTTATAGCCTAGAGAGGCATAGTTCTTTGGGATGGAAGAAGGCTTGATGTTTCTCCATCTTGAAGGGGTGGAATATATATTTTACAGATGAACTCAAGAGTGCCAAGGATGAAAATGGTGATTGAGAGAGTCATTATGTACATTAGCCATGATGTGGCAGTTTCAACATGAGATGTCATTTTGTATCTAGGGCATTAGTTGTCATTCTCTCAAGGTTGGGCGTGAGTTTCCATTAGGTATGTGGAAACAACATTTCACGTTGTATGAAAATATTTAGTTGGACGAAATTGAATATAAATATGTGACTTTGGACTTGTGTGTCATGACAAGTGCGCACTTTTTTAGTGCATTGATGCTTAACTATGTCACTTATGGTAGTTTTACCTTATGGAAAGTTTACCATTTGTCTCACCTTTAAGTGTAACATGTATGTATATTTATTATGGGGCATCATTTAATTGTGTTACTATTGCTTAATTTTGTCACTTAAGGGAGTCTCTTATGGTGAGTTGGGTATAAATTAGTCACAAAGGTCTAAACAACAATTTCATCCATACAATGTTTCATTAGCTCATACAATTCATAAATTTAATGAACAAAGATTACATCCTATAGAAAGTGCATAAAAAGAAAACTTATTTTTGCCTCTTAGGAAAAAATGACACTATCCACACTTCGCCTTAGTCATTAACAAGGTTTTTCACACTTAGCCTTAGCCATCATACTATAGTACAAGATGGAACAAGTGAGACTCTCTGAATGTTTAATAGGGCATCCAAAAAAATAAGAAACCTTAGCCACACACTGGGATTTTAAAATTTCACAAAGCTAGGGTTATCAAATTCCACATCACTAGGGTTTTCAAATTCCATAAAACTAGGGGTTTTAAATTGCATAGAACTAAAGTTTTACAAATTCCACTTAAATATACATCAACAAACATTTATAACTTGCAATGCAAGGTCATTATAGTATGTTTACTTACATTTTATAATTATGTGTTCAAATTTGAATTAACTATGACAAAATTGACTAAACAACAATTCCATACATATGCATTATACAAGTCATACATAAATGAATTTTACACTTTTATGGAAAATCCCCACACTTATTTTAATTTCGATTCTCAAAACTAACCCCATGCAAAGTAGAATTCAAAATTGTAAGTACAAAAATGTTAACTGAAAGTCATATATACATACACAATTTTTCTCTTACTATTTTAGTTTCTCTTTTATCTCTTTTGGAATCAAGCAATGAATGTTAGAATCCAAATAAATAATAAAAATCATTTGTTAGAAGATAAATAAACAAGAGAGGATTGAAGAGAAATGATGTATCTTGGTTTCAATTAGTAGTCATTCTTTAGATTTCTTATGTATCCTTTTAGTTGATGGATGCTTGATTTATTAATGTCTTCACTAGTCATTGAGAGTCTAAATTAATGTCATTGTAGCATCTCAATTGTGTCCTTATATTACATTATTCTCTCTTGATTGTTTTTTTTGTTTTTGTTTTTATACTCTTGAACCAAATTCACATGGTGTCCCTAAATCGATCGAAGAAGCAAATTGAAACTCACCATAAATTTCAAATCGAGTATCAAATGGGAAAAAAGTTGATTTCGTTGGACTCCTATCACCTGGTTGGAGGTAAAGTAATGCCCCTCCTAGGATTCCATAGGAAAGAAAATGGTTTATATAAGGAAATTTGCGTTGAGAAATCTAGGGCATTAACATTAAGTGATTTCTCTCTTATTAGTGACTTCTTGCGAATGATTTTTACTTCTTTAGATTAGGTTCTTATTCTTGTTATATTATTAGTGTTCTTCTTCATCAAACAATAACCAATGCATGAACATAAATAGGCAAGAGACACAACATGTAGGCTATGAGCCAGGGCCAAAACCTCTCATTCTTTGAGAGGAAAACCCACACAAATTATTCTTATATAGATTCCAATTAACGAATACCAAGTCCAAGACCCTTGACGTATTAGCCACTCCATGACCAAGACACTAGATCCCTTGACTGTCTTTTCTTCTTATTTCCTCTTCTTCCTCTTCGACCTTATTAGCTTCGAGATATTTGTCTGAGTTATTCTCACTTTCTTCATATTGAGATTCCCTTTCTGTGAGACTTCCTTGTTGTCATGGCATCGATCTCTTTCCCTTGTGATATTATTGATATCCTTCCTTAGCACTGATGCCTTAAATTGGGGTTTTATTGTAATATGTTGCAACTCCTCCATTATCATGACATCGAACTGTACTTCGCATCATTGTAGTCTTCTAGTCACTGTGCTTTGGTTACCCAAAATCATAAGGATCCTAATTCCCTTGATCATAATGAAATCTGAACTTTCTTCTTGTATCTATCCACCCAAAACAGAGATATGAATTTTTCGTGTTGTATCTATCCACCCAAAATAGAGATCTGAATTTACTTGTTGATTGTGATAGAGTTCCAAAATTATCACTGTTACATCCATCTGAAAATCTTAGAGGTGTCACCGAACTGTTGACTGTACTTCATCACTGAAACTTCAGAGGAATCCAAACTTCTGTGTCTTGCTAATGTGGAGACCCTGCCCACCTATTTATAGTGGTTTTTACCATATAATAAGCTAACTGATACATCCAAATAGGTGTGTATCCAAACAAATTAGCTGATATGAGTTCCTTTCTCTGTTTTAAGCGTGACTTGAAGAGGATTATTAGTGCTTGTTGTTGGAGGGCTATTTGACAATGCCATTGACTCAAATACATTTGACTCATGCCCAACAAGGGTTCATCGTACATGAAATTGACTCTTTGACCTTAATGAAAAATCCTAAGGCTCTTAATGGGAGCCACTAACAAATAAAATATATTTCCCATGAAACCCATGAAGCAAGGCATTACAAAAATAATTTTATTCTCTTATTTTCATCATTTACAAAGATCGTAATTACATGTCATTATGAAGGCCGAATCTAGTTAGATTTCACAACACTTCCTCTTAACTAGGGAGGTATTCATAATGGTACTTGGTCATTCTCAATCTAAATAATTTCTCATAATAAGAATCAGATTGGTAACCCATTTGTCTAGCATCATATCAACCAGCATTGTCACATAACAATGCCTTGACTAATAGCTCTATCCACATGATCATAGCACAATGTTGGTGAGACTAATGATTCATAGACACCATAATAATTGTCTCTCAAGGTATATTCTCCACCCGTTTGTCCACAAAGTATGACCTACTTTGGACTATTCATATCTTGGATATTTAGTACTCAAATAATATCGGTCCATGACTACTCTTATCTTGGATACCCTATCTCATCCTCAAAGAGTATCGATGCTAGATGATTACCTAATCCTCCATTATGTCTTTCCAAGTGAAGACCAAAATGATGTGTCTATATCTCCCTCTCAATTAAAGAGGACATATCAATTCAAATAACAAAATGTACTCATTCCTACAAAAGGAATGTACCTAAGCTCCCTATTGGCTTCAGAATTTCCAAGTTTTTTTCAAGTAAGAAACTTTCTTTCAGACTCCCTCTTGATTAGGGACCTACATCAGCTCCACAACCAAATGCTTGAATATATCCTTCCTTTAATGTCATGAATTTATTTGTGAAGGAGTCTTCATATTTTGGGGCTTCTTTGTAGGGCACAGACATCCATCACTTTCATCCATGAGTCAGTCATGTCATTATACCTTTCATCATAAAGTGATCCATTAGCCATCATCTGGCCTTACTTCATGTCATGCTTCCTTCTTCATGCCATAGTTTCAGAAGGATCTTAAATCCTTCTATATGGTCCTCTTGGAAGGCATCCACAGTTATTCCCTTTACAAACCTGCGTAAACCCATCCAGATATTTGTTCAAAAATAAGAAATGAACACTTAAATCAAAATTACCTTTGTGATGGTCTATTGTCATGACATCTTCTAGTTTGCATCAACATCTTTCATACATGTTTACATATCTCCCAAATATATCCATTGTTAAGGGTATCTATTTTTTTCGGACTTCTAACAAAGTCTTCATATCTTTCCGGGAGACTTCCTAGTCAAATCTTCTTGGTATTTCAGATGTTGATTTACTTTACCATGGTTTCATATCTCACAATCTCTTCCTTCCTTTTATTCACACATTTAATTCCCATGAGCTTCCATTCAAAGTTCCTCAATTATAGTCAACCACCTCATACTCCATATGAGGACATACTATGTTGATTTCATCTGGTGTGACACATGCCTTCCGACATTCTTTGGGAGGAGGATATTCATTTCCTTTGATCATGCTTCTCAAAATAGAGCAGTAATCCAAGTTACCTGAAACCATACAACATGACTTTATAAAATCAAATACAAGCATACATACCTCATTTACCTTTAGGTCATCTAGGCTTCTTTCAACAACTTCCTTGATTGAAAATATCTTCATCCCCTTGATCTTCTTCATCTCTTATGTCATCATACCATCATACCATGAATTCCACAAGTTGGATTTCATGATGAAACACTTGCTTCCTCTCTCGATCGATGAATCTTCTGATGAAAATTCCATTAGAGAATCTTAAGGATCTTGCATATACCTATCCAACAGATGTTTATTTTTTGACTTGATGTATGATGAGCCTTGTCTTGGATGATATATTCCTTTCCTTAAGTTTCCAATGTGGTTCCCAAGATCTATATACTTCATATTTGATTATCAGACATCCTTCATGTTTCCTATGATGATATCACGAGCTCTTAATTCTAATGCGTTTCCTCTTCCTTGGACTTCCTTCTTTCATCTTCATCCACTTCTTCAGTGAAATTGACTTCTTCTCTATTCTCCTTGTTATTGCCCTTGAACTTAGGACAATATTTCTTGTAGTGCTCATAGCATTGAATCTTAGCTATGTTCTTATTTCCTTTTGACAAATGTCTGAACACTTTTTACCTCAACCTGTCTTATTCTATCTTTCATAGAAACCACAAGTTGTTGAATGGGATAGCCTTCTTATCCTCATAGACATTGTTGCCTTGTTCATCATTTAGTGCATTTAGAACAATGAGGATTATCTCTCCCAGATATTGCAATTGAGATATTATGAAGATAACCATTTATCCTTTGATTCCTTCAATTTTAGTAGATCATATCTAAGTGATGAGACCTTCTTTATCATAGCTTCATAGAATAACTCTACTAGTATATCATATATATCTCTTTGATAAGAATCCATTTCAATGTATTTAGAGGAGACCTTTCCATTGATATGTTCAATGAATTTACTTTCTTCAAGGACTATCTTATCCTCCTTTTCCATGCAAGGAATTTCGATGACCCAACCATCTTATAGATCTCCTTGCAAAATTAAGTCATTTTACCAAATTTGATTGTAGAATGAAAGATACTTACTTGACAAGTGAAGACGAAATCTTCAACTTGATCACTTTGATGGTTGATGAAGAAGATGTATTAGTGATCCTTTTGGATTATCTTATTCCAAATGAAAAACCATTCTTCCATAAAGGAGATTTCTCCTTCAACGCCTTTAGATCTATCTTCCTTTGTTGATGGTGATTGATGAGGATGTTTTGATGCTTCCTCATATGGTCGTGTTCAAGGATAATGAGGGGATCCTTGCTGCAATTATAGGGAGCTTGTGTTATATCTTTTGAATATGATCATAATGCCTTCTTTCCTTCAAGATATTTTGAATTTTTGGTGGTGAATGAGTGCATATCAGAAATGCTTCTAGGATCTCCAAGATGATGTGATCTTATTCCTATAAATGCTTCTCTTGGATTTATATACTTAGGTTGCCTTGCTTTGTAAATCTATTCATCTTGATGAGGGTCTTTGTGGTCTTTTTCTAAGGACTATAAGATCCAACACTCTTGTTGGTGTAGACTTTTAGTTGCCTTGATTTGTAGATCTATTTACCTTGAGTAGAAATAAGGCTTTGGCCTCGATTATTTGATGATCACAAGACTTCTTTTGAAGTAAACTTCCTCCTTTAATCTAGGGGTTTGATTCTTCAATGTAGATCCTTAACTTTGCTTTGCTTTCTTTCTTAAGACCTGATCCTTAAGGGTCTCTTTGATTAGATTACCTTCCTTGACTGTCACCTTAACTCTGATACCATGTTGAGAAATCTAGAGCATTAGCATTAGGTGATTTCTCTCTTATTAGTGACTGCTTGTGAATTCTTTTTACTTATTTAGATTAGGATTTTCTTCTTGTTAGATTATTAGTTTTCTTCTTCATCAAATAGTAACCAATGCATGAACATAAATATATAAGAGACACATCACGTAGGCTATGAGTGAGGGTGAAAACCTCTCACGCTTTGAGAGGAAAACCCGCAAAAATTATTCTTATAGAGATTCCAATTGACAAATACCAATACTAAGACCCTTGACCTATTAGCCACTCGAAGACCAAGACACTAGATATCTTGACTGTATTTTCTTCTTCTTTCCTCTTCTTCCTCTTTTACCTTCTTAGCTTCGAGATATTTGTCTGATTTATTCTCACTATATTCATATTGAGATTCATTTTCTGTGAGACTTCCTTGCTGTCATGGCATCGATCTCTTTGCCTTGAGATAGTACTAATATCCTTCCTTAGCACTGAGACCTTAAACTAACGTTTTACTGTAATATGTTGTAGCTTCTCCATAATCATGACATCGAACTCTATTGGGCATCATTGTAGTCTTATGGTCACTGTTCTTTGGTTACCGAAATTTAGAGGGATATGAATTTCCTTGATCGTAATGACATCCGAAATTTCTTGTTGTAGCTATCCACCCAAAATAGATATCAGATTGTTTCTTGTTGTATCTATCCACCCAAAACAGAGATTTGAATTTACTTTTTGACTGTGATAAAGGTCTAAACTTATCACTATTACATCCATCCTAAAATTTTAGAGGTGTCACCAAATTGTTGACTGTACTTCATCATCAAAACTTCTAAGGAATCCAAACTTCTATGTCTTTCTAATGTGGAGACCCTTCCCACCTATTTATAGTGGTTTGTCCCATATAATAAGATGATCGATATATCTGAATAGGTGTGTATCCAAATAGATGAGTTGACATGAGTTCCTTTCTCTGTTTTAAGCACAACTTGAAGAGGAGTATTAGTGCTTGTCGTTGGAGGGATATTTGACAATGTTATTGACACAAATACATTTGAATCATGCCCAATAAGAGTTCTTCATACATGACATTGACTCTTTGACCTTAATGACAAATCCTAAGGCTCTCAATGGGAGCTACTAACAAATAAAATCTCTTTCTCATGAAACCCCAGAAGCAACACATTACAAATATAATTTTATTCTCTTCTTTTCATAATTTACAAAGATCATAATTGCTTGTCATTATGAAGACTAAACCTAGTTAAATTTTACAACAATTTGGAGCTAGGATTTTGTTAAGTAAATATCAATGCAAATTTTACATAATGGGGCGCATTTTGCAAAGCATTATCATGAGTGATTATGGGTAACATTCTTGCATGAAACTTAGCCAACAAAAAATGCTAGAGTTTACGAAATTCATTTCTACTGATCAATTTTATTTCCATACCCCATACCAAATTCACAATGTGCCCTTGAATGGCTCTTGGAAGTGAGTTGCAACTCACCATAAAATTCAAACTAGGACTCAGATGAGAAAACCATTGATATTGAACTCTCGGCACTAAGTTAAAAATATGAACACACCATTTCTACGATTCCATAGATTAAAAATTGGTTTATTTGAGGATCGTCAGAGCTAGGGTTTTGTTTAGTAAATATCAATGCATTTTTGCAAAAGGGGGTGGATTTTTTGAAACATTGGTTTAATAAATTATGCGTATTGTGCTCAACTAGGCCTTGGCCAAACATAAATTTTGGATCTTGTAGAACTCATTTGTGCAAATTCGTTTAGTTTTTACCCCAAGGCCAAGTTCACAATGTGTCCCCTAATGGCTTTTGCAAGTGAGTTGCAATTCACCATAAAATTCAAATTCTGAATAGGATAAGAAAACCATCAATTACATTGGACTCCTAACATTGGGTTATATCTAGGGACACCCCTGTCCTAGGACTCCATAGGTTGAAAATTGATTTATTTGAGTATATAAATATTTAGGGTTTTGTTCAATAATGATCAATTGAAATTTTGTAGAAGGGGGTGTATTTTGCAAAACACTGGCTTGGGTAATTATGAGTAATGATTGGTTGAGGCTTATATATCACTTTATTGTTTTTCTAGTCATTGAAAAAAATGATTAAATCTTTAAATTTCACTATGAGAGAGCCTCCCATGTATGTTTAAATTATATTTGACAAATTTGTGGGATGTCATAAGATTAAGTAGTCCTTAGCATTGGTTCAGTTTCATATATTAAAAGGGATTGAAGTACATTAAAATAAATGAAAATTTTATTGAAGACTTTCTTGTGGATTAAAATTTTACAAGTCATGGGGAATGGAATTAGATAAAAGAACTATCAATATTGGAAAGAAATAGAGGAATGACATCACCTTTATTGAAATATCTTAAGTCAAATGATCAAATTGTCTTTGATTTCAAGCTTTGTTTTCGAATATATTTGTATGTGTGTGTGTGTGTGTGTGTGCATGTGCACATGCATGCAAACATATTTTTTAATTTCTATCCTATTTCTTTCTTTTTATGTGATGGATAAATTGGGTGGTTCAATAAAAATGAAAAATGGTGACTAGATAGTGTTCTAAAGGATACATGGCAACTAGTTGTTAGTGCATTTTCAAGAATAAATGGCTATATGGAAAAATGTAATCATCTTCAAATCCACTTCATGAGATTCATTAAAAATTCACACATTCAATACAACACAAACTTTCAGCAAGGAAAATCAATTAAACTATTTGCGTAAATGTGGAAATCAAGACTAATGAGATGATCATGAATAATGAGGGTTTGTTTGGAAAGGAGGAAGGAACTAAGGTCCAACATCAATGGTAGAGGTGAAAGCTAATATAGCCAAAACATGCAAGTTCATAACTGACAAATCTTATCCCAATAATGTATTTTCATATTTATCTTCTTAATATTGGTAAGGCCAAAATTATCTAAGTGAAAGTCGAAGGAGAAGCTCATCATTGAGTTCAAAACCAATTTTGAAGGTGGAAAATCTTTGGGGTTTGGCTTGATTTTTGAAAATGTGGAGCATGCCAAGACATATGATCCTAAGTATGGGCATATGAGGAACGAACTTGAAATCGGTAGATATGAATCTAATGAATATGAAGGATGGGACTCATTCATGTCGACAAGTAGGGAAGTTATTATCAGAAGGAGACCATGACTTTTGCACCAATCTCTAGTGATCTGGTGGTTTTTTTATTTGGAACTTTTATGAAACCCCAAGAGGTCATGTATATTCTTCAACAAAAATGACCTATACTAATGCATCTTCCTCAACAATCAAAATTGAAAATACCATCAAATTTAAAACTTTAAATTTCAAAACATTAAATTAACATATATGCAAATTCAAACTAGCAATATAATAGTTCGACATCAAATAAACAAACACTTCAATTCATAGAACATGTACCATGGAATATACACACACACACACTCAAAATTGTCTCATTTGTAAAAATGACACAAAAAGGCCCATAATGGCTTCAATATACAAATGGCATTTCATGCCCAAACACAAAAGTATGGAATATGATGTCATATATACAAAATGGCTCTCAATGGTGACTCGTTAAGAACTTCCACTCACTACCATCATTTGCATCTCGATATTGTCAATATTTGTACCACTAATATAAGAAGGAGCTCATTTTTTCTTTTTCTTTTTGGGCATGCTTTGTCTCTTTGATGGTTTCACAAAGAAAAAATATTCTCATTATGATTTTTTCAGTGAATTATTAGACTTTACAAATTGATAATTTAAAATTAAATCTAAGAGAACCCACCATATATGATGCAATAAATCATGAAGGTGTTTCCCTCGTTTGTGACTCCAAAATAAACACTATATTTCCTTGCAACATTTGAAAGAGTCAAAAAATGAATTCAAACAAAAAATCCTAAAATCAATTTACATAACTTGGCCATAGAGAAGGGAAAATTAGTCAAAACCATGCATTAAAATAATCTTAGTCATATGTAAATACATTAGAAAAAATGATTCGTAAGTAACATATATGCTTTGAAATTTATTGCACAACAATCCACATACTCAGTATAGAATATAATGTTGAGCATTCCATTCTACCTCTTTTGTATAACTTTCTTATTTCATTAAAGTACACTCTCTAGTTCATCTCTTTTGTTAATGGTCTCCATTAGTATCTCATGTTATGAATGAGATAGGAAGTAGCATACCTTGTGAGAAATCCTCGTAGACATGTTTTGTAGTTGAAATTTTGTACCAGTGACTAAGTGTGTATAGAAATACACCACTACACCTAGTCTATAATCCATGAATACATACCACTAATATTTCTTTATTTTCCATCTAGTGTAAGATATTCACCCTTAAAAAACATTGACCTAGTTGGAAATTTATTGACTTCATCATCAATTAATGACGTATTGAGGAATTGATTCCCCAACATTCATCATGTCAGCTAATAATCAATGCCACATTCATTTTATTTTGAGAAACAACTGCATATATCTGTCCTAAAAATTGTAATTTATGGTAAAATGCAAATTTATAGGACTTAATCACATAGTTAAATAAAAAACAAAAACAAAACTCAAAAACAATGTGAAATGTCTATACTTGGTTGTATAAGATTAGATATATGGTCCTAATATATTGAAATGGTTGATTCACCCTCCTCTAGTAAGATTGTTTCAAAAATTACATGTCGGTATACCAAAATTGATATATCATCCCATTCATCAACCCATTCCATTTATTCACAATCATCCCATTCACCACTGCTGTTAAATTGTAGTAAGCAAGGGCTTCATTTAACTTGTGCCTTAGTCAAATGGAGAAATTCGAATTTCCACATCAATGGGATGAATTGAGTTGTATTCAGAAGGAGTGACATGACCAAGTCACTTAGTTAAGTCAGTCAATTCAAGTTTATGGGCAAGAAGTAGAGTTGTACATGACTTGATTGCTAAGATATAGAAATCTAGTGGAGTTATAGTTAACAAAACTCAATTATCTAAGCTCTAGTCATGAATAGAGTCAGTAGCAGTTCAATTGAGTAGTTGTAACTGTTATTAGCTCACAGATCTCTCATATAACTTGTCAATATACTGAAAATAACTTTTCTCATGCATGGAGTTCGAATTTCCTAGTTGAATGGAGGATAAGGGCATCAATTTAATCATTATTTTATACTAGTGAGTGCAGTTGAGGTTTTCTATTGGTAATTGTGCAAGAAAATAAGAACTTTTCCTATTCTTTAGGAGATAATTTCCTCAGTAATTGTGCAAGGAAATAGGAGGAGCAAGAAGCCTAGATTTGGATAAATATTTTCCAGAGCAGACTCAGGAGGAAGAGATCAATATTGTAGTGTAGGTGGAGCTTCAAGGATTGAAGTTGTCATTATGATAGATCAAATTTATCATATGATATAATACAAACAGAGAAGGGGTTTTCCCCATTAGGTTCCCCAATAAAAATATTTTGTTCATTATGATTGAATGATTGCATGCGTTTCTATTGTATCTTTTCCTTTCCATAGATTCAGTAGAAGAAATTTGTGCCTATTGTTTTCCGTCTGAATTCATTAGCAGCTGAAAATTTAGAGTTACTTCTACATGGTATTAGAGCTATTGAAGACAACATAAAAACCAGGTTCTAGATCTTCTCTCAGAAAAATTTCAAATAAAAAGTTTTTGGTGCAAATTTTCTTCAGTGCAAGAACAACATCTTTCAATGGATTAAGGCTTGAGTATACATTGGAGGGAACTTCAAATTTCTATGCTTAGAAAGAAAGGATGGAAGTTGTGTTGTATGAAAATGGAGTACTAGAGTACATACAAACTAATATTCCAAAACCACCAGCATCAAATTCTCAATAGTTGGCACAATGGAATAAAGACACAACAAAATCTAGGAGGATCATCCTGTAAGGAGTCAAAGATCATGTGGTTTCGAATTTGCATGGTAAGGAGACTCCATTTGCAATGTGGAAAACTCTGATAGATCTATTTCAAAGCAACAATGATGCTAGTAAATTGGCATTGAGAGATAAGCTCAAGAACATTTGAATGGGTAAAAATGAAATTGTTGTTCAATACCTATCAGAATTCACTTAGGTGAGAGATGAACTTGGAGGAGTTGGAGAAAATGTGCCATCATCTGAAATTGTGAGCTTAGCACTCCTTGGCTTTCCAAAATCTTGGCAAAACTATCAGGATTTAGTTAATGGAAGAGATAAGTTCCCATATTGGGAGAGACTTTGGTCTGATGGGAGAGACTTTGGTCTGATTTGGTGTAGGAGTAGATTAGAAGAAACACTAGAGATGGTGTCACATCCAAAACTCATGAGGAGGGAAACTTTTATTTGGAAGGAAAAGGAAATGAAGACAAAGGAAAGAAGGCCCAAGGCAAACCAGAATCTAGCTAGAACCATGGCAAGAAGAAAGACCTCAATAAATCTAAATGTTTTTATTGTCATGAGTATGGACACTATGCAACCAAGTGTCTGCACAAGAAATCAAGTAAGAATTTTGTAGGAGCAACAAGAGGTGATGCTATCACATGACAATTCGAGTTGGATTTTACCCTCATTGCATTCATGGAAAGTACCGTATGAGGAAGTGTATTCTACTTAGATTCTGGTGCTTCATTTCATATGATAGGAAATAAGGAGTTCTTCAACAACCTGGAGGAGAAGGACCTACAATTACACATAGAACTTGGAGATGATGGGAGGTATAATACCAAAAGGATTCACATTGTCACCTTTAAGAGGGATTCTCTCATATTGACCTAAAGAATGTAATGTATGTGCCTGGTATGAAGAAAAATTCAGTTTCTGTTGTTGTACTTGAAGATCATGGATATGAAGTGGTGTTATGTAAGGGGAAATATTATCTAAAGCATGTTTCTATTGGACATGTAAAAAAAATTGGTGTTCGGGTTAAAAATATATACAAGCCAGAGGTGGATACATGTGTTGCATTTTGAAGTAAGATAGAACATGTTTAAGGCCTAGATGTTGGAGAGCTATGGCATAGGTGCATGGGACACCTACACCATGGAGCTTTGAAAATAATGCAACATATCACCACTGGACTTCCAAAATGCATCCTTGATCAACATTATGTTTGCAATGGATGCACTATTGGAAAACATGTTAAATCATCCTTCCATGGCCGAGATAGTAGAGCTAGAGCCATCTTGGAGTGAGTTCACTCAAATGTGTGTGGACCATTTTCTACAGTCTCAGTTGTAAAGCACAGGTATTATGTGATCATTGCAGATGACTTTTTCCACGAATGTTGGATCTATTTTATGAAAAATAAAGATGTTTTTTATTCAAATTTTGTTGAATTCAAAGCGTTAGTTGAAAATGAGACTGGAAAGATAATTAAATCCCAGAGAAGTGATAATGGAGGATAGTATGTGTCTAATGCCTTCAAAGAATTATGCTCCAATGAGGGTATTAGAAGGGAGTCTACTGCACCTCACAACCCACAACAAAATGGTGTGACAGAGAGGAAAAATGGAATCATTGTAGGGGCTGCAAGAGAAATGTTACATGACTAGGGACTACCACTATACCTATGGGCATAATCATGCAATAGAACTGCTTATTTGAAAAGCAGGAGCCCTCACAAAATTCTTGGAATGATCACACCTTAAGAGGCTTTATCTGGAAGCAAGCCAAATGTCTCCCACTTTCGCATATTTGGATCCATGATCTATTTTCATGTCTCCAAAGATAACATAAAAAAGATGGAGCCTACTATAGAGAGGGGGATCTTTATAGGATACACAAAGACACCTCATATTTACAAGGTGTATATTCCTTCACTTAGGATGACTCTGATGAGGAGAGATGTCAAATTTGATGAGGATAAGGCCAGGAGAAACTCTCTAGAGTGAGAGTTAAGTATCCCAACAAAGGAGGAGCCTTATTTAGATCCAAAAGTTGTTTTGGAGTAGCTAAATTTGGAGGAGCGGAGAGCAGGTCGAGTGTAGGAACCCACTCACACAAAGCCTTCTAGAGAATGGACGAAGAGAACTATGGAGGCAAACAGGTTGGTGCAGGAAGCTCTGGAGCAGGTTGGAGCTCCTAGCTCCTTACACAGAAAGACAGAGATCACCAGATAGATATACCATATATATGATGCTCATGACAAAATTGATTGATTCTGAACCTTCTTCATTTAAGGAGGAAGTTTCCAAAAGGTGTGTATAGATGCCATGATGGATGAGTATGAATCCATCATGAAGAATCGTGATTGGGAGGTTATGCCAAGACCTGAGGGAAAATTTGTTATTAGCTCTAGTGGGTGTATAAGGTGAAACATGTAGTTGATGGCAGTGTTGAGAAGTAAAAGGCTAGATTTGTGGCCAAAGGCTTCTCACAAGTGGAGGGAGTTGATCATGAGGAGACATTTTCCCCCATGGAAAGATACTCTTCTATTATGACCATGCTAGCATTAGCAAAACAATTTGGGTGGAATATCCACCAAATGGATATTAAGACTACCTTCCTCAATGGAATGGTTGAGGAAGAGATCTACATTGAGCAGCCCAAAGGATTTAAGACATTTGACAGGGAGACACGTGTGTGTAGACTCAGGAGAGCCCTCTATCATCTCAAGCATGAACCTCGTGCTTGGTACACTTGTATAGATTCATATTTCAGTGGATTGGACATCACTAAGAGTGAAGCAGATGCCAATATCTACTAGATTTTGGTAGTTGGCAATTTTATCATCTTAGTCTTGTGTGTATATAATTTGATAGTTATAGGAGATGAGAAGTTGATCCATTCATATAAGGAGGACCTTGAAAGAGAGTTTGAGATGAATGATATGGGCTTAATGCACTACTTCCTTGGTTTAGAGGCGTGGTAGGGATATGGAGAGATATTTAATGGTTAGGTGAAGTACACCTTTGAAATCCATTAGAGATTTCATAAGCACGATTGCAAGCCCATGGAAACTCCTCTAGATACTACCTAGAGGAAAGGGGATGATTCTACATGAGAGGTAATAGATGGAACTATCTATAGATAGCTGGTGGGGTCCTTGATTGACTTCATGAACACAAGGCCCAATATTTATTTTGCAGTTAATTAGCTTAGTCAGTTTATGGTGGAGCCTACCAAGCTTCACTAGAAAGCAGCAAAACAAAATCTCAAATACCTCAATGGCATCGTAGGTTTTGGTTTATGGTACAGGAAGATAGATGGTGTGAAGCTACAAGGCTTCACGAATGCAGATTGGGCAGGGAGTCCATTAGACAAGAAGAGAACATAAGAAGCTATCTTCAAAGTTGGGTCAACATCAGTTCCTTTGTACAATAGGAAACAAATATCTGTAGCACTCAACTCAGCAGAGGTTGAGTAGATGGATCCTAGTCAACAAAAATGCGAGGCTATTTGGATGAGGAAGATCATGGTTGGTCTCTTCAGCAATGGGATGGAGCCTACATTGATTCACTATGATAATCAGAGTAGTATAAAACTATATGAAAATATAGTTTTTCATGATAGATCTGAGCATACAAACATCAAGTACCATCACCTGAGAGATTGTGTGCAGAGGAGGATCATCATGTTGCAGTACATTCCCATAGAGGAATGCAAACATATTGAAAAATGATTTCTCAAGAGGAAAGTTTGATTTACACAGGAGCAGGATAGGTGTGGTTCATAACCCTTTTCTTGCTAAGAGGGAGTGTTAAATTATAGCAAGAAAAGGATTCATTTGACTTTTGTCGTAGTCAAATGGAGAAATTCGAATTTCCACATTAGCATGATGACTTGAGTTGTAGTTAGCAGGAGTGACATGGCCAAGTTACTTAGTTAAGTTAGGCAATTTTAGTTTGTGGGCAAGAATTAGAGTTGTGCATGATTTGATTGCTTAGATATAGTAATCAAATGGAGTTATAATTAGTGAAAATCAATTACCTAAGATCTAGTCATGAATAGAGTCAGCAGGAGTTCAGTTGAGTAGTCGTAATGATTGTTAACTCATTGCTCTCTCAGTTAACTATTCAATTTACTAAAATAGCCCTAGTCACGAATGGAATTCAAATTTGCTAGTTGAGTAGAGGAAGAAGGCATCAATGTAATCATTATTGTATATTAGTGAGTGTACAATATTTTCATGTAGTATGTGATGGTTTTCTCTTTTTAATCGTCCAAGCAAATAGGAGCTAATTTCCTCAGCAATTGTGCAAGGAAATAGGAGGAGTAGGAGGCTTAAATTTGGCTAATTATTTTCTAGAGAAGACTCAAGAGGAAGATATTAGTATTGCAGTGTAGGTTGAGCTTCAAGGATTGAAGCTATCATCGTAATAGATCATTTTTCTTATCTGGTATAAAACAAACAGAGGAGGGGTTTTTCCCAGTTGGGTTCCCTAGTAAAAATATTGTGTTCATTGTGATTGAATGATTGCATGTATTTCTATTGTATGTTTTCCTTTCCACAAATTGAGTAGAAGAAATTTGTGTCTATTGTTTTCAGTCTAAATTCATTAGCAGCTGCAAATTTCAAGTTACTTCTACAACTACTACATGCTCCATGAAAACAAGCTAGTTTTTATGTCCATAATTCAAACAAATGGATGTCCACGTTGCAAAGTGAATGAAATTCACGAGTTTCGTAGAGTGTGTTGCAATGATATCAATTTGACTAATCTATATTGAAAACATCCCAAAAATTTCTTTGTGTGTGACTTGTCCTTGTTGATGTTTATTACACACTTTCTCAATATGAAATTACTATGGACTATAGATTTTTCATCTTAAATATGAGGATTTTTTTACAATGCATTGGTATGTAAATTTTGGATCTCAAATAAGGGAAAATTTGTTGTAGAATTCATCACTTCACTTTTTAGTGTAATTTTGATGCATGCTCCAGTCCCATCATGCTCACCTTTCACATGCCTAGTCTTAAATTTGTTTTGTATATGGGGCACATTGTATATTTTGTGAAATATATTAAACCGTTTGAATACATGGGAATTTTTGGGCCCACACAACCATATGATCAAATTCAATGTCGATACATCTATATATTTCTATCCTTCAAGTGATCATAGAACATTTGGAAGCAACATCACACATAATGTAGGCAATGTCGCATGTCATCACTTATGTAGAAGTTTGTCTCAATTATTATCCTCCTCTCATTATTATTATCCATCCCATGCCTATATGTGATATATACCATTATTATAACTTTATTTGAATTTTAATATTGACTCTTAATCTCATTTTATGGCTGAAGGGTGTAGTCCTTAGAAAAATCCACAATTGACAATACAGTTACAAGGGAAAAGGTCTTCCTGCATATTCTAATTTTTTCATCTTATAATCATGGTACATGCACACGTTGAAAATATATATCAATTTTTATAAAAAAAACCTATTTTAATCACACACCCAAACCCAATGACACAAAAGTAGCTTATAAAAAATATACATGTCAAATTGGAAAGTGTTGTAAGAAAAATTGCTACCTTAACTTGCATTGGACTTCACCAATGCAACCATTTTTCTTACTTTCCCACTATATTGTTCATAGGATTGAATCTATGCATCTACTATCATCCTCCCAAATTCATGCTCCTCACTTTCATGAATGCACTAGCACAATAATGCAAACACACTACACCTAGAGCATGTCCCATATAAACAATATTTATCATAATATTTTTGTCTGTAGGACTTTGGACACATGATGCAATGAATAAATTATATTAATCAAATTAGTTATAGTATGGATGAGTAATACAAAACAATGTTAGTATGAAAAACACGATGGGTACATCTGTGTCCTAAAAATAATCAAATTCTACAAAGTATCTACAATAACATGTGTAATCATCTATGCATATTATAACATATCAATATTTGCATTTCTTAATATATTTGGCATAGGTTCAATTCCATGCCCTCCTTCTTAAATATCTCATAGAGTTCTATTTGTTTCATGTCAAGGAAGTGCTTAACATGGGATTGATAGTATTTACAACCTTTTCTCAACATTAGCGTATCCCTTTTATTGGATGAAGGCCTAGTATATTCATGCCAAAAAATTGTATTACTTCCTTAACAACATCATTTAACCTCATGTCTGAATGAAGAAACCTACCAACAAAGGCCCAATAATTTGTTTGACCTCAGTTGTCAAGATTTTCTCTTGCAATATAGTACTTTTAAATTTATTTTATGTTTATTTTAAAATTTTCATATACATGACATCGAACAATTTTCCTTATGGACTTGATTACAATAGATTCTAATATTACAAAATGAGCCATATCATGATATTTTGAATGAGTAGTCTTTCTAATTACATTAAAATCATCTTGAATATTTCTATTAAGCAAAGTGTTGTCATTTATTTCAAGAAGTGTCAAGCTCTGAGGGGAGCTTGTTCGAGTTTTTTTATTAAGAAGACAACTGTCATTGATGTAAATTAATTATTGTTGATGTGTCTTTGGTGTTTGCATACTATTTATTTGAATGCATATCTTTGAGGGAGTTTGTTTGTTTGTTTGTTTGTTTTTTTTTTTTTTTTTTTAAAACAATAAATCAACTGAAGTTCTCTTACAAAGTACATGGTTGGATAATCCTCATAAATACCTTTCTAACGGTATAGGGCACTTTGAAAAATTCCAAAGGGATAAGGAGTTATGACAGTTTTAGTTTTGGTAGGGCTCTAAGGGCACAAGGTTTCACATGGGCTGAAAAAAGGCATATACAATATTTTTCCCATTAACTAACATAAATATTGATGGTGCACCATGGCTGGTTGGAAATTTTTGGTGTGGAGAGCCATGGTCTCGTAGTTGACAGAGTCCATATAAATGAATATTTTTTGTCAAACAACAGTAAAATTCATGTCCCATTATAGAGGGTTTGTGGTGTAGACATGGGTGTGATGACATAGTAGCGCCATAGAAATACTTCACATAATGGGAAAATCTTTGTCGATAGATATACATATTTCATGTCGCATCATACTAAGTTCAAAGGTGGAAGGTTATGTGTGTTAGCATGAGACAAACGACATTATATGAAGATTTTTCCTGATAATTATAATTAATGTAAATCTTGCACCCTAAGACTTTTTTTATTAACGAAGGAATTGACCATAAAACACAAGATCCCTAGGCCTTCCTTCTATACATGATCATTCGACACAATGATAAATGAAAAATGGCTACTAGTCAACACCACATGATGTCTTAGTCAATTGGTTGTGATGTCAACATATGATGACATGGAATTCTATGATAGTGTTAATGGTGATGGATGTCGCCAACAACTAGGGTGCCTCCCCACTATGAATTACCAATTAGACCTCACAACGTTTGGGATAGGAGCCCCATATGGTATGTAGGACCAACTACCATCATGTTGGTTTTCACTCTTAGCTGTCAAATTTGATACTGTTAGAGAAAGGACAAGAATGAAATGCTTGGAAAATGAAACAAATTTAACCCAAGATTGACAAATTGCAGAAAGAGGTACAAGAAAGTCACAACAACAATAAGAAGAAGTATGCCTTGAGATGAATCAGTGAGCCAAAACTGCCCCATACATACATGAACAACAACATGCCAGAGGTTAATTGCAAATTAGTTTACAACAGGTCACTGACGTGTGGAATAAGTAAGCACAGATTCAAAAGAAAACACACACAACAATTACAAACTAGTACATAACATATTTCCTATATAAAGGCACTCATACAAATACAATGAAAATAATGCACAACCAATACAACCACTATGAGTAAGCATGGGAAAAAATGTTGGAAATGAAGAAATTCTTATTAATGTTGTTGCAAATACAAGTACATATCTTGCAATCGATCAATGCCCAACAGTGGAACATGGGTTGCTCATACCATTATCCAATGCAAAACCATAGCCTCACTAAATCTCACCCTAATAGATGCCAAGAGCTGAGTGCCTATAGCTCTCAAGCACAAATCAACTATCTAATGCTATTCCCTAGCTCAAGTGCTAAAAATCCTCCCCCCCTTCTAATGAGGCATGAGGATACATTTATAGAGGTGAGGTGTTTGTTCACCTACTGCGACCTCTGGCCTACCCTCATGACTCTTGATCTTCCTCACTACTCTCTCTCATCTAGTGACTATTACATGCTCAAATGAATCTCAACAAAGCTACTCGTATTATGATGAGAAACATTTACAATATGATGGAAGAGAAATTGTGGGGAGAATAAAGAAGGTTGCTTGAAACCTTAATGCTTGTTGCCAATGTTGTTGCAATGGTATGGTGACTCATACAAGCTAACGAACAAGGTGACAATGTTCATTTACTATGTTAAATGTCCATTTTCTTGTGCATGTAGCTGTCATCAAGGTTGACACAATTCCTTGGGCTATTTCATGGGGGTAGTTAGCATGTTTGCTAAAACCCTAGTTGCACAACCTCTTGTAAGAAAACCCCAGTTTTATTCATGAAAACGATCTATCTACAAACAAACGAAATCGGTCATACATACTTTCCAACAAAGAATGAAATTAAAAAGCTTAATCACTTGATTAAAATTAGGGGCTTTCTTCCACTCTAAGCTTTAAGAGGATCATAGCCCATGTTGATTTTCCTTTTCCCTCGTGTCCCTTCATTTCATGGTCTTCTTTAGTACATGACTCAAAATCCTTTGCAACGTACTTGGATTTTTCTATTTGTGACACTCGCCTTGTATGCTTCCAACACATGTGGCATTGCTATTGTTATACTATATTTCCTTTGTATTCCTATAATGTGATTCTCATTGTGCCCATTGTATAATATGCCCAAGCCTTCATATGTTTTTTTTGTTGTTGCCAAAATGGGTGGTAGAAACCATCTATATGTTTGACATAACATTCATGTCTTTGGCTCTATTTCTTGTGTCTTTGTTCATGGCACCATGCTAACAACCATAAAACTTCCTTTTAAGTTTGCCAACATCCCCTTTGAATTGTCTTCATGCTTAAGGCTTCACATTTTTATTACATACAACTCTTCCCAGTTGATATTTTTTGTGTATCTTTGCACTCCATAGCCAAATCCATGTTCAAAACAATTTAATTGAGGAGAAGTGATATTCATTATATGGCATTTAAGCTTTAGGTGATGCGCGAAATAAGGAACATGGGATTTATGCAGTTTCGTTTGGCATATGGGAACTAGTCCCATTGCCTTTTTTCCTTAGCATATTAGTTGCCAAACACACATATAGGGAGGTAACCATGTCGAGGTGTGTATATTTATTAGGTAGAGAGAGCTTGATATGGCCGCAAGTGTGAATTACAAGACAGGTCGCAAGTTCTAGTCCTAGTGTCGGGTCTAAAATTGCACCTTGTGACCTCAAAAGAGCAAGCATAGCCAAGTCACAATTCTGGTATATAAGGGTAGTCACATTTTCCATCTGTGATAGGAAACCAGAGGTCCCCTGCAATTATACAAGTGAAGGTCGCACGAGGCACTACTTTAACATTTTTTCATGATGTGATTTTAATTGAATGGCGACATAGTGTGTAATGACTTCACCATTCCTATTGTCTTTATTGTGCATATTATCTTTATTACAATAATTGTAGTTTCCATAATAATATAATAACTTTGATAACTTTGCATAGGTACCCATTTAAATCCATTTCTCTTATTGCACTAGATAATTTAAAATATACTATGGTAATTGGATGTTGGGGTCACGACACATGTTCATTGCCCCTTTTATTTATAATATCCCTTTAAATTTTCTGCTAAGCATTTACTATACCCTCCCCAAAGAATTTGACAAAATTGTCTCCATATCTTTTTCTTCAAAGAAGGTATCGTGTGTCCTTTAATTTCAACACTCCTTTCACACATCAAACTCTCTACATTATAGGGTGGATTTCTAGGATGGACACAAACGATTAGTCTAGCTAGAGGAGAGGTCGCATGATCACAAAGGAGAGGGAGTCACAAGAATTACTAGTCCAGACAATTATGATTTTGTGACTAGCCTCTTAGTGAATTTGAAAAATGGTTAGGTGGCGAGGTCGCATAATAGTGGAGGTTTAGTGGATTGTCGACGGACTTAACTATGGTTTTATGACTTAGCGACCGAGGAGAGGTCACATAGTCCCATTATAGGATTGGTCACATATTTTGGTGAGGTTTTGGGATGAGATATTGTGACCTACAACGTTGACAGGGGGGTCTAGTCGCATATCTGGAGATGAATGATGATGCGACTATCCAAGTCGCGTTGTGGAAGTGCGATCATTCAAGTCACAGTTTAAAAGTACGACCTTCATGCGAGTCACAATTGGAAAGTGTTATCAAGTTTCATTTCAGAGTTTATCAAATGAAGATTTAATATATAATGATTTATGATGTGATGCGATGGGATCCTTCCAATGTTTCAATTCCTTTATGGTCTTCATTACTTATTCCTCATAGTGCTCCTTATGGTGGCACTATTAATTCTACACAAGATTCTATAGTGTTCCATGCTTTCTTTATCCAAAACATTATTAGCTTCCTCTCGCTCATAATACCTGCAATGTTGTTAACAAAAAAATATTTGTTAAGTTTCTACACATGCATGTTTTTACCACTCGAGTGCCCTACTTTCTGGAAGTGTCTAAATAATTGAAACATAATTGAAACACGTGTTGGTCATTTGTGCTTACTATGAGCTTTGTGATTGACACAAGAGAGACCAACGTCCTTTCCCTTTGCTAATATATCGCATTATCTATCATTGATTTCCAACACCTTGCCTATGTATATGTCGATAGGTCTTCGTTCCTTGTGTTGGCATGGTCACAGTCCCAGCACATGGGCGGGCCAACATTTTCCTTGAAATATTCCTTTCAACAAGATACATCCATAATTTTTTATTTAACTTTAGGGCCCGCCATACACTACGTCAAAGAACGTGACCTTTTTGATAGGTTGTTCTCTGGATGGGTTCATGAACCATGCACAGTTTCTTTTGAAATGAACATCAACGCCTTCTCTAAATCGTTTGAAACATTAGTGTGCGATTCAAATGGATATTTGAATGGTCTCTTCCCTCTTAAAGTCGCAGTGCATGGATTGCCATCGAAATGTACTTGTATTTCTTCACCATACTAGCGTGGTGTCTTAATGTGCCTCAACATCATATTGCAAGGGTCGTTCTTACCATAAACATTTTTTTATATTTATAATGATCATGGTGTGATAGTGTCGATTATTGTTTTAACATGCGCATTGACCCAATCATATAATTAATTGGAGGCTTAAATTCATTGGCGACAATTTGTCCACACAGTGTGTGATTTGCTCCTGTTTCCATGGTGATAGTGCAACATTTTTTAGGTCCAAATTACCTTACCCAATACCTTCTCAATGACCAACGTCTATATCTTTTGCAGATTTTCATGCGTGGCCCAGTTATTTGCTTTTATTTCTCGCCCACCAAAGATCGTGGGCCTCACACAGGTTTATGGGCATGAATTTTGATGGATACTCTCGTTATCCTCTTTTTCCACCTTCGTTATCCCTTTGTTGCTTAGTTTTCTACATGTGACTTTGTTGCGTCGCTAGGCTTGATGCCTTTAAATGCAACCTCAACACCTTTTTAGTGTATCTTCTATGAACAAATGCCAACACACTCTATGTGCACCTCGCTAACACTATTGATACCCAAATACATATGCCTCTTCACATAAATGTAAGCGATAATATATAGAGTTTCTCCATGGTGGAATCACTCGATATAGCCTTTCCATAGTGCGTTAGGGTACTCGGTGTTCACCTTTTGAAAGCTCAACATTCGTTGTGAATAGGAGAACTGTGATGTGACATGTAATAAAATAAGAGACTTTTCTTTTATTTTCCTTTTAACCCCAAGTAATTCTAATGAATTTAAATAGCAAGCCTAAAACATAGAAAAATAAGATCCCTCGAAAACATGATTTCATTTTCCTCATCTCAAAGTAGATCTCGCAATGATTGCAGAAGAGGCCATTAGATGGCTTTGCAAACAAAACTGGTTTAAATATTCAAACTCTCTGTTGGAAGAATAACATGTTGCATAGATTACAAAGCTTTAACAACCTAATTTTTCTTGCTAACACTTCTTCTTCAAAAATTGAACACTTATGTACATGAATATTTAGAGAAATGATGATATGAACAGTGCAACTGAAAATAAGATTAAAATTTGATGGGGTACAAGGAAGAGAATGCA
Source organism: Pinus tabuliformis (assembly GCA_031772625.1). Lineage (NCBI taxonomy): Eukaryota > Viridiplantae > Streptophyta > Pinopsida > Pinales > Pinaceae > Pinus > Pinus tabuliformis. The sequence goes on along the minus strand of CM062804.1, from coordinate 1,105,840,498 downwards.
AACATAATGATCAATATCAAGCCAACATGATTTATCCCTTTAATAATATTCATTATAACCTAGGGTTTTGACAATGTTTGAGCGAGACAACAATTACTCAAACCCTAATGGGCTCACACATATGAAGGCCAAGATATGGCATGATTATCAACATAAAACACCTTCCTAGATTTTGGAATACATCCCATGGAACATAGGACTTGCACATAGACAAGCTGACCTTTGTTAAAGGGGATGATGATCAAACCCCAATACATTGACTAAAATGTTAAAATGCATGGGATGTGAGCAATATTCACTACATGAGCATAAGAAACAATAGTGTTGATGATAATTGAGCCATGAAGAGCATGGCCAATCCAAACATGAGTCTAACCTCTGAGATCTTGACAAGCATAGGGGGACCCAACATTTGGTAATATGCTAATTTTTGGGGGTTGTTGTAGTGGCTACAACAATTAACAAACCACTGGTAGAATCCAACATCTATGGATACACACCTATAGTAAATAATGTCTGGATAATAGTGCAAGGAAGTATTGAATAGAAAATATGGGTCCCTCTATCGTTTTTTGACCTTATGTGGATATGCCCTTCCCTTGTGTTTCAGTTGGGTCTGATTAGTCATTAAACACCACATCAAAAGTTCACACATGCCAATAGTCAATGATGATGTAGCAAACAAGGCAAAGGGTTTATTGTATACAAAAATTTAAATCGAGTTGTTGGTGTTGCTCCACTTTCAACGACCATGTTCAGTACCCTGACAGAGTCACTCAACGAATCACAAATGTCGCTCCGCTGGTAGCAAGCATGTCTAGTACCTCGACGGAGTCATTGCACCACCTCCCTACACAGGAAACCTTTCTCAATCCTTTACCCTTTATTCAATTTTATTTTTTGTATGTGCACATTGACATCATTTATTAATTGTTTATTTCACGAGGGAAAATGAGGGATCCTGATTTATTTTACGTGAAAGAGCAGTTGTTCCTTGTTTTAAAAAAACTAAAACATTTTTAGGTTTAGGTTTTCCCTCATGCTAAGATTCCACTTCTCATCTCTAGTTGATAGTTAAATAATGAAAACAAGTCATTGAATATTCAAGGCCATGTCATGCACGAGGTTTAGGTTATGGGTATAGGTCAAATGTACTAATTAGGGTTCTCGACAAGCACATGTTCGTATTTTCCTTGCTAATGGCTCAGACTCGTAGAAAATATGTTTAGCATTAAATTTTTATGATTGGTTCTAAGAGAGGCTTCCCATTGGAGAAAGCACCACAACCATAAGCAACCATTAGGGTCAGGGTTTCAAAATTAAGGCAAGGTGGCCAAGGAGGCCCTTTTATGGTTTCGACATGTGCGAAGAGAAAGAGGGAAGGCTTGTCATGGCATTCTAAGTTTGTAGGGGCATGCATTAATAAGGATTTTGAAAGCTTGTGTAGGGGCATGCAACATAGGGAGAAAATGCAATGTTAGGTCAATGACCAGTGTAGCAAGAAGATGAATGCACGATCTAATGAAACAAGAAGATCTACAATGTAATGTAATGATATGGAAATACATCAAAGACACCAGTTGATTGCAATTGAAAGATCCATGCAATGATCATGCAATAAATGCAATGCAAAGGGTGAATGCATGATAAATGCATTAGATTATGCAACAAACTAACTACCTGTAATAAAAAAAATACAACCAAAGCATATCTAAACCCTAAAACCATAAAGCAAATCCTAACAAGCAAACCCTAATTAGAAAACAGTAAACTAATCAAAATCTAAAACCCTAATTTAACCAAAGATGAGATTAGGTCATGTCAAATTAAACTTCCAATGCAACGACTGTAGTAGTTCTCAACTTGCAATTACAAATATGTCAAAAATTAGAACTAGTATAAAGAATTATGCAAAAAAAATAATGCTTACCTATGAAACATGCACAACAACGAGAACATCATGCTTTCTAGCAGGAAAATGTGCCATAAAATAATACTATTCAAGCCAAGATGAAACCTTATCCTAGTAAGCAAAAGCGTAAACTTGAAACCCATAATCATCTAGCCATGACACACATCCACCCATGCTTAACCCTAAATTCAATAGAAGCATGGCAAGATTTAACCTACTTGTAGAGGAATTAACTAGATAAGAGTCTATGAATTAGTCAACAATTCTATCATGAGATTTAAGATTACCAACTTGATGACTCTAAAAATATGGGCCTTCGTCAGGTGCACTTGAGATATGAGAGGACTCTAACTCGGAAACCATAATTTCAAAAACCCTAATTTGAGTTTTTTCATAGATTTTTCAAGGACGTGAAGATCTAACATAACCATTGGTGGGAGTCAAAGTGCCTCACCATTATGAAAAACCTTTGGATGTTCATATGGTAAAACATCAAATATGGATGGTTCCCTAAGATTGATAGGTGAATGCACATGGTTATCATCAAATATGACAACATAACCATCATTAAATATGTCACTAGTTTGATAAGATGTTCGAACACTTATAGAGTGATAGTTCAAAATATAATATTCTTCAAAGTTCCAAGAAGAAAATGTATCAATTAGGTGAGTCGCAGGAAAGAGAGGAGTCAAGTGGTTTCTCTTGCACATGGTAGAATGTAATACAACACCAGCATGTACCAGATTACCATATGCATCAACTAGGCTAGAATTAGAAGGATTTGAAACAATGGTAGGTGTATTCTCTTTAACAAACCAATCAGAGTACAAAGAGTGATGTATCTCAGAATATTTCAAAAATTATCTTTCATTAGGTGAGATGGCGTTGAGAGGGGAATCACGCAAGGAAACCCTAATTTGACTTCGTTTAGGGTCTCATCAGGATTGTGAGAACTTGTCATAACCTTGAATGGAGGTTGAAGTGCCTCAACTTCTTGACAAGCCCCAAAAACTTCAAAAGGGCGATCATCAAATTTCAGTGACTTAGTGAGGTAAAAAAGTGAATAGAATAACCGCCATCAACAATATCAGTGAATACATTATTAATTTTTTTATAGTTGTCATAGTTGCTAATTTGTTTGGATGGGACATATGACACATGAGACCCTGGAAGGGTTAGGAATGAAGATGAATCAATCATTGGACCATCTTGAATTTGTTGAGATGTGAGGTCTTGTTCATCACCTGTTAGAGATTGATGATTGAACAGATCATGGGATAGAGATTCATTATATTCATCCTATGGTTGTGAAACATCACCCTCATGTACATGTTTGTAATTGAACCCAAAAATATTTAAATAATTTGGATAAACCGTGGGTGTATCAGACTCGTGGAATAAATTAGGGTACAATGGATGAAAAGGTTCAGGTGAAGAGGCCTTAACCTCAACCAAATTTAGTTAGAACCCATACCTTAGACATTGATGTCAACTTGAGAAATGAATGAATCATCACGCGCGATGATTCATGGAATTGATTGAGAACTCATTGTAATCTAGTACATAGATTTGTTCTAGGTTTGTAGATGAAGGAGAGTGTAAAGGGTCCCTAGAAGAAGCATCACTATGAACCAAATCTACTCCAAGATTTTGCTGTAGCAAAAAAACATTGATTCCTATATCATACTTTGTGGAAAGGATTGATTCTTCAATGTTATTTGAGAGATGACTTAGTACATAGCCATCAAATAGAGGCGGAAGCATTATATGAGGAGACTAAGGGACAAATTCAGGAAGATGATTAATAGGATCATGTTGAATCTCGTCAACACGGAGATATGTTATTTCCACTTGATCCTCGGGTTGTCCAGTTTTAATAGGACGTATGAGAGGTTTGGGAGCCAAACAACTTGGTCCATTTCCTTGAAAAAAGTATTCATCATCTAAATTATTGATGATATAAATTTTATAGGCAATGATTTCCTCCTCAAAAGTTTAAGTCTTTTCCTAACTCACAGAAATAAGAAAGACAATATTAGGGATAAGATATGGCCAATTTGTAACTTTCAGATGGTCATGATGATCATCAGAATCAAATTTTATTTCATATCAAAGGTTTTTCAAAGAAACATAAACCAAATGTCATAATTTCTCACCCAAATACATCCAATCGACATCTCTTTCAGGAAATTCATAACAAGGATGAAAAAACTTGGCATCAAAATCCTCTAATGATTCTTTGGGTTTCAATATAAGTTGATTTATCATTTTAAACACATCTTGAAAACCATACCTATCACAGGCTTGATGAAGCTTGTTAATGAGTTGCTCAAACAAATGAATTGAAGTGGTAGGTAAGGTGTGGCACCATTGCTTAACATGACCTTGAAGTGTGAAGATGAACAATATTCCAATAACATATTTACGATGTCTTTCATTAGAGTGATAAAAATGAAGAACTTGAAGCATATATCCAAATACGTTGTTTGACGATTGGCTTCAAACTTCCACTGTGATAAGTGATAGACTATTTTTGTGGGCACTGAAATATTAATGCTTTTAGAAAAAAAAACCTAGGATAGAGATTTAGGATGGAGCCATTTAAAGTTATGAAACTAAAATATAGGCTCCTAGGGCTCAACTTGTCAATTTTCCCTACTTCTAGAGCCAAAAATCTGTTGACAATGTTGGATGCCACCAAAAACTAGGGGGTATCCCCAGTGTGAATTCCAAATTAGACCTCACACCATTTGGGATGGGAACCCCGTCCAGTATGTAGGCCCAACTATAGTCATGTTGGTTCTTTCTCTTGGATATCAAATGCTATACTGTTAGAGTGAAGAAAATAATGAAATGACCAGACAATGAAATGAAGTTAACCCAATATTGAAAAATTGTAGAAAGAGACGTACAAGAAAGTCACAACAAAAATAAGAAGTATGCCTTGAGAAGGATCAGTGAGCCAAAACCACCCTAAACATACATGAATATGAACATGCCAGAGGTTAATTGCAAATTACTTTACAACAGGTAACCAAAATGGCATGGAATAAGTGAGCACAGATTCAAAAGCAAAAACACATCCACCAACTACAAACTAGTCCATAACATATAGCCTCTATGAAAGCACACATGAAGATACATTGAAAATACTAGAGAAACATAACAACCACTATGAGTAATCATGGGAACCAATGCCTAAAATGAATAACTTCTTATTAATGATACTATAAATACAAGTACATATCCTACAATCCATTAAATGTCAACATTAGAACATGGGATTCTTATACCATTATTCAATGCAAAACCCTAGCCTCACCACAGCTCACTCGACTAGATGGAAAGAGATGAGTGCCTCTAGCTCTCGAGCACAAATCAACTATCTAAGGCTAGTCCCTAACTTAAGTGCTAAAATTCCTCCCCCTTCTAATGAGGCATGAGGATACATTTATAAAGGTGAGGTGATTGTTCACCTACTATGACATTTGGCCTACCCTCATGACTCTTGAGCTTCCTCATTTCTCTCTCTCATCTAGTGACATTTACATGCTCAAATGAATCCCACCAAAGATACTGGTATTATGATGGGAAAATTTACAATATGATAGCAAATAAATTTTGAGGATAAGAAATAACGTTGCCTGAAACCCTAATGCTTGTTTCGAATGTTGTTGCAATGGTATGGTGACTCATATAGGTTGACGAACAAGGTGGAAATGTTCATTTTCTATGTTAAATTTCCATCCTCTCGTGCATGCACCTGTCATCAAGGTTGACATAGTGCCTTGGGCTATTTCATGGGGCTAGTTAGCTTATTTGCTAAAATCCTACTTGCACAACCTCTTGTAAGAAAACCCCAGTTTTCTTCATGCAAATATTATACCTACAAACACATGACATCGGTCATACATACATTCCAATAAATAATGAAATTAAAAATAATAATCACTTTATTGAAAGAAATACTTTAATTTGATCCCATATATGGTCCTGCATTATAATATGGCCCATGCAACACCACGCGGAGCTTTAAGACGCTCATAGCCAATGTTGATTGTCCTTTTCTCTCGTGTCCCTTCATTTCATGGTCTTCTTCAGTATAGGGCTCAAACTCCTATGCAATGTACTTTTCTTTGTCTATTTGCAGCACTCGCCTTGTATGCTTCAAACACATGTGGCATTGTGCTATTGTTATACTATATTGCCTTTGTATTCTTGTAATGTGAATCTTATTGTGCTCATTTTATAATTTTCCCAAGCCTTTATATGTGTGTTTTGTTGTTGCCAAAATGGGTGGGAGAAACCATAAATATGTTTTACATAACATTCATGTATTTTTCTCTATTGCTTGTGTATTTGGTCATGACACCATGCTAACAACTTTAAACCTTCCTTTTAAGTTTTCCAGTATTCCCTTTGAATTGTCTTCATGCTTAGGGATTCACCTTCCCTTACATACAACTCTGCCCAATTGATCTCTCTTGTGTTATTTCCACTCCATAGCCAAATCCATGTTCACAAAATTTAACTAAGGAGAATAAGTAGTAGTAATTATATGGTATTTAAGCTTTAGGAGATGCTTGAAATAAGGAACATGAGAGTTATGCATTTTACTTTGGAACATGGGAACCAGTCCCATTTCCTTTCTTCCTTAGCATATTGGCTGCCAACCATGCATATAGGGAGGTAACCATGTCAATATGTGTATATTTATTATAGAGAGAAATCTTGAGATGGTTGTAGGTGTGAACTACAAGGTATGTCATAAGTTTGAGTCACAGTATTGGGACTGAAATTGCACCTTGCAACCTCAGAATGGAAAGCATAGCCAAGTCACAATTCTGGTATATAATGGTTGTCATATTTTACATCTATGATAGACGACCACAAGTTCCCTAAGATTATACAAGTGCAAGTTGCATAAGGCATTACTTTAACATTATTTTCATGATATGCTTTTCGTTGAATGAGAACATAGTGTGTGAATATGACTTCGCCATTCCCATTATCTTTTTCACGCATACTATATTCTTTACAATAATTGCAGTTTCCATAATAGTATAATAACTCTGATAACTTTGCATGGGTACCCCTTTGCATGCATTTGTCTTATTGCACCAGACTTAGGTAATTTAAAATATTCTATGGCAGCAGGTCACTTGGGGTCATGGCACATGTTCAATGCCCCTTTTTTTATGAGACCCCTTCAAATTTTCTGCTAAGAATTTACTGTACCCTCCCCCAAAGCATTTAACAAAATTTCCTCCATATTTTACTTCAAAGAAGGTATCGCTTGTCCTTTGATTTCAATACTCCTTTCACAAATCAAACTCTCTATGTTATAGGTGGATTTATAGGATGGACGCAAATGCTTAATATAGCTGTAAGAGGGTTTTCATGATCGCGGAGGATATGGAGTTGAAAAAATTACTAGCCTAAAAAATTGTGATTTTGCGACTAACCTCTTAGTGGATTTGAAGAATGGCCAGGTTGTGAGGTTTCAAAATAGTGGAGGTCGGGCAAAATGTTGATTGGTTCAACTAAGGTTTTGTAACTTAGCGATCTGGGAGAGGTAACATAGTACAAATATACACTTGGTCACATTTTTTGGTAAGGCTTAGGGATGTGATATTGCAACCTATAACATTGGCAAGGGGTCTAGTCGTAGATCTAGAAAGGAATGATGATGTGACTATCCAAGCCACATTATGGGAGTGTGATCATTCCATTAGAGAAATTTTGAGGTCTAAAATGGGCCTCCTATGGAATATTATAAAATAATAGTGGAAATAATAAAATAAGATTAGATTACATCATCAAACTTTAGAGGGAAAAAATAAAAAAGGCTATTTTTTCAATTCGCATTGCCAACTTATCTCACTATGGTTTTACCCAAATTTTGAGCAGGAGCACCCGTTGGATGAAAAAATTAATTCCTCATCTAGGAGAACCCATTTTACATACTTTCGATGGACCTTGCTACATGAAAAATGAGAAATACATGAAAAACATTATTGCAAGCACATTTTACATGTATTTCTCTTTTTTCGTGTAGGAAAGTCCATGAAAAGTATGCAACATAGGTAGTATTTAGATGAGGAATTAAATTATGCATCCAACGAGTGCTCCAAATCAAAATTTGACTAAAACCATAGGGAGATAAGTTGAAAATACAAGTTGAAAAAGTAGTTTCCTCATTTTTTAAATCTTTTATTCCTTTTAATTTTTTACTCCAAAAATGGTGAATTGTCCCCCATAGTTGACATCACCAACTTGAATTCTATTGGTTCTTATAAATTTTATTTTGGTTGTACATTTTTTTTAGGCCCATTTTAAACCTCAAAATTTGTCTAATGAAGTCACATTTTAAAAGTGTGGTCTTCATGCCAGTTGCAATTAGAAGGAGCGCTCTTTGGGTTGCATTTCAAATTTTATCAGATGAAGATCTACTAGATAATGATTTATGATGTGATGCGATGGGTCCTTCCACTATTCCAATTCCATTATGATCTTCATTACTTATGCCTCAAATGTTCATATGGAGCATACACAAACTTTAATTTGCATGCACACTCTCTCCATTAGATTGCACACTTCCTTTTACAAAAGCCTATTACATGAGATGAGGAAGTAGACCAGTTAATGTTGACATCAATTTCATCAATGTGGGTTATGTAATAGGATCTCTAGCCCAAAATTCTCCTTCACTATAAGCTCTGAGTTCTCCTTATGCTAGCACTATTAATTCTACACAAGATTCTATAGTGCCCTAAAATATTCTATGCTTTCTTTGTCCAAAACATCCTTAGCTTCCTCTAACTCAGAATACCTATAACATTGCCAACAAAAAAATATGTTTAGTTTTTTCCTTTGTTAAGTTTCCACAGATGCATGTTTTTACCACTCGGGTGCCCTGCTTTTTGGTAGTGTCAAAATAATTGAAATATGCATTGGTCATATGGGCTTACTATGCTCTTGGTGATTGACACAAGGGTGCCCAACGTTGTTTCCTTTTCCAATATATCTCACTATCTATCATTGATTTCCAATCCCTTTCCTATGTATATGTTGACAAATATTTGTTCCTTGTGCACTGGAATGGTCATAGTTCCAACACATGGGCATGTGTTTTCCTTCAAATGTGCCTTTCAACAAGATACATACATAATTTTTTATTTAACTCCAGGACTCACCATACACTATGTTAAATAATATTCCCTCTTTGATATGTTGTTCTATGGATGGGTTCATTAACCATGCATAGTTTCTTTTGAAATGAACATCAATGCCTTCTTTAAATGGTTTGACGCATTATCACATTTTTCAAATGGCTATTTGAATGGTCTCTTCACTCTTAAAGTGGGAGTGCATGGATTTCCATCAAAGTGTACTTGTATTGCTTCATCATACGTGTGCATTGACCCAATCATATAATTAATGGGAGGCTCAAATGTATTTTCCTTTGTTAAAGGCTTCGATAGTTTGTCCATGCACTATCTGATGTGCTCCTTTTTCCATGGTGATAGTGAAACATTATTTTTAGATCTGAATTACCTTACCCAATACCTTCTCAATGACCAACATATATATTTTTTGCATATTTTCATGCGTGACACAATTTTTTGCTTTTATTGCGCACCCACCAAATATCATGGGCCTCACATGGGTTTATGGGCATGAATTTTGATGGATACTCTCATTATCCTCTTATTCCACCTTCATTGTCCCTTGGTTTTTTAGTTTTCTACATGTGACTTTGTTGTATCCATAGGTTTGTTGCTTAAATGCAACCTCGACAACCTTTTAGTGTATCTTCTATGAAAAATTGCCAATGCACGCTATGTGCACCTCACTAACACTATTGATATCCAAATTCATAGATTATCAGCATGCCCACCTCATATGCTTATGAATTTTTCAACATGCCTCTTCACATTAATGTAAGTAATAATATATAGAGTTTCCCCATGATGGACTCACTCAATATAACCTTTCCATATTGTGTTTAGGTACTCGGTGTTCACATTTTGAAGGCTTGACTTTCTCTAGTTGAAATAGAAAATAAGATCCTTTTTTTATTTTACTTTTAACACAAAGTAATCCTAATGAATTTAAATAGCAGGCCTAAAAGATACAAAAATAAGAGGCCTGGAAAACACGATTTGATTTTCCTTAACTCAAGTAGATCTTGTAATGATTGCAAAAGAGGCCTTTAGATGACTTTTCAAACAACATTGGTTCAAATATTCAAATGCTTTCTTGGAAGAATAACATGTCGTGTGGAATTCAAAGCTTTAACAACCAAGTATTTCATGCAAAGACTTATTCTTGAAAAAATGAACACTTATGCACATGAATATTTAGAGAAGTGATGAGGTGACCAGTGCAACTGAAAATAATATTAACAGTTGATGGGGTGAAAAGCAGAGAATGAAAACCTAAAGACGAGGATCAAGCCAACATGATTTAACCCTTCAGCCTATAGAGGAAGAGGCATGTATAGTCCTACAAGTTCCACTAGCTCCTCTTATTCCAAGTGGCATATCTCATCTAACTCCATATCACCCATTGCAAAAGTCAGCCCATCTACCCTAAGACTCTCAATAGGTGAGACCTCCTACTCAACCATTTGTAATCCTATATATGAACCTATAAGAATGTGACCCTATCCCTGAACCAAACACATAATCTTAACATTGTACTCAAACCCAATGCTATGAAAAAAGAATATGCGCTGAATAACCTAAAACACAATAAAAGAAACACACTTCTTATACATTTTCATAACCATAATTTTGAGATGAACCACTCATACACACACATACACTCTTTCAATGATGTTCATTTTGAATAAGCACACATGTATATGATCATTTTGTTGCATGTTGTTTTATTGTATATACTTGGTTTTGTTTCATTTTGGCTTGTTTACCCAAACTAATTTCTTTTGAATCATAACCACCAATAACACCTGTTGAAGCACATGTGGTTTCATATAATAACCCACCAGCAACCAGCATCCCAACACTTGGTTCAGCTAGTCTAGCGCATACCTACAACCTTTCTTTGTACCCAAACATGGAATTGGATCTACTTCTCGATTGGTTCATAAGAATCAAATGTTGGATCTGGTTCTAGATCACTAAGGTCATCATCTCGATCATGAAGGTCTGGATCTTGAAATAAATCATAATAGCCTAGTTCTAAATCTTAAGAAGAAAGATATCATTCTCTATAGCATACTACTTTTGGTGCTAGTGGATCTGTAGGTGGTGTTGCAGGTGCAAAGCCAGGTGTACAAAGGAAGGGTGAAAGGTATACCTCTGCTCCATCTACTGTCAACTGCATAAATAACAACATTGACTTCTCAATCTACTGCTTCGTCTGGGCTTGTAACTATTCATCCTGTAACTATTCATCCTATAACTAATCTTGGTGGTGGAGGTAGTAGAGGGAAAGATGGCTAGCCTAGATCTGGCTCTGTTTATGGGCCTCTATCTAGAAGTTCAACTGCGGATTCTCTAACTGGAAGAGATCTTGTTGGCTTTCTCCTCCTGTAGTTGCTGCTTCAATGGCTTATTCAATGCACATTTCAATCGAAGGATATGTTGCCTCTACCTCTGGTGCTACTATGAATGATGTTGGGTCTCTATCTGGATCTGTTGAAACCACAGCTGCTAGACATTTAGCTCGTGCTTCTTCCCACGATTTCCTTGTCTCTGAAATTTCTAGTCCTAGCTCAGATGCTTTCACTCAGTCGAATACTGATGCTATCAAATTTGATACTATATAGTATTCTATTGATGCGACATTGGAATTGATCGGGATAGAACCAAACACACCTAGGTCATGGGTGTTCAAATTCATTGCGCTATACTTGGGGTAACACATTGACAAGGGTAACACATTGACCTCATCATCATCCAGAAGAAATGACGCAATAAAATCCATTTTGTGACCAATCCATTTAGGCCTCACAAAGCAGGTTTCTCGTACAAGCAGTTATAGCATATCTCTGCTAGTGCCGATCATTGATCGATTCTGAGTGTTTGTCAATTCCTAAACTAGATAATTCCTAAGCAATTACCAAGATCAATTCCCAAGTTACCATTGATAGTATGAATTCCCAAGCGATTACTAAGAATAGGTAGCCCTAACTTCAATGGGTACATCATATAATAATACAAGTGCGAGTTATTAGGCTTTATAAGCATGCTTACATATTGATGAGAGTTGATTTGAAGCTTCTTACTCTCACTCCGATGAGAGATGATTTGTGTGATATTACTTTCCGATAAGGGTGATGTTCTAAAAGAAAGTGAGATAGTAGGCAGGTTGGTGCTAGCTAGGGATGATGTCCAGCCAGGTTGGGGATGTCCAACTTCTTAATATTCTTCTTCGAGACTTGTATAGTAGTTTTCTTTCAATACATCTTAAGATAGTCTTCACTCCAATGGACGAGACTCTCTCTTAAGGCTAGTTTTTATTTCAATTGAGAAAGATAAGGTTACATATCCAGATGATATAGAGTGCTCTCGCATCCTATTGAGATGGAAAATTGAGGAACAAAAGGTGACATGTCTATTTGGATTATGAGCATGAGTCTAGTCATTCAATATGAGAAATTCGGGAAGGAAAGGTGGGGCATATCCAGTAGATCCAACAACAGTAGATCCAGTCACTTACTTTTCTAGTAGTTTTGTCTATACAACCAGCTCAAAAAGATGGTATTCACTTCACCTAACTGCTTGGACTAATAAGCTAGTCTCTTTTTTCGGCTTGTTTCTCTGGACCAAGCAAGAAAATACCGTTTAAGTGCTTAGACTAAGGCTAGTAAGAAAAGAGATAAATAAAGTGTACATAGGGCAGGCTGCAGTCTAGAGGGGTAGACTTCCCAGTACAGTTCATTGTGCTCTTACTGTACAAACTAGTAGGGTTGCCTCTTAAGGATTTTTCCCAGGACCAAGGCAAGGCTAGAAGCACATATTGAGAATTTGTAAATTCAATACATAAATATGGCATATCCAGCCAAACCTATTTAACCTATCAGGGATTGTCAATTTAGGAAAGAAAGGTGGGGCCTATCAATGGTAATATAGTCTAAGAGTTCAAACCAACCCCCATCAAAGCAAATGAGTGAGAAATTCAGGAAGTAATGGCTTAACAAATCACCCCCGAAAATCAAGTACGTGTTCGATTGGATCCAACCCCGTGTTTGAGACAACAATAACCTCTCAAGATGGGAAATTCAGTACAAGGTGGCATATCAAGAAGAGGAGATAGAGTCTGAACCCAACCTTTCAATAAGTAAGTGGTAATTCAGTAAGAGAAGGTGGCATAATGGTAGATCCAACAGCAGATCCAGAAGATGTCGTGTCAGTTAGTCAATTTGATATGAATCTGGGCTTTGGATTGGGAAATGAAAGAATAAAAGGTGGCATATCCAGATGATATAGAGTGTGAATGTAGCCTATTATCCAGATGGGGTAATTTCAGTACTGAAAGGTGGCGTGTTAATATAATGAGATAAGAGAGTGCGGCCTACCCATATGGTAATTTTAGGAACAAAAGGTGGCCTCTCTATCCAGATCAAGAGCATGAGACCCAGATAAGATTTCATTTCATGTCTTACTCTCCAATTAGATATTAACTCTCCAAAGCTCCTAAATACTGGTTAGTGACCAAAATATGCATATTGAGTGAAAGCTGTTAGACCATGTGAACAAGCTCCAACAAGATTAGTTAGATAAATTAGAGAAAATGGGTTTTTTTTTTTATCTCCAATAAGCGCTTGAATTTGAATCTTACTCTCCAAATAGATCTTCCTCTCTGAGATCTTACTCTCCGAATATAGATATTCCTCTCTGAAGCTCCCAAAGACTGGTCAGTTCACTTAGACTGGTTAGTTCACCTAATATATGCATCATGAGTGAAAGCTGAATGTGAATAAGCTTTGACAAGATTTATGAGTGAAAATGGGCATCTTCCTTAGTGGAGCCTCCAACATCATTTGAAAGGTATTTGTACTAAGATTTGTTAAAACTTCGATGATCTGGGTTATGCATATCAAAAACCTATACAAACTGAAAAAGTTATAGGGGTATTTTTTTTTTTGGGGGGGGGACTAATGATTATTAAATGACTGCTAGCCAATATCCGCTTACAGTGAGCTGCCGCTAGACAATACACGAGATACACAGTAACTCATAGTTGAGAGAAACAACCTCCCCCATCAATGCATGTTGGCCAAGAGTTGATGCTGGTACTATGAGTCGTCTGACAATTCAATCAGTGGTAAATTCAGGAAGGAAAGGTAGCCTTATAATAAGGGTCAAAACTATTGGACCTATCCAGATGGTCAATTTAGTACTGAAAGCCTCTCTATTGGTGGTAGTTGCCCACCCACCAGCTCAAGATCAAGATAAGGTCAATTTTCTTAATGAAAGGTGGCATCTAGGGATGGTCAATTCGCTAGAGAAAGGGCGAGACCTATCAAGTTCTCCTACATAAGCCTAGTCTTTAAGATGGTAAATGAATCTCTATGAACCTGGACTATCGCTATCAAATGGGGTAGGGGCCACCATCGGAAGGAAGCAAGGTGTTCTATTTGCTCGAACCCCCGTATTTTGAGCAGCTTTCCATTCCCATATGCCACCTTCCCACTCTTCAATTTTCCACCTTAATAGCACTCTCTATCATCCCGAGGCATACACCACCTTCTAACTCTTCAATTTCCCATCTCTTGGACCGTCACCTTTCAGTTACCACGCCACCTTTCATTAGGTCATTTACCATATCGATGGACCACATGAGCATTATCTATCATTTGGATACGCCACCTTTCCACTAGCAAATTTTGCTTTAGTTCCTTGGTTTTGATAGTGTTTAAGAGATATGACAATTACTCAAACCCTAAAGGGCTCACACATATCAAGGCCAAGATATGACATGATTATCAACATAAAACACTTGTCTATCTTTTTGAATACATCCCATGGAACATAGGGGCTGTTAGGCCCCTATACCAATAGGTGTCATATGCCATGATTAACTTGATGAACTATGTAATATTTTCATACCTTTTGTTGTTGCAAAGGTTTTCCATATTTTCAAAAAATCAAAAAGATTAAAAAAATGTAAAGAGGGTATACCCTAAAAGAAAAATCAAAGGGTAAAAGAATAAAAGACGGTCAAAAAAAATGAAAGAAAATGAACCCCAAACAAAAGAAAGACTAGGAAAGTGTGCAAGTCTAAATGCCACTACTTTTTCATTTTGTATAATAAACAATTGTGCGTAGCTTGTCATTTATGCCACAATTCATGAATAGTCAACCTGTTTAAACTTGGCTAATTCATTTTTCAATTTCATGTTGTAGAAATAGAGAATAAATATCTGACCAAATAGTGCAATCTTGGCAGATAAGTAGATAGGTAGAGTAAATAAAAGGAGCTCAATAGTTTAATTTGATCCCTTGGACGTAATAAGTGTTAGGATATTCCGACACATAGGAAATAGTTAAGTACAACTTGGTCTAGTATAGAGTTAGGTATAGAGTTAGGTAAAGTGTGTTTCTTTACCATTGTACATTTTGTAACTTACAATCCGACGGTCACGATATGTAGTGATCCGACGGTTCATTCTCTCCTCGGTATTACCGACACTTGATTCATGGCTTGACACCCGATTGGTCCATGATTTCTATTTAAAGCGCATGGAGGGTCATTTGTAGGGTAATCTGTGCATGAGAGAAACATATGTAAATTTTCATTCTTTTATTAATAAATTGCCTGAAGTGGCCGCGTTGGCTCAAGCCGTGGACTGTTTCCCTCTTTGAGGGTTTTAACCACATCAAAAATACTGTTGTATTGATCTACGATCTGGTTGTGAGCGGTGTCCTTTGGTGTTCTGTCTGAGCAACTTACCCTGTAAATTCCTACATGGTATCAGAGCTAATTGAGGGCCGCGTCCGTTGGTGATCCAAATCTGAAGCCGGTAGAACTGCATCTGACTGCCGTTTCCTAGATCTACTGTTTCTGACTGCTTTCGGGCCGAGAGGACTGCTCTGTTGTGTTGGAAGCATTTGTTCCAGTGAGGAACCCCTTTCGTTTCACGCAAAAAGGTTTCCGGTAGCCCTAGCTGCGTCATTTTTAAGATCTAGAGGTATACTGTGTTTATTTGCAGTTTACAGTTATTTTCTCTCTGTTTATTTCGGTTTCGGTTTATTTAGCCTTTTTTATTACCGGATCTATACCTTTCATTTCTGCATATGCTCTTTGCCCTGCGACTCTGTGCGATCTGGGCAAATCAGAAACAGAAAGGAAGGATTTTTCTCATGCGTATGCTCTTTTCCCTGCGCCTTAGTGTGATCTCAGAAAATCAGAAACATTGAGAAAAATATTTAGTTTCCCGCTAAAGCTAACTTTGAGCCGCAAGGTTCATTTTTGAAAATATTTAGTTTTTTGGCTAAAGCTAACTTCAAGCCGTAAGGTTCGTTTTCTTTGCATGTCCGTGTTGGGTTTTGTGTTTTTTGTTTTGTAGTGAAAAAGAGTTTTCTCAAAGCAAGAACGCAACCCAAAGCACCACCCCCCCCTCTCTCTCTCTCTCAATTTTTTTGTATAGCTCAATTGGTTCAAAGCTATTTTAAGAGAGTAGAGGTCTTGGGTTCAAGTCTCCATTTTGTGGGGGCGGACTTTTTTTATTTCCGCACATTCCCGCACTTCGTCGGCAACTTCATCAACTTTTTTCAAAAAGCCATAACTTCTTCATCCGGAAGCCGTTTTTTTTAAACTAACCTAATTTTTCGAGATCTATCCATTGGAACACTTAGTTACAACATCTTTAGCTTCAGTTTCCGTTGAAATGGAAAGTCAATACCAAGTTACCCTTGACAACACCAACTACTTCTAATGGTTGTCCTACATTGAGGATTTACTTAGAAGTAAAGGTCTCTACAGAATAGCCTCAGGCCAAGAAAAGAAATCGAAGGATGAAGATAAGGCTGCTAAATGGGAAAATAGGCAAGATCAAGCACGTGGATTGATAGGGATGTCTATTTCTCTAGATCTTAGATTCCATATTGCAGAACTTGATACTCCTGATGAAGCCATGAAACAAATCAATAAAGTTTTTGGGATTAAAAATGAACTTAGAGCCCATCAACTTGAAAATGAGTTGCTTACATTGGACCCTAATAATTTTTCTTTCATTGAAGATTTCTTGTCCAAGTTCAAGACCCTTAAATATCTCTTGGAAGGTGTTAAAGTTAAGAAAGAAGATAGTAACCTTATCTATTCCATTCTTACTAAGTTGGGACTAGCCTACTCTGTGTTCGTTTCCACCTTCCATTCTACAAGAGAAGCCTTCATTTCTCAAGGAACAGACTACAAGTCCCCTTCCTTTGACTTATGATTCTTTAATAAGAGAACAAGAAAAACTCTTACACCTTGGTCTTCTTAATCTTGGAAACTCTTCCAAGAAAGCGTTAGCCGCCTAGCAGCAACCAAATTGAAAGAATCCTAAGAAGTCATATCCTAAAAAGAATGGTCCTAAACCAAACAAGGGTCCTAAGCAATTTCAGCCCCAAAATGAAAAATCATTTCAACAAAATGATAAGACAAATAAAAACAAAGGGAAGAAGACTGATATACATTGCAATTTTTGTAATCGAGATGGCCACTTAGAATCAAAACGCTTTAAGAAGATGGAAGCCTTGGAAGCAGCAATGAAGAAGCATAACATCCATTTGGGCAATCTTCAACTTCAACTTCATCTTCAGGAATGGCACTTTCTCCATGTGGTTTTCAAGCATCTCGGTCTGGCTATGCATTAAATGTATCTTCTTCTTCTCATTCTCATGAGTGGCTCATTGATTCTGGAGCTTCTTATCACATGGCCAAAAACAAAGCCATTTTTTCTTCTTTAAATGATTGTAACACCAAAAATATATATGTTGGTGACGATAGATCTCTTAGTGTTGTAGGGTCTGGAACTGTTCATCTAGACAATGGTCAGTTTAATGATGTATTATGTGTTCCAACCTGATCCTGCAACCATCTATCTGTATATCAGATAACTCATTCAGGTGAAGGTAAAATCATTGAATTTTCACCTCATGATGTTGTAATCAAGGACTTAAGAGATCCTAAAAAGATTTTAGCTACTGGCATTGCTGATGATTCTACAAGGTTGTATAAGTTTCGTAACTTTGGGTCATCAAATCTTCCCTCAGTATTTGTTGCTCATAACGATGAAGTGATCAAACTTTGGCATGAGCGATTTGGTCACTTAAACTATCGCTCCCTTCAACATCCATGTAAAGAAAATATGGTGACAGGTCTTCCTATGGTATCTTGCAGAGGTGGTGTTTGTTCCGGATGTGTACTTGGAAAACATCATCGGGATAGTTTTGAAAAACGTGCCTCTTGGCACACCTCAGCCCCTTTACAGCTTGTGCATAGTGATTTATGTGGTCCACTTCCAGTTGTTTCATTCTCTGGCTGCAAGTATTTCTTAACTTTCATTGATGATTTCTCCAACCGCACTTGGGTCTACTTCTTAAAACTCAAGAGTGAAGTATTTAACACATTTTTGGCCTTCAAGGCCTTTGTTGAAAAACAATCTGGACATCAAATTCTTAAGCTAAGATCTGATAATGGCGGAGAATATGTTAAAAACACATTCATCAACTTTTGCACTGAGAATGGAATTCAAATGCAACATACTATTCCATATAGTCCACAACAAAATGGTGTAGCTAAAAGGAAGAATCGCACCTTAAAGGAAATGGCTAATTGTATGCTACAATCTAAAGGACTTGGTCTTAGTTTTTGGGCAGAAGCAATTAACTGTGCAAATTACATAATAAATCACACTCCTACTAAGGCTTTAAAGAATATCACTCCAGAAGAAGCATGGAGCTCAATCAAACCAGATGTAAGTCACTTTCGTGTTTTTGGAAGTGAAGCGTGGGCCCATATTCCAGATGAAAAGCATAAAGCTTTAGAACCTAAGAGTGAAAAATGTACTTTTTTTGGATATTCTGAAGATGTCAAAGGCTATAGACTTATTCCATTTAAGTCCAAAAATGTTATCATTAGAAGTGATGTAAAATTTGATGAAAATATATCGGCCTGCGAGCCTAGTCCGGCGGATGTACCACCTCTCCCTATCTCTTCTACTTTTGAAAACATTTCTTCTTCAGATGATGAAAGTTAGGATGACAATCCTTCCCCACCATCTCAGGATCCTCCTTCAGCTCCTCAGCTTCCAAAATGGGTTCATGCTACTCAAGATGCAGCAGGTGATCTTGCCGGTGATTCTACAGATCAGCGACGCACACGTTCTCAGTTTGACAGAGCCTCTTCTTTACTGGCTCAAGCTCCAGCAAATTATGATCCTGACACCTTTGCAGAAGCTTCAGGCCATCCAGATTGGGAAGCAGCTATGAATGAAGAATATCATTCATTATTGGCAAATGATACATGGGATCTTGTTCCTCTACCAAAGGGACGAAAACTTGTTAGATGCAAATGGGTTTACAGAACCAAGTATGGACCAGATGGGAAAGTTTATAAACATAAAGCTCGTCTTGTTGCTAAAGGTTTTTCACATTTTGAAGGCATTGACTACACTAAAACCTTCTCCCCTGTTGCCAAAATGAACTCTATCCGCCTTGTTCTTTCCCTTGCTGCCTCGTTCAAATGGGAAGTCCATCAGATGGATGTTAAATATGCCTTCTTGCATGGGGACTTGCATGAAGAAATCTACATGGAACAACCCATTTGCTTCATAAAAATAGACTCCAACCTTGTATGTCGGCTTAAGAAATCCTTTTATGGTCTCAAGCAAGCTCCTCGAGCTTGGTATGCCAAAATGGATAGCTTTCTTTTAGAATCTGGCTTTTCTAGGTGTCATTCTGACAATACTGTCTACACCAAGCAAGTGGGCAAGTCTCTTATCATTCTTGTTCTTTATGTTGATGATCTTATCCTTACCGGTAGTGATCCCAACCTTATAAACCATGTGAAGTCTAGCCTTAAAAGGAAGTTTGAAATGACAGACTTAGGACACTTACATTATTTTATCGGTCTTCAAGTCTTGCAATCCAAGGAAGGTATTTCCCTTTCTTAGTCCAAGTATGCCTGTGATATTCTACGCCACTTTCACATGGAAGACTGTAAGCCAGCCCCTTCTCCCTTTTAGTCTGGAGTCAAATTTTCAGTCACTTGTACTTCTCCTGAAGTTGATGCTACCTTATACCGTCAACTTGTAGGAAAACTTTTGTATCTAACCCATACTCGTCCTAACCTTTACTTTGTTGTTGGCCTTGTTGCTCGGTTTATGCAAAAACCACATGAAAGTCATTGGAAAGCAGCTAAAAGAATACTTTGTTATGTTCGAGGTACAGTTCAATTTGAGATTCATTATAGTGCCAAAGCAGCTCCTCTATTGGTTGGTTTCACTGATTCTGATTGGGCTGGTGACCCTGATGATCAGAAGTCTACTGTCGGTTATGTGTTCACTCTTGGTTCAGGACCTATTACATGGGCTTGCAAGAAACAAGGTGCCATTTCTCTTTCATCAGCAGAAGCAGAGTATCATGGTGCCGTAGAAGCTAGTAAGGAAGCCTTGTGGCTTCATTAGATCCTGTCAGAGTTTGGCTTTCAGCAGCAACATCCGACTACAATTTGGTGTGATAATCAAAGTGCCATTCAGCTATGCAAAGATCCAGTCCAACATCAACGCATCAAACACATTGAACTGCACATGCACTTCATCAGAAAGCTCATCCATGACCATGTTCTTGAAGTGCAATATTGTTCAACAGATGATCAAGTTGCAGACATCTTCACAAAGGCTCTCACAAAGGCGAAGTTCATTAAACTTCGATTTATGGTTGGAGTTCAGGAAGTTGTCACTAAGGGGGGATAGGCTCTAGTGCCCCCTTCTCCTATTGTGTCATATTTGTAAATCCTTCAATCCTATCCCAAGTTGTTCTTAAGGTGGGATGTTAGGATATTCCGACACATAGGAAATAGTTAAGTACAACTTGGTCTAGTATAGAGTTAGGTATAGAGTTAGGTAAAGTGTGTTTCTTTACCGTTGTACATTTTGTAACTTACAATCCGACGGTCACGATATGTAGTGATCCAACGGTTCATTCTCTCCTCGATATTACCGACACTTGATCCATGGCTTGACACCCGATTGGTCCATGATTTCTATTTAAAGCGCATGGAGGGTCATTTGTAGGGTAATCCGTGCATGAGAGAAACATATGTAAATTTTCATTCTTTTATTAATAAATTTCCTAAAGTGGCCGCGTTGGCTCAGGCCGTGGACTGTTTCCCTCTTTGAGGGTTTTAACCACGTCAAAAATACTGGTGTATTGATCTACGATCTGGTTGTGAGCGGTGTCCTTTGGTGTTCTGTCTGAGGAACTTGCCCTGTAAATTCCTACAATAAGTGCAGACTTAGATAGGCTTTACCATGTAAAATAAAAGGAAGATTTGATAAGGGTTTGCCAATCTAAGTGCACCCTAATAAAGAAGAAACAATGCTAGGGTAAAGTAGGTAGGGTAGGTAGTTGATGTTGCAGAATTACATGCGATGAATGATGTCTTTAAATGTGTTAATCTTTCACTTTCATCACAAGGACAAAGCGTACAATACATTGAAGCATTTCAAGCAAAGCAAAGTCAGAATGATTAACTCCCCTTCTTATTTTCACTAATCATTCACTAATTTCTCCGTAAGGACTAAGGTATTTGCTAAATTGGAGGGGCTCAAAGCATTTCTCTGACTTCTGGAGGGACCGGACCCTCGAACCAATGATTTAAAAGCCTAAGTACTTAAAACCATTCATAAATCATTCATTCACCTTCATAAGTTTTTTCCTAAGTAAAATCCTATTTTACTTAGGAAAATTACATAATATCTTATAAAAATCCTTTTTTCACCTTAGCCTAAGTTTAAATACACACTTTAATGTTTTATGCTTGGCGCTTTTACATTCCATGTCATATTAACTATTAACTTATTTAATATATAATTCCCCTATAAAAATTCACCCTTTCCCATGTTATTTAAACTATTAAAATTCCCAATTTCTATATATCTTGCCCCTTTGGTTAAATTATAACCGTAAATACATTTTAACGGGGATTAACTAGTTAACCTGTAACTATTTAACAGCCCTAATGCCCTGCTGCATTAGTAAGGAATTAATTAACCCTCCCGATTAATTAATAACCTCTCCAAACTATCACACCACCCCCGATATAATTAATTAAACCTTAATTGTGTTGGGCCCACCATTGTTAAACCCCATCGCATTGCACCTCCCATTAGCCATCCAATCACACCTCCCACATTCGACGGCTATTAACAATATCGTGCAACCCTTTGTGACCACACGCTAACGCGCAATCACAAAGTGGTTTTCACATAGTGCCTCCGCCACGCGTCAAGAAATTTGTGGAATCACAGGTCCGAGGCCCATTACCGCCCTTCCCCAAAAGTGGTGCGATACGAAACCGCTTACCGCTTTCCCGTATACGACAAAACATCACTTCACTCCCCACTAGCATCACCCACCTGAAAACCAAAAACCCCCACCAACCCTTGACTTTGTTAATAAAACAAACAAAGGTCATTTTCGTTGCTTTGTACTACAAACCTTTGTTCCCATGTAAAGAACGTCGAGGTCAACTATCCGAGGTTTTCAACCACTAACCTTCTCAAAAAACTTGCAGCCGACGCAACCCAGAGCTTGTTAACCACTACCAACACTTGTAGTTTCACTGAGCATTTCCCAAACATAGGTATTTTTCCAATTCCCACAAAAACCCTGCAAGTTCTCTTTTTACACTGTAATTTAACAAAAAAGACCCAAATTCAGTATAATTTAGTCTTTGTTTCGTTATAGAAGTTCCCAGACCCTCTATTTTGCTCATTTCCCACAGAAAACCTGAATTCCCTTTCTAAATCCACAAGAACCAAAAATGGAAACCCTTGTGGCTTTGAATTTTGCACCCATGAATGCTCCTCATAAAGATTTAGACTATCTGCCTCTTGCAGATAAAGACTTCCAGATAAAAGACCTAGCTACTAATAAAAACCACCTTAAAGTCTTTTGCCAAAGTAGAGATAATTACTTGAATGGATTTGACATCCTAGGACTGTGGGAATCTAACCTTCCCATGTATTTTCTCCCCTTAGTCCATGTTTTCCCTGATATAATTCACCAATGCCAGGCCAATTATGACCCTAACCGCAAAGCAGTTATGTCCCCAAGCCAAACAATCCTCTTCCCAATAACTGCTCAATCCATCAACAAAATGTTGCAATTCCACTCCAGTCAAGCTCTAACTCCCATTTCTATGGGATATTTACTTGAGAAATCAACTCAATTATCCCAGTCAGAACTGAATCACATCTGTCAAACTTTCATATTGCAGAAACATCATCCTAAGGGCCCACCTCCTTATATGCAAACTTTCTTCACAGATATGGGAAGACTCATAGTTAATATGATATCTTTAGTTATGGGATTCAACACTATTGAGTATGTTTATGAGATAACCTTAGTATTGTTGTCAATTTTTACTCCTGGGCAGCCCCCTACTGTTAAATATGATTATGCCTCCTATATTGCTAATAAGATTCATGACCAGTTCTTGAGACTGGAAAATGAAGGAGTTTTCAAATATACCACCTTTATATATCATCTCATGCTGTATTATCAGTCAGAAAACTTCTCTTTCATTGTCATGAAACTTGACACTAAAGGCAATCCAAGGTTTGCTATCTTTTGGAGTCCCATCTTCCATGCATCCTTTGAATCCCCTTGCTCATATAATGAGTTCATTGATCAGTTTTTTCATCCAACAACCACCTTATTGATAGGGGTTTCCCCTCCCAGGATCAGTGGTGGCATTAAGAGAATCCTACAGCTCTCCAAGCAGTACAGAATAGGTGATTGTTACCTGTACAAGAACCATACAGAAATCAAGATATATGGGTGTGAGCTCTACCCTTTCAAGTTACCAAAATACGTTCCAATGAGACTGTTTGCATTGGAATATTTCAGACAAATGATACATTCAGACTTGGTCCATTTTCATAAAGCCAAAAGGAAAGCTCAACTTAGAATCAAAAATCAGTTAGGCCCTTTTGTTTGCAACGATAGAGAAGCAAGGAGAGAAGCAGAGAGAATTCTAGAAGATCATCTTAAGCTGCACAAAAGTTTTGGGTGGATGCCATATGACCCTAAGAGCTTTATATGCGATAGAAGAATGAAGAACTGATTGTCACCATATATACACCATAGAATCCCAGAGATTGAACAATTTTCCAATATGGATGAATCGAGGGAGGGGACCTTAGTAGAAGCTGATAATGAACAGGTCAATATAGAAAATGTTATGAGAGATCTTGAGAAAACACTTGACTTGGATTCTTTTGGGCAGGTATGATTTGAATCTTCACAAAGATCAGGGATTATTGCCTCTACAGTTGGAACCTATCAACAACATTCACAGTATACCAACACACCAGCTACAGAAACATCCAAGGAAAAGGGACCAGAGACCAGTGCCCAAGCCACTGAACAATCTACAATGTCTAAACAGCCTGAAACTTCTAAGGAATAGGCCCAGATACAAATTCCTCCAACTCAAAGCAATGTGGGAGAACTCCAATATTGTAGACTCCTCTGAATGAGGAAAGAAATAAAAAGAGAGATAGGGAAGTAGCTACCCCTGCCAGTGGACTCTCAGAGCAACCTGGTGCTAAAAGGCATAGGCTAAATCCTCTTTCAAAGGAGGAATTTTTGGAGGAAACTACAGATAGTCGAAGGAAAGAAGGAGAAGATAGTAATCAAACTTTCCTAGTGGGTGGAACATCTACTAGCTCACAGAGACAGGAGTTAGGGAGGCAAAAAAGTGCAGAGGTACCATCTTTCAGGCCACCAGGAAAAGACACCCCTGATATCAAAAAGAAGTTTATAGAAATAAAAGCTAGAAATGATCCATTAAGGCTCCAGGTTTACAACCATTATTTAAAAATGTCTCCCACTAATCAAAACAGATTTATGTCAACCTATGACATCAAGGAAGGTAAAATGATAATGAGTTATTTCAAACCTAAGGTGCAACAACCTCAATCAATAGCAGACTATCTTAGGACCAATTTTGAGGTCATGGCAAAGGACATTCATCCTTTGGACCAAATTGAGTTGCATAAACAAACAAGAGTAATGATCTATCCTACATTGACTAGTAAGGCTATGATGGCCCATAGGCTACAAAATTCTTTGGATAATACAACTTCCCAATTACAGTTGGAGAAAGCCTCCTCATAGGCTAAAGACAACAGAATAAAATCTTTAGAAGAGTTGGTCATTGGGTTGGGTCATGATCCAAAATATGTGAAGGTTGCAGAAGCCTTAATCAAAAACAAAGATGAAGATATAGCTGCCTTAAGAAAGCAACTAAAATTTCCTCCTTCAAGACATCCACAGACTACTGAGATCATAAAACAAAAGTCTGAAGAAGAGCTGATGGACTTACTCTTAAAACTTAATGAACGACTGAATGAGATAGAGCAAGAATTAGAAAAATCATTGAAGGACAAGCAGGGAGATTCGACCTCTCAGCCTCCCAATGTGATACCAGTAGTCTCAACTGCAGTCCCTTCAACCCTTGGAACAACTCTGACACCAAAAATTCCAGCAGTCACAGCAAAGGTAGTCACATGATCAAACACAGAAGTAGGTACAAGAACAGGAGCAACATCAGTAGGGATTTCAAATCCAAGTACAAAAGAGCTAATAAAATCAAAGGAGGAGTTGAAACTCCAAGTTTCAGAGCTACAAAAGGTAAAAGAACAATATATTACCTTGGAACGGAGCTATGATCTTTCAAAGATAAATGTTTTGGAAAAGACAAGGGAAATTAAAGGATTAGAAAACAAGGTAAAATCATTAGAAAAAGACCTTACATTTGACAAGCCTCTCGCAGATATTAGAAAAATTCTTTGGGAAAACATCACATAATCAATAAATGATGTTTGGCCATCCATCCAAATAATTTTTGAGTAGATTGATCTAGTAAAGGTAGCCCAAGAAGAAATTCAAAGGACAAGAGCAGAATTAGGGAAAATTCCTGAGGAAGCCACCAGGCTCATAAATTTTTTGAATAATAAGAATAGGTACCAACTTGAAGAACTTGGCATTGAAGACAGAATAGGGACCATTTTAGAAATCAAAAGGGTATTAACCAAAAGAAATTTGATGCAAAATCTAGAAAGAAGATGCCACGACATGCAGGCAGATATTAATGCTTTTATGGAGAAATTTGGTATTTTACAGAGCAAAGGGCTACCTAGTCCTTTAGTTATTAATGAAAAATTAATTAGGCATAAAGATTATGTGGACAAATTAAATCAATATGCAGGCAACCAGGCAAGTTCATCAACAAGTGCATCAACATCAAAAGCACTGCCTACGGGCAGAGTTCTCTATGACAGCCTAGAGAACCTGTTCTATGTAGAACATGAAATAAAGCACTTGTTTCCAATTCAGCCTACCTTTTTCAGGTATACCGAGACTGATGAGACTCTCACAAAACTTCAGAAAACTAGAATACCACAGCCAAAATGGTGGGAAGAAATGCTAGAAATTTTGTAATTTATCCTTGGTAAAAAGTAAATTTTGGTTATTTACTACAGTCAATGGTGGTGAAAAAGGATAAACAGAGATCAAATGCAGGTAAAGAGTATCAGTTGCAGGTAAAGTGTATCAGTAAGAAGATAAAAATAGAGCAGCCAGCACAGAATTACATCAAAGACAGCAAGATGCCAAATCATAGGGCCTAACTCAAGCACACTCTCAAGAATAGGGACAACAAACCATCTGTTTGCCTCTATCTGCTATCAACGAGACCATCTGGCCCTATCTTCATGTAACTTCTAGTTAGTCATCTCAAATTATATCTCACTTTGTTATGAGATATTTCATTGTAAAGTTTTTTGTATAAATACACCCCCATTCGGAGTATTGAGGGTGGATTCTTAGACATTGCTGTAAAGTTGATTATTTTGGAATAAAGTGTTGTTGGACAAATTTTGCATGGCTGGCTGGATGAAGAATTAATACAAAGGACTTTTCTCAGGATTCATGTGCAATACATCGGACAAATAAGTATTTATAACTCATGTGTTATTGTTCTCTTGTTTAAATATTTCAATTATGTTTCATGTCTAAATGTCAAACAAAAATGCTTAATTCAGAAAGTGATTTAGTGCAATCTGTTTTCAATCATTGGTATTCTTGATGTTTTATTCTAAACTAGCATGAACAATGAATTCTTAATTGCTCCTGTTTCCTAGTTTACTCATTATTGATCATTTGGTAAAAATCCTTAATTGCTTTTATTAGTGATCATCCAAGTTCCCTCTTCTCAAAACATGTGGAAGGATTCTTAATTTCCCTTCTTCCCCCTTTGAACCCATTCCATCCTGTCAAGTTATCATTTGCTCCCTATTTTAGCTATCTTGCCCTGTGAAACCATCCTTTGTTGAGAAACCAAATCCAATTTAGCTATTCTCTATTGACTCCATTAGTCCAATGGCCTAAAATACTCAGTTGTACCACTCCGTTATTGAATTTCACCACCAAATTCAACCAAACTCCCAAAGCCTTCATAACTAGCCTAAAACCTTTTCAAACAAAGATAAACCTTAAAGAGAGAGCCCTCTCTAGATACAAATTGGCTAGATTCTATATCTAAAAGTTGGTTTGTGGTTACCTCAGACCCCTTTCCTCTTTTTACAACTTCTAGGAAAATCTTAGTGATAACAATGCCCTCAAAAAGGCGAGATGATCTAAGTTAAAGTGGATGATGACCAAACCCTATTACATTGAATAAAATGTTAAAATGCATGGGATGTAAGAAATATGCACTACATGAGCATAAGCAGCTATATTGTTTGATGATTATTGATTCATGAAGAGCATGGTCAATCCAAACATAGGTCTAACCACTGGGACCTTGACAAGCATAGGGGGGACCCAAAATTTGGTAATAAGTAAACTTTTGGGGGATGTTGTAGTAGCTACAATAGATAGGTGACACATTGTCTGTTGATTTGGCATTTTCGAGTACCCAAGTGGCCCTTTATTAGGTGACATGTGGCAACACTCACAAGGTGACACATGGAATATGCAGACATGGGATGTCACATGGCAGGTGATGTGAATGATATGTTGCACGTGATGATCGGTACTTGTGGAAATGATGTGGAAAGAGAGGCCACATGGCACAAGTGGCGAATGAAGATTCAACGAGCATGATTCATGATCATCAGCAAGATCAACGTCTATGATTGATATAGGACACACAACATGCAAAAAGTTTAGTGTTCCTACTTACATGCAATGTATCTAACAACATATATTGACTTGATCCAATGGCCTAGATTTCCATTGGGAATTTCACATGCACAATCATTAACACATTAAACTCACCCGATGTGGTATTTAGATGATGACTTGCAATGAATGATAGGTGGTAGTAACATGGCTTAGAGAATGATATGGCACATTCTTTGGATTCATGCCAAGGGGTCCCTTTTGTAGTGTTTTGTTGTGTTAATAATATTTTTGGAAAAGGATGATGACTTGGTAGTGGTTGCTATAAGTGACTAGAATTTGGATGCATCGAGTAGCCTAGGCCTACGATCTTGATAAGAATGCCAAAATTATCTACATATTGGATTTTTGGTCCAAGTGCCTTAGTACCAACATTCTTAAGGCTAGTTCCATGGTTGAAGGTATGGATGCAGCAAGAGCCTCAACAGTAAAGAAACATTTGGCCCTCTGATCTGTTTGTACAAGCGTAGAACACGATTTATTTTGGATAATAGATTAAATCACTTAGATATTTTTTAATTAATTTCATAGTTCCCAAGATGTTCACATAAACCAAGTGTTAAAAGATTAAGAACACAATATTATTATAATTTTGGTGTTCTTTGTGTTCAAGGAAGCTTAGCATTTTAGTGCTAAATTAAAACAAACAAAAAATAGAATGACATGTAGTGCAAAGGCAAGAGCTTAGATTGACATGTATAATCATTTCAACAAATATCCTAAAGTTGAAGCAAAGGTGAAAAACTAGTTCATTGAGGGAAAGAGAACTTGAACAACAGTTAAATAAAGAATGCAGCTAAAGTGAAACTAATTGATAAATCCAAGATTAACAAATCAACTGAGAATAGAAGTAGCTCTATATCTATATAAAAAACAACATCATTATAGAGAATGCATATGAAAATAGGTATCTAATCATTTTTAAGTTGGAGGGAGAGAAACAAATGAAACTTTGGGAAAGAAGAACAAAGAATTTATCTATGAATGTATGACAGAGAGGCCTTTTTTATGAGTTTGAAAATTATATAAAAGAAGGATCTGAAGGGTTTCGTAGGTAGGTGCTTGCACAACAGGGAGTTGGAGCTTCCTTTCAGTTGGTGCTGATAAACAAAGAGTTGGTGCTTCCTTTAGGTTGGTGCCTAAAAAATTATCAAGTTGGTGCTTGCAAAGACAAAGAAGGTTGAAGCTTTTGTAGGTTGTAGCCTACACAAAAATTGATGTTGAGGTTGGAGCTTTATTTTGCATCACTAAAAAAAAATTTGTGGTTTTTCTAGTTGGGTTTCCACGTTATTATCTTGTGTCCATATTTTATGAGATTGATGTGCTATTGTTTATTACTGTGTTGCTAAGTGTTTTTACTTTAAGAAAGGAATTTTGAAAATTGTTAAAATATTGATTCACTCCCCCTCTTAGTATGTTCCTGGTTACCAACAATTTCTAAGAATGTTATTAATTTTTTATGAACTTTGAACTTACATGGAGAAATACAAGGTTTAACTTGGATAAAGTAGTTTAACATAAAACAAATTCTCATTGGTGCTATACAACGCCCACGGTGGACTAAAAGAAGCCATAGTGTGGGGCCATGATAGATGGTATCAGAGACTACTTTGTGAAAGTGGGAATTGACAAAAATTGAAGGTAGAAATCTGTTGAAGTCTGGTTTAGCAAGGGTAGAGGAAAACTAAGTCAAGGCCAAGCTGAACACAGTGAAAAAAAGTTAAGAGTTGGTGATTTATGGTCATAATGCATTCACAAAGTCGAATCATGGCGAACGCGAGTGAAGAACCTCAAGTGACAGGTGAGTCCATCATGACCGCATATGAGATTTTGAAGAATAAGGTGTTGGATCAAGTAGATGAGATGAAAATAATGATTACTAAACTTAAGGTAGATAATGTCGAACTCAAAGAGAATATTTTTGAACATGAAGCAAGTCATGACGACCTCAAAGTGAAATATGACTACCTTTAATGGAGGTATAATCATACGGTGAATTAATTTAAGGGACTTGAGGTTACGAGAGATCAAGGAATGGAAGAGATCACAAAGTTGTAAAAAATTATTTCTGAAGCTTTGAATCAGGTTGTGATCTTGAAGAAAGAAGTTGGGAAAAGTTTTATTAGTGTAGGCTCCCGCATCAAAATAAAAGAGCCTAATTCATATGATGGAGTAAGGAGCACCAAGACTCTTGGAAAATTTCTATGGGGCATAGAGAAATACCTCAAGATATTGGAGCTTTCCTCTTAAGAAGCAAAGGTCAAGATTTATGCACAGTTCCTAATGAAGGATGCCAAAAGGTAGTGGAGAAGAAGGATGGATCATATTTCCCATGGTGATGCTGAGAAAATCACAACATAGGAAGAGATGAAGGAAGAATCATATTGGATCACTTCAACACATAAGATGAAACATAGGATGCACGTATGAAGATCAAGTATATCAAGCAAACTGATAGTTTACAAGCTTAGCAGCACAAATTTTCTAGTGTGATCTTGGAGTTTCCTTACATGGTGGAGAAAGATAAGGTTTTCAACTTCATTATTAGATTGAAACCTTGGGATTGAAATGAGGTAAAACAACAAAATATCAAGACACTTGAGGAGGAATTTATTGTTGTTGATTAGCTGGTTAACCATCATGAAGAAAGAGTGGAAGACAAGAAGAAGAACTAAGATAAGCCAAAGGAATAGAATTTGAAGCAAGACAAGTGGAAAATTGAAAGAAATAAACCATTGAAGCATTGGTTGTGTGAGGGTGACCATATGGACAAGAAGTTTCCTTTGAAACCAGGAGCTAGGGCCATTACACAGTTGTGTGGAAAGAAGAATTCATAAGGAGAACAGACAACAGTTGGTGTGATGTAGGTTTTTGGTGTTGTACCAACAACGAAGGCTATCCCAAAACATGATCCTGAGAGGCACAAGTTGGAGTATGTTGAGATGAAAGTTGGGTAGGGTACGTTTCTCACTATGGTGGAAAACAAAGCGACCCAAAACTTCATGTGAGAAGAGGTGCAAAGAAAATTTGGACTGAAGTTTGTTCCAACTCAAGCATGTCTTAAAGAATTGAACTCACCACTAGATCAAGTTATTGGAATTGTAGAGGATGTCGAAGTGAGAATTTGTGAATGGCGAGGACAAGTGGACTTCATAATTGTTTGTATAAATGATTATGAAGTAGTTTTGGGATTAGAATTTATGAAATAATATCAACCATTGGTCATGCCACATTTGAAGAAGTTGTTCATATACAATGTAAGGGAGGAAGAACCCTTGAGTATTCCAACCATGGGAGCCATGAAAGGCAAGTATAAGATAACAACAATGAGTGTAAAGAAGGATCAGAAAAACAATTAAGATGTCTATAAGCAGTTGAACTAAACGAAGGAAAAACTCATGGCATAGAAATAAGTTATAAAAATGTTGTTAGATAGTGTGCTACATTTTATAGATAGGCTAGAGGCAATGGAATCTTGCACGATGGAGTGTAAGGTTGTTGCTATAGGGATTAATGCACGAATGTTTGGTGATGTAGAAAACCCTCAAGGATCTTCCCGGGATCCTCGGCAGAGAGTCATATTAGCTATAGTTGTCACAAAGATACATGCATATCTATGTTTAACAAACGACTATCAAAGTAAGAAGGAATTATTACCTCGAGTCTTAGTGTGGTGTTGCTATAGAGCGAAACGTAGCTAGGTGGAACACCCTTGAGCCGACTCCAGATCAAAACCTGCACATAGAAAAGACAAGCGTAATATCACAGCATAAAACCTTGATAAACAATGCATGAACATATAAAGATATCTAGTTGCATATAACTAAGCCACTCATGCTAATGATATTGAATAAACATACAAACAAGTCATACTGTCAACATATCAGAGTGGACAACACAACCGTAGTTCTATATTCATGTAGAAAGAGTGATTACAACCATCAGTTGCATCAGCCTTCCCTTAGCCCTCCATCTCCTCTCTCCCTCTCCCTTCTTAACCTCTTTTGATGCCTTAGTCTGAGACTCTGCTCGACAGTC
Source organism: Pinus tabuliformis (assembly GCA_031772625.1). Classification (NCBI taxonomy): domain Eukaryota; kingdom Viridiplantae; phylum Streptophyta; class Pinopsida; order Pinales; family Pinaceae; genus Pinus; species Pinus tabuliformis. The sequence goes on along the minus strand of CM062804.1, from coordinate 1,105,808,110 downwards.
AAATAGGAAATCCTTTCAAATGGTTCAACCTCTTTCACAATGGTCCTAGCCTTGCATATATAGCATGTGAGGTTAGGGTTGCCAAGTCCTTCATGAGTTCCATTAGGAAAAAGCAGCGATGTTTCCATGCGTTTGTGCTCTTTCCCATTTGCATACTCCATTAGTAATTAGTAATTCCCCCAAACAGGTCAAGTTCTGATGTTTCCTTGCTTTTATGAGCTGACATAGGATAGAATCTAGGGATATTTTCTCAGTCAATTCTCTCCTTTGACCCCTAGAAACTGATGTAGGGTCACTAACTCTCTTCCCGAGGTAACAAGTAGAGTTACCCTAGGCATTAATGCACCCTTGGTCTTGCTGAGAAGCTTTATAAAATAGGTTGATAATGTTTAGACAAAATTAGCTTGAAAACGGGGCCTGTGAACTTGGTTAGTCCTTCAGTCATCATGTCTTTATCCTTTGAGCTGATGAGGAGGTCATTTTCCTGTATAACGGTTTTAGAATTGGAGAACCAATGAAAGGAATACTGTGATGCATACATGCAAAAGTTAGAAGAGGAAGATGTGGACACTTGGATTGAGATATTGGACCATGATGAAGATGGGAGTGGAAGCTCATCTGCCTTCCCTTCCCCACCCTCTTTCTTAACTTTGAGTAAATATGGGTTCATTGTCAACTGCTCAAGGCAATGAGACCCCTTTGAAGTGATGAGGAGACCATAGTGGAAAAGCAGATGGATGATCATATGACAATATGATGTGATGATAGTTGTGATGATGCTAAGATGCATGCATTCTTATGGAGGAGTTATTATGGTCATATTATCTACCCAACTAGCCACCAACACAAGGGGTACCATCACATGTTGTTCTTGTATAGTTGCAATAGGTTATGGGCATGGAGTAGGTTATAGGTGAAGCTATCTGATTGTTGTGATGAGGTTGGAAGGCTTGGCAAAGGAGTTTATTGAGATGGCATTATCAAGGGAAATAACCTTTTTAAAGTGGGGGAGGATGTCAGGACCTCAAATTGTCACCGAGACAAATGACTGCCATTGAAAACCAATGAAGACTAGAAGTGGTGAAAAAATGAGGTGGAGTCATGTTAATGAGATTTCATGATGAGGCGCGATTGCATAAGGCAGGGAAACAACCCATGTGATTAGGAACTACTTTTCTAAGACTTGGAACACATGAAACGAGAGCATTGGAATGACGGGAGCAACCACATGGAGGAGGGGCGCGGAGGCCCACACGAAAATAATATAAGGCAGCGTGCACGAGCTGGAGGGGCGTGTGCCCTAGGTGCACCTACGTGAAGGTGGGGCATTGGAGGTTGTGCTGGGTGTGATGTAGCAGGAATGCCAAAATGGGCACATCCATCCGAATGACACAAGGCAGATGGAGTAAATAACAAGGCAATGTGATGTGCAATGTAGTGTGGAGAACATGAGAGAAAAGAACTTGGGCAGGGGCTAGCCCACATGACCCATGACGGGTCGACCCAGTGGTGTTCCCGCATGGCCCAAGTCAAATCGTCCAAGGAGAATGCCCACCCATGAAGAGTCACCCACACAAGAGGAAGGGTCAGCTCAATATTGTGAAGATGCGTGAGCCCACATAAAACCCATGAGAAAAGAAGCATATAAATAAGAGAGGAACTCAATGAGTTATTGCAACAAGATAGTTAGACCAAGAAGAAAGACAACTTCGAACAAATCACAAAGACGAGACTATGATATCACATGAATAACCAAGGGAAAGTCACACAATGCAAAGAACATAGAAAAGGGGTGCAGGACGAAGGTGAGGCTCACCCAGTGAACTTGAGTTGTTTTAGGAAAATCGAGTGGTTCTGTTGGGTCAAAAATTATTGGGGTTTCTAGGTAGGTCCGTAGGTGCAGGGAAGAGTTGCAAAACTTGGTGAATTTGTTGGATGCATTCGTTGGCCTAGGCCATAAAATTGTCCCATTGATGTAATATTGTATTGCTATAAACTAGATTGCAAGTAATAAAAGAAGTATAGGGGCGAAGATGTTTTGGGAGTTTCCCCCTCTCATTGTATATTCTGTTGACTACTTTGTTTACGATATCACGCTTCTATTTTTGTTAAGTTTATGTTATCGTAAAATTGTATAATTGAAATAATCAAATGAATTGAAGTGTTGTTTCTAATACATATTGAATGAATTGAAGAAGTACGTGGACTTAAATGAAAAATTGACTAAGTGTTGAAGTGTTAGGCATAGTCCAGGTGAAAGTAGTTTAACTTAAAGAGAAATCACATCGGTGTTGCATAGTGCCCATGGTGGACAATAATCAACCATAGCGTGGGGCCATGATATATGGTATCAGATTCTACTTTGTGAAGGTGGGCACTGACAGGAGTTGAAGGAAGAACTGTGTTGAACTCTGGTTTAGCAAGGGTAGAGACAAACTAATTCAGGGACAAGATCAGCACAATGCGACATAATTAAGAGTTGGTTTATGGTCATAACGCATTCACAAAGTCAAATCATGGCGAACACAGGTGAAGAACCTCTATTGATAGGTGAGTCCACCATGACTGTAGATGCGATTTTGATGAATAAGGTGTTGGATCAAGTAGATGATATGAAAACAATGAAGACTAAACTTAAGGTAGAGAATTCCTAACTCAAAGAGAATATTGTTGAATAGGAATCAAGTCACAAAGGCCTCAAGATACGATATGGCTACCTTGAACAGAGGTATGATCAAACCTTGAATGAAGTTAAGGGACTTGAGGTTGCTAGATATCAAGGAATGAACGAGATTGCAAAGTTGAAAAAGATTCTTTCCAAAGCTCTGAATGAGGTTGCGATCTTGAAGAAAGAAATTGGGAAAGGTTATATTGGTAGAGTTTCCCACATCAAAATAAAATATCCTTATTCATATAATGTAGTAAGGAGTGCCAAGACTCTTGGAAAATTTTTATGGGACATAGAGCAATACCTCAAGATATTGGAGCTTGCCTCTGAAGAAGAGAAGGTGGAGGTTGTTGCACAGTTTCTAATGAAGGATGCCAAGATGTGGTGGAGAAGAAGGATGGATCATATTTCCCATGGTGATGATGAGGGAATCACCACTTGGGAATAGATGAAGGAATAATCATTGGCTCACTTCGGCCCACAAGATGAAACATGGGATGCACGTATGAAGATCGAGTATATAAAGAAAATCACAAGTTTACAAGCTTATCAGTGCGAATTTTCTAGTGTGATCTTGGAGTTAACTGAAATGGCAAAGAAGAAAAAGGTTTTCAAATTCATTATTGGATTAAAAATTTGGGTTCACAATGAGGTAAAGCAATAGAAGATCAAGACACTTGAGGAGGAATTGTTATTTTTAATAGGTTGGTTGACGATCATGAAGAAAGAGTGGAAGACAAGAAGAAGAAGTCAGATAAGCCAAAGGAAAAGACTTCAAATGAAGATGAAGTGAATACAAGCAGAAAACCGAAAGGAAATAATCCGTTGAAGTGTTCGCTATGCGAGGGCGACCATGTGGCCAAGAATTTTCTTTTGACTCTAGGATCTACAACTTTTATGCAATAGATAGAAGCAAGAAGGCACAAGAAGAAAAAACAATAGTTAATGTGATTCAAGTTTTGGGTACTACAATAACGACGAAGGATTTCCCAAAACATGATCTCGAGAGGCACAAGTTGGAGTATGTTGAGATGAAAATTGGGCAGGGTACGTTGCTTGCTATAGTGGACAACAGAGCGACCCATAACTTTATGCGAGAAAAGGTGGAAAGAAAATTTGGATTGAATTTTGTTCCAACTCAAGCATGTCATAAAGCAGTGAACTCACCACCAGATCAAGTCACTAGACTTGAAGAGGATGTGGATGTGATAATTGGTGAATGGCGATGTAAATTTGACTTCTAAATTGTTCATATGGATGATTATGAAGAAGTTTTGGGAATATAATATATGAAACAATATGAAGCACTAGTCGTGCCACATTTGAAGAAGTTTACTTATGATGTGTAACAACCCTGGTTAAAAATTCATGTAAAAAAATATAAGACCAAGTTCATAGGACACGTATTCCAAGCTAAATGGTGGGAAAAACATCCTAGTGGGTGTTCACTTCGTTTTATTAAGTTCTCAAGAAATTAGAAAAGGCAACGGAAAATTCTTTGGAAAGGAATGAGGCATTATTTGGAATTTATTTATGAAAATAATGGAAAATAGGAGAAAAGGAAGTTGAAAGGTCACAGGTTGCATGTGAAGAGGAAAATGAAGGAAAATAATGGAAATTTATGAAAATATAGGTCTCATCAATAAAAGGGATTCTAAGGATTAGTTGGTAGCTTTTGACAAGTTTTGGGGGAGCTCTCTTCTATTTTATATCTCTCCCATATTCTTGGATACTTAAAATATCTTGGGGCACTCTTGGAGGAGTGTGGCATACCTAGGATTCAGAGCAAGAAGGCAAAGGAAAAGAAAGAGAGTGCAATTTAAGGTTGGTGGGATCAACAACTACAACTAGATTTATTTGTAGGTATCGAGTTGCATGTATGGTGTCCTTGCTAGTTTTTGCATGCATGGCACATGCATGTGGTTTCTTGGTTATGATTTTCCATTGGCATGGAGGATTTCCTAGATTAACAGTGGTTTTTCCTAGACTTGCCATTTCCTGGATAATCATGGTTTTGTGGGAGTATTTCCCTTTTATTTTCTAATTGGTTCTCATGTTCCTTTTGTTGTGGGTTGATTTATTAGTTTCTGGATCCTTGGTTGCAAAATTTCTCTGGAGCCCTTGGTGGGTTGAGTTACTAGTCCTAGAGCCATGCTTGGACAAACATTCTAGATGTCGATAGCAACTGTGTGTTGAATTACTAGTCTTGGAGCTTTTGTTCAAAGAAGCGCCCTCGATCCCTGGACAACTTGGGTAGAGACCAATTTGTTGATGGTTAGTGATGTCCAACCATGAGGTGGAATCACTAGTTGAGGTGGTTTGGCCTCTGGAAGCCCTAGTTTTGTTTTGATGGACTTGTTCTATGAGATCCCACATTCATGCTTGGAATATGGCACCTGGGTGATTGGATGAAGAGAGATTTGGCTCAGCCAATCTATGAAAGGTGGAACATGGAAGTCAAAAAACTAGTTGGCTTATGCATTCATTAATAAGAGTTCCTTCTCCTTGGTATTTCATGGTTAAATGTACTGGTTCATATGTAGTATTTATGGTTGTTGTATCCTTGTTATTTTTGTTGGTTATGAGCATGTTTTATGATAGTGATGATGTATGGCTCTCATCATGTTTCGATATATGAATGAATAAAAAATGAATATATGACATAATATATTATAATGCAGCTAATGTGATAAGGCATCAATCCTTCTTAGCAATTCTTAGATAAGTATGGGACCCCTATGCTTAGATCTGTTGTTGAAACCTGTAGATTTCATATTTGTGATATGTTTGACGAAATGTCTGTCATGGTTAGGCTTGGTGAGGTCAAGTCCTTGATCACTTTTTTTTTAGATGCCTTTTCTTGGTGTCATTTATTGTCTCGGAAAGTATCATTAAGTTCCCGCAAGTGGTTTGGAGAGTAGCCCTAAAAAAGTGGCTTAAATCTCGCATTCTTTGGCACAAAACTGGCTAAAAAATACTGTAGTCTTCCCCTTGCAAGCATTGTGGGAGAGAATGGAGGGTCCTAGTCGAATGCATTCCCAAGTCATGGGAGTGACTAGGAGTTTAATTCATTGAAAGGCTAGGTTAACTCAAGGGTTGGGAACCTGGAGTGGCGAATTAGCTCCTACGGGTCCTTTAGCTCCTGAGGGAGGTCTATAAAGTGTTGGTTCATAGTTCCACTTCCTTAACTACAATTAGGGAGTTGAATCATATCATAGTAACTCTTCGTCACATGTTTACCTCGGTGGACTAATTAGCATGTGTAAATGTGGGAGGACAGTGTTATAAAGTGGTATCAGAGCATGGTTCAACACTTGAACTAGATGGGTGGAGTGTGTTTGTCATGAATACATGTTAGTTTCACGTGTTCTTTATGTTTGTGGACTATGTGCTTGTTGTGTATGCATGGTGGTGGTCATTTTTGCAGTTGTGTCGCCATGTCGAATTTGATGGTGTTTTTGTTGGATGTGATCGTCATGAGTGCATGTTAGTTATGCATTTTTTATGCATGTCAGTTGTTATGCATGCATTGTCATGGTTAAAGTTTTTGTCCATGAGGTCATTGTAGGCATTTTATGTCATCATGATGTTGTCGATATGTTATGATGTTGATGTGTTGGTTGAGATAGAGCAAGAGATGAACATCATCAAAGTGAGGTTGCGACACTAAAATTCAAGGTGAGAGTAGATAATCATATAGGTTTGTATATTTGGCATGCATGCATGTTAGTTAATGTAATGTTATATGCATTAAGGGTATACACATGTTTGTCATTTTATTGTTGTTCTAGTTACATGCATGGTAGATGCTAGTGAATTAGTGTGGTCATATGCACATGTGTCGAATTGTCATGAATGATAGTAACTTGTTGTTATATGCATTGTTGTTGTTGTTTTATGTTATTTAACTTGATGATTATGTTATATGTTGTTGATGAGTATGTTATATGTTAACTTGTTGTTGTTATATGTTAGTTAACTTGATGATTAGGGTTATTGCAGTTAAGACCTTGATGTTATATGTATCGTGCTAACTTGGATTGACTTATGCAGATGATTAGGCTTATGACATTCAGGTATGAGTTAATATATATTGTGATATTATGTCTTACTAATCTATATTGATCGTGCATATGTGATTTTTATGCATGAATGACAATTGTTTGCGAGTTTATGACGTGAACATGTTAGTCAGTTATTGTTATGGAATTCATGACCTTATTTATGTTTGAGTTGATATGTTGTGAAGTTATGTCGTGCTAATCTAGATTGATTGTGAAGAGAAGATAGCCTCCCCTGAAATACATTAAGGTATGAGTTTGATTATGTCGTCTACTTGGTTCTTGAATGTTTTATTATGTCATCTATTCGGTGTTTGAGTGTTTGGTGTCTATTATGTCACCTATATGTTGTTTTAATGTTTGATTAATTGCATGATATGATTTTGTATCTATAAGATTGTATGAATGAATGGTCTTGTTTTAAGATGGTTGTACTAACACATATGTGTCGAGATAGTTGATATGTACTTGAGTGTAAGTAGGTGATAGTTGGAGCATTATGTATTATGATTGATGACTATGAGTTGACTATTGGTTATGACATGACTGTTCATATTGGTAATAGTGGGACAAGGTAATATTTGATGTGTTTATATAACTAACAGTTGGATGATGTGATAGTACATGGTAAGAATCAATTGTAGCACGTAAAAAGGAAAAAGGAAGGAATTGGGTGAAAATTCCTTTGGGATGTGTTTGGAGCCGCAATTCTAAATGAATGAGTGCTTTGCATACCGAAAGTATTCTTAACGCTAATTTGTCTGAAATTATGTGGATATGTGCTATATTCATGGACATGTATTTAACAGGTATAACAACTAGTGTCTAGTTATAGCTAGATCTGTCAATGGAATTGGAGCCCCTTGAGAGATGAAACCGAAGTGTTCAGTTACAAGGCAGTGTGCTTGGCACAGTAAGGTTAAGTATGCATTATATTGTTACATTCATTTATACATTGACAATTATGTGTTTATGGCAGTATGATGCAGGGGATTTCATGGCAAAAGATACTGCCATGAAATATTGAATAAGGCTTGGGTTGAGCTTTCCTTTAGAGGCATTAAGAACCCATGGGATTGAGTCATAGAATTTGTTGCTAATCTTGTGCTTTTGGTATTTTTTGAATTGTTGTGCTTGATTTGATTATTATTTTTTTGTGTCTAGTGCATGATCATGCCACTTTGTTTGTGGTGTCATATTGATATTGGTTTTCATGGTTTTCTCCTCTCTTTTTTTCTTGTTCTTGCCTTTTATTTTTTGAGGGTCTTGGGAATTTTTTGGGAAAGAGTAATTTAATGGAGTTCGGGAAGAGTTGAATGAAACCCAATAGGTAATGTAATACTTAGATGAAGCCTAATCCATAAGTAAGGGAAAATGAAGGAAATAATATGACATATCGCTCGATTGGTTGGGTCTATTGATGTAAACATATGGTGGTAGGATAGTCATGATAAAAGTAATAAGGAAAGGTGAAGTAATTAATGGATTTGAGGCATCAGATTCCTTGGGTATGTTGGAATTGTTGTTCTCAATGTAGAGCATGTGTTGCACGTATAAACGGAGTTATCTTAAACTAGACCTTATGCTATTTGGTAATTATGTTGTGATCATGATTATGCTAATGTCTATATATGTATATATGTCATTGTTTGACAGGATAGAAATCATGATTGTTTAGTGCTAATGCTTATATGTATATATGTATGTATGTTTGTCATTTCCTAACCAGGGAAAATTTTAGGGGTTAATATTCGCCCATGGGCTAATTTTCTATACTTTTTACCAAAAAAAGATTCACTATTTCCATTTTTTTGTAAAAATGATTTGCCCAAATTTTATAGAATGAAATTATTTTACCCTAAAAATTGCCAAAGAATTATATATAGACTATATAAAAATATTATAAATTTGAATATTTTCACAAAAATATCTCCAAACATTTTATAGATTTCATATTATGGACTAGTGGGATTCGCCAAGGTTTCTAAACTTTAAGATAAATTTCCATCCTTAAAATTTTCCTTGTTTCTAACAGGATCATGGTTGGTTTCTGCTAATATTTATATGTATATATGTATGTATGTATGTCGTTTTCTGATGGGATAACGATTGTTTTATGCTAATGTTTATATATATGTATGTATTCATGCATCTATGTCATTGTCTAGTAGGGTTGTCAGGGATCATTATGTGGAGGAATGATTGCTTATGCAGGTGAAGGGCATGAAAGAAGTTCCTAGTCTTATGGGGAATCAAGTGGGAAGAGTAGCCTCAACAAATTTATGAGGTTAGTATCATGTGGATATGAGTTGATATTATGTGTTTAAACTATGTCTATGTTTACGTTATGGATAGATAATGTTGAGAGATACATCAGCGAAATGAAAACAACATGATCTATGACATGCTAGGATAAACATGGATGGCGGAGAGACACTGGAAGTAAGGTTGCTTGGTAGAGATAGTGTGGTCTTTGGATGTGTGGTACTACTATCGTGTATATGTTGTGAATGTTGTATATTAAGTGATTTTACCTATGGTTATGTGTACATGTAACATACGTAGTATTGTGTACACACGATTTTGTGTGCCTTTTGTATATATGGTGTTGTGTGCATATTGCGTATGTAGTGTTGGGTATATATGGTGCTATGTACATGTTGGACATGTGGTGCTGTGTACATTTTGTACTCTGCACATGATGGATATGCAATGTTGTGTGCATATGGCGTTGTGCTCATGTTGGATATGCGGTGTTGTATACATATGGTGCTATGTACATGTTGTATATGTAGTGCTATGTACATATGGTGTTGTGTGCATGTTGTACATGTGGTCCTATGTACATATGGTGTTGTGTGCTTGATTGTACATGTGGCGTTGTGTTCATGTTGTGTTTTGTACATGTTGTACATGTGGTGTTGTGTGCAGGTGGTGTTGTGTACATGTCATGCATGTGGCACTGTGTACATGTGGTGTTGTGTACATGTTGTGCAGATGGTGCGTTGTACATGTGGTATTTTGTACACGTTGTGTAGGTGGTGTTGTGTACAAGTGGTATTGTGTACATGTTGTACATGTGGTACTAGTGTACATGTGGTATTATATGCATGTCACACATTCTATGTTGTGTACATGCAGTACTATGTATGTGCATTATGTAGTCGTGGTATCGTGACATATGTACTCTATGTATTGTGATGTAAACCGGATGTAGGTTTATGTGTTGTGTTGTACACCAGGTGTAGGTGTATATGTTGTGTTGTACACTGGATGTAGGTGTATGTGTTGTGTTGTAAATCAGGAATAGGTGTATGTGTTGTGTTGTACACCAAGTGTAGGTGTATGTGTTGTGTTGTACATCAGGAATAGGTGTATTTGTTGTGTTGTACACCAAGTGTAGGTGTAATATGTGTTTTGATGTACATTGTGTATGTGTATGTGATTGAGAAAAAGAAAAGGAAATGTGAGTTTGTGGGTGTGGAAACCGATCTAGTGTGCATATAGAAAGGACAAAGGACAAAGGCAGAAGTAAGGATCGATTGAAGGATAAGTATCAATGTTATATTTCAGTTTTAATTATGCATGTGATCTGTGATTATGGTTTATGATGGTTACATGTTATCTACGATTATGATTTATGATGGTTACATTTGAGCTAACTGGATGTGATATATTTATACATGATGATTTGATCAAACAATTAGTTTGACTTGTTGTGACAGGAAGTGAATAGGATTGCAAGTGTACCTTGTTGATGAGCTACCAGTGAGGTAAGCTTTGAGTTTATTTTAATTCATTTTGAGTCTAATGGGAATTATGTGCTTGGTAAAAGGAGCATGGAAATGCCCGATTGGGTGATTGGAATTGACTGCAAGAATTAGCAGCAACAACAAAAAGGAATTGAAATAGGCAACAATATGTTGGTAAAGAACTTCAAGAGTAGGGTGATTATGGGACATTTGTACCCAATAGTGTCCATTTATTGCCATGAGCATGCTATGAATGGTATGATGGCTTTGAGGCAGGGATACACATTGGTTTTTGGACCTTTTGATGTTCAAAAACCTTAACAAAGGAGGGGTCACCCGAGGGAATGTGTAGTAGAGAAACGGATGCCCATGAAATTTGGAACGTGTGTGACTACACACAAGGGTGTGGCCAGATTTCCCGAGGGACTGTGTAACAGAGAAGGGAAGGTCAGAGATGTATTTGTTTTAGTCATTAGCATTTCCATATGGAATCAGATGCACATTGGGAGTGCACCCTGGAACAATGAGCCGGTAATTGTTCATTGAGAGGAAAAATGATGCAAGATTGTAGCGCTAGAAATTGGATGCAATTTTCACATTGGTAAAGGATTCAGGATTTCATGGGAAGGAGGTGAATCCTGGTATTACTCCGAGGATGGAGGTGTGAGCCTATGAATTCCCTTATTGCAGATGCAAGAATCATATCATTTTATTTGTTGGTTGAGAAAATGTGCATATGTGTATATTATTGTAAATATTGTATCGACACAAATTTATAAAGCTCCATAAATAGTATGGTTATTTGCTAGTTGATGTGGCTATTATTTTAAATATCATAATGAGTTGTGTTATAAAGCTCTAGTAAACGGTATGATGTCATGTTTTCAGTAGGTTGATCATTGTAAATATTATAACGAGCTATGTTATAAATCTCCACATGCAATATGTTTTGTTTTGAGTGGTTTGCTAGTTTGTAGGTGTCATTGAATGTCGAGGATGATGTTCCCCAAAGGGGTAGGGTTCTATAACAGCCCTGCTAAAAATTCATGTAAAAATATATAATACCAAGGTCATGGGACACATATTCCAAGATGAATGATAGGAAAAACGTCTTAGTGAGTGTTCACTTCAGTTTATTAATGGCTAAGGAAATTGGCAAAGGCATTAGCAAATGCTTTGGAAAGGTATGAAGCATTATTTGGCATTTATTTATGAAAATGATGGAAAATAGGATGAAAGGAAGGTGAAAGGTCACAGGTTGCATGTGAGGAGGAAAATGAATGAAAATAATGGAAATTGAATAAAATAGAGGCCTCATTAATAAAAAGGGTTTTGAGGACCAATTGGTATCTTTTGACAGGTTTTGGTGGAGCTCCCTTTTATTCTCTCTCTCTCGTACTCTTGGAAACATGGAGTTTCTTGGAAAACTCTTCGAGGAGTATGGGATGCTTTGGATTTGGAGCAAGAAGGAAAGGAAAAAGCAAGAGAGTGTAAGAGAAGAGCGGGATCAACTGTTACATCTGGATTTCTTCACAGGTATCAAGTTGCATGTATGGTTTCCTTAATAGTATTAGCATGCATGACACATGCATGTGGTTTCTTGGTTATGAAATTCCATTGGCATGGAGGATTGTCTGGATTGACATTGATTTTTCCTAGCCTTTCCATTTCCTAGATAGCCATCGTGTTGTGGGAGTCTTTCCCTTTTTTTTCTAGTTGTTTATCATGTTCCTTTGGATATGGATTTAGTCATTAGTTCTTGGAGCCTTCATTGGAAAAACAATTTGGAGCCCTGTAATAACTTGGGTTAAGTTACTAGTCCTGGAGCCTTCCTTGGAAAAACACTCTGGAGCCGGGCAGGAACTATAGGTTGAGTTACTAGTCATGGAGCCTTGGTTGGAAAAAATGCTCTGGAGCCCTAGACAACTTGGGTAGAGACCAATCTAGTGATGGTTAGTGATGTCCGACTGTGAGGTGGAATCATTGGTTGAGGGTTGAGGTGATTTGGCCTTTGCAATCCCTGGTTTGATTTTGATGGACTTGTTCTATGAGATCCCACATTCATGCTTGGAATATGGCATAGGGGTGATTAGTTGAAGAGATATTTGGTTCATCCAATCTATGGTTGGCTAGAACATGGAAGTCCCAAACCTAGTTTTCTTATGCATTCATTAATAAGAGTTCCTTCTCCCTGACATTTCATGTGTAAATGTATTGGTTCATATGTGGTACTTATGGATGTTTTATCCTTGTTATGTCTGTTGGTTATATGTTGGTTATGAACATGTTTTATGATAGTGATGATATATGGATCTCATGGCTCTCATCATGCTTCGATCTATAATTTAAGAACAATGAATATATGACCTAATAGGTGATATTGAAGCTAATGTGATAAGGCATCATTGCTTCTTAACAATTCTCAGATAAGTATGAGGCCCCTATGCTTAGATTTGTTGTTGAAACATGTATATTTAATGTTTGTGATATGTTTGATGAAATGTCTATCATGGTTAGGCTTGGTTAGGTCAAGTCCTTTATTAAGTTTCATGTTAGAGGCTTTGTCTTGGTGTCATTTATTTTTTTGGAAAGTATTATCAAGTTTCTGGTAGTGGTTTGGAGAATAGCCCTGAAAAAGTGGCTTAAATGTTGTAGTCTCTGACACAGAACTGGCTGAAAAAGACTACTATCTCTCCCTTGTAGACATTGTGGGAGCGACTGGAAGGTCCCAGTTGCATGCATTCCCATGTCATGGGAGCAACTTGGGGTTTAATTCATTGAAAGGATTAGCTCTTGGGGGTCTTGTAGCACCTCAGAGAGGTATGTAAAGTGTTGGTTCATTTTTTCCACTTACTTAACTACACTTAGGGAGTTGAATCATATCATAGTCACTCTTCATCATATGTTTACCTGGTGGACTAGTTAGCTTGGGAAAATGTGGGAGAAGGGTATTATATGATATAAGGGAGGAAGAACCGTTAACTATTGAAACCATGGGAGCCATGAAATATGAGTATAAGATAACAACGAGAAGTGTTGAGAAGGATCAGCGAAATTAAAAATTCTATGAGAGGTTGAACCCAATGGAGGAAAAACTAATGGAACATGTAGAAGTTATAAAAGCATTGTCAGATAGTGTGTTGCATTTGAAAGATAGGCTAGAGGCAGTTGAATCTTGCATGATGGAGTGTAAGGTTGCAAAATTGGAGAGCCAATGAAAGGAAGACCATGAGGCATACATGAAAAAGTTAGAAGAGGAAGATGTGGACAATTGGATTGAGATGTGGGATCATGATGAAGATGAGAGTGGAAGGTCATATTACTTCCCTTTCCTACCCTCTTTCTGAACTTAGAATGAATATGGGATCACTTTCATCTGCTCAGGGAAATGAGACCCCTTTGAAGTGATGAGCAGAACACAGTGGAAAAGCAGATGAATGATTGTATGATAGCATGATGCGATGACAATTTTGATGATGCTGGGATACATACGTTGATATGGAGGAGGTGCTATGATTGTATTAGATACTTAACTAGTCATCAACACAAGGGGTAATAGTACATTTTTTTTTATTTTAGGGTTGTGTTAGGTTATGGGCATGGAGCAAGTCATATGTGGTGTTATCTGATTGTTGCGAAGGGGATTGAATAATTTGCAAATGAGTTTGATGAGATGAAATTGTCGAGGGTGAAAAATGTTTTAAAGTGGGGGAGGATGTTAGGACCCCGTGTTGGCACCAAGACCAATAGGTGCCCATGATGACCCACAAACACCCGGAGAGGTGAAAAACAAATATGGAACTAGGTTGGGGAGATCGCATGATGAGGCGCAATTGCACAAGGAAGGACACCCACTCATGTGATGAGGAACGATTTGGAAAAGACTTGGAACACATGACATGAGAGAACTAGAACGATAGCCACACCCATAGAAAGGAGGGGTGTCTGGGTCCAAATGGCAGTAAGACAAGGAAGCGTGCAAAGTCTATAGGGGCACGTGCCTTGGGCGCTCCCGAACGAATGAAATTCACTGGTCAGAACATAGCAGGCATGCCACGATAGGCATGCCCTCTCGAATGACACAAGGAGTATGGAGTAAACAATAAGGCAGTGCGAAGGGATATTTAGTGTGGAGCATATGGCGACAACGTGCCTAGGTAGGGGCAAGCCGCCCTAGCAAGGGGTGTCAACATTAACCAAGTAAGGTCAACCAAGGGGTGCGACCACCCATGAAGAGGCACCAACATGATCAAAGTAAGGTTGACCAAGGGGTGCGCCCACCCATGAAGAGGTGCCAACGTAAGAAGTAGGGTCAGCACAATATTGTGAAGGGGCATGGACCCAAATAAAACCCACGAGTAAGGAAACATATAAATAAGAGAGGAAGTCGATGAGTTGGAGCAACCAATAAAGTTTGACCAAGAAGAAAGACATTACAGAATAAATCACAAGGGCGATTCTGTAATATCACAAAAATAACCAAGGGCAAGTTGCACAATGAAAAGAATGCATCAAAGGGGCATATGATGAAGGTGAGGCTCACCCAGTGAGCCCAGACTATCTAAGGAAAACTGAGTGGTTATGTTCAGGTGAAATTCTTGGGGTTTCTGGGTAGGTTGTAGGTGCAGGGCGGAGTTGCACGACTTGGTGAATTTGTTGGACGAGTTCATTAGCTCGGGTCAGGTGACTGTCCCACTATTGTAATATTGGATTTATTTTTGTAAACTATATTGCTTGTAATAAAATAAGTATAGGGGCGAAGCATTTTTTGGAGTGTCTCCCTCTTGTCATATATTCTTGTTCACCACTGTGTTTGCGATATCTCACTTATGTTTCTATTAAGTTTATGTTATGACATAATTGTATAATTGAAAGAAGTAAATGAATAGAAGTGTTATTTCCGCTACATATTAAATGAACTGAAGAAGTAAGTGAACTTATATAAAAAATTTACTAAGTGTTGAAGTGTTAGGCATAGTTCAGGTGAGAGTAGTTTAACTTAAAGAAAAAGCTCGCTAGTGCCACACAACGCCCACGGTAGACTAAAAGAATCCATAACATGGGGCTGGGACAAGATTCCATTACAAACCCTTATGAGAAGTGGCCTGAATAAAACTACATCACATAAAAAGAGGAACTGAAAAATTAATAGGTAAACAAATAAATCAAGCCTGTCATTATAATGTGTTGCTTCCTGTAGAAGTTGTGCATCAATGCAAATAAGGTAACTTCAGAAGTAAATAATACTTAATCTCCATAATAGTCTATCGATGTTGTTGGATACCACCAACATAGAGGGGGTATCCACAATGTGAAGTTCCAATTAGACCTAACACCGTTTGGAGTAGGAGCCCCATCAGTAGTATCATCCACACCATTGTAACTGTAAGTCTCATCTTGGTTTCAATTAATAACATAATAGATTATGTACATAACCCTTGAACAATAAAGTAGGTTGAAATTGTGAAACATCGATTGAAATGTGTAAAAGGAGACTTTCACGAGGGGAGGGAAAAAGGTGAGCCTCTAAAAGGAAGTAATAGTACTAACCTAAAAGTGACACAGGAGAAACGAAATATTTGTTAGTTATCTAGCGAAATAGTTCACATAGACACAACAACCATTAAACCACATACAACACAAATTCAATAAGATAAGTACCCAGGCCACTGAAATAGTTCAATTTCCTTAGTACATATGAATGAAACATATATAGTAAACATCTAAAGAATAGTCCTAAGATATTCACAATACATGAATGAAAATGTGTTGGTTCATCGAGCTTCAATTATAAGGTGAAATATCCAAGTACATAGTTATAATGGTGAGGCACTAGTTCCAGTAGTGGAACATTAAGTCATGTCTTGCTTCTCCAAAGAATAGTTTTCTGTCCTATGCCAAGTAGAGAAGCCATGACTAGCTCTCCAAAAGCTTAAGCCTCTGAGAGCCATTCCTTGAATTATTAGGTTCGTTTTATAACAAGAGAAATGACCTTTCATATCCTTATGGTTCTTGGACTTCCACTATTTCCTTTGGACTTATAAGAAAATCTTGGACTTATAAATGACCTTTGGATTTCTCTCTATGAATTTTGGACTTCCTGTAAAGATATTTTGTCCATATATGACTAAGTGACTTTTCATATTCCACATATGACTCTTCAACTTCAACACATTATATCTTTTCCTTTTATTTGAAATACATCATTACATTCGACAGGATGATGTGGCATGCCACATGGACACATATTCACCTTTATGATAACACTTTTACAAGTTATAACTTGACAATGATGGCATGGACTTCATGATGAGGTGGCAATGCCAAGCTATCTTCCTTACCGCTTCATCATGCATTCTTGATGGTAGATCTAATTTATGCTTCATCTTCATGAAATATATAATTTGTTTCTTATATTCACCCTCCAAATGGTCTTTTATCGATATCGAAATCCTCTAATTCATCATGAAATGTCTTCTTTCTATCTCAATCCATGATTTGCTTCATGTCTCCATGATAGCTCTCTATTATTCTTATTCTCTGCAAGAGTTCCTTTATGCTTTATCCTTGCCATGAGCTCTTGAGCATCACCATTTTATGCTATCCAATGAAGATAATTCATGATGAGGAAATATCAGCCTTAAAATCATATATTCTACCACTACCTAACTGATGGAATGATATGCTCATGATAGGCCTGTGAGAGGGTTAAAAGAATAAGGCTTGATTAAGAGGGTGTGATAAAACTCATAGGTGTCTTAGGAAGGCTGCAGTGTTCATTTTTACTACGCCATGCACTATGACGAGGATCTATCCTTGGTCCAGTATAATGGGGGAAGCTGAAGGAGCAATGTGGAAAGATTCATGCTTCAAGGTTGCACCATGCGCTCCAAAGAAAAGAGAGGAAATAATTAAAGTGCATTTTGACAAGTCAATGGTGAGGGGAGGAATCCTTTAACCTTCCCTACTATGCCATGTTCACAAAGGAAGGGTCAAAAGAAGGCTAGGATGCATCAACACATTGGGAAGGAGGGAGGGTGAAGGGTTCAACGTTCAGGACTGCGCTATGTAATCAAAGGGAAAGGAGACTTATAGGAGAGCGCAGTTTGACTAGTCAAAGGTAGCTAGGGGGTTTCCTTCATCATTCCTTACCATGCCATGTACTCTAGAAGAAGGGGTTAAGCAAGGCTTGGGTTCAGAGCACCTTCAACAAGGGGGAAGGGTGAGGTTTCAGCGTTCGAGAGTATGATGTGTGCTTAAAGGAAAAGAGCACTTGAAAGAATGCACAAGTTTCTTTAACAAGGGGTCACTATTACTTTTTAATGTGATTTTCATCCTAGGCTATCATATTTTGACACAACATTGGGTGCTTTGGAGTGCTCTTTTCATTGAGGGAGGCCATAGGGCTGAAGCCCCTTTGCCTAAGAGGGTTTTCACTACATTGGGAGGATAGGAGGATCTTTGCATTGCATCTTTTTCCTCTACAAAAGGGTTAAAGTGGTCCAAGATATTAGCTATGAGTGATTTATGGGTTGTACAAGGTATAGGTAACCAAAATTTTGTGTAGTGAGTCAGTATGAGCAAGAAGGGTCAAGTGACTTCCTTTGGGAGGATCATAGTGTGTAGCAGATTTAGGGTAATATTGAGAGGGACTTATTGCACCTACATTTAGGAGTAGGATTGTATCATTGAGGCCCATGGATATGTTGATATCTTCACTCGATAAGAGGGATAAAGTATTGATAACTTGCACTGGGCTAAAGGACCATGAAGTGCTTCGAAATGGCTAAGTGTGGGATTGACAAAGTAAAAGAGGAAAATACATCCGGACATGACCCAGTCTTGCATAACACACATAAAACCATCAATACAAGCCATAATAATACACAAGACTCATGAATGATGATAACACCTCGAAATGACGATAAAGAGACACTTATTTCTAAGTGTGACAATTGAAATGACACACTACGACACTTAGAAAATAAGTTACAACAATTATGATGATTGTGACCAAAAGGCACGGTAAGATGTAGGAATGTGTCTTACACACATTATAATGGTATGTAAGATGATCCAATGTAGAAGAGTGTGCCAAAATTAGCTTTGGTGATGTGAGAAGTTGTGACTCATGCAGGAGTGAAAATGACAAAAACGACACCTACAACATGAGGAAAACATAAGACGACACTTACAAAATGTGAAAGACCTTGAAAGTGATGCATTCCAGAGAAAATATAACATGAAAAAAAACTTTTACAGTGAAAAAAATAAAAAGTGACAGCCATGAATGTGAAAGCAACACTTGTGAAACTGAAAGTACGTCAAAGTGACATTCGAGAAAATTCTTCATAATAAAAGAAAAGACACAACCAAAGTGAGGGAGACTATCAATAAAGTGTGCAATAACTATTGTTGTGAGTTTAAAATTGCAAAAGCATTGTCTTGATGGATGGTGCTATGCCCATTCAATATTGCATAAAGGAATTATTCTCATGAACTCATTAAAGACTATGCATGTGAGTGCAAGTGACTTGACCATTTGATACTAGGAAGAAGACTTGAATGCTTTGAAAAACATCAAATTATCATGGAGTAACCATAGAGAAATATTTCATAAGATCCTTATTAGGCTCCAAAATTCAAGTGTAGGAAAAATTTTGAAGGGTGTTGATCGCAATGATAACACTTGTCAACACACTAGTAGAACTTGAACTTCTTTGTTTAGGTTTAATTCTCTAAGTGCAAGGCTTCAGTTTTTTAGGAAGTATTGATTCATCTTGTGGATTACCTAGCATTCCTTACTTAACTAGGTTATAGTTATAGCCCCACCCCATTCCCTTACTCGGTTAAGAACATATCATGGCTTGACAAGTCACAATTGTTTTTATATAGGAAATGGTAATATGTACGACGAGTTTAAGATATTCAGTATGAGTTTCATCTCTGGTGATGCTATGGTACCAGTAGGCCTAGGCAGTGCCCCAATAGAGTCACTATAGCAGCATAATCATTTCTTTACTGCCATCAAGCCTAGACAGTACCACAGTGAAGTCACTTGTTTCACCTCCCTGTGTAGGAAGACCTTCTCTGAGTTCACCCTTTATTCATTTATTTAATAAGATAGCTTTGACACTTCTTATTTTCAACATACATAAGAGGGATCCTAAATTATTGAGCATAGAGGAGGTTTCCCCTTCAAATAAGTATTTATATAACCTCTGATATTGGTTTGCTCACTTTAGATTTTCCCCTTATCCTTTCTCTACTTGATTGGATCAACAATAAAAACACTATTTACTTACAATACTGAGTTGAGGAATGAGGATCTTAGAATAGATACAAGTTTTATAGTTTGAAAAAAGGATTTCCGATCGAGTGGATTGTATTTTCCATTTAGACATCATGGACTTTAAATATATACAAACCCAATATAGAGAAGAGGTAACAGATTAGCCAAGCATTGTTTTTCATCACAATTTCCCTTTTCATGTTTTTCCACACTGTCTTTTGAGCTAGACAGGAGCATCTTTCATGCAAAGTCTTATTGAAAAAAATAAAATAAAATACATGAAAAAAAAATGGAACAAAACCAAATAACATAAAACAACATTCAAAATAAAACAAGAAAATGTAGAGACTTGATGGACAGAGGCATAGAGAGTAGATGTGATGTAAGGGAAAACTAAATAAAACTAAGCCTACTCCTAACCTAATTAGCTAGAATTTTAGGGTTAAGTGTAATTATCTTTCCAATGAAGCCATCGTTGTTTTTATCAACCTACAAACGCAAATATAAGAGAAATTACAACTAATATATAACAATGTGCAATAGAAAAGATAGAATCTTGAAAATCTTGCACAAAACATTCAAGGTATTGCTTAAAGAAAGACATATTTGTCATATCACCTGACTTTACCCAACCTGACACCTTACCTTTTCGATGAAAATCATAAGCAAATAAACCTTGATTCCTCCTTGCGAATATACTTGCACTTGTATTGTCTTCCTTAGAAAACATAAAGAGAGATCGAAACTTGCTTTTAGCAAAGGGGCCTGCTAAGTAAGATGCTTCTAACTAATGATAGATTGGATCATGGAATTCAAAAAATTCCTCTTGATGATATTGAAACCCTTGAGAGAAATAATTTTCATTTAATGGTGCAGAATCAAGATGAGAATCTTGCGAAGGAAAATAAATATGATCATATTTAGAAAATCTTGTCAAGATAGTGAGGACCTAACATAACCATCAACAAAGGCTGAGGTGCCTCATCTGCTTAACAATTATCTACATAATGAAATGATAAATCATAAGATCAATTAATTCAAAACAAGTATTATGAGATATACTAGTGGGAACATGAAACATTGAATAACAATTGTTATGATCAGATAAATCGATTAAGGTGGAAGATTCTTAGTCAATGGAGGATAAAGAGAAATTAGTTTGAACTTGATTTTGTAAATAGAACCAACGTTTATTGATATTGAAGAGGATACTGAGTGCCATGGAGAAAATAATTAGTATCATAATATTCAGAAGAAGGATTAGGAGCTAATTAATTTCAAAATCATCTGATATACATGAATCATTTGGCCAAAGATAATTTTTAGAATGATCAAATTCACATCTTCACCCATCCATGAAAGGTGTAAATTCCAAACTTGAGTTTTCTATAAGATATTTTCATGAATATAAATCAATTGAAACAATACCTTCAATCCAATCATAGACCAAATCTTGAAAGTTAGAAAAACTATGTCTGAAATACCAAACATCTTTCAAGAAGGAATTTACATTCAGTGAAACCATGCAAAGAATTGTTTTTTGTGAGAATATCCAAATATGACTTGGTTTGAGGACCTTACTAGAGTCGCAAGAACCTAACATAACCATCAACAAAATTTTAAGTGCCACGACCTCCTAGTGAGTCCTGAGATATTCAAGAATTGTAAACTTTCATTTTGAGGATTGAATCATATTATGTATGGTGTGTGGACAGTTACTACCATTAATTTCAGCTAGATCACTACTATCCAGATGAAAACCATCTATATCACTGATTTGGTAAAAAGTTAAATCTTCAACAAATAGATTACCCAAGTCATAAGGTTCTTCTAATTGCACATCCAAAGATGGAGAGTAACTTGAATAAAAGAATTTTCTTCATGAAAAATTAAAAATGATAAAGGATGGAAAGGATACAAAATTATTTCTTTACTTTCCTCTTCATCATGAATTTTCTCACTACCATGTGTAAATTCAAAATAAAACTCATTAGATGGAGTATCTCCATCACAAGTTAATGCCTTACAAATGGTGGAACACATGGGATAGTGAGGTCAAGAGGGAGTTTTAATAGGAAAATTTTCTTTAACTGAATTAGATTCAAGATATGAATCTTTCAAAACAAAGTTCTCTTGAGAAAATGAAATATAAATAGGTGCATTAGGGAAACCATCATTATATACAATAACATAGTCATAATCCACCAAATGAAGGTTATCCAAGAATTCAGATTGATCAAGAAAATCAAATTCATTTAATACATCACCGAGATTGCTAGATTGAGGATCAACCAAGGATGGGAGATCATTATTTTGACATGGAGAATTCTAAAAAAAGAGAAGAAATATTGAAATAATCATCACCTTGTTTGTCCTATACATGTGAAATATGACTAGCTTGATCCTAATCGATACTTGGATTTGGAAGAGACTGATCAAGTGGATCAAGGGGCAAGGGGTCAATATAACAATATGATTTAGGAGGACAAGAATCAAAATCAAATTCAAGACTAAAGTTATGAGTGTTAATACCATCCCGTGGAATGGAGGGATTAATATTTACCATAGGCTTCATGAACCATTCCAAATTATCCTGAGTCATATTAGGATCATGGGAAATGGATGATGGTTGAGAAGAGGGATAGGAATTTGATTTTCAGATTTCCCAACTTCAACATTATCGCGAGGCATCCAAATTGTACTGGAAAAGGAGGAGGACAAGGAACACAAGTAACAATAGGATCCTCCTCTAATATTGGGGGTGTCTCAAAATTTTCGAATGTTTGGAAAATAGGAACATCTGAGGGTTTAGATTCTCACTGATTAAAATAGATATGAACCAAATGTTCAAACTTTTGCTTAATGAAATCCCAATCCATATCTTCTTCAGGAAACTCATAACATAAGTGAAGGAATTTGTGAGAAAAAACCTGAATTGATTCATTAGGCTCCATTATATGTCGATTAATTCTTTTATAAACATATCTCTAATCATACCTATCAAAATATTAATGAAGCTCCTTAAGGAATTGACGCAAATAATGAATTGAAGTAGATGGTAAGGTATGGCACCATTGATTAACATGACCTTCAAGAGTGAGGGTGAATAGAATATACATAACATTTGTATCATTGACTTCAAGAGATTTATAAACCCCAAGAAAATCATTTATGTGTTTGGACAAAATTGTACCACCCTCACCATCAAACCTAAATTGAGACAAGAAATGAACAATTTCCACGACGATTGAAAGTTTACCAGGAGATATATTAGAAAAACACTCTGGGATTTTGACTTAAGAATGAACCATTAAAGATAAGAGATTCAACATGGACTCAAAATGAACAACCTGTCATCTAGCCCTCCTTATAGTGCCAGAATGTTGACAGTGTTGGATACTACCAGCATACAGGGGGTCTCCCTGATGTGGAGTCCCAATGAGACCCCACACCATTTAGAGTAGGAGCCCCATCTAGAGTATTAGCCTAGTCATCATAACTGTAAGGTTTGCCTTGGTTTCAATGAATAGCATAAGGGATTATGTACATTAACCTTCAACAAGAAAGTAAGTTTACATTGTGAAACACCAATTGTAATGTGTAAAAGGAGACTTACATGAGGGGATGGACAAAAGTGAGCCTCTAGAAGGAAGTTATAGTACTAACATAAGAGAGACACATGAGCAAAGAAATATTCGTTAGTTATCTAACAAAATAGTTCACATAGACACAATGATCATTAAACCACATACAACGCACCTTCAATAAGATAAGTACCACGACCACCGAAATAGTTCAATTTCCTTAGTACATGTTGTAACATGCATTTTTGATTGCTTGTAGTATTCATTTTTCATTCAAGAACTTGAAAATATTTCAAGAAATATAAAAGGAAGAGAAAGAAGTGATAATGACATAGCAGAATCGCTAAAGGAACAAGTATAAAAGAATCGGTCCCAGTATACCCATGCAATCAAGTTAAATCATAATATAAGTGGTTATACAGAGCCATAACTGAAATATATATATCCTATGTTGTAAAGCCCAAGAATAACAGCAAAGTGAGAATTCATAGAAGTCAAGCTCAGAGAGAGTTGAGCAGTGAGAAAATGAAAGGCCAAAACCTTGAAGAAAACCCTAGAACCACAAAATACTGAAGAAATGGTGCAAAGTCAAAGTTAGTGGACAGAATAAGAATGAATGCACAGGAATCGTCAGATTGTTTAAATCAACAGACAGTAATGGTGAAAGGTGAGGAATCACCGGAAGTTGATCTAGATCGTCAGATTAACAGATCTGATAGATCAGTGGTCATCATGAAGCTTAGATGCATGAGCGTTAGCGTGCAAGGAAAGTATTTTCACCACAGGAAATGGTATTTCGGGTGAGGTAGAAGTGGTATTGAAGGGTGAGCACCCGATTCCACTTATCAGGTGACACGTAGCACGAGGGTGGAGAGAGAAAACTACTTTATTGGGTGGTTAATCCCCGTGCTTGTTGTCTACCCAAAATCGTTGTGAGCCGTCAGATCTTGGGGTTGAAATCTATGGTGGAGAATGGACCCGATAGCTGGACCCGAAAATATATGCATTGTGTTTTAAACTCTCGGCACGTCTGTTATATCACATATCGTTAAGTTTTGTATTGATATGTCATTTGAAAGGGCTGATTGCGATTTGTGATACAAAGTCAATGGAGCGTTGAACGGGCGGATCCGATGGATTTATGCAGCCGATTTAATTCTTTTTGAGTTCTGCGGTAAACCAAAGATTAGAATTAATTTCGTTGTATAAAGGGAAAATCAGTGTTAAAACCAAACCCGAAGAAAAGGCAGTTGGGCATGTTTTCTTTGTGTTTTGGACAATCAAAATGCCTGATATATACATAAACCCTTTATGTATGTTTTCACACAAGTGAGAGTCTAACACATCTATTTATGGTTAAAGCGGATTAAGGATTATTAAAGCATCCACAGAGGAACTCAAG
This sequence comes from Pinus tabuliformis, assembly GCA_031772625.1. Taxonomy (NCBI): domain Eukaryota; kingdom Viridiplantae; phylum Streptophyta; class Pinopsida; order Pinales; family Pinaceae; genus Pinus; species Pinus tabuliformis. The sequence continues at coordinate 1,105,783,351 of CM062804.1, read as the reverse complement.
AGCCGATTAACAGAGCCGAAAAGACAGCAGTTATCCTCATCTTCTAGTTCAGTTATTTATTGTTATTGTATGTTCTTCGAGGTGTCTTTTACCCTCTGTAAAATTCTGGAATAATTTTTATTTCAGATAGTTAGAGAAGAAGTTAAGTAGTTTGATAGTTCCAGAGATCAGTAACTATTCCCAATATATAAAAGAGGAAAAATTACAAAGAAAAGGGTTGTTGTGGAAATTTTGGAAGAACCTAGAGACTAGGCCATTGTATTCCTGATATAACTCTTGATTTATGAAAGAATCAGAAGTCTCCATGAATTGTTGGGTATAATTTTGTAACTTCTCTATCATGTGTCATCTTATGTTTTCTTCTTTCAAGTATAGTAGTGAAGTTGTAGGTCTTTATTTTCTTATGTAGATAAAGTTAAAATTTCTTAAAGGAGTGCTCATATACTTGAAATTTTCACCTTCCTTTCTAAGTTATAGGTAATAGTTTCTGTGTTATGCAACATATTTTCTATGATTCAATTCTCATTTTCATAATTCTTCTAAGTTACAGATAGTAGTTTCTATGAAAGTCCATCATAGTATCTTTAACTTTTCCAAGTGTCAAAGATAATAGATTCTTTGAAAAGAAGCATATTTTCTCTGACTTCTTCCTTGTTCATTTATCATTTATATCCAGCAAGTAAATGGCATTCTGATATTTTCAAGTCACATATGTATTAATAGTTAAAAACCAAGTTTTACAGGTCCTTCATTTGAGAACACAACATATAATCAAGTGACAGTAATTACAATCATTAATGTCTTAAGCACAATTTCTACATAGCCAGGAAATTGGTTTCTTAAGGTACAACATTAATTAGCGTCATTGCTGAGGATCAAAGACAAGAACACTTTTCCCTGGGTTTTTCACTATTTTGCTCTGGTTGTTCAGCAAGGAGGAGATATTTGGTTGTTTTGAATTAAAGTAATAACTCTAGCTTCAAGAAGACCCCACACAAGATCAGACACTTCACAGCAGAAGGTTCAAGCTCTTTTAGAAGGCTAGTTTCTAGGAGGGTTGGAAAGTCTAAGATCCCAATTACACCCATCCCTACATTGTCTACATCAAGTAGTAACTTATCTGAACATTCATCTAATAAAGAGTCATCTTTTTCATTATCTTCATTTCAGGAACCTAACTATCAAGAGAAATCTTTAGAGTCCGTTACTTTTCATTTACCTGCTATAATTACTCAACCTAAACCAATATCCACATTACCACCTCTACACACTCCATTTACTTCTAAGTCATGTTATGCATTTGTTAGTAATCAAGGTTCAATAAACATGGCAGTACCTGCATTCTTGATGAATAGGTATGCCCCTCTTCCATTCCCACAACTGTTAAATCAAATGCCATAGGAATACCTCAAGATTCTTCCTCATTTTATAGGGGAAGATGAACAAACTGCAGAGAATCATGTGTCAGTATTTTGAAATTTTGCAGAAAACAAAAATGTTGAACATATAGATGTTATTCTAAGACCTTTTGTTCAGTCCTTGGATGGAGAAGCAAGGAAATGGTTTAAAATATTTCCCAACAATTCTATTCCTTATTGGGAAGAGATGGAACGTTTATTCATTTAGAAATGGGGAGAAAAAAGAGATCATGGATATTCATTAACATAGTTTAATGCCATAAAGAAAAAGTTTGATGAAACTGTGGTCGAATTTGTTAGAAGATTTAACAAATTGTATAATAGTCTTCCAGCAGAGATTAAGCCTCTTCCTGCTAGTGCAAAAATAACTTTTGCAGGGGCTTTTGAATCAAATTTTTTATTCACATTAAGGGAAAGAATATCTCCAACCCTTTATCAAATCCAAACAAGTGCATTAGAGATAGAATCAAATCTGGTGGTTGTAGGAAAATCACTAGAGACACAACCTATCCAAGACAAGGGAAAGGAAAAGATGGAATCCTCTCAAAGTCAAGCATTGGAGGATATGTGTAAAGTAATTAAAACTTTGTCAGATAAGTTAAATAAATCAGAGTTAGAAAATAAGAATTTTTAGAAGCAAACACAGTATAATAAGAACTTCAATCCCCAATACAGAACACAACCTTTGTAAATCTTGCAGAAGGAAAGAAAAGATCAAAAAGAGATTCAAGCACCATTGTATATAGAAGCAGATCCTGGTGAAGAACGGGAGCAACCTGAAGATCAAATTTCTACATTATATGTAGTAGATGAAGATGAACTTGGTATCGCAGAAGAAGAGTATGAATATGATGAAATATATGCCATTCATGATGAAAATAAAATTGATGAATATTGGAAGAAATTCTCTGATTTTATGCAGGCTGAACTTCATAAGAAATATGACTTGAGATTGAGGAGAAGGTGAAGAAATCAAGAAAATGAAAGTGAGCAGCAAGTTTCAACTTCCTTGCCAAAGGAGACTCCACAAGAATCTCAGCCTGCAAAACAAGTGAATAAAGGAAAGCAATAGCAGAATGCAAATGGCAAGACACAGATACTTCAAGGTGAGTCTTCTCAAGATCAAGTTGAAAAAATTCCTTTGGAGAAACTTGTTTCAATTCCTCAAGTAATTCCAGTCATGAAAAAAGGTGAAGAGGAGAACAAAAGGACTGCTAAACATGGTCACTTGTTTAGTCTTACTAAGGAGTTGGAAAAGGTAAGAATTCAGGTTCCTCTTACAAAATTGACAAGAATACCTATTTATCAAAAGGAGATTGTTGAGTTTGTTAATTTGAAAGAAAATGAGATTATAAATGACACTGTAAATCTGCAGGAAGACAAACCAGTAGTGGTTTTTGGTCCACATGTTGAGGAAATAGACTCTTCAATACCACCTTTTTATATTTCTTTATTGGTCCATGATTTCCTCTTACATAATTGTATGTTTGATTCGGGAGCTTCACACAATCTTATGCCTTTGTCAGTAATGAAGCAACTAAATCTACAAGTTACCAAACCCTATAGGGACTTGTATTCTTTTGATTCAAACAAAGTCAAGTGTCTTGGGGTCATTAAGGATCTGGCAGTGTCACTAGCTCAAATTCCAGCTAGAAGCTTGGTCATGGATGTAGTAGTAGTAGATATTCCTACTAGATTTGGAATGCTTCTATCTAGGTCCTGGGGGGCTAAATTGGGTGGTGTTTTGAAGCTAGATTTTACGTATGCTATTATACCAACTTTTGGTGGGGAAGAGAGGAGATTGTATAGAGAAACTAAATTTGTAAAAACAATTACAAAAAATGGAGCAAGTAATTCACTTGTATATAGCCAGGAGAAGGATGAATTTGCTTGTTTCATGCTGCATGATAATGCAGAGCTGGCTGAAGATAATCAGAAGCAACTTGCTTCAACCAATGTAATTATAGAGCTGAAAAGTGAAGAAGTGTGGAAACGTTTCTTTGATGGAGCTTATTCCAAGGAAGGAATAGGTGCTGGTTTTCTTCTAATTGCACCTGGAGGTAATATGTTCCCTTTTTCCTTTAAATTAGAGTTCGAGGCAACAAACAATGTGGCAGAGTATGAGTCCTTGATTATTGCTTTACAAACGGTGAAACAGATGGGAGTTAAGTCAATTTCTGCTTTTGGAGATTCGGAGATAATTATTAAGCAAATAAAAAATCATTGCAAAACAAAGCGCCCTAGGCTTAGGGAATACAGAAATGAGGTATGGGATTTGATTGAGAAATTTTTTTAAGCTTTTAAAATTCAATTAATTCCAAGAGATGAGAATAGATTAGCAAATTCATTGGCTATGGCTGCTAGTAGTTTCAAGCCTCCTATTAATCCAAGACTAAGATACGAGATATAGATGAGACACAGACCATCTGTTCCTGATAATGTTAAGAATTGGCAAGTTTTTGAGGATGATCAACAGATTAAGGAGTTTTTGACTATGGTTGATGAGTTTTCAGGGCATAGAAATTGACCAAGATGAAGAAGAAATAACAGAAGTTGTAGAAGTCAGTGGTTTATGTCTGGTCAATTTAGTGTCCTAAATTTCTCTACATAAATTATCAATCCAGGTATCATAAACTGATGAAGTGTAGTGCACTGTTTGTGCTAGATAACCCTTCTTACTTCGTTGCTTTTATTTTTTTGGTGGTTTTTGGTCTTTTAATTCATAATTATTTACAATGTAAATTATCAAAACTAAATCTAACTTTCTTAAAGACTGCTCAAAATCTAAAAATGAAAACAGAGCTAAGAAAGAAATGAAAATAGAGCTAAGAAAGATATTGAAACAAAGATGAGAAAGAAATTGAAACAAAGTTTCTATTCTTATTTTACCATTATTTCCAAATCATGAATTAAAATTGAAAGTGAAATTGCAATTGATGTCTAACTAATTATAGAAATAAATCTAAAAGAAATACTTGGTTACTCTGCCTCTAAATTTTGGGAGAAAGTCTCCTTGGGATGACATTCAAGTAATTCTGTACTTCATTAATCTAAGAGAAAGCAAATACAAAGATGCAGAAATAACTCATTGCATAGATGAAATGTTCAACCACTTAGTTAAAGATGGATTATCAACTTGAAGGGTTTTTCATAAACATTCATTAACACCATGGGTTAGTATTTTAAACTAAAAATGGAATCTTAAAGACAGTAAATGACACTAATCATTTTAATTGAGAATTTAAACTAGCAAAACAATAAATGAAGTAAACTATCCAACAATGTATCCTTATCATTCTTCAATCCTACTCTCATCCTGAAACATGGTTAGTTTTTAATTGAAGGAACAAGATTAAAATGTTGAGTTCTATCTTCTAAACTATTAATAATAACTAAAAAGAAATCAAGCTAATGAAAACTGCTCTAAATTATAAACACTGTTAGTAAGAAAATGATAGAAATTGCATTATAAACACTGTTAGTAAGAAAATGATTATAAACACTGTTTGAGAAAGAAAATGATGAATTCACAGTTAACAAGAAGAAGAAAAATAAATAAAATGAAACCTTCTTCAGTGCAAGGGCCCTCTGCAACTGATTAGGCTACGCTTGCTTAATCAACTCCAAGAAAACTCCTTCAAATGTTCATAAAAACATGCGTTCTTCTCATATTAAAACAGGGACATAAAACACCCAAAAATTACAGAGTCTAGAACTTCAATTTCACATTAAAACTATTACTAACTTCTTCGGTTCCTTACACAGGTATCTATAAGAAAAATCATATAACTGTTTGTGGCGAAAAGCATGCTACAACCAAACACGTAGAAGATAGATATGCATAATTTCTTCCTCGGTTGTTGGAGAAATAAATCCAAGACATGGTGGCTGTTGGATTCGTTTGTACAAGTGGTTGTTGGAGTCCATAGGTATAGGTAGTTGCTTCGGATAACGCTTCCCATCACTATGAAACGCATTAATGAACCACGAAATAGAGTCCTGTTACCCTCGGTCTCGTTGTGTTTGACTTATCCATTGACCGTACCATCTTCTTTGTCGACCTGGACTGAATGAATAGGACAGGGTCCATGTCATGATGATTTCAAAGCTGCCCATGTGGCTAGTTTCTCCTTCTGACACCTGGAACCTGTTAGAGCATGGAGGTAGTTGCGGAACAACTGGTTAGATGCAGAATAGGCCGTGTTCCGTATCTAATATATAGAAATTTATTCAAACAACAAAACATAAAAAGCATAACATGTAAATCACTAAATGTCCTCCCCAAGACAGTATATACTAGTTATTAGTGATGAGAATGCATCTTTCTTATGGAAAAACAAAGAAAAGGAATGAGAAGAGTTGCTAGGGAAAGAGTAATTTTGAGGCTCAACATACCCCCACTGCAAAATCATTGCATGTCCCCATGCAATTTTAAAAAATGTGAACTTCTTTCTCCTATTGCATCTATTCTGACACTTCCACCAACACATCCAACTTTATTTTCTTACTTTTCCTTGCACTGACTGCCATCCTGGGCTTCTTCATAAGAAGTTTGTATTTGAGGTTGATAAGTGTTCTACTCAAATTCCTATTTTTCCTCTTCAACTTCCTATTTTTCTTGTACCATAATCCTAGGTGCAGCATTGTGTTGTCATGAATGGCTTTATCCAGATTTTTTTGTTCCCTCCCTATTCAAAATCTCTAACTCAAAGATTTCTTGTTTGAGAGAGATAGTTAGAGGTTCTTGTGGATTTACAGGCTGCTCTAGATTGGTTGAGGATCCTGGATCCATTGAGGTATCCTTCCTCTCTAATGACTCAATATAGTCATAGACTTGCTGCTGTACTGGATCTATGCTAGGAGAAGCTCCTCTTGGGCTGCCTTCAAAATTCTGTGGAGGAGAGTTTTTTGAACTGTGTTTAGGTGGAATACTTTTAGGAGATTGAACTGGGGTTTATTCTTCTAAATTTATGAACTGGGCTCCTTTTGATGTTACCTTCCTCACCTTACCTCGGAGTCTAGAGCTCCTTCTCATGTTTTGGAAGCTTATGGTTTCTTCTCTTGTGTATTTCTTCCTCTTCACTATCTCCTTTTTCTTGATTTTCTCCCTAATATTGGTCACTCTTTCAGAGAGTAACTGTTCATCTTCTTGTGGTGATGAAGGTTTAGGAATGTCTTCATTGATTTATTCAACTCTCTCTTTAATTTCTCCTTTCTGTTTAGTCTGCTTTCTAACCTCTGGTTTAGAAGTTGTCTCTGCATCATTATTTTGTGAGGAGGTTCCAGATTTGTTTTGAATGTTAATGTTGATCTTTATCCTCCTACTTTTCTTAACATGACTCTCCTTAGGTGACTCTGGAGCATCCTGGAAAAAAATTCTTACCAAGAAATCTTCCCAGGTATCCCCTATACTTTTCAAATGGAATTCAACTAGTATTTTCACTAATCCATGATGATACATAGTTGTTTCTATGGATTCAATTTTCTTTTTGACATTTGTAGCCATCATTATTAGATTGTTTAGAAGGAAGAAGGGAAGGTTGATGGTTCCATTTTCTAAGATATTCATTAATAAGTGTATATGGTAAACATACATAAACCCAAATCTTCCTTCACATGTAGTGAATTTATGCAATATCAACAGCATATTACCCCATTTTTTCTTGAGTGAATTCCCTTCCTAAATATTGTAACATCCATACTTGGGTTTCTAAGGATCACTTTCCAAGATTCACCTTGTCCCTAGCAATGTTACTACTAAACAAAAATAACACAATAATTATGCTAAGCCCATTTTAAGTTACCTGTGCATACAACACGGCAATCACACAACAACACATGCCAAAACTCTATGCCATTGAAAATGAGCAAAACAAGAGATTAGGAAGCAGAACTCCAGGGGATTCCATAACCAACTAGGGAAAAAAAAGGGGAGAAATTTTAATGAATGACCGTGGTACCTCTAAGGAAGATGGGAATAAATAAAACATCTGTGTTGAACCCAAATCCTCCAAATGCTAGTCAATTTCATCACCCAACGGGTACCTTAGTGAAGTAAACATAGCATAACACTCAAAAGTAAGATAAATCTCATTGATTCCACATACTTATTAAGAGGATTATTACAAATTTTAAGTAGAAGGACTCCATATAAATACCTTACTATTTATTCCTCTCTGTCTCCAAGCTAAAAATGCTACAATAGAAGAGTACAACTACGTAAAAGGGCCAAATGGCCATGACAATTAGATTACAGGTGCATAAAACCTCTCATCCTCACGAAAATGTTCTATGAATAAATAAAGTGAAATCAGAGATGAAAGACAACCAAACAATGGTATAGAGTTAAGGTTCGAGTAGATGAACCACAACCCTCGGATGAAATCGCATAAATCGTTGCGATAGATGGAGCCCAATACTAATGGAATGTGTTAATCACATGGACCTTTGACATGTGCTAGTCCCATATCACCAAGTGTAAACATATGAGCACAATAAAAAACTATAGAGCACACCTTACATCCCACATGGGTGCCTGATTAGGTGAATTTACATGTTAGAAATAATGAATGGACTATAGAAACATAGGTTGGATATAAGCTCGACTAGACCCCCAAGTGGTCATACATATTAGATGCCTTAGAACTTAAGTAAGGTACCATTTATATAAGGACATACAAAAATTACCTCATAGTGTAACAACATTTTTACCATTAGAAATATCTATACAGAGTATACTAAAACAATGAGTATATCTACATCAAGGATATACATATGGAGTGAGATGGCTAATTGATTACCAAATTTCATAGTGTGAATTTTCATATAGAATGTTATATTCTGAACTCAAATGTATGTATTGTTATTAGAGGCCAGTGCATGCTAAAAGGAGACAATATCCATGTAAAACATTGTAACTAAAAAAAACAAATATAGGCAAAAATTGGGTACGTGACAAATGGTATCAGAGCACAAGTTCAAAAACTAGGCCTATGGAAAACCACTAGAGTGAATAAAGTTGTAAATAATGGTGTATATCAGTTTCACTCCTTATTGAATCTCAACTTCATCAAATAGCTATTAGTCCTCTCATACTACGCCCGGGGTGTTTTGCTTCAAGCCATAGACTCAGGCTTTCTTCCACCTGTATACATGATATTCCCATTCATGAATCTCAAACTCCATGGGTTGTTTCAAACCTGTGGACCTGCTACATGAGAGGAATGGTCCCCTTGTAAGATTTTCCTTCGGTACATCTTAGACATGTACTTTCATGCTATTTTTGAATTCAGGGTTCCATGTCACCATCTGACTCACAGACCTCCAGTGCTATGTGTTAATGGACTTGGTCCCCAGTGGACTTCTTGTAACTTAATACATCCCTAAACTCAAAAGCATCTTTGAAAATTCTATTTTCAAACATGTACCTTTCCATCGATGGATGCCACCTTAAAACCTTCAACTTCCATTCCTAGGGTTCCTTGCTTCCTTGAAGAGTCAGTTGTGTCCTTGATGAAATGCATCTCTGCCATTTGGAAACTCCTTCGCATAAGGGCTGAACCCATAACCAAGACATCTACCTTTCCTTCCACCCTTAGATTCGAACTTCCAAATGAAGTGATATTTAGGTAGGCCATTAGAAGTTCTGTTGCGCCATTCTAATAATATGCTCTGCTTCAACTTCACCCTAAGTGAATTATGAAGAACCCATTGATCCTTCTCTCTTGTCCCAATTGTCTTTGGTGATTGCTCTTTCACTCTTGCTTGGGCATTGTATTCACCTTATCTCTGATACCATGTTAATTTTAGGCATGTTCTATGCTAGAGCAATTTATTTAAATTTTCACGGTTAGCAATCACATAACAATTAAGATAAATTACAGATAGAACATAAATATAAATTGGATAAGACATGCCAAGATAAGAGGACACAAGATGTGGCGCTAGCCAGGGACAAACTCCAAAATGTGGAGAAACCCTTGATCAATTCTTCTTTTATGTTCGTCAAAGTTCAGCAGAGAAAGTGAGAGAGATAGTACATTTACAATAGTAGTCAATACTTTGACTTATGATATCTATAGAGATCAGTTGAAAACATATTGCTTCAACTGATTCTCTAAGGTGACTTCTTCACCTATTATAGTGCTGCACCTTGTCCATTTGCTGCACCTTACCGTGTAGCACCATCATGCTGCATCATACTATGCTGCCCATACATCATGTTGTTCATGCATCATGTTGTCCATGATCATGCTGCCCATTCATCATGTAGCTCCTGGCTAATGTGCATCATCATCATTATGCTGCCTGTGCATCATCATGCTACAACATATTGTGCTACCCATATATCATGTAGCTCCTCGCTATTGTGCATCATCATCGTTATGCTGCATGTGCTTCATCATGCTGCAACACTATAACACTGTCATCAGCCTTAGCTGCTTGCTATGGCTTGTAGCCTAGCAAAGCAGCTAGGCTATAGATCCGAAATCCTCCATGCAGTCTCAAACTACACAATCATGTTGTCATCTACAGTAATCCATTTTCAATATATATATTGCTTGAGTGTGAAAGTTGTGTGTGTATATATATTGACTGCGTGTATGTATATATATATATATATATATTGCATGAGTGACACCGTGTTGCCTGTGTGACTGCATGTATATATATATATATTCATTGAGTTGCGTATCCACCTGGGTTGTGTGTATGTATATTTATTGAGTTGTTGTTGCTGTGTATCCACATACATTCATGAAGTTGCTACTTACATCACAGTGTGGACAACATATATATATATATATATATATATATATATATAGATATTGCATATATTATAGCGTTCCATTCCAGTCAGAAATGATGATCTCGGATAGGCTCTTCTAGCCTTTTTCTATCCTCACACTTCATGAAGACTCATCCATACATAACAGTCTCTTGACTTGAAAGTTCGTGATGCCAAATGGATGACTATTATAGGTTAGTGAAGACAAAACCCTTTGCTTCAGTATGCGGATGCACGTGATAGAAGAGATAGGGCTCCTATAGCCCTTAGATGGCTTCAGTCTATTTAGTACTGATCTATCCATCCAATCTATGGCTAGATTGGATCTACAACCCAACAGTATTCCCATGAAACCCTAGATCAGAGCAGAATATCGCTTAAGAGAACAGACTTCACATGAGGGAAAAAACCTCCTCAAATGACTGATGCTACCTTCTCTCGTTTATCCTTTCACTTCGCCTTCCTTCAAGAATGAATTAGGATTGAATGTGTGTACGCATATTGCTAGGGCATCATCCACGTATAAGCTAGGGCATCATTCAATGTATCTTCTTGTGTGTCTCTCCTTCACCAAAAACCCAAGACGTGGTGAGAAGGAGATCACATGAACTGTGTGTGTCTAATGACTCCAAATCCTCTCTTATTTATACTAAAAGTGTGGATTGCTAAATAGTCATGAAGTTTGGGTTTCTTGAGCCTAGATAAGTTGTTGGTCGGCTAGATAATAAATCCATAATCAAAATAAATTCATATCTCCATAAATACTTATCAGAATCGGATGATATTTAGATCAATGCTACACCTCTCGACGAGAGGGATCCAATAAAAATATCAGCTACCATAAATAAGCTGATCCACATGGAGTTTGGCCCTAGTTGTAATTGGGGGAGAGATGTAGGGAAGAAGAAAGACATAGAATGTGAGAAGTGAAGAGAGAGGGAGGGAAGAGGAAACAAATAGAGAGTGATAATTGAAGAGAGAGGGAGTGACCATGAAGAGATAGAGAGAAGGTGTGTGTTTAGGGGTGAGATAAAGAGACATATATCGAGAGATGGAGACAAGGGGGGGAGAAGGAGAGATAAGGATAAAGGTATGGATATAGTAACATAGTTGGAGAGAGAGAGAGAGAGAGTGATTGGGGAGAGAGAATATTGGAGGGAAAAGTTAGAGAGAGAGACGGAGAGAGGGAGGGGGGAAGATAGAGGGTGGCAGGAGAGAAAGGGAGACAGAAGAGGAATGAGATAGAGGAGTTGAGATAGAGGAAAAGAGTAATGGGGGAAGATTGAGGATTGCAAGAGAGAGAGAGAGAGAGAGAGAGAGAGAGTAACAGGGGAAGAGAGAGGAAGGTAGGAGAGAAAGGGTGAGAAAGAGGACTTGAGAGAGAGGAGGAGAGAGGGAGGAAGACAAGAAGAGAGAGGGAGGGATAGAGATATGTAGTTGGAGGGGTAGAGAGAGAGGAAAGAAGAAAGACATAGAGAGGGAGAAGTGAAGGGAGGGAGGGAGTGACAAGAGAGATATGTTCAGATAAAGAGACGAAGAAGGAGAGATGTAGAGAAGGGGGGAGGAGAGAGAGAGGCATATAGTAACACAGTTGGGAGGTGAAGAGATAGAGAGAGAGGGAGAGGATGTGAAAGAGTGGAGAGAGGTAGGGAAAGAGAGATTGATAGATATGCAGTAAGAGAGTGTGTGTGTTTGTGGGGGTGAGATAAAGAACACAGAAGGATAGACGGAGGGAAATATAGATATAGATGGAGGGGGGAGAGAGGGAAGAATATTTCTGGCACTACATACATTGATTTTAGTGTAGATGGTGATTTCTAATCCTATTTTATTACTTGCACTAGATACATTAATTTTAGTGTAGATGTTGATTTGTAATGATATTTGATTACTTGCACTAGATGCATTAATTTCAATGTATATCATTTCTAATCCTATTTGATTTCTAGCACTAAATGTATTGATTTCAGTGTAGATGGTGATTTCTAATCCTATTTTATTTATTTCACTAGATGCATTGATTTTAGTGTAAACGGTCATTTCTAATCCTATTTGATTTATTGCACTATATGTGTTGATTTCAATGTAGATGTTTATTTCTAATCCTATTTGATTTCTTGCACTAAATGCATTGATTTCAATATAGATGATTTCTAATCCTATTTGATTGCATGCACTAAATGCATTGATTTCAGTGAAGATTGTGATTTCTAATCCCATTTGATTGCTTCCATTAGATGCATTTATTTCAATGTAGATGTTGGTTTCTAATATTACTTTCTTACTTGTACTAGATGCATTGATTTTAATGTAGATGTTGATCACTAATCCTATTTGATTTTTTTCACTAAATGCATTGATTTTGGTGTAGATGGTGATTTTTAATCCTATTTCATTTATTGCACTAGATGCATTAATTTCAATGTAGATGTTGATTTATAATTATATTTGATTGCTTGCTCTAGGTGCATTGATTTCAATGTAAATGGTTTCTAATCATATTTGATTGCATGCACTAAATTCATTGATTTTAGTGTAAATGGTGATTTCTAATCCTATTTGACTACTTCCAGTAGATGCATTGATTTCCATGTAGATGTTGGTTTCTAATCTTATTTTCTTATTTGCACTAGATCCATTGATTTTAATGTAAATGTTGATTTCTAATCCTATTTGATTACTTGGATTAGATGCATTGATTTTAGTTTAGATGTTGTTTTCTAATACTATTTTATTTCTTGCATTAGATGCATTGATTTGATTGTATATGTTGATTTCTCATTTGATGCAACTGGATGTATGATGGTACATTAATTTTAAAGTGATTGAATTAATAGTGCACTGATTTCAATGTAAGTGCAAAAAATTATTGACAATGTACATTGATTTTTGTGTTACAGTAATTCAAACTATAAATATTGGAGAGCAAAGAGAGATAAGGTATGATATTTACTGCAACAACTAGAGCTAAATATTTAAATGGTTTACAATTTCAACTTTCCTTTCCATATAATCGATATGAAAATATGAGAAAACTAACAAGCACGACAATAAGAATATTAGAAGAAAATAGTTTGATATTGATCGCAATGAAGACTATTTGTAATTGGCTACATTTTTATTATTCACATTTTCTATCATTCAACACTATTACATTGTCACTTTGCATTCAAAATTTTTATTTCATCAATTTTCATTATTAAAGTTATTGATAATATTTATCACTAAGAAAAATTAAAATTAATATGACTAGATAAATCTCAAACATATTTAAAATGGTTTATCAATATTAGATGCTTTTCACATATTATTGATAAAATTAATCATATGTTTGATAGATTTTCCTTGGCCACACACGGCTGAAACCAGCCTAGACACATCTTAACTCCACATCTATCAAGCACCGAGAGGGATCAAATATCTCGAGGTGAAAACCTTTCCTTGTGTTTTTCACTCAAAAAATAGGTTCACACCTTGAGATATTCTATCCCTCTTGGCGCTTGATAGATCCAAAGTTAAGATGGATCTAGGCTAGTTATAATGAAGTTAACAAATCTAATTTAGAAGAATTAGCTCTGTGTATGTCTAATGATCGTGGAAGTTTTTAGAATGAACCCCATATATTATGATTTATACCAGTCCACTTGAATTGAAAAATATGCGACAAATTATCAAATTTTTTTTTGGTGTCCCAAGATGAAGCACCAGTTACATGGAAAATGAGCTCCATTATTGACAATTTTCTGAGAGACATTGACCAGATAAGTCTTCATCCTATATTAGAAAAGACTATTTATCATTTCATTAACAAAGACAAGTCATCGATCATGTATAAGGAAGTGATTCTCGTAAATGCAAGTTGAGGCCCAGTGATTAATGAAGCAACTATAGTGGACTATTTAAAAGAAAATACTATGTTCCGTGTAGGACTGGATGTGTTTGAGCATGAATCATACATGAACCCTGGTCTTGTAGAAAAAATAATAATTACGATGGAAATGTTGACCATATAGACTAGCACATATGGAAGGCCAAAAAAAGTCCATCGTTATACATCTTGTAGGTGACAACATAATCGACAAGTCACATTGTTTCATGCTCAGAACAACAAAATTATCGGAGGTTAGACAAGTTAATGTTTATTTGAGACGAGACCCCAGGAAAGCCAAATTGCAAAACCATCAATTGAAAGATCAACGACAGGGAATAATCTTGGTTTTTCTCCCCACTTTGCCAAAATCACTAGAGGGGAGTCCCAGAAGGTGGTTTACGGTTTTTTTTAAATAGCGAGTGGTTTGTTGACGGGCGTGTGATGACCACCTCGGGCCTGCATCGCTTCCATTATGGCCTCAATAATATTATTATATGTTAATTACAAAAATTTAAAACGCCTTTGTTTGTTTTGTCAAAAGGGTCACACAACATTAATGTTGATCAAAAACCTCATAATAAAGTCATGGATTCACTTTATAAAAAAACTATATAAAAGGGGTGGGATTTAATTTAGTTTAATGGTAAACTTTAAATATTATATATATATATATATATATATATATATATATATATATATATAATTATAATATTTTATTGTAGATATTTATCAAATCACAATTTTATAACTATTTCAATGAGTCTATGTATAAATGATTGGACAATAAAACTATGGGAGAGGATAAAAGTCCAAAACAATGATTTTGTAGGGATTTGGAGTCTCGAAATCATGAAGAATATGTAATGGGAAAATATTTCACAGACTCAGTAATAAAAATCTAGTTTGATTCCAAGATTCGGGAAACATTGCCCATGGGGTTTTGGATTGACGGTGAATGGGTGCACTGTTAAGGCACTCCTTGCGATAGGTCACTGGTTCAAATCCCCCGTGGGTACTTAGGTTAGTCTTAACTATAAAAAAAAGATTCGGGAAACATTACAGTATGTTTTATTTCTTGTCCTCTTGTATTTAAAGTTTCATGTTTTATTTTTCTTCTACTAGTTTAGTGTACGATGCAGTAGGGATTGTTTAAATTTAAAACTATGAATTTACCCATTGGTATTAAGGTTTTTAAATTTACATCCCTTAACAGGCGCTCCGCTTTTTCATAATTCCTCCTTAATTTCTTTTCCTTTTCATCATTCATTTTTCAAAATTTATGTCCATATTCTTAATTGCATGAGCTATAAAAAAAATTCTCTCTTCATCTTTCTTGCAACCCATTTTAAATTTAAACTTTGAAATTCTCAATGGTTTGGCCATTCTAGTTTTGATTCCTAGGTTTTTGAATTAGAGCAGTTATTACAACTCTCATGCTCTCACTCTCTGGCCATTTTATTTAAAATTTTAAGTAATTTTGTGGATGTCATGGGAACTAGTTCAGTCCCAATTAGGAATTGTCTCTGGGGAGACAACACATAGTATACATGTTATTTATGTTATTTTAATGCTATGTTATTAATGATATTCATGCTAACTTGATCTTGTAGGAAGGATTTTGGATGTTTGTGATTTGGTTTCATATGTGCAGGAAATTGGAGATTAAGAGGTGAGGAATACCCCAAGCTAGCTGCATTAACTAACTATTGGATTCTCATTTGAGAGGTGTGATCTTTCATCCCCCTATTGCATTTATTTTAGGGTTTGAATGATATAGAGATTGGCTTGGAATGTCATTGTACACTTATCACACACATATTGCACATGTCTGTCTAGTGATCCCTGGGAAAGGATCATGGATTGAAAACTCTCTATGGTTGGGTAATTCTAACTACAACACCTCATATAGACATCAATGTTAACACATTGTATACTTCTCATTTTGATTCAAATGCATTGATCTATTTATGCATCCAAATCTTCTCCCCTAGGCATGAACTATTTCAATGTATTCTACTTTGAACCAATTATTCTTCCCCTAGCATTGACATTAATGACAAGACATTCTCCAATAATCTCCCCCTTTTTCATTTATCGCAACCATCTACATTTGAGATGTGTTGATGATTTTTAAAGTTCATAATGTTTTTCATATATCTTTACTTAAGAAATATGTACATGATAACTCTCACATAATTGATTGGAAAATGCTACAAGTGGAACGCGAAGGAGACTTCCTAGAAGAGCCTCTTTGTATCCTAGACCTAAATAGATCTCTCTCTGGAATCAAGCCATCATTTGGGTTAAGGTGAAATGGAGGAAGATGAAATGCAGAAGAATTATCCAACATTATTCCAGAGGGAAATAACTAAGAAATAAACATCGGGGATAGTGTGAATTAAAAGGGGGGGGGGGAGAATGTAATACCCCTCTCTTGTTGTAATGTTGTTTTCTTTGAGTTATGTTAGTGCGATTGGAAGAAAATCCATAGAGTACATTGAAATTCTTATGTAAATATATAATTTTATTAGCAAGTAAATAATTGGATTTAAAGTACTTGGGAATGAGACAGTTGAGTACGAGATTCTTACCAAAGAAAATAAAAACAAAAATCTCATTAGTAAATGAGATTGAGATAACTCTTCCATGACAAAGATTCTATAGAATATTTAATGGATAAGAGAGAAAATCCATTAAATCACCTAGTTGGGGAAAGATGCTATGCTTGGATAAGAATAAAACGTTGCGGGAAAAGAAAGCAGGCTTTAAAGGAAAATCTTATGCTGGTGGTGTTAAGAACCAAAAAAGCGGGATGTCACTGAAGGAAAATTTGATTGTGGAATGAAAAGTATAAACCCTATATTAACGGGATCAATAGGGGTTGTTGATATATTTGGCAAGTACTCTCAAATCAGGGGGAACTGGAGATACAGTTCATGGTTGGCTGGCTAGTGTACTCATCAAGTGTAATTTCTGCAACGATTTTGGCTAAGAAATTTCTGCATAATTATCTCTGTGAATAACTCAATAAATATTTTCATGCAGCTTGTTATATATTTAAATATATAGTCTATTTTAAGGATTGGTATAGAAAATGATATATGCTCACCCTGTAAATATTCTAATAAATATCCCATGCTATGATAGATAACATGATGTTGATCTTGTAAAATATTTTGATAAATATCTCATGTTGTGATAAATAATGTGCTGAGGAATGATATAACTTTGATAATGAGTAGTAATTAATATATAAATCCATGAAGGATTATTTTTGGTGAATTTATGTTAACCAACTCTAAAGAGGTGTAAATTCCATGCAAAGTATGATTATCTTATCAATTTGCGTATGTCAATTACTTTCAACACTTCTTTAAATATATTTCTGGGATGCTAATTCGATGCAAAGTGTGGAGAGTAGCTCATAGGATTATTAATTAATGAGAAATCACATTGTGTTCAGGATAAAAAGGAAGGAAATTTAACGAGTTCCACTGTGTAAAACTGTGAATTCTTAGGAAAAAAATTTAGCGAGTGATCCTAAGAACAACACAAAGGAATGTATAAACTCTAGTGTTAAGAATGAATTATGATAATTAAATAAGTAACATAAAAGGAAGAAAAAATTATAGCAATATCAGCATCTATAACAATGATTGATCTGTAAATCACAAATGAAATATGTATATACGAAAAATAAAAGAAAACTTAGGATTTATAGGAAACATTGGAGTGATCATATTATCAAAGAAAAAAATATTGATATAGAGAAAATTGAGGAATAGTATGTACAAGGATCGAAACTTTTGGAACCATTAGGAGGGAAGCGTTAACTAGTACCAACGTGAAAATTTTCATACTAATGGAGTAAATAAGGTAGTGACTTTTGATAAGAGACATAAATCATACCAAAAAAATGTCATAAAATTTTGTGCGGAGGAATTTAGATGATCCCATGTGACAAATTCTCAGATTGAAATAGTAAAAGTATTAAGAAGGATATGGAACTTAAAATTATAAGAACCATAGATAATTTTGCTGATTTTTTACTTGAGTAACCATTGGTAACATGTAAATTACAATTGTGAACCCATGAACTACTAGCAGAAAAGCCAGCTGTGCAGAAATGCAATCTTAGACAAAGCAGTATTAAACTATTTTCCTTATTTTACATCGCATACAATACTCATGTAAGAAATTTCATTTCGAGTAAATATACATCAAACAAAGTAGAATCATGGACACCCTATGACAATATTCACTGTAACCAAACTAGTAAATAAAAGAATAGAGTGGCATGAGAAGTATGGTACATGGAATTGATACAAACAACAAAGATCTTTAGAGTTCCCATTTTATTTGAAAACAAAACACTAAGATTTAATATATAGTCATATGTGACCTCCCTTTTAAGGAGCAATGGCGAATGATGAAAAACATACACAAAGTCGATAATTATATAACAATAATAGTCCGCGTGAGTGGGGAGTATATTAAAAGTATGTAATATAGAACAAACATTTACATAACTCTTAGGGTTTAAATTATAAATGGAGAATACACTATATGTTGCAAGTCGGTGGTGAACTGAGTTCACTCGTTCAACTAGAAGAATAGTTATGTTCAAGCTCTATAATTTAAGGAAGGGTCTACATGAACTACCAAATTAAACAGTGATATATTGAGATAGACCCAGTATCGAGACTACGTACATCGATAATAAGCAACAAATCGTATGGAAACTTAACAAGGAAGGAATTCCCCTGTTGCAGTGAGAACGAAGATTAGTAGTTACGTATCTTCCACTTACGAGACATACTTATAAAGGTAATGAGGGGGAAAATACCTGCAATGCATCCAACAAATATAATTAGCCCAGGGTGATGCCTAAGGGAAAATAACAAGTGAATTATAGAAACCCAATGCCAAATTGAAGAGAAAACTACATATCTAAGAGAGAGTTGATAAAAAAGGGTAGTTTGATGTGAACTTTTGAACGTCAAGGAGGAAACTACAGGAAGGGAAAAACTAAGTTCAAGAAAAAATTTATATGTTGGGTACACTGGAAAAAGCACTAAAATATATGTATACAAAAAGAAAACTCAACCTGGAAATTCATTCAGTCTAACCTGTTGAAATGGATAGGGTAATCCTGGATCCTTGTAAATGAATGTCGTGCTCTCGTGGACAAATGGACTTGGATTTAAAAAACAATAATAAAATCCCATTAGCCGAGAAGTGGGAACACCACTACAATAGGAAACATATCACAATTAGTCTACAATTTTATTGCTAGGAATAAGAGTAAGACAAAATTAATTTGATTGATACATCCAACTACAGTAAAAACACAAGAAAATTACCTTTTGATGTAACATTTTGTCATTGCTTGTGCAATAAGAAGAGGTCTATTGAGTGGCCATGGATGTTCAATATTACAAGGCATGGATGAACACGACCTTCACTTGAAACAAGCATTTGACCTAGTACCTTGAAATAAAATTGTTGTGTGTGATCTCCGACAACTGCTCATAGCAAATGTGGCTAGTGATAAATAATATGGGTGGGGCATCAATCCTTGTCCTATACATTAATGCATGTTAGGGTCCTGGAATTATGCCCCTCCCCACTCATCCTCTTGGAAGCACCTCTTCTAGGGAACTTCAATGTCAATGTAATTTTTGTATCATATTTATATATAGAGATAAAGTATTTTACAATAAAAGATTTCTAATTTGTTCTATATTTTCCCCCTTTTTTTTTAATATGAGGGAGATGTTTAATTCCTCCACTAGTCAATATGGAAGTTGCATGTGCAATCTTCCACCCCATTATGAAGGGAATCTGTAATTCATTCCATGTTAAACATATAGTTGACATGTCATATTTAAAAAAGAAATATTAATAACAAAAAAATATTAGCTATAAATAAAATATTTGATTGTCCATAGTAACATAATTCTATATAAACTTTATGTAAAGAGATTAAATGGCTGAAAAACAAAATCCTATATTTAAAATACAATACATGAATACATATATTACTTAATATATTTCAACATCGAATATATAACAAATATTTTAATATCAAACCATTCAAAATAAATATAAATTTTGAAATTATGAGTAATATATCTCGAATTTATAATGAGAATTTACACCATTTTGTAATCTTACATAACCTTCTTTCACAAGATACTCTTGAATCTTAAAAAAACCTAGATAAAATGAAATATTCAAAAAAATATTTGAAACACACCATTAAACATTAATATTAAAACATTCAAATAATTAATAAACTAGTCGTCAAAATAATTATGATGTCTCGCTTTACGTTTTATTAACTCCTAAGCAAACATAAACAGTCATGAAGTCTGGCTTTATCCACATCCATGCCTGAAACCAGAAATATAACTATCGTCTATCATAGTGGCCGCATTGTGGGCATTCCATGCACCCAAAACAACCAAAAACGCAATCCGTAACAAACACACACATCAAACAAATTTTCATAGTGTAACTGAATTGGTGGTGGTGGTGGTGGTGGTGGTGGTGGTGGTGGTGGTGGTGGTGGTGGTGGTGGTGGTGGTGGTGGTGGTGGTGGTGGTGGTGGTGGGTGGTGGTGGTGGTGGTGGTGGTGGTGGTGGTGGTGGTGGTGGTGGTGTACATAATCTGTGGCTGTTACAAAAGATAGCAAAAACAAGGTGAAAATCAACACAAATATGAACTTTGAAACCATTGATATCGACGAGACGGCAAAAAAAAATTCCAGAAATAATGAAATAGTCAGTGGTATTTTACCTGGTTGCGTCAGCGTTGCCTGCGGGTTTTCTACGGCTGTTACGGGAGATAGCAGGAAGAGGGCGAAAATGCAAATGCCCAACATTAGTACGAGCTTCGATGCCATTGATATGGACCACAGAGAAAAACAGAAAAAAATCCACGGGAGGAGCTTGGAAGTATAAATAGAGACAGGTATGAAGTTGCAGGAATTAAAATGTATATAATTATAATTATTTTAACCATAATAATATAAAATGTATATGTATTATTATATTATGTCTGTTTTAATATTACAAATTTTCTTCAAATAAGAACTTTTTCTCTCTTATATATATATATAACTTTCCTTTATATTTTTATGACAATAAAAATATTATAAATGTTTTTGAAATATAAATAGGGATAGGTTTGAAGTTGCAGGAATTAAATATAATATTGGTACACGACTCCGAATCGAAATCTAATTTTGGTACAGAAATTAAATATAAATATAATGTTTGTGCACGACTCCAAATCCAATGGCGGACGAAATCAAATTACATCACATAAAGTGAAAGACGGTGTATAGGCGAAATTCCTAATATTGATTCTTGAAACCGGGCAAAATTTGAAGTCTTACATCCTTCACGTTAGATAGGCGCTCAATAGTTTAGTGAGACAGCATGTTAAGTCTATATTTAAAAATAAAACTAATAAATATTTAAAATAATAAATTAAAAATTAGTAATAATAAAAATATAAAATGTATATAACTATACTTATTTTAACCATAATGATATAAAATGTATATATATTATCATATTAGGTCTGTTTTAATATTACAAATTTTGTTCAAATAGGACTCATATATATATAGATATAAAACTTTCATTTATATTTTCATGACAATAAAAATATTATAAATCTTTTTGAAATATAAATAGGGAGAGGTATGAAGTTGCAGGAATTACATATAATATTGGTACATGACGCCGAATCTAAACAGAAATTAAATATAAATATAATGTTTGTGCACGAATTAAGTATAATATTGGTACATGACTCGGAGTCCAAATCCAATTTTGGTACAGAAATTAAATCTAAATATAATGTTTGTGTACGACTCCAAATCGGCAAAATTTGAAGTCTTACATCCTTCACGTTAGATAGGCGCTCAATAGTTTAGTGCGACGGCATGCTATGTTTACATTTAAAAATAAAATTAATAAATATTTAAAATAATAAAAATATAAAATGTATAAATTATAATTATTTTAACTATAATGATATAAAATGTAAATATATTATTATATTATTCTGTTTTAATCTTACAAATTTTGTTCAAATAGGACTCTTTCTTTTTAATATTACCAATCTATGAACCTCAATCTAATTTCTTAAAGAAAGCGATTTATCAAAAGGCATGCGTCTTTTTCCATGAATGAACTAAGTGAGAACTTCGTTATTAAATTTTAATACTTCTAATATTGCACCTTTTTATGTGAATTATAATAATAAAATATTAAATTAAAATCACCACAACTTATTTCTCTGTGCATGAGAATCCATAGAATTTTCCAAGAAGGTTAGCACTTACCGTAAAAATAAAAATCTCTCATGTAGGCCACATAGTAACAACCATAGATATCTAGACCAAACAAGGAAGAATGAGCTTAATATACTTAGTTGCATGCCACATCTTTATGCATGACGATTGCAAATGAGTAAGAAACTTACTTGGCACATAAAGAAACACAAAGATGGTGGAACAAACCCTTGAGATACAACGAAACTTCCACTTGTTCGTCATAGTTTCCAATATTCTCCTTTCAACTTTATTTAGTGTATTCCTTACAGGGTGGACATCCATCATAAATAATTGGCAGAAACCACTCATGTACAAGGTCCATCATCACGGGGTCGTTGCCTGCCAATATCGATTGACACAGTTGAAGACGAACCATGCAAGAACACCATCCTTCTATTGTTCCTCCATTATATATTTTACCAGCAAATCCTTACGTTGAATTGTTGTTCTTCATTACATGGAGCATCTGAACCAAGTTGTAGGAATATATATTCCTTTAGAATTGTCCTTTGTGCTTGTGCCCCACCCATAAAATAATGGGAGATTACACCATGAAATAACTCTTGTTGTGGAAGTTTGGTACTACCAATCTGTTACCAGGTGAAAAAAAAAGAATAAAAATGGATTTCACTCTACCCTCTACTTTCGAGCCATGACTTCACAACGTAGATGAAAAAATAGTCTTATTTCATAAAATGCCTCTTTCTTTTGTTTGATTCGATAGGGAAAGGAAATGAATGCAACTAGCTACAAAATAATTCATAACCAATTCTCAACATCGACCATTGTTTGAAATTAATTTTATTTAATTTGTTAATTTAGCTCTCTTCCCAAATGAATTATAAATAAATTTAACTTCGAATATGAAATTCGCAAGTAAAAATTTCATCTTTTTATTATGCCTTGTGATTTGTAGTGGCATTAGGGATATTACATATTCCCCTCCTTAAAGATAACACCATCCTTGGTGTTCATCTCTAATTTATACTCATTACATTGATCTTAGAACAATGAAAAGGCGATCCTTCCACTTCCAATGAAGGATTTTGTTTCCAGGAAATACCATTAAATACAACAATAATATCTTTATCTATAATCATAAACATTTACATCTTTAAAAAAAATTCAATTTTTATGTTCAATAATTTATCCATTGCTCAATTTTATAACAGACAAAAAACAAAGTTTCTATACCAACATAATGTTACTTTCTAATTACTCTTGGAAATCATGGTCACTTTACACAATAAGTTTAATTACATGTGGTTTATCAACTATGATAAGCACTCTAAGCATGTTTTAATTTCCCAACAACAAGCACCTAGGATTATTTCACAACCTCCATTGCATGCACCCTATAGGGTATGACCCAAAAATGCAATTAGTATCTCTTAATCATAATCACATTACTTTTAATCATAGTTTTTTCAATCAAACGAAGTACTTTAGCTATTAATAATTTATGCAATGTCAAGTGATATTTTAATCACAATACTTCTATAAGTACTTAGAGAGCACCTACCTCTCCAATCATCGAAATGATCAAAGTAGTCATAATTTCACCAAGTGCATATTGTCTTAGCCCCTCCTAAAGACATCCACAATACTGTAATACAATAGAGGGACTACACTTCCAATAATTCCTCCCAGAGCTCTAGGATCCTTTCCTCTATGGATGTACAGAAAATTCTTATACAATCATACAAAAAGTTTAATCATCAGTTACTTGGTTTGCCACGAAAACCATACTGGGGAAAATAATTCTCCTCCCAATAATTGGGAACTTGTTTCCACAACTAGAATGAGCCAATTTCACATCCAATATGATTCCCCAATAGTGAGCACACTTGGTCTAACACAAAATTACACTTGGCAACATCTATCATATTCCTCTGAAACTTTCTTGTCCTGAAGAATTTAGAGCTCAAAAACTCACTCTTTTGGGCCTTCTCCAATAGGCTCCAAAACCAGCAAGGTCACCTAAAGGTTTTGCCCTCTCCCCATCTTGGACAAACTTTTTCCCTTATTAAGATCATCTATCTCTAGGGAAAGGAAATGTGGGCAGGAAATTACGTCTGTTGATGACCCTGCTTGGGCCTTTCCCTACTATCCTATAAATGTCTAGGATGCAAAACTCTATTTTACCACATTTTTCCACTGTAACTTACATAACTGACCATATGCACATTAACATTAAGGTATAAGGAACATTTACGTACATCATGTATTCATATTTTACCCTTAGCATGGGCCCCATAGTCTATAAAATTAAATTTGACAAGAAATCATAATCGAAATCCCATGTCATATAGGTGGTATTCATTTCAAAATTACTATATTTCTCTATGCATAATATTTCATTTCATTATTTTAGACATTAATATTCACATTTATGGCTCTAAATCACATTGCAACATTTTACCTTTCACTTTGCTTCATTAAGCTTCCCCTGCTTAATCTCACTAGCAACATTAGTTACAACTACTTTTAATAAAACCAAACCTTTTACAAAATATTGTATTTACAAAATATATTATAATCAATTCTTCTTTTCACGTGCATGAATGTTCTTAATATTTCAACAATGTATAAAGGTATTGTTCTTATTAAACCATAAACCATTTCCATGAATTAAAAGTAAACATAACAAATAAGGATACATCTTCTAGATGCTACATATAAGGAACTTTAAAACAAAGTTTCCATGAAGTTGTTTTCCAAGCAACAGTTAAGGGAAAAGAACCTTCTATAATATATAACGAGTCTAATCCCATCATTGACATTCACCATAGTTCCAATTTATGCAAAATGGAATTTCATTTTATGTCTATATATATAATGACTACTCATTATGCAAAATTACTAAATTGAAGTCAATCACATGGAATTTTGTTGGTTAAACAAATTAGCAATGCCAACTCTAATACCCCTCTATTTCGTACTTTTAATGTTGACTATTTTAGGCATGAACATTTTGTTGGATTTAATGGCTATGGAAGCCATGTGTAAAATTTTGTGATGATGTAATCAATTTGATTATTCATAAAATAAATAAAGTGTTAGATAGAATCTTAGGAAAAGAACACTAAAGTTGAAATATTTCTTTCCAGCTTTGGAAAAGCTATGGTTAAGACCACATGCTAGACCTTCCAAAAAACCTCCTAAAAGTGCCTAGATGAAATTAATAAATAGTATATTGATTTAACATGATGGGAGAAAAAGGATTATGTTAAGTCACTTAGTTGGAGAAAGATACTAAGTAGGGTAGAATAAAGAGTTGCAGGAGAAAAAGGCAAGGTTTAAAGAAAAGGAAAGGATTATCTTTCAGAGAGAAAAAAAAAATAAAGAGGCCTAGGAAAAAAGGTTTGTAGACCTTAAAGAAGGATGTTGCTAAAAATATGCTTGGATGAAATGTATAAAATACACCACATATGAATCAAAGATGTTGTTGATTCTTATGGAAAGCAGATCTTAGGTTTGGGGAAACTAGAAAAGGATGTTCATGGTCGGGAGGAAGGTGTTTATTTCCTGAGTGGTTTTCCAAGTTGTAGTTACAATTAGATTCTTTATTATGTACATTATCAATGTCATATATTGTGTAGGTTGTATATCATTAACTAAAATGCATGTTATATCGTCATTTATTTAACTTGTCCTTTTTAGTATAATAATTCTAGCTTATGTTAAAGAAACAAAATATGTGTACCCCTGTATTTAATTATAGTAAAAGGATCCTATAATCAGATTGTAGGATATGCAAATTAGTATTTCTTAGAGAAATTTATAAAAGTTGAGACAAGTACAAAATTCCTATAGAGTTATATCATGTTAAATGTAATTAAGGTGAACATGAGTATATTCATATGGATATAAGCGATATGGAGTTAGTCTTATTTCTAATATTGTTATCTTACAGAATAATGGAGACAAATTCCTTATATGATTGTAACTCAACCTCAACAACACGCTTTTTCCTCGAGTTCGAGTTATGTTATCACAATGTTTAGAATACCGTTATTCACATATAACTAAGGTACAATACCTTGGATTTCTATTTGATGATGTTTTCTAGTCCATCTAGTAGATATAGTATTGATTATAGTATTGATTAATAATCTTGCAGGAATCACTTTAGATTATGAGCTCTACCATGAGAGAAGAGGCAACACAGACCCAATTTTCAATAACCATTTATTTAATTGTATATCAACATAATGAGATGAGGTGCATCTATATATAAAATCTCCCAAAATATATAACTAAATAGGTATCTTGTTTATGTTAATAAATTGTGTTGCCCTTATTTGATAAAATCAAAGCGTTCTAGTTAACCATGTGACGTTTGGAAGGTTACATTATATGAGAGAGATGAAAATGAGTAGTAGTGAGTGTATTATTGTACTAAGCATGTAGGTATAAGCAAAGGGTCACTAGGAAAATATTAAAGTAGGCTCAAAAGTGCCCCTTTAAAATTGCATCTCCTTGATATGGATAAGAGCGATAAATCTATAAATCTGATGTTTAATAATTTAAACACAAATTATAATTATTAAAAATTACCAAGGCTACGACCATAAATTAATAAAAAAGTAAATCTCGCACTGTATATCAAACCATTAAGATATATCAAGCCATTTATTCAATCGTGATAGGCCAAGAGTCATGTGGGGAAATCAAAGCAATCATAACAATATGTCAAAGGATTTCGTCTCGAAGCCAACCTTAACTGATTTAATATCACTATCAAAATATTAATAAATTCATAGAAGGAACCATTGAGCTCAACCATAGGATGAGTATCTAGGGGTCAGCACCTAGATGAATCCATGCAACCCAAGCATCATGTAGTTGAATAGGAAGGAATCTCCAAACAAGATACTAACAACAATGATTTAGAATAGTTAACGAGGCATCGAATTTTGCATTCATAATTCTAATCAGTCAACCAAGAATAAAGTGAACAAACAAATAGAAGATTGTGAAGAGGGAAACCAAGAGTGGCATAATAAAGGTACATATATAGTTCAAGGAAATAATGAAGTCGACTAAACAATGCCATAATAATAAACCCCATAAATTATTGAAACGAAATGAAAAATATTGATTTATATATTCTCCAATTAAAGCATGACAAGAGATCATGCATATAATTGTACAATACTTTATATTCGAAAAATAGTCATTCATTAAGCTTAGGAGGCCACCAGACTAAATATTGAAACCGAGGAGTCATATCTATGAAAACATGTCTACATAACCCTCATGGGGAGTTTTGTTCAAACCCCAAAGAAAATCTTGTAAGGGGGTTAGACCCCAAGTGCAACTCGTCGAGACATAATAATTGACATTTTGAAGAGGAAAATTACAAGGAATGACCTAAGGCATAGCGAGAAATAGTAAACCTCAATTTAAAAGCGCTTCCTTCCCATGCTAGAACATGCCTACAATGGCATTATTTCCTAAGGTTAGAAAAAAACCCGTGATGACATAGAAAATTTACAGAGACTAAGCTAGGTAGGGTAAAGTATATCTGTTACAAGTTGTAGTATGTAGAACTTCATCCCTACCAATAAAGAATGTAACAGTTTAAAAAAGGCATAACAAAAAAAAACCCAAAAGCAACAACTATAGGATCTGTTCGAGGAAATATCAAAGTAAAAGATGGAATGCCAAATAAACAATATAAAACAACTTGTATCCCATGAGCAGGCTTGGGTCATCTATGGATAAAACCCACTTAGACCCAGGAATATCACACAACATGCATGCAGTTTCAAGGGTTGTGTGTTTTTTATGCAACCAACTCACAAAAATATAGATCAATGACTTAAAAATTATCCTCTTCAAGGGGAAAACCTCCTTTACATTAGATAAATGAGAAATTGTTGGATGATACAAATGAGAAGACCTCCTATATATATAGGAGTCTAAGGGGTAACAATATAATCATAGCCTACATAACAATAATAATGTAAGGCCACAACAATAACAACAGTGGGCTTCTAAGGGCAGAATAATAACAATACGGTGTTATCGAGAAAACTAGTGTCCATTCAGAGCTGCTAGTCCCACTAAGACGTGTAGCTATCTTAGAAGCAAACAAACTAAAGTCACTTGTGTTTTCCTTTATGAGAGATAGATGAGAAAGAAGCGGAGAGTACCAACCTCCGTCTTTCGCTTGTCTCCTTGCTTGTTTCCTTTCTCCTTTGACAAAAATTCACCTCTTTCCTCACTTGTTCCGCTTCAAAGAACACCTATGGAGTCAAAGCAGCATGATACCATCAAAGCATAGAGATCTATTATAACCATAAAAAAAATAGGATCAGATATATATCAACAATACAAATGCATATATCAAGACGAGATTTAGAGATACACAAGCATATGGAGGAAAACTTAAATAGCTTTATTGATAGAAGTAGTAGAAGAGAGGATTACAGCCCATTGGTCTGACCCAACGCCATCCTCCCAGCATGAAAGCCCTCTTCACCTCATGAAAAGCTTAGATCACCCAACAATACAATGTTACAGAGAGAAACCAACAGCACTTCCTTACAAAATACAAGATTCCAGCCTCTGGATCTTTAGGATGAGGGATCCATATATAGATGTTTGCAGGTGAGTGAGTCAGCTTGAATAGTGTCCTCTCTCTGATAGTTCTTGGTCCCACTTAGAGATTCATGATCTCTTATTCATCCCTGGGTGAATTCAAAAAGGCAAGTGTCAAATGGGTAGTTTCTAGAAGATTCTCTGGTTTTCCACCTAGCCAACTGCCTCTGCCATTTGTCTGATCTCGCTCATCGCACCCCACAAAAGGGCCTTTCAGTATGCATCACACTTTTTGCATGTGGCAAGTGAGATACATCGCACCCTTAGTACTAAGCAGTCTGTATGGTCCAATTTTGACCAGTTCTGAGTAGTTTTTCAGGGAGAACTTCTGGGAGATGATGTAATCAGCTGACCTTTCTCCTTTAGGGTATGAAACAACACTTTTAGGGACTTAGAAGCCCTTGGTTTATGGACATATGTGATTGGGGTTGCAGTACCCATATATGTCTATAACAGTTGCCCCCTAAAGCATGAGGTCGTAAATCTTCAGATGTCGGGTGAAATGCTTTATTATGAGGATCCGAGGTTTTTCGAATTGGAAGGTGACCTGTAATAAGATACAATACAATACATTATCTTCATAATATTTTCATGATCTAGCTAAGGCATGCATTCCCATGCTCAGCTTTATAAATTCATTTTCATGTACATAGGACAGACAACCGTCTGTGTGGCAGACTAATGATTCTGGTAGAGCCATCATCCTTTGGCTTGGATGATTATCTGTGCAGCAATGATGTACATTGGATGTTTTTATTTTCCTGAATATATCGCAACCCTGATAGATGAAACTAGATCCGAGGTCTTTAAAACTCATTCAATCTTCACCCGAAGTACAAGTCGATCCATGTGAAAAGATGTTCTGGCGTCGAACATGGAAAGACATCGCATGATTACCAGCCAATGATGTAAGCTGTTAACAAGTGCGAGAGGAATCACCGATAATTATAATGACCCTCAAGGTACTGCAATACAATTCATGTGGTGTGAATACATGAGTTGATGTCGAACACCACGCAAAAATCTTTCGGTTGAAGGCCATTAATGTAAACCTGTTGCCGGAAGTGAGAAACTTGCCATTGAGGCATGCAAGCTTCAAAGTACTAAAAGGGTTGTTCCTAGGTCGACTTCTTGGAAATGAGTTGATGTCGACAAGAAGTGACCCGTCGTAGGAGGGCATTAATGAATCCCACATCTACGACACAGAACGGAGAAAATGATTTTGTGGAGGTGAAAATGATATGATGATACAAGGTTCAGGGTGGCGGTCATGAAAGAATGAAGCGTGAAGGTATTGCAGTGGATGAGACACAAGCTGGGTCGGTGAATTCCCTGAGTGACTTCTCTTGAAAATATCAGCGCCACTGAAATAGATTGGTAGCATTAACCCCAAAAATGGATGGTACAGTGGACCAATGGTGATATGACCGGTGAATGGAATAACCCAACCTGACTCAATCATGGTGACGGAGTGAAAGTGTCATGTTCAGGAGCGACCTACTACCAATAAAGTTTCTTCAATTTTTCTTCCCAATTTTTCCCCAGTCATTTCTGACCAGTACCTCTTTATTTTTGTCAAGCTTGAGGAGGATAACATATGTTTGTTCTATAATTTTCCCTTCGCGCAAACCCGCCGCTATGTTTTAACGAGCCTAATGACAGCGAAACTCGCTCTTGCCTGCACGGACAAGTTTGTCGCTATTGTTTTAACGACTTTAACAACAAAGATAACTCGGTCCTTTTTCAATTTTAGAGAGTCTGAAAAGGGACGGAAAGGAAACTCCAGTATTCCTTTTTCGTAGTATAATCCCTTAAGTTTGAAAAAGTATAAAATAATTCGAAAGGGATGAATTTTCGATAGTTTTAACGAGCTGAACAAGACAAGCGCTCGATCTTTTTATGTAATGATCCCTCAGGTTCAAAAAGATTAAAATCTAGAGGATGGATAGCACTTCCGATCGCTTTAATGAGCTGGAGAGGCCAATTGCTCGACAATCTTTTCATATTTTACGAGCTAGATGAAAATAGCTTAAAGGAGACTCGTTTTTTGAGGAACGAGTGATGTTTTCAGATAGCAGCTGGTTCCAAGTAAGGTTTGGAACTTTTCAATCATGGCAGTGTAAAGAAGGTGGCTAATAGGATCACTTGTCGCAGCTGTTCCCCAAAAGGGGTAAATAATCAAATGGAGGCGTATGATCAGCTAAAAGAGAGTGGAGGTGACGGTAAGAACACGACCAAGGCTCAAAAGCTGATAATAATGTGATCGCAATGATTATTTACAAGAGGTGGGTTCATTTTTTAGTGAGCTTAAACTTTGGTGGAACATATCCTCATTGCTAGGTTTATTTTTTAACGAGCTTGAGCTTCGCATAAAACTGCTTGTGCCAGCCGTATAATAAGGATGTCTCATCGATAGGTTCATTTTTTAGGGAGCCTGCCCCATTCGAAACTTTGCTCCAGAGCCTTTTGTATATAAGCTAGGAATGACCAACTACAATCCTACGAGTTAAAGAACTACTAAGGTTAGGTAGGATAGCTTCTCGGTGGGAAACATCTCCTTTACTTTGCCGTTTCTGTTGGTCCCGACAAAGGTGAATGGTTGATCAGACCAATCACCTAACTTAAGCAGTTGAAGTTAGTAAAAACTACAAGGTTAGAGTTATGTTGGTTTCTTTTCACTTGCATGCGAAAAGGTTTTCATGCCCCCGGGTATAACGAAGTAGAGTTTCCAATTTATCATTCAATTTGTAGATAGAACACTTCTTTGGCTCTGTCGGGAACAGACCTAACTTTTGATGGAGGAATCTTATTCCAGTGTAATCCCATTTTCCTAAACGGATGGGTGTGTCAAACTAGTCATATTCCTACGCAGAAACCTACCTTATAAGTGGGGTTTTCCTGCCGAAGCAGACCAGGGCACATGCCTCCTGGGTTTCAATCACAATCACCGAATCACTCGCACTCATCAGGTGGATGGACTGGAGATTGATGAGACATTCCTTGCAAAAAAAGACCAGTTAGGGATGGAATTTAACTATTAGCTATGTGTGAGCTGGGGAATGAAAGCTGGTCTATGAGCTGGACCACTCTACCTTTATGTGGAAAACACAATACTCGAAAGAGTGAGGAAACAATAGCTCCCATGCTATAAATTTAGTCACGCCCAAGGAGTAGATTGTAATAAAAAGGTCCTTGGACTACCATTATAGGCAAACTTGGAAGGATCCCTAACGGTCGACTGGTTCCTTTGTCGAAGCCTATCAGATTTCGCATCTCAGGCAGAAGCGATGGCGAACCAAGCGCTTTCCAAGCAGTTGAGGAAAGGATACTGACAAAAGCCCCTTCATCTATGATAGTACCGACCATGACCATTCTGTAAGCTTGTACTATGATTCGGAATGGTACATTAGACAGTAGAGGGGGTCTGCCTAGTAGATTCCAATCGAACGAAATGACTAGGTTTCTTGGAGGTGGGACCGAATAAACGATTGAATACATCTCTGATGAAATTCCTTCCTGCGGTAAAGGAATGGGTAGTTTTCCCCCATGTTCATCAGAGTTTGTGCTTACAAAGAGAATTTGAACGGTGTTGTTCTCATTCTCTTTGGTGACTGTATCATCTGAAGGTAGACCTTCTGAAGACAAGACTGTGTTGACTTCCATCTTGGCCTATTGACTTTGGTTCGGTGTGGACTCAGAGGGTTTATCTTCAATGATATATGCTTCGACAGACCACAAAGGTGTGTTAGTTAGATTTTCAACTAGTGATGGACTCGGCAAGAGTTTCTTGTATCCAGGTGGAAGTCGTAGCAGTGAAGCAGGACGGTTATCCAAGCCTTTTTTAGCTTCGTCTATGAAGGGACAACAGTGGATGGAATGATCGCCTTCACACAGTCTACAAGGAATTTTAGATCTTCCTTTCTATCCAGTGACTTCATTTTCACTAGTTGGCGGTGTACTTTCAACATGATCGTCAGAGGTTGAGGACACCAGGTTGTGCAAGCGGGGAGACCAGTCCCTTAAGATCTGTGGGATGCAAGGACAATCTCGATGATAGTAGTCCCCTTTGCAAATGACACATGGAGATCTAGGTTTGGAAGGTGCAGTGTGTGGATTTTCGCCAGATGATGCATGGTTGCCCCCTCTCGCCATTGCCTTCTTCTTATTCTTCTCCTTCTCTTTCTTCTTCTTCTCAGTTACTTGGTTTTTAGTTTTACCAGCTTTACCAAGTGAAGAGGAAGAAGGAGAGGGAGAAATAAATGAAGTAGAAGGTTGGGGGGTAACTTCAATATCATCTAGTTGCTAATTCGATTGCTCAGGAATCACGGTGTTTTGAACGATAGAGGTCGAGAAGAGCCATAATGGCAGTCCAACTGTTAGTCCTGGAAGGGAAAATGTGGCCATATGAGGTGCACCAACATCTCCCCAAGAGGAGAAAGGGCTAGGATTCCCTCCAAGGGGAAATCCTTGATTGGTGGACTCCATTTTTCTCAACCTAAGACCAACAAGGGAACAGTGATGTTATTCCGATTAAAATAAATTTTATGACGCTTTGACACAACTTGCTAAAGATGACTCTAGTCGCCTTCGATTTTTAATGAACCTGAAGTGACAAGTGCTCAGATGGACCTTTTCTTTTAAGGAGTCTAAAAAGGAATGAAAGTGACTACTCTGGAAATATAGACAAAGGGATTACCAAACCAATCACAAAACTGCAGAATACTCTTCACGATACGGCAGTCAATCTTCCTGAATGTTGTGTTTAGTGCATTGCGATCGATAGGGTGGCAGACACGGCTTCCTAAAGATAAAGGATATAGCCTGTTGTGGTCTCCCAATATATACTCGATGGTATGTGGGAGCACAAGTCCGTACTGGCACTTGTCGTCTCAAAGAGGAGGAATCACCCAACCTGCGATGAAAGCGATAGTTACCAGGCTTTATGAAACCAGAATACATCTCTAGCCTAGACTTCTAAATGTTGTGTGTTAGGTTCCAAAGCATTTTTATGTTCATTGAATTTATTTTACAGTTGATCTTTCTTAAGAAGTTTTCCTTTAAGGTTCACCGCATGATGTAGATATACAGTTCCTAAATATGCAATCTAAGATGATAAATAATCGTTTACTCTTCTTTTTGCAATGAAAATCCTAGCTACTAAGGAAAGAGAAGCGAAATTCTTTCAACATAAAGCAGAGAGCACACATTAGAATTCACTGTCCTAAATCAATCTCCACAAGCAGTCTACATGCAAATACACATGCATGTATTTGTTTTCCGCTTTCTTAATGTGTGAATGACAAAAAGAATGCTAAGTACAAATCTGAACTATATTTTCTCTCAAAGTGACAGTACTAACAATTTTCTCTTCAAAAGACGAAAGGAAGATGAAGACGACACTTTGCGATTTCAAATTCAAAAAACGAAAGGAAGACTAAGACGATACTTTGCAATTTCGAATTCAAAAAATGAAACGAAGACTACTTTGCGATTTCAAATTCAAAAAGTGGAAGGAAGGCTAAGATGACACTTTGCGATTTCGAATTTAAAAAACGAAAGGAAGTCTAAGAGCAACACTTTCAACTTGAATTTGAAAACTGCTTTTGACACTTGAAATACTATTAATTCAAATCACATACATTCATGAAGTTGTTGCTTACATCACTGTGTGGACAACATATATATATTGCATATATTATAGAGTTCCATTCCAGTCAGAAACGATGATCATGAAGACTCACCCCATACATAACAGTTTCTTGATTTGTAAGTTCATGATGCCAAATGGATGACTGTTATAGGTCAGCGAAGACAAAACCCTTTGCTTCAGTATGCAGATGCACGTGATGGAAGAGATAGGGCTCCTCTAGCCCTTAGATGGCTTTGATCTCTTTAGTACTGATCTATCCATCAAATCTGTGGCTAGATTGGATCTACAACCCAACAATATTCCCATGAAACCCTAGATCAGAGCAGAATGTCGCTTAAGAGAATAGACTTCGTATGAGGGAAAAAATGTCCTCAAATGACTGCTTCTACCTTCTCTCATTTATCCTTTCACTTCGCTTTCCTTCAAGAATGAATTAGGATTGAATGTGTGTACGCATATTGCTAGGGCATCATCCACGTATAAGCTAGGGCATCATTCAATGTATCTTCTTATGTGTATCTCCTTCACCAAAAACCCAAGACCTGGTGAGAAGGAGATCACATGAACTGTGTGTGTCTAATGACTCCAAATCCTCTCTTATTTATGCTAAAAGTGTGGATGGTTGAATAGTCATGAAGTTTGGGTTTCTTGAGCCTAGATAAGTTGTTGGTCGACTAGATAATAAATCCATAATCAAAATAAATTCATATCTCCATAAATACTTATCAGAATCGGATGATCTTTAGATCAATCCTACACTTCTCGACGAGAGGGATCCAATAAAAATATTAGTTACCATAAATAAGCTGATACATATGGAGTTTGGCCCTAGTTTCCAATATAACATAGGGTGAGAGATACAGGGAAGAAGAAAGACATAGAGTGTGAGAAGTGAAGAGAGAGGGAGGGAGGAAGAAAGACATAGAGAGTGAGAAGTGAAGAGAGAGGGAGTGACCATGGAGAGATAGAGAGAAAGTGTGTGTTTAGGGGTGAGATAAAGAGACATATATCGGGAGATGGAGACAAGGGGGGAGAGATGGAGAGATAAGGATAAAGGTATGGATATAGTAATAGTTGGAGAGAGAGAGAGAGAGAGTGATTGGGGAGAGAGAATATTGGAGGGAAAAGTCAGAGAGAGAGACAGAGGGAGGGAGGGGGGAAGATAGAGGGTGGCAGGAGAGAAAGGGATACAGAAGAAGAATGAGATAGAGGAGTCAAGAGAGAGGAAGAGAGTAATGGGGGAAGATTGAGGATTGCAAGAGAGAGAGAGAGAGAGAGAGAGAGAGAGAGAGAGAGAGAGAGAGAGGAAAGTAGGAGAGAAAGGGTGAGAAAGAGGACTTGAGAGGGAGGAGGAGAGAGGGAGGAAGACAAGAAGAGAGAGGGAAGGATAGAGATATGTAGCTGGAGGGGTAGAGAGGGAGGAAAGAATAAATACATAGAGAGGGAGAAGTGAAGGGAGGGAGAGAGTGACAAGAAAGATATGTTCAGATAAAGAGATGAAGAAGGAGAGATGTAGAGAAGGGGGGTGGAGAGAGAGAGGCATATACTAACAAAGTTGGAAGGTGAAGAGATAGAGAGAGAGGGAGAGGATGTGAAAGAGTGGAGAGAGGTAGGGAAAGGGAGATTGATAGATATGGAGTGAGAGATCATGTGTGTTTGGGGGGGTGAGATAAAGAACACAAAAGGATAGACGGAGGGAAATATAGATATAGACGGAGGGGGGAGAAAGGGAAGAATATTTCTTGCACTGCATACATTGATTTTAGTGTAGATGGTGATTTTTAATCCTATTTTATTGCTTGCACCAGATGAATTAATTTTAGTGTAGATGTTGATTTCTAATGATATTTGATTATTGGCACTAGATGCATTAATTTCAATGTAGATCATTTCTAATCCTATTTGATTTCTAGCACTAAATGTATTGATTTCAGTGTAGATGGTGATTTCTAATCCTATTTTATTTATTGCACTAGATGCATTGATTTCAGTGTAAATGGTGATTTCTAATCCTATTTGATTGCATGCACTAAATGCATTGATTTCAGTGAAGATTGTGATTTCTAATCCTATTTGATTGCTTCCATTAGATGCATTTATTTCAATGTAGATGTTGGTTTCTAATATTACTTTCTTACTTGTACTAGATGCATTGATTTTAATGTAGATGTTGATCACTAATCGTATTTTATTTTTTTCACTAAATGCATTGATTTTGGTGTAGGTGGTGATTTTTAATCCTATTTGATTTATTTCACTAGATGCATTAATTTCAATGTAGATGTTGATTTATAATTATATTTGATTGCTTGCTCTAGGTGCATTGATTTCAATGTAGATGATTTCTAATCATATTTGATTGCATGCACTAAATTCATTGATTTTAGTGTAGATGGTGATTTCTAATCCTATTTGATTGCTTCCACTAGATGCATTGATTTCCATGTAGATGTTGGTTTCTAATCTTATTTTCTTATTTGCACTAGATCCATTGATTTTAATGTAAATGTTGATTTCTAATCCTATTTGATTACTTGGATTAGATGCATTGATTTTAGTTTAGACGTTCTTTTCTAATACTATTTTATTTCTTGCATTAGATGCATTGATTTGATTGTATATGTTGATTTCTCATTTGATGCAATTGGATGTATGATGGTACATTAATTTTAAAGTGATTGAATTAATAGTGCATTGATTTCAATGTAAGCGCAAAAAATTATTGACAATGTACATTGATTTTTGTGTTATAGTAATTCAAACTATATGCCTTGGCCCAGAAGTTTCATTGCTCGTCTAACATTGCGCATTTCTAGAAGTGAAGACTCTACCTTCCCTCCAGAAATTGTGCAAGTTTGGCCTAGCATTGACCTATAGGGTTGCATTGCACAATTCTAGGAGGTAGTACCTTGTTGGCCCCAGAAACTGCGCAATGCATTTTGCTGGTTTGTATGTCACTGCTGACTGAAATTTCACATTACATAGTTTCAATCCTTAGCATGCCAGGATGGACTGTGCATTGCGTAGTTCGAGTAGTCAGTCAGCCTCCCGGCAGCCCGATATGTGCCTTGCGTAGTTTTGGTAGTCCGTCTCCCAGCCTCCCATTGAAAATTTCACAATTTTCACAAACAATCACATAGGTGTGTTGCATGTTAGTCCTCCAGTTTGTTTTGGTTATCAACTGAAATATTTATTTCCATGAGTTTTTCTATGTCTCCATGTATCATAGGTGTTCATGTGCCTCTCAATAGCACATGTACAATGGATTCCAGGAGAGCAGAGTCAAAGACATTGTTGAGAGCACAACTGGGGATGCAGTCGATCAGGTGTCTATGAACTTGCCTATCTATGAAGACATCAAGTTGTTCATGGAAAAGGATATCAACATGAAATGGTAGAAGCATCACAACAAGAAGCACCATCATCATCAACAAAAGGTAGAACACCTATGTGTGACAAATGCAAAGGGAAGATTGTTGATAGCACATAGGCAGAGCAAAGTTGCAAGTTCAAGCAGCTCCACTTGTGATGAAAGCAGATTTGGATATTGAGGCTATGAGCCGACGGCGCGATAAGAGGATCACGTGAAGGTAGAGAGAGAAACAGAGAAGGAGTTGTAGGTGTTGAAGTCGAAACTCAAGGAAGAACAGGAGTTACACAAATGAGAGATGGAGTTGTAGCAGGAACAAGTACAACAAGAGGCGCAACATCCACAGACTGATGAAACTGCGCCCATATAGGTTATAGACCCAACCCAATAGTTGACACAGAGCAGACAGGGTGAGTAGTTTCATCGATCGCATGAAAGGGTGTTAAAGAGCATGGATGTCATTATGCGCATGCATGCGATCCCACCCATCAGCACACTCGGTGAGGAAAAGACAACAACCAAGTCCGACTAGAGGTAAACATGTATGTTGACAATTCGATGCGCATAGTCACTAGCACACACTTGGAGATCAACACAGACACTATGCATCAGTATGTTACTGGTCCAGCTGCACTAAATACAGTGATGCGCATGTTATCAGACGCATTGGTCAGAGGATTCTTATCAATGTACCCAGATGCAATAGAGGCAATAGTTCACTTTCAGTAGGATGTCACCATTGAGTGACCAAGCTTGGCATCAGTTCGTTGTCACCGATCATCGCAAGGATGTTGAAGATTTTGTCTTACCACAACTTTCTGAGTGTTGGTGATAGCTTTCATCTCTTTCTCAAGCCTATTTTGTCTCACATGGGTACATGTGTAGATTGTATGTAACATCTTGTAAAGTGGGCGTCCAAGTGTTGATAGTTGAATGTAACAGTCATAGAGTAGTTGAAGAGTCATGAGGGTAGGTGAAGAGTCACAAAGGGGTATGTCAAGGGTCACCCCACCCTTTTCTATTTATAGTACCTCATAACTCATTGTAAGGGCTTTTGGGAAACCAAGCTTCCAATAGGAGTATCTTAGAAAAATTTTGGAGAGTATTGTAACGAGCCTTGGCTTCTCCATAGTGAAAAGCTAGTAAATCTCTTTGGAGGAGCAGGCAGTAGTGACTGTAATGTTCCATTACCCAGGCTAGTGGTTGGTCATGGTTGTATTATATGATTGGAACTTTCACTTCATAATATAATAGAGCCAACACGTTTCATGCATATGTTGTTATTGTATTTCAGTTAACTTGGTTACTCTAATGATATATGTATTTTTTTGATTACGCATGTATGTATAGAATCTTTCTATATATGTATGTGTGAATATTACTGAGATGTGTTGTTAGTTTAACCATCACTTTGGATTGTTAGTTCACCTGCCTTCTAGTTCATGATGTGCCTTTGCTCGTGTGTTCCCTTCCAAGTTGAGTGTTTACACAGGTTTCCAAAGGGCACACTCATTCCACCTTTCATGTGTTAGAACCATTCATGCACCTTTCTTGGCTTGTTGCACATGTCACACCCTTTACCACCAACAAGGACATCTTACTTACCTCTGTGCGCAACTATGGTCAAGGCGATACCGTATGACCCACTACTGGGACTTTTACACCAAATGGTCTAAGGTCTAGTTGGGACTTATTACTAGGGAGATCCCCATGACATGTTGATCAGTCCAGCACTGTCAACATTTTGGCACTAGAAGGAGGGCCAGATGACAAGCTAAGACCTCACAATCTGTTTTGAATCTTCATACATTGATCATGGATACTATCAAACTTATCCCTTCGCACGTTTTTTGGATGCCGAACCTGTCGACATCATGAGGGAGTTTGTTGATCTCTTGTATGAATTCATGTATGATGGTGAAGGTGAAGTAGCATGGCCTGAGTAATTAAAAGACTTCTATTCATTCCTTCTAGACGAGTTATATACATAACAGGCCTACGTGCTGCTTGCCTACACGCTTCGCAAATCCCCACTACAGTGGTGTTGAAGTCTGCCACTTAGTAGCGTGCACGCAGATGAGAAGTTTTGTGATCTCATCGAATCCACTTTCTATAATTTTGATCCGGAAACTCTTGACCAAAAAATGTTAAAACAACGGAAGACCCCAGAAGATCCACTTATGGATTTTTGGGACCGCTTTCGTGTATTGCATTTTCAAGCTCCGAAAAGTCAGATGAAATTTCAGTATCTCATTAACAGATGTGAATATTGTCTTATCAAATTTTTCAATCACAAGAAGAACTTGAAGCTCAAACCCCACTCAAAATACTTTGGTGATGGAGCTACGCAATCACAAACAAACACGGTCGCTGTCACAAGTGATTGTCTGTCGTCCTCTCATCAAATAACTTCACCACCGCAGAGTGATATTGGAGAACATGCACACACATCCGTTCAACTGTCACATCCGCCCAACATCACTTCTCTCAATTTTCACACAGATTTGTTTGCGAAGCCCATGGGTTGTCACATGCATGTCTTATGTTGATCCTCCGAATTACATTGTCTTGTGTTCTTCAATTCCGAAATCTACACATGTTTTGAATAAGGATCAAGTTATCAACGTAGTTGGTGTTTCACAACAAACATACACTATCATTCATGAAGAGTATGGTTGGGAGCCTGAACTTCAACCCACGGCAAAGGACAATTCCCTTCTGTCTGTGCCTCCTCTATTTTTCCCTAACATCTCTAGTGATTCTGTCGTCCCTGATTTTGCATGTGTATCTCTGTCTACAGATGCACCCATCATTAATCATTCACAGAACACACTGGATGTCAGTCAATAATCTGACAACGAAGAGAAAAAATCATTCATTGAACATCCACTTGTTTCATCTTGTTTTTCTAGAAACGCAGAGGGTGAACATTCTTGCTTCTCATCTACCCCTTTATATGATTCATCAAATCATGAGGATGCCGACAAACATCCTAAATTTTCTGATATTGGTTTTCATGATCTCTTTAATTCTCCATCCAATCACAATGTTCATTCAATCGTTGCTAATATGTCTAAGACATTGGTCTATGATGATCTATCTATCGACGAAGTCAAAACCCCATAGGTTTTCGAGGCACTTTAGCCTAAGCTGATGGTTATGTCAAGCCCTCGTTTTCATGAGGTTGGTTTAACTTCTGATCAGGAAATTTTTGAAACACCCAAGGCTTCTCATCACTCACTTATATGCACTGAAGATCAATATAACACTTAGATTTCTCTTCCTCCACTTGAACTACATGATCCCACCGCTTATGCATTGGAGGAATCTTGCACAGCAAGCACACTTGTGCAATGTAAGTGGTCTACCTTTCTCACATTTTCTTGTGTGTCATAGTTAAAAGAATGTGTACACTTAACATCTACACATATTGTAGCATAGACCCATGGTAAGTCCACGGATTGCGTGTTATGTGTTGGCACTCAGTTATGTTCTGTGGACACATTTAAGCTCGGAGTGTGTTTGACTTCATTTTTATATCTTTCATTTTTTCTCATTCACATAGTTGTACTTTTCGCAAACCATGCCTTCATTGACATGGGTCAACCAATGCACCGATGGCTACATTGGAAGTATCACTTTACATGATCAAACCCATGCCCCATTAGCTTAGGAGTAGGAGTAGTGTTTTCTTTGGGTTTGTTTGCTTGTATGCATGTTTGATTCTTAATTTACACTTTTGTTTGTTTGCCTGCTTGTTTTCGTACTCACTATGCTTATGCATTTACTTTTGCTTTTTCTTTATTTTGTTGTTTACTTGCTTGTTTACATTCATAGGTTATTTTCGCATGAAACCATGTATCGCTCTTGAAGCAAGCTGGGTGAAATACAAGAGGACTTGTGAAATTATCAATACTTGTTTATCTGTTGTCCTGCCTTTGTATGAAGAACTTGTTTTCTTTAGTCCACGCTACATCAATGGAAAATACATGTTGTTCACAGTGAAGGTTGGTGAAAACACAACGCTTGCGCGCTAACTAGTGTCACCTACTCTAGTAGGTTGTTTTTGGGTCAATCCTTATTAGCCCAGTCGAGTAAGGTGAGGGGGAAAACCTTAACAAGCACGTCAAAGGTATATACAAACTAATTCTCTAAAGGAAAAACCTCTTCTACTCTCAATAAGTCGGGATCCTCTTCTACCTTTGAAATGAATAAGTGTTACTTTTTCCAGGAAAACTAGTGCCTTTTCGATCTGCTAGTCCCACTAAGATGGGTATCTATCTTAGAAACAAACAATTCAAAGCGCTTCGAGATTTCCTTTATGTATGATATATAAGAGAGAAGCAAAGAGGACCAACCTGTATCTTCTTCTTGGGTCCTTGCTTGTTTCCTCTCTCCCATGA
Source organism: Pinus tabuliformis (assembly GCA_031772625.1). Lineage (NCBI taxonomy): Eukaryota > Viridiplantae > Streptophyta > Pinopsida > Pinales > Pinaceae > Pinus > Pinus tabuliformis. The sequence continues at coordinate 1,105,740,892 of CM062804.1, read as the reverse complement.
TAGAGTTTGCCACTCCTCTCCTACTTGTTCCGCTTTAGAGAATACCTGTAGAGGCAAAGCAACAAAAAACCATCAAAGCATCTCGATCTATGATATCATAAACAATGGAGAATCAAAAATACATTAACCATACAATAGCATCCACAAATAAAAAGCTTCACAGATACACGATTATATGGAGGAAAACTCAAAGAACTTTATTCATAGTGGAAATAGAAGAGAGGATTACAACCTAGCTGTCTGATCCAGCATCATCCTCCCATCATCAAAGCTCTCTTCACCTCATGAAAAGCAAGATCACCCAACAATACAATGTCTCTTCTCAAAGAGAAATCAACAACACTTCCTTACAAATTACAAAATTCCAGCCTTCAGATCTCTCAAATGAGGGATCCATTTATAGATATTTGCAGAGGTGTGAGTCATCTCTCGGTTTTTGATTAGTGTCATTCCACTTGTAGTTCTTAGTTCCACTTAGAGATTTCTTGGATCTCTTACACATCCCTGGGCGAATTTAGAGAAGCAAGTGTCATAAGAGAAGTTTCTAGAAGATTCCATGAGCATTCACTTAGCAAACTATCTCAGACATTTGTCGATCCTCACTCATCGCACCCTACAGAAGGCCTTTTCAATATGCATCGCACCTCCTGTGTGTAGCAGGTGAGATTCATCACACCTTGACTAAGGAGCAGTCAGTATGGTCCAGTTTTGGCCAGTTTTAAGTGGTTTTTCAGGTGGAACTTTTGGGAAATGATGTAATCATTTGACCATGATCTTTTAGGGTATAAAACAACACTTTTAGAGGTGAAAGAGCCCTTGGTTTATTGATCCAAGTGGATGTTGGTGGCCACCCACCTATCCCATTTGGACCCCCACAACTGTCTCTTTCAGCTTTTTTAGTTTCCTAAATTGTAGCACAGTTTACTATTTTCAGCAGTTTTTCATGTCCTGAACTTCCGGAGCCGTTTTGAGGCCCTAAACAACGTTTTTTGGGAAATCTGGGGCAACATGGGTCACATGGGTCCACAGACCCATGTTGCCTCCCAAAGTGGTAGTGCTTGGATAGATCTTTCTAATAAGCTATTGTATGCATCAAACGGAGATCATATGCCAAAGTTACGACCCCGGGAAATTGATGTACCAATTTACCCAAACGGGCGTTTCATCTTCTAGGGTTAGGTTTTGGATTGTTAAGGGTTTTCCATTGTTTCTCAACAATAAATAGGCCTTCGAGCCTCATTGTAACACAGTTCAGAACAATTCAGAGGCATGTAGCCGCCACATCTCTTCTCAGAGATAAGCTACCATCGCCCTAGCTGGTTTATTCCCATTTCTTTTTGTAAGCATATTTCAGTATTTTACAGTAATGAAATGAAGTATTATTTCCGCTGCATATCTGTATTTATGGTTATCTCTGTGTTTTATTGCGTTCCTGTTTAAGTTCGGATCAGTGGTATCAGAGTGGTCTGCTTTTTCTCAGTTTTTCTTTGCATGTCCCCAACGAGGTCGGGATATAAGGAGTTAGGGCTTTAACTGGTCGAACCTTTGCAAGACCAGCCTCGCAAATCCCGACGGCCTCCCATGGCAAATGAGAAGAAAGATGAGGGGGCAGGAGATCCTATCAAAATCTTGCTTGAAGAAGCGCTCGAGCAGCAAAGGAATGCGATGATGGATAGCTTTGCGTAGATCCTTCAGCGGCTAACCAAAGGCGACGCGTCGGCTTCCAACAGCTACTCTGGAAACGCCACACTATTTAAGGTACAAGTTAATTTTGAAATACCCATCTTCGAGGGTCAAATAGACGCAGATGTCGTAGATAAATGGTTATATCTGCTAGATGGGTATTTTTCTGTTCATGAATTTTCAAGTTGGGAAAAGATTGTTTTCGCTCTTCTCAAAGCAGCCCCCCACGTCAAGGACTGGTGGGAAACCTACTGCAAGTAGAAGGATGAAAGTACAGGCTCACTATTTTCAGCTGCACCCACCTGGAATGACTTCCGGGATGCCATCAAGGAGCAGTACTACCCTGTCAGAAGCTATGAGGAAAAATACATCAAATGGACCACACTGTGGCAGGGACGAGACCAAGATGTGCCAGAGTTCACAAACATTTTTCATACCCTTCGCACACAGTTGGATATCAAATATTCTGAGCTGCATCTGGTACTCAAATACCACGGTTGCCTACACAGATACATCCAGGAAGAGATGGGGTTCTTGAACATCTCCTCACTTGGCACACATACCGATACGCTGTCAAAATCGAGCAAAAGTTCAAACAGAAGAAGCGAGACTTTGGATCTGCAAATCCGAAGCCCAAAGGACAAAGCCAAGGCGGGGTGACCCAAGACAACCCGTCGAAGCCGCAAGAAAAGAACAATACCACGAAACCGATGAAGGACACAGGAAAGTGGTGTGAGTTCCACAAGAGTCCCACTCATAACACAAGTGAGTGTCGGACCAAGCAGTCGTTGGTGGCCGAGTTGAAGGCTTCCAAATCAGATGCATGTTCTGACCCTGAGCCAGAACCTGACAAGGGGAATGGCAAAGGGAAGTAGATCATTGATGCGGATCCCAGCGCCACTATTGCCACTGCCAAGATCCAGAAGAATGAACTTGCAGATCCTGAAGGGGGGGAGCGTCTTTTCCACTCACAGATGTGGGTGAAGGGTTCGCCGCTGCAATTCATTGTCGACAGTGGCAGCCAAAAGAACCTCATTTCAGCAGAGGTCATGAAGCGGTTGGGCCTACCGACTACACCACACCTGCAGCCATACGGTATCGGGTGGCATCACGAAGGACGAGATCTAAAAGTTCGCCAGTAGTGCCGCCTTCCCTACAACATCTAACCCTTCACAGACGAGGTATTGTGTGACGAGAACTAAACGCAATGGGGGCCATTGCTTCCTAAGGGGGGAGGAATGATCCAGGTGGATGTTGGTGACCACCCACCTATCCCATTTGGACCCCCACAACTGTCTCTTTCAGCTTTTTCAGTTTCCTAAATTGTAGCACAATTTACTATTTTTAGCAGTTTTTCGGGTCCTGAACTTTCGGCGCCGTTTTGAGGCCCTAAACGACATTTTTTGGGAAATCTGGGACAACATGGGTCCTTAGACCCATGTTGCCTCCCAAAGTGGTAGTGCTCGGATAGATCTTTCTAACGAGCTATTGTACGCGTCAAACGAAGATCATATGCCAAAGTTACAACCCCGGGAAATTGATGTACCAATTTACCCAAACGGGGCCCACAATTTGGCGTTTCATCTTCTAGGGTTAGGTTTTGGAATGTTAAGGGTTTTCCATTGTTTCTCAACAATAAATAGGCCTTCGAGCCTCATTGTAACACAGTTCAGAACAGTTCAGAGGCATGTAGCCACCACATCTCTTCTCAGAGATAAGCTACCATCGCCCTAGCTGGTTTATTCCCATTTCTTTTTGTAAGCATATTTCAGTATTTTACAGTAATGAAATGAAGTATTATTTCCGCTGCATATCTGTCTTTATGGTTATCTCTGTGTTTTATTGCGTTCCTGTTTAAGTCTGGATCATTTATCGACATATATGATTGGGGTTGCAGTGCCCAAATATGTCTATAAAATTTGCCACCTAGAGCATAAGGTCGTAAATCTTTTGATGTCGAGTGAAATGCTTTATCATGAGGATCTGAGGTATTTGAACTGGAAGGTGTCCTGTATAAAATACAATACAATACATCATCATCATTTTATTTTCATGATCTAGCTGAGACAGGTATTCCCATGCTCAGCTTTATAAATTCATTTTCATGTACATAGGACAGATAATCGTCTGTTGTTGCAGACTGGTGATTCTTCGTATGTAGATTCATCATCCCTTAGTTTGGATGATCATCTGTGCAGCTTCAGTGTACATTTGATGTCTTTATATTCCTGAATATATCACAACCCAGATGGATGAAACTAGATTTGGGGTCTTCAAACTCATTCAGTCTTCGCCCGATGTACAAGTCGATCCATGTGAAAAGATGTTCTGAAGTCGAACATGGAAAGACATCGCCTAATTACCAGCCAATGACGTAAGTTGTTAACGGGCGCAAGAGGAATCACCGATAATGATAATGACCCTCAAGGTACTACAGTGCATTTCAAGTGATATGAATATATGATCTGATGTCGAACACCACATAAAATATTTCGATCGAAGGCCATTGATGTAAACCTGTCGCCGGAAGTGACAAACTTACCATTGAGGCATGCAAGATTCAAAGTACTGAAAGGGTTGTTTCTAAGTCAACTTCTTGGATAATGATCTAATGTCGACAAGAAGTGACCCCTCATAGGAGGGCCTTAATGCATCCCACATCTACGACACGAAATGAAGCAAATGATTTTCTTGAGGTGAAAATAGTCTGATGATACAAGGTTCAAGAATGGCGGTCATGAAAAATGGAGGGTGATGAGGCGTTAGCTGGGTGGTGAATTCTCTGAATGACTTCTCTTGAACATTTCAGGGACACTGAGATGGATTGGTAGCATTAACCCTAAAATATGGATGGTGTGGAGGACCAATGGTGATATGACCGGTGAAGGGAATAACCCAACCCAACTCAATCATGGTGATGGAGTGATAATGTCATGTTCAAGAGCGACCTGCTACCAATGAAGTTCTTCAAGTTTTCTTCCCTTTTTCCCTAGTCATTTCTAACCAGTACCTCTTTATTTTTGTCAAGCTTGAGGAGGATAACATATGCTTGTTCTATCATTTTCCCTTCGAGCAAACCCGTTGCTATGTTTTGGCGACCCCAACGACAATGAAACTCGTTCTTGTCCAGGTGGACAAGTTTGTCACTATTGTTTTAATGAGTTTAACGACAAGGATAACTTGGTCCTTTTCATGTTTAGAGAGTTTGAAAAGGGACGAAAAGGAAACTCCAATAGTCCTTTTTCGTAGCATAATCCCTTAAGTCCGAAAAAGTATAAAATAATATGAAAGGGATGACTCTTCAATCGCTTTAGCGAGCCGAAAAAGAAAAGTGCTTGATCTTTTTGTGGGATGATCCCTCAGGTCCAAAAAGATTAAAATGTAGAGGAGGGATGGTGCTTGCCCTTACTTTAATGAGATGGAAAGGCCAGTAGCTCGGCAATCTTTTCATATTTTACAAGTCTAAAAAGAGCTTAAAAGACACTCGTTTTTTAGGAACGATTGATGTTTTCGAGTAGCAACTGGTTCCAGGTAAGTTTGGAACTTTTCAAACATGGTAGTGTAAAGAGGGTGTCTAACAGAATCACTCGTCACAGCTATTCTCAAAAGGGTAAACAATCAAGTGGAAGAGTATGATCAGCCACAAGAATGGAGGTGATGGTAGGAACACAACCAAGGCTCAAAAGGCTGATAGCAAGGCAATCACAAAGGCTATTTACCAAGGGTGGATTCATTTTTTAATGAGCTTGAATCGAAAGAAACTATCCTCAATAAAATGAAATTGAAAGAGATTTGCATGCCCCCATCATGATGAAAAGGAGAGTCTCCTGTAAACATATGGAAGCTACTGAGGTTAGGCAGGATGATTTCATCTACAGAATAGAAAAAACACTTCTTTGGCTTCATCCACAGAATAGACAAAGGTGCAAGCCCCCTAAGCTTCATTGCATCTACCAGACTACTCATGGCAATTACGTGGATGGAATGAAGGTTTAAGAGATAACGATTTCGCTTGGAATCCACTGTATGTATAGTATTTGATAGAAAATCAAAAACTTAAGGATGATTAAGGTCGCTGGAATAATCTTCATTGTTATCTTGAATATGGGAACGATGGTGGTAATCTTACCATGGTTCCTCTCCTATCATCGACTGAATGATTCCTTCATCTGTAGAATGTATACAAGACCAAGGATCGGAAGAGGTGCCATACTCTAGAGACCCGTGTATCCAAACACTTGCTGAGTGTTGATTTGGGTTTGCCACCCAGGCCCAAAAAATTGATTGCTACAAAATTTCTATGGGGCTTGGGGGCAATACCTAGAAATGATCCATACTAACAAAATGTTCAGAATTCTTCTTAATCTTTGATGATGTAGAAGATATCATATGACAGGGATCCACTGTGGCCACTTCCGCCAGATTACTCCATGGTGGGAGGGAAAAAGTACCCATTAAGGCAGGGTCTTTTAGGAGACCTACTTTGACATTTTGAAGCGATTGAGAGCTTCCATGGATCATTGGAATGCTTCCAGTAGCTTGTGAACTGTTGGGGAAAAAGGTTAGTTGGTCAACGATTGTAATTCCATCTTGGAAGGGAAATACAATCTTTCTAAAATATGTTGACACAACAGTAGCCATAGCATAAATCTAGGGCCTTCCCAGTAAGATATTGTAGTCAAGGTTTCCATTGATGACCTTGACTTCAATTTCTACTGTCTTGCCCTCAGTTCAGCTTGCAAGTTACTTAATATCCCATACGACGTGTATGTTTTTCCATCGAATGCTTTTAATTTCGTTGATGATCGTGATAGGCGTGGTGAGCCTAAAGTCTTCCAGCAACTTATTGACATAATACAGGTAGATGCCCCCTCATCAATGATTATTCGATGAACAGTTTTGCTGAGGGTTTTTACCTGTATAAGGAAAGAGAGTTCGATCGGTAACTGAGGTTCATATCCTTTATGGTTAAAGGCCACAAGATTGGAATCCGCTGGGTCAATCCCACCTATTGCTGATAACAAAGCCTGCTTTTGGGAGGGGAAATTCTGTAGTACTTCAAGTGTCGACATAGCGGATGGCGATTGAGCCTGATCTTCCACTATATTATAATTCTGTGCTACTCGGGCATGAGGATTAAATGTTGATTTATGTACTACTCCCTTTGGCGGCTTTATAGTTAATTTAGGAACGATGGGTGGCACAACTTCTGACGAAGTTGTTGTCGAAACAGATATTATAAGCACTTGGGATGGGGAAGCATGTTCGATAGCAACCAGATTAGTTTATGGGTTCAGAAATGGATCAGTCAACACCGCTAAGGTATTTGAAGTCTTTAAAAATTTCCAACCTTAGCTCGATGTGGACAATCTTTCGTGAAATGCTCGTCGTCACATATTAAACATGGATAACGAGGTTTATATTTCCCAGCAGGGTTCTTAGAAGATTTTTCAGGATTTGAATTTTCTTGTTTCTTCTTTTTGTCTTTCCCTTTCTTCTTGCCCCCTGGTTGCTTTGGTTCTTTTCCCTTGTCAGATGACACGACATTAACCTCCGAGGCAAGAAGTTTTCCACTTGCCTTTTGACTAGAAGCTGAAAGGGCTTTACCAGATGGAGCCTTTGCGGTTTGTGTACTTGAGGTACCAATCACGCCATCACCGGCATGAGAGTCCTTGTTTGATTTAGGAGGGGGAGGAATGGAAAATTTTGATCTAGGAGCATCAAGAATTTTGTCATAGAGCATGCCAGACTGAGTATAGATCAAGTCTAAATATTGTGCATGAGCAATGACTTGCTCTTCAGTGACAACTCCTCCTTTCGCCACATCTTCAGTAATAGAAGCTAATAATGACTTAATAAACCACTTAGCTAGAAGATAATTAGGAACATACGTATTTACCATTCGACGACGACGTCGCCACTAATGAATATGATCAGATATGTGAGTGGTTGTTGTTTGTTTAAAGTTGGTAAGGAGTTCTGTTCCTGTTTTGTACCTTATGGTTAACTGAAAGTGGGTTAAAAAGGTAGTGGCAAGGGTGCTGAAGTTATCAAATGAAGCTCTAGGAAATTCAATGTACCATTTTGCTGCCATACCAGTTAGCATTCGTTGAAAAAGGTGAAGCCTAATCGAATCATCATTGAGGGTGTTAGACGAACACACGAACACCACAAATGAAAAGTCATTACGTGATTCGATGGATCTTCACCTGGATTTCCATTGAATTTAGGAATATCAGAGGGAAGTTTATGAGAAATCGCTGGCCACCAAGGGGTGTAAGCAATTGGATCATTTGTTAGCCGGTTTAGATGTGGTAATTCTAGAGTTGCTACAAAAGGCAACTATTGATTCAAGCTTGGCGAAGTATACCCAGAATAAGATGGGATCCTGAACAATAGGTCTTTGCATACCAGCTTAATGTATTTGATGCTGATAGCTTTGATATGGTTGATGGGCATAACCATTATAATATGGTTGTTGATAATCGCTTTGAAAATGCAGTTTTCCATTACCTACAAAGCCTTGTTGCTCAGGTCCTCGGTAAGCTTGTTGGAATTACGATTGTTGATATTGCACCAGCCATGGTTGTTGAACCATTTGCTATTGCCCAATACTGGATGATTGACCAAGATGCGGAGTGATAATGCCCGTTTGAGCCCAAGTCATTCCAGTTAAGGAAGCACTAATCTAAGGTTGTGATTGAGCCATAGAGACAAGAGGTTGTTGTACTGCAACCTGAGAGACTTGAGGTTGACATACAATAGGCTGTGCTTGTACTTGCGACATAGTCACAATAGCAGGTGTGGTGGTAATATTCGACACAGGTTGAGCTGGTTACATTGAATATACAACCCTTGGTTTTTGAGGCAGTATTGGTATCCAACCACTGGATGTAATTCCAGTTTGACCTCACTTTTGTTGTGAACTCTCATATGGTTGTTCTCTAGGAGGGAACAATGAAAAATCATACTACCCCCCATATGGTGGCAATCCAGTGTTCAAAGGATAGATGGGCCTTTGAAGACTAGGCTAGCCAAATTGAAACTGGTATGCAAGGTCAATTTGGTGAGCTTCAACATACGAAATTCCAGATAGGATCCCAGAGGAACAAATAGGAACAGACCATGTTGTCGAAACAGTCCCTGGGTGGACTCCATCTGGTGATTGATAACTAGTTGGGATAGATGGTATACTAGCAAACATCGTCGGAGTGGCAAGAGGAAGTTCTATTGTGGCTGTGTCAGATGACACAGTCCTAGATGTTGATGGTTTCTTAGACATATTTAGTCTATCCAAAAGGCTTCCTAACAATTCGATAGGAACTTGCGATGAAGGATGATATAAAGAACTGACTTCAGGAATAGAAGGGTATAAGTGGATCCCAGTTCCAAAATGCAATGGGGTACTGGATGGAAGATCCTCCATAACCTCTTCTGTAGCAATCATTCCAGGTGGAAGAGGTAGACCGTCAGGTCCGTAAAATATTTCTGGAGCCGAAGAAGGTATAGCTTCTGCAGTGACAAATACTGGAGGGGTGACACCTTCTAAATTTTGGAACTCAACTTCCAGATGTTTAGGTAAGTGAACTTCAGTTTCTGGATCAGCCCTAGATGGAGCTGTTTCAGGTATAGAAGTGTCTACCATTACACTAGGATTAGTTCTAATGTCCTCTTGTAACTGCGGAACTTCTTCTGTAAAGGAAGATGTACCAGAAATGATCGGAGTAACTGTAGTCTCTGATGATGTTGAAACACAAGTTTCAAATAAACCAGGATAGGTGGACTCAGTTAAACAAGACCGTTTTGCCCGGAATGGTTTCATTTCTGGAGTCAAAGACGGTTGACTCGCTAGCCTCCATAAATGATGAGATTTTGATTGACTTTCTTCCACGACTGCGGATTACTTGATCAACTCAAAATTAAAAAGGGGAAAATGTTATTCCGAATTAAATAAATTTTAATACGCTTCGACACAAATTTAATTTTTCAATTTTTAAGAGTCGAGAAAAAGCTAAAGATGACTCTAGTCGCCTTCAATTTTTAATGAGCCTGAAGTGACAAGTGCTCAAATGGACCTTTTCTTTTAAGGAGTAAAAAAGAACGAAAGTGACTACTCCTTTTCTTTTAAGGAGTAAAAAAGAACGAAAGTGACTACTCTATAAATCTAGACAGAGGGATTACCAAACCAATCGCAAAACTACAAAATACACCTTGGTGGTAGATTAAATGGAAATTACCAAGGACTTATGTATGGTAGTTAATCTTCCCGAATGGTGTGTTCAGTGCATTGCAATCAATAGGGCAGCAGACACGGCTTCCTATGGATAAAGGATATCAGCCTATTGTGTTCTCCCAATATATACTCGACGATACGGGGAGCACAAGTCCGTACTAGCACTTGTTGTATCAAAGAGGATGAATCACCCAACCTTCGATGAAAATGATAGTTAGCAGGTTTTACGATGCCGGAATAGGTCTCTAGCCTAGACCTCTAGATGTGTTGTGTTAGGTTCCAAAGTGTTTTTATGTTAATTGAGGTTTATTTTAGAGTTGATCTTGCTTAGAAGTTTTTCTTTCAGGTTCACCGCATGATGTAGATGTAACATTCCTAAATATGCAATCTAAAATGATAAACAACCATTTGTTTTCTTTTAGCAATGAAAATCCTAGCTACTAAGGAAAGAAGAGTACGATTCTTTCAACAAAGAGCGGAAAGCACACACTAAATGCACTTTTCCTAAATCATTTTCCGCATGTAGTCTAAATGCAAATGCACATGCATGTATTTCTCTTTTTTTCCTTAATGTGAGAATGCCAAAAAGGAAAACTAAGTACAGATCTGAACTATTTTCTTCAAAGCGACACTTTAACAATTTCTTTTCAAAAAATGAAAGGAATACTAAAACGACACTTTCAATTTCAAATGGAAAACTACTTTCAACACTTCAAATATTGACAATTCAAATCAAATACAATGGCAAAATTACAATCGACTAGCTAGAAGAGTAAGACTTTACGACACTCTTCTTTTGACTCAAAATGACAGTTATGATACTTTACATCAAAAACAATAGTTTGATTAAGCTAGTTTTGACAAAGGAGGACTGTAAATGATGAAAAATACATAAAAACATTCACAAATCCTGATTAATGGAGGCTGAATAATGTAAAGGAAGAAGGCTTCAGCAATGATATACTAATCATAAGCAGCAAAACTACTTAATAGAGCTGAAAACAAGGAGGAAAAAACAAAATTCCAGAGAGAAAAACAATATCATTCGGTCATCGCACCTGTCGTTAAGGGAAACGGGGATGCATCTCACCTGCAACACATGGGAGGTGTGATACATATAGGCTGCCAGTTATAGACAGTGAAATGGACCAGGGATTGAAACTGAGCTTGGTTTTTTCTCAAAATTTGCAGCTAAGTTCAGTGATTTAAGCTGACCTATGATAGACAGTAAAAACAAAGTACAGGGGTATTATCTTATGAGATTATTGACCTACCACAAGAGCACTTAGGATGTTTGCAAGTCATATGTTCAGTTCATAAACTAACCCAGAGATTGACTGAAGCAACATTGATCTACTTTGCACTTGCATAATCAGAGTAGTTCAAAGGCTAGCTGGCTTAACTTCAGGCTTCGTCTGTAGTTTATAAAGCAAACAACAATAGAAAAAAAACAAACTATTCACTCCCCAGTGGAGTCGCCATTTTGTTTCTGGGAAAAATAATGTCTTTTTGATTTGCTAGTCCCACTAAGATGGGTAGCTATCTTAGAAACAAACAATTCAAAGCACTTCTAGATTTCCTTTATGCATGATAGATAAGAGAGAAGCAAAGAGGACCAACCTGTATCTTATGCTTGGCTCCTTGCTTGTTTCCTCTCTCCCTTGATAGAGTTTTCCACTCCTCTCCTACTTGTTCCACTTTACAGAATACCTGTAGAGGCAAAGCAAAAAACACCATCAAAGAATCTCAATCTATGATATCACAAACAGTGCAGAATCAGAAATACATTAACCATACAATTGCATCCACAAATAAAACGATTCACAGATACACGATTATATGGAGGAAAACTCAAAGAAATTTATTGATAGTAGAAATAGAAGAGAGGATTACAGCCCAGTTGTCTAATCCAGCATCATCCTCCCAGCATCAAAGCCCTCTTCACCTCATGAAAAGCAAGATCACCCAACAATACAATGTCTCTTCTCAAAGAGAAACCAAAAACACTTCCTTGCAAATTACAAAATTCCAGCCTCCAAATCTCTCAGATGAGGGATCCATTTATAGATATTTGCAGAGGTGTGAGCCATCTCTGGGTTTTTTATTAGTGTCATTCCACTTGTAGTTCTTAGTTCCACTTGGAGATTTCTTGGATCTCTCACTCATCCCTGAGCGAATTCAGAGAGGCAAGTGTCATAAGAGAAGTTTCTAGAAGATTCCATGAGCATCCACTTAGCAAACTATCTTGGACATTTGTCCATCCTCGCTCATCACACCCTATAGAAGGCCTTTTTAGTATGCATCGCACCTCCCGTATGTAGCAGGTGAGATGCATCACACCTTAACCAAGGAGCAGTTAGTATGGTCTAGTTTTGGCCAGTTCTGAGTGGTTTTTTCAGGTGGAACTTCTGGGAAACGATGTAATCAGTTGACCATGATCTTTTAGGGTATAAAACAACACTTTTAGGGGTGAAAGATCCCTAGTTTTATTGACATATATGATTGGGTTTGCAGTTCCCAAATATGTCTATAACAGTTATGCACAGTTTTGAAAATGAAAATGTGAATTTTTTTAAAAAAAGATGAATGAAAATGAATAAGGTGAAAGAAGAGAAAATTTGCCTGCGTAGAGAGGTGATGCAAGAAACTTCGTCAAGGTATTGACCAAGTTCGCTGGCAAAAGAGTGATGCTTGTGTTCCTTCGTGAGTCCGCCGAGGTACTGTCGAGGCCTGCTGGCAGCAGAGCAACACCAGAGATGAAAACTTATACTCTGACTATCATGTGACTTGTGCACCAATATACCCCTCATCCCAAGTGAAACAACTATGTTGGCTTGGCTTTGAATGTGTGTCGACTGATCAAGAGCATGACGGATGCTACATCTTACAATCAAGAAAGTGTGGAAGCCGAGATGATTAGAGAACTGAACAATACTTCCAAAGGTGTTAGACTTGCCTTTCATGAACAAGGTCCATGCAGAGAGATGTACATATACCAGTGTGCTGCCAAGTGTTGTAGCGGCTACAACATGCCTCCAAAATTTTGCCTTAGATTCATTTTGGAGCCTACCTACCAACCATCCTTAGCAGCATGTCTTTGTTATATGGAATTTTCATCTACAGATAAACACATTTTCCCTAGTTTGGTAACTACACCTAGAACAATAGAAAGAAAGTAGTTTAACCTTTTCCCATAGTAGAAAGATGAGATGAAGGAACTTACTTGTAGTCTTTCGCTTCCTTAATTTCCTTTGAATCACTCTCATCACTCCCACTTGAAATAAACATGCTCAATTAGTACCTGCATCAAGAGAAATAGAAACAACAAACTATCAAAGCATACATGATCTATATACTGTAATCCAATGGAATCGAGGACAGTGAAACACATAATCATCATAGATGTGTACAATAATATGAGAAAAGGAATAAACTCTTTATTAGTGTATAAGGAAGAGTATCACCCAATATAGTCTGATCCTGTGCCACTCCTCCAGCTTCAGTCCAACCCTCGCCACATCAAAAGCACACCAATCCAGTAGCATAACATTGCTTGACATGAACTCAATTCTCAAACCAACAGAATTTCCTTACAAACTTCAGATCTTAGCCCCCTAATCACTATGATAAGTGGTCAATTTATAGGAAATGGAGGTGGTTTTGTCATAAATGAGGGTATTGAATGGATTTCCAAACATGGATTTAGTTTCCATGGAGAAAGGGATGATAGGATAGGAGGTTAATGGATCCTTAACCTATCCAATTTCGAGCTCATAGGAGGTGATAAGAGATGGGATCCTTCTAGAATGATCTAGAATCAAGGAATATTCCTAGAACCCTATGCAAATTTTACTCAATCTCGCCCAGCGCAAGTCAAAGAGGGACTAAGTGCATTGCAGTGCAGACCTGAATGAGTCTACCTGCTCTGCAGTACATTTACCCCTAACCAAGGCTATGCTGGTGTCCGAAGGAGGCATTTCAGCAAGGCTTCAGGCTAGGAAACTTTCATGGAAAGAAGCATTCAATGTGATGACTTGTCTAGGGCATGTAACAACTGAATCAGGGTTTGACGAGTCCTAATTTTACTGATCTGAATGTTGCGAGTGATGTGCCCAAATAGACCTGTAACAGTCTTGCACATTCAAATACATAGGTTTCATTGGTTTTTCAATGGCTTTCCAGCCTATGCGTGTCAGTTTGCTTCACTCCCTTCACAGGCTGCCATTCTATACATAGATTATTTTCTAGTTGAGACACTCCCCCAGAAAATTGTGCAATTCTGGAGGGAAACTAGCCTTCCCTCCATAAATTTCTCAAATCAGTTGGGCAGCCTACTAGGCTCCATAATTACGTAGAACAGTCAGGCAGTCCTCCTTCAGAAAACTAGGCAATTTGACCCAACACTACAGCTCAACCCAGAAATTGTGCAATTCTAGGAGACAATCACATATTGACCTCTGAAATTGTGTAATCCCTCAGGGACGGTTAGCCCAGCTCAACCCAAAAACTGCACAAATTTTAATCCCAGGTTCACAGACTAATGCATGTACCTTTAGGATTGACTAGTTCCCTTCGGGACTAAGCAAAACTGATTTGCATGCATGGGCTTCTTTTCCCGAAATAGCAAAAGGAAGCATGCAAATGGGCATCCCTAATTTTAGGGATCTGTTTTTAGTCGTTGGGCTTACATGCAAAGATCAGTTTAGAAACCTCTCGCCAAGTGTCGCTTTTTCCTAGATTTGTGTCATGCACGTCATAACCTCTATATTATCAAAACTTATGAATTGGGCATTGCAAAGCTCATTCCTCATATTGATCTTGCAACTCTAACATCCCACACTACATCCAGGAGTCTTCGGCACTTTCAACTTAGTTGTTTCAAGGTGAGTCTAATTGTCATGTCTTGTGTTGTGTTTCTGTCACTTTTTGTGTTTTGCTTTGTGCAAGTGTTTTCTACTTGATTTCAGTGAGCGCTTGTTGTTGATTTAATGTATGTTAGCTTGCAGAAGCACCATTTCAATTTTTGTTCACAGCTCACTGCTGTCGCATGCATGACACTGTTTTGCACCGACAGTTGCCATTGCGATGACTCGCTTCACACACATGCATGCTTTCCCATTCTCTAAATCCTAAACTTACTATTTGCATGCATGATCTTCCCTCTTATTTACACTCAGTTTCACCATGCATTCGTACTTCTCATGTTTTCAGTCGCTCGTCGACGGGTTTATTCAGCCTTGGCCCGAAAATGCCTTTCCCAACTATAATTGCACATTTCTCGAAGTGAAGGCTCTGCCTTCCCTCCATAAATTTCACATCTGGCCCAACACTGACCTCCAGTCTTGCATTGTGTTATTCTAGGAGGCAGCACCTTGTTGTCCCTAGAAACTGCGTAATGCAGTTTGCTAGATTGTAGTCATTAGTGACTGAAATTGTGCATTGCGCAGTTTCAGTCCTCAGCAGGCTAGGATGGACTATGCATTATGTAGTTCCAGTAGTCAGTCAGCCTCCTGGCAGACCAAATTGTTCCTTGTGCAGTTTTGGTAGTCAGTCTCCAAGCCTTGGGGTGAAAATTGTGCAATCTTCACAGACAGTCACACAGGTATGTTGCATGTCATTCCTCCAAGTTGTTTTGGTTTTCAACTGACAGATTTCTTTCCGTGAGTGTTTCTATGTATCCAGGTATCACAGGTGTTTGTCTGCCTCTTAGAATCACAGGTATAATGGATTTTAGGAGATCAAAGTCAAAGACATTGTTGAGAGCGCAAGTAGTGATGAAGTCGATCAAGCGTTTATCAACTTGCCTATCTATGAAGACATCAAGTTGTTCATGGACAAGGATATCAAAATGAAATGGCGGCAGCATCACAGCAAGAAGCACCATCAACATCAATAGAAGGTAGCACACATGCGTGCAACAAATGCAAGGGTAAGGTTGTTGACATCACAGAGGTACAAAAAAGTTGCAGGTTCAAGCATATCCACTTGTGATGAAAGCAGCTTTGGAGATTGAGGCTATGAGGAAACGATGTGACAAGAGGATCGCACGAAGGTAGAGAGAGAAAGAGAGAAGGAGTTGCAGGTGCTGAAGTGGAAACTCAAGGAAGAACAAGAGCTGCACAGACGAGAGACAAACTTGTAGCAAGAACAAGTACGACAGGAGCCTTAACATACACAGACTGATGGAACTGCACCCATACATGTTATAAAGCTAGCACAGCAGCTGGCATAGAGCAGATAGGGTGAGCAGTGTCATCGATCACATGCAAGGGTGTTCAGGAGCATGGATGTCATTATACGCACACATGCGATCCCACCCGACTGGAGCTGAACATGTATGTTAACAAGTCAATGTGCATAGTCACTAGTACACACTTGGAGATCAACAAAGACACTATGCATTAGTATGTTTTTGGTCCATCTGCACTCAAGACAATGATACGCATGTTATCAGACGAGTTGGATAGAGGAGTCTTATCGATGTACCCGGATGTAACAGAGGCAAGAGTCGCTTTCAGTAGGATGTCACCATTGAGCACACGGACACCATCAAGGACAACCAAGATTTGCATCAGTTCACCACTGCCGATCATCTCAAGGATCTCAAAGAGTTGGTCTTACCACAACAGTCTGAGTGTTAGTGATAGCTTACATGGCTTGCTCAAGCCTATTTTGTCTCACATTGGTACATGTACAGATTGTGTGTAACATCTTGTAAAGTGGAAGTCTAAGTACTGATAGTTGAATGTAATAGTCATAGAGTAGTTGAAGAGTCATGAGGGTAGGTGAAGAGTCACAAAGGGGGAAGTCAAGGGTCACCTCACCCTTTTCTATTTATAGTACCTCATAACTCATTGTAAGGGATTTTGGGCAGTCAAGCTTCCAATAAGAGTATCTTAGAGAAAGCTTGGAGAGTATTGTAAGGAGCCTTGGCTTCTCCATAGTGCAGATCTAGTACATCTCTTTAGAGGAGCAAGAGATAGTGACTATAACATTCTGTTATTGGGGCTAGTGGTTGGTCATGGTTGGTCATGGTTGTATTGTATGATTGGAACTTTCACTTCATAATACAATAGAGCCATCACGTTTCATGCATATGTTGTTATTGGATTTCAGTTAACTTGGTTACTCTAATCATATATGTAAATGTTTGCTTACGCATGTATGTATATGTATGTATGAATCTTATTGAGATGTGTTGTTGGTTTAACCATCACTTTGGTTTGTTGGTTCACCTGCTTTCCAGTTCGTGATGCATCTTTGCTCGTGTGTTCCGTTCCAAGTTGCGTGTTTACACACGTCTCGAAGGGGCACACTCATTCCACCTTTCATGTGTTAGAACCATTCATGTACCTTCCTTAACTTGTTTTGCATTTCAAACCCTTTCTACCAACAATTACATCTTACTTACCTCTACATGCAACCCTGGTCAAGGTGATACCATACAACCCCCTGTTGGGACTCCTACACCAAACGGTCTGAGGTCTAGTTGGGACTTCTTTCCAGGGAGATCCCCTGACATGTTGGCAGGTCCAACACCGTCAACACATTCATATAAATGTTTACTTGGTTGTCCCCCTTCTCATTTCACTTCTTCTTCTTCGCCCTTTTCTTCTTCTTATTAGTTTCTTGGTTACTAGATTCAATACTTTCACCAAGCGAATAGGAAGAAAGGGATGAAGAAATAGCAGGTGAAGAAGGAAAAGCATCAATTTTAGGATCAATTTGACATTGATGATTTTCAGGTGGAGGAATACTTGGTTGAGAATTATTTTGGACATTCAAAACCAAGGAGGTCAAAAATAACCAAATTGGTAAACCAATGGTAAATCTGGGAAAGGACAACATTACCATATAAGGAGCACCAAAATTTTGAAAAGAAGGAAAAGGACCAGGATTCCCATCAAAGGGGTTTCCTTCATTGGTGGACTCAGGAATTTTTTCCATTAGTCTCAACCTAAGTTCTACTAAGGAGTTATTTCATGGTGAGGGTGTTGTTTCACAATCAATTAATTAATTTTAGAAATTAAAGACACAAATAAAAAAAAATAGGAGTAACTAGGAAAAAAGGTTTAACAAGAAACTGTGAATTATAGAATATCATTTCCAGTACATGCAGTAACTATCCTCGAATGTTGTGTTCGGTGTATCATAGTATACAAGGCGTCCGACTCAGTTACCTATAGTAGGATAGCAACCTATAGGGGACTTCCAAAATATACCTGGAGGTACATGAAAGCACAGTCTAGAGTAGGGTTGTCTCATGCATCATGTATGATAGGAAGCATTCCCATATACTTCTTTTGCATGGAGCACCATCCAGTATACCCGAAGGTACATGGAGAAAAATCTAATACACTTACATATGTGGAATACCAACTACCTCCAGAATGTAACTCAAACATGTAATGACATCTCCTACGTTTAAAGATGCTGGAACATGTCTCTAGCCTAGACCTCTGGGTGTGTTGTTAATGTTCCAAATGCTACTTATATTGATTGAGTAACTTTTACAGTTGATCTTGAATTAAGTTTCAATTTCAAGGCTCATAGAAGGAATTTACCTAAATTCCCTAAAATGCAATCTAGCATGATAATAAGAATTCTTTTATTTTCAATGAAATTGTATCCACAGAAGGGAAGAAATAAAGAGTAATGCAACATATAATAATGGAGCAAACAAAACTTCCTAATTAGGTATTTTTAATGCAACTGTTCCAATTTAAATTCAAAACCATATAAGGTTAAAATAATGAAAATTTTCTTGTCTTTCCTCTTAATCTTCAAATGAAATAAAAACTAATATGCAGCTAGGTAACTGATAAAATAAATCACACTGAATATGAATGTAGTATCAATTTGTTCAAGCCAACCAATTATCAAGAAAAAATTTCACCAAAGACTTAATTAATAGGAACAAAGAAAAATCCAAACAAATTCTCATCAAAGGCTATTAAAATCAAAATAAAACATAACGAATGTTTTTCAGAGATAGAGACAAACTGAGAGACTCAAGGAAAAATTGTTGGACCAAAGAAGAACAGAGAGAAAGGAAAAAAAATACGAATCTTTTGCTTCCTAAATGATCAGCGTAGGTGCAAAATAGCAAACAGTTCACTACATCATAGGTACAATAAAAAAGAGGTGTGTTGGGGCGCTTTGTCTCAGAACATAGAATGTCTTGGGGATATTTTGGTCAAAACACAACACAAGAAACATGACCAAGATCAAAAATGTGTTTTCCTAAGGTTATACATTGTCTTAATAAGTCAATTAAGATCGCTTTAAGAGGTGAAAAAATTCTAAGGTCAAGGAAGTCACTAATGGAAATACTGTTACCCAATGGAGTCACCAATTTGTTATATGGAATTTCACTTCTGCTGGCAAAAATGAATTCACTAGATGTATTGGTTTGATCTGGAACAATAGAGGACAAAAAGAGACAATGTTTTCCTTAAAGGGATTGGAATATGTAAAAGGAACCTACTTGGAATTCATAACAAGTCTTCCTCTCCATTTTTCCCATAAGCTCCAATCCTAGCTCCACACACTATAAATTGAACCTGCAATAATGACTTAAATAAGAAAAGGAACTACAATATCCACATAGCATAATCCAATATCTCTAGTCAATGAGTCAACATGGCATTGAAATACAAGAGCATAAACACAACACAAGGATAGGAAAACATGATTCTTTTTATATTAGTAAATAAAGGAGAGATTTACAACCATATGTATAAGTTGACTTTGTAGATGTGTTTCCCCACTTGACGAGTCCTTCCTTGTCACAAAGCAAACATTCACACTCAACCCTAATGAAAATGGATGATGATTCCTTAAGCTCAAAGAAGCAGGATGAGGGCACTATCAATCTCCAAAAGCCAACCTAATAATCTCCAAAATCCAAACGAAACTCCATGGGAGGCAATAATTTATAAGGTAAACATGGTAGTTTAGGATTTACCAATCTAGACTTGAGATCCACTTATGGGGGAGGATAAGCTCAAGGGATAAGAGATAATACCACTAAGGTAGGATCAAAATTGAATTTGAGATCTATATCCATGGTTAATAGTTAAGACCACCTTAGAAGCTTTTGGAAGAGGAAGATTAAAAAAAAATATAAAAAAATTCCTGAAATTCTAGAATCAGCACACTTGTAGAAGGGAGCAACTTGAGTTGGTCAGTTCCAATGCTCAGGTATGAAACTTGTAACTAACGATGGTAGACAAGAACACAGAGTGCATTGGGCCTAAAAACGTGGTTTTTTAGCAAACAGACCCAAAAACACAAACTTTTTGGAGAAATGATGCTTAGGTATTTTCAAAGGGAATATGACAAAGAATTCATGTATGTTGATTGATCCAGTTTTCGGGCCTATTGAGTAGATGTGACAGAATGGCCTATAGAAAGGATCAATTAGTGACGTAATGTTCCACCATTGGGGCTATTTTTTCACCGTTGTAATCATGTATCTTGGAAATTTCACTTAATATATGAGGCTCTTAGAGTTGGCGCACTTTCATGCATATGTTGTGAATGATTGTAAGACTATTCATTCATTGATAGTAGTGTATGGTTATGTTTACACATGCTAATTAAAATGAACTATTTCGTTGGTGTTGGTATCCATCTTCTTGGATGTGTATTATAACTTGATTTTATATTCATTTTTATCTTGTGATCTATTTTACGGGTTAACTAATGATTATTTCTATGCTCTTATGTGTCTCGTTTAGGATAGTAATATTTGTTTTCTTCTAGAGGCTCACTCTCTCTTTCCCTTCCGTGAAAGTACCTTATATATATTAAAATTGTATGCCTCACAGTGTCAACTTGCTTGTTTCAAATATTGCCTAGATATTCTCTTATAATGATAATTACAACCAAGAAAAATCCCTAATACTAATGGTGGTCAGGCCTATTATCTGAATGGGTCCCCTACTCCAAACAATGTGAGGTCTAGTTGGGACTTCATACTGAGGAGAGCCCCTTTGTTGGTGGATTTCCAACACCATCAAAAAGTGGCACTAGAAGGAGGGTCGATGACAAGAATAGCCCATTGAGTTTGTTTTGAATATCTCACCTTGAGTGGCTCATTCCCAAATCATAATATCAGGATGATTTTTTAATAGAATAAATCTTACAGTCCCCATGGAACTAATTTATAACTTGTCTCAATTAAAGTGTCATGGCGAGGTTGAAACATCTATAACTGAGCATACATCTCAATTTCTTAAGTTTTATGATTTTTATGAAGTGAACTATGAATATGTTGCTTGTAAATTATTCACCCTCACTCTTGAAGGTTGAGTTAAACTATGGTTTCATAGCTTACCATCTGCTTCTATTCATTCATTTGAATAATTTTTCAAGGAGCTTCATCGAGCCTTTGACATGTAGGATTATCGAGATGTTTATAAAAGGGTTAATCAACTTATAATGGAATTTGATGAATCAGTAGAGGATTTTGATAATAAATTTCTTCACTTATGTTATGAATTTCCCGAAGAATATGTGTATTAGGATTTTTCCAAGGAAAAGTTTCGGCATTTTATTCAAATCTCTTTAAAAAATTGTGAATTTGAATCCTTGGTTGATTGTGCTCTCCCAAATTTTATTAATCATAATATGTCTCTAATCTGAGAGGAAAAATTGAATTCCCCTTTTTTCCCTTGTCCTCCTCCCTTTTCATTTTCTAACAAGGTAGTCTTTGGTGCTATTGTTGAAGTAAGGGAATCTGAAAATCAAATTTTAGATCCACCTCTTCCACCATATTTTGCTTCCCATGGTCAAGATATTATCTGAGAAAACTTCCAATGTCTTAATAAATCCATGGAGCCTAAGGTGGAGGTTGATCCCTTGAATTTTCAAGATCACATCAATGCACATAATCCTAATCCTGAATCTGTTTCAATTGAAAGTATTATTTATTCAAGGGATATACGTCATCCTCTATCACTTACACCTCATGGCCTTTCGTACCCTAATTCACTTGATCAATTTTCTTCACGAGAAATTTCTTAAGATACTCTCAATTCTCAATTCAGTGGTCCATGTTTTACTCAGATACAAGGTGGTCACATTCCACAAGTAGAGGAGTGGCAGGGTGAAGATGATTTTAATCTCCCTTTCCTCTTTCAAAGTCCTCAATGTCAAGATGTCATTCATTCATTCTTGGCTGATCTAAAATCTTGTGATCTCATCAACCAATGAACTGAAATCAATATGCTTAATCAAACTAAAGACTTGGACAACCATCATTCTAATGAAAATGACTCCATTGATATATATATATATATATATATATATATATATATATATATGGTGATGAATGCCTAGGTACACCCACTCATATGTATATATATATGTATGTATATATATAGATATGTATATCTATATATATATATATATATATCTATCTATCTATCTATATATATATATATATATATATATATATATATATATATATATATATATATGGTGATGAATGCCTAGGTACACCCACTCATTTCTTGATTTCTCAAGTAGGCTCCGATTGAAAGGTTTAAATCTATAATCTAATTTGGTCAAAGAATATTATCTTATGTGAATTCTTCTTCAGTTCACTAACCCTTGTGCCTTCTTGTTCCTAATGAATTTACTCGTGGCGAAAATATTCCATGCTTTTGGAATTCATAGACTGATCAACATATTTTTGAATTAACACAAGGTGGTAATTCTAAATGTGACTAGGAAGAAAATAGTGAAATTATTAAGCATTAATCCCATGCCTTGCTATTTCTAGTCATGCATGAGGATAATTTCTTAGTTCAATTTTCTAGAGATTTCTCTTATTTATACATCCTCTGATATGAAATCATAAGAAACTTATTACTTGAGCAATATGTTCCTTGAGGTGGAAAAGTATGATCAATCCAGTGATGTAGATGGTTTCTATTTGGATAATAGTGATCTTTTTTAAATAATTGATAGTAGTTGTCCACATACAATTCACAATTTGACACAACTCTCAAAATATATGCATTCAACATTTGAAAGTTCGGGAAATTGTCAGGGAGTCGAGACACTTCAACTCTCATTTATAGTTATGTCACGTTCTCGCAATCCTAATGGGGTCTTGAACTAGGTCAGATTTTTATTTTCTCACATAATTATTTTCTCTACATTATTTCACCAAATGTAAACTCATTATTGAAAGATTTTCAATGTTTCCAAGATAATTTTTCTAAATTTTAAGATTTGGTTTCTGATCGGATTGATATTTATGTTTCAATTAATGCATCTTCATGTAAACATCTTGTATTGAATGCTGGATTGGAATATATATATTTCATGGATGCATAGAGCTATGAAATAAATCTTCTTCTTTATCAAGATAAAGATTATCATTTACCCAAGGATTTATACATATTAAGTGCTTCTGTGAATAATTATCTCCTAATATTTCTTGTGAATGCTATGAAGTTAATCATTTTCATTATGGCATGATCAATCCTTTTGAGTATCATCCAATGCTTGAATCATTTAATGGATCAAAAACTCCATGTTGATATTGATACTAAATTTGATCTGACATATCCTTCTAACATTTTCTCAACATGTTATTCTAATTGGTTTCCCAAACTTACAAGGCCAACAATTGTTTTTAATTCCCAAAACTTTCATATTACTACTTTGGTATGGAATTGGATACATTGGGAATTGATCGAGAATCAAGAACCTTATATGTTAAGCTACCAATTTGATCATAATAATGGGTCTAACAACTGTGATTCAAATAATCATTTTCCCACTAGTATATTTGATGATTTTTTTTTACATCATTTGATCTTGTTGAACTCACTAATCTTTATGATTTATCATTTCACTGTTCAGAAACTTGACAAGTGATTGAGGAACTTCAGTCTTTTCTTATGGTTATGTCAGGTTCTCATTATCTTGACAAGGTTTCTGAATGTGATCATGTTATCTTTACTTTTCAAGATTATTGCCATGATTCGAATGCACTAATTGAAAGTTCATTCTCCCAAAAGTTTAAGGGTTTTCAAAATAATTGTTTTGAATTCCATGATTCAATCTATGATTGGCTGGAAACATCTTACTTAGTAAGATTTTTTGTTAATAATAATTTTCTATATTTCTTGAAGTTTTCTAAGAATGAGAACATCGATGATCTGGATTTAAATAGGAATGCATTGTATTATAGAGATAACCATAAATATAGAGATATATCAGAAATAATACTTCATTTCATTAATGTAAAATACCGAAATATGCTTACAAACAAAAATAGAAATAAACTAGCTCGGGCGATGGTAGCTTATCTCTGAGGAGAGATGTGGCGGCTACATGCCTATGAACTATCTTACAATGAGTCTCGAAGGCCAATTTATTGTTGAGAAACAATGGAAAACCCTAAACATCGAAAACCCTAACCCTAGGAGTGCCAAAATATGGGCCCCTTTTTGGGTAAATTGGTACATCAACTTCCAAGGGTCGTAACTTTGGCATACGATCTCCATTTGACACACACAATAACTTGTTAGAAAGATCTATTCAAGGACTACAACTTTGGGACGAGAAACACTAAATCCATGGACCCATGTTGCCCCTAGTTTTCCCAAAAAATGTCTTTTAGGGCCTCAAAACGGCTCTGGAATTTCAGGACCCGAAAAAACGGCTAAAAATAGTAAATTGATACAAATAAGGAAACTGAAAAACTAAAAGAAACAATGGTGGGGGTCCAAGTGGAATCGACGGGTGGCCACTAATATCCACCTGGATCATTCCTCCCCCTTAGGAAGCATTGGTCCCCATTACGTTGAGTTCTTCGTGAGGTGAGGAAACTTCTGTTGAACTTGGTCCCTACTGAGCCACTTTTCCTAGTGAAGGAATTGGCCTGCTTTGACAACTCGATACAGCTGGATCTTCTGCTAGAAAGTGTGCTTGATCTACATGTCCATGATCCGATCAGTTGTAGCTTGTTCCATGCAATTTGGATTTAACTCTGTTGGTGTGAGCTTTTGTGCAATGTCAGATGTGTCTAGTAAAGGTAGAAAGTATGGCCGAAGGCAATCCACATTGAACACTGGGTGCAGGCCAAGGAATGGGGGAATTGTGAGCTCAAATGAATTCTCTCCCACAGCCTTCGTAATGGTGTAAGGACCATATCAGAGTGGTATGAGTTTTTGATAGGTTCCGGTGACGTGTTCCTTTTGCAAATGCTTAGTAGAAGGAAAGCCCGGCATGTAATCCATGGAGATGGATTCCCAAGGTCGATTAGGGGTAGAAAGCGGAGTATAGAGGCCTTGCTTCTTGATGGTCGGTTTGGCAATGGTGCAGGCAGTGCAAGATCTAATGTACTTCCCAAAATCCTATTGAATATTCAGCCATTAGAAATACTTTTGCAATACTGCCACCATTTTCTCGACCCCGAAATGCCCAGCGCCCGACTGTAGTGTGCTTCCCAAATAATCTTGGCACGCTCACTTGAAGGAACACAAAGGTGACCCAACTAGCATAATAGTGCATCCTGGAGGTGAAAATATGGAACATGCTGACCCTCCAATAGTGTCTTGTATGTGTGGTCGAATTTTGGGTCGCTTTTGTAGAGAAGTGGCCAATCAGAAGTCTCGTTCCCACAAGAGTTGAGCATGGTGGTTAACGCCATGATCGGTGGTTGACTGAGGCAATCTGCAACATTATTGGTGCTGCCCTTCCTATACTTGATATTCAAATGGAACTATTGCACGTATGTGGAACACTTCTGATGGCGATCATTCTGCAACTTCCCTTGCATCTGTATGAACTGCAGGGGTCGGTGGTCTGTGTGGATGACCATTTCCTTCCCCAAAATGTAATGCTTCCTTTGTTAGTAGGCCTGCATAATGGAATACATCCCTTTTTCATAAGTGGCATACTTGCAAACTGTGTCTGAAAGTGTCTCACTGTGATATGCCACTGGATCCCCGTGTTGAGTAAAGACTGCCCCAACAACATAGTCAGACACATTTGTCTTGATCTGAAATGGTTGTTTCAAGTGTGGTAATGTGAGCAATGGTGTTGAGCAAAGGCAATGTTTCAACTTTGTGAATGCCTTCTGTTGAGATTCAAACCAAAAGAATTTCTATTTCGCTCCTCCCTTGGTGACTTGACTCAAGGGCCAAGTGATATGAGAAAATCCCAACACGAACCTGCATTAGAAGTTGGCAAGACCTAGAAAGTTGCAGAGCTCTGTCAGAGTGGTTGGAGATGGCCAATCTCGAATGACTTGGATCTTGGCTGGATCCACATGCACCCCCTATTGATCAATAAAGTATCCCAGATACTGAACTTGGGTCATGCCAAAAGTTCATTTCTCCAAATTGGCACATAACTTGTGTTGCCGCAATGTTTGTAGAACTTGTTAGATGTGGTGGAGGTACTCTTCCCAACTCTGGTTGAAGATCAAGATGTCAACTAAGTATACCACTACAAATGATTTGGTGAATGACCACAAGATATCATCCATTAGCCTCATGAAGGTTGCAGGAAAATTTGTCAACGCGAAAGGCATAACCAACCATTCAAAAGGGCCCTCCTTGTCTTTGGAGGAAGTCTTCCACACATAGGAGGATTCGATTGGTACCTCGTGATATCCTGACTTCAAATAAATCTTGCTGAAATATTTCCCCCCTTCAGTTGGTCCATAAGGTCATCAATCCGTGGGATTGGGTACCTATTCCAGAAAGTGATCTATTTTAGTGCCTGATAGTCAATACAGAGTCTCCAAGTCCCATCTTTCTTTTGTACCTACACGATTGGGCTCCCACAGGGCGATGAACTCAGTCGGATGTGACCTTTTTGCAGCAACTCCTAAATTTGCCTCTTGATTTCATCGTTCCCCAGAATGGAGCATTGATATATTGGTCCATTGTGTAGTGGTGCACCTAGGGTCAGATCGATGGAGTGCTTGAACTGACAGTGCATAGGAACCCCTGCGGGGGAGGTGAAGATGTTCTCATTCTCCTCCACGACCTTGTCCATATTTAGTTTTTGTGTAGAGGGGCCCTATCTTGAGGTTGTGACCACCGTCTTCTTCTTTCCTTGAGGGCATATCATTAGGAAAACAAATTTCCTAGTTTTGGAAATGAGCTTATTGCATTGTTTTGCAGTAACCAAATAGATGGTAGTAGGTGGTGCTACCTCTATTATCATGTACAACTTATTTCCCAAAGTAACAATAACAACACAAGGCCTTGACTCATATATAGCATGTCACTTCCACAAGTATGGTTGGCCTAATAATACATCACAAACATCAAGGGGAGAAATGTCACACAATACCTCATTTGTAAAGGGCTTGATGTCGTATGGAAGGTGACACTGCTGGCTCACGCGAAGATCCCATCCTTGTTGAAGCCACTCGATGGTGTACAGTTGTGGATGTACTGTGTTCAGTAAGTCCAGCCGCTCCATGACCTCTATTGGAATGAGGATCTTTTGGCTCCCGCTATCAATAATGAACTGTAGCGGGGAGCCCTCTACCCACATCTGGGAGTGGAAGAGGCGCTCCTCCTCCTTTGGATCTTTGG
The DNA here is from genome assembly GCA_031772625.1 of Pinus tabuliformis. NCBI lineage: Eukaryota > Viridiplantae > Streptophyta > Pinopsida > Pinales > Pinaceae > Pinus > Pinus tabuliformis. Next base: position 1,105,713,397 of record CM062804.1, on the reverse strand, counting down.
GTTCCTCCTTCTGGATATTCATGGTGGCAACAGTGGTGTTGGGCTCTACATCGATAATCTGTTTCCCTTTATCGTTCCCCTTATTGGATTCTGACTCAGAGTCTAAACATACATTTGATTCTAAAGACTTTAGCTTGGCCACCAGTGACTGCTTGGCCCGACAGTCACTTGTGTTGTGAGTGGAGCTCTTATGGAACTCACACCAATTTCCCGTGTCCTTCTTCAGCTTCGTTGTGTTGTTCTTTTCCTACGGCTTGGGGGGTTGTCCTGGGCCACCCCGCCTTGGATTTTTGCTATGTTCAGTGGTTTTGGGGTGCCTTTCCCTTGCTTCGGATTTGCAGATCCAAAGTTTCGCTTCTTCTGTTTATACTTCTACTCGATCTTGACAGCATATCAATATGTCGTGCCGAGTGAGGAGATGTCTAGGAACTCCATCTCATCCTGGATGTACCTATGTAGGAAGCCGCAATATTTGAGTACCAAATATAGCTCAGAATCCTTGATACCCAACTTTTTGCGAAGGGTATGAAAAATATTTGTAAACCATGGCATGTCTTGGTCCCTTACCTTCTGGAGCATGGTCCACTTTATGTATTTATCTTCATAGCTTCTGACAAGGTAGTACTGCTCCTTGATGGCATTCTGAAATGAATTCCAAGTGGGTGCGGCTGAAAACAGTGAGGCCGTACTTTCATCCTTCTGCTCGGAGAAGGTTTCCCACCAGTCCTTGACGTGGGCGAGGAGATGTCTAGGAACTCCATCTCATCTTGGATGTACCTATGTAGGAAGCCACAATATTTGAGTACCAAATATAGCTCAGAATCCTTGATACCCAAATTTTTGCGAAGGGTATGAAAAATATTTGTAAACCATGGCATGTCTTGGTCCCTTACCTGCTGGAGCATGGTCCACTTTATGTATTTATCTTCATAGTTTCTGACAAGGTAGTACTGCTCCTTGATGGCATTCTGAAATGAATTCCAAGTGGGTGCGGCTGAAAACAGTGAGGCCGTACTTTCATCCTTATGCTCGGAGTAGGTTTCCCACCAGTCCTTGACGTGGGGGATGACTTTGAGAAGAGCAAAAGTAATCCTTTCCTAGCCGGAAAAATCATGAACAAAAAAATACCCTTCTAGCAGATTTAACCATTTATCTATAGTGTCTGCATCTATTTGACCCTCAAATTTGGGAATGTCAAAGCTAACTTGTACCTTAAAGGGTGTGGTGCTTCCAGAGTAGCTACTGGAAGTATATGTGTTGCCCTTAGGTAGTCGCTGAAGGATCTGGGCAAAGTTGTCCATCATCATGTTCCTTTGTCACTCGAGGGCCTCTTCAAGCAATATTTTGATAGGATCTCCTACCCCCTCATCATTCTTTTCATCTGCCATGGGAGGCTGTCGGGATTTGCGAGGCTGGTCTTGCAAAGGTTTGACTAGTTCAAGCCCTAACTCCTTATATCCCAACCTCGTTGGGGACATGCAAAGTAAAACAAAGAAAGATAAGACTGCTCTAATACCACTGATCCAAATTTAAATAGGAATGAAAAAAATCATAGAGATAACCTTAAATACAGAGATACAGCAGAAGTAATACTTCATTTCATTAATGTAAAATACTGAAATATGCTTACAAACATAAATGGAAATAAACTAGCCCGGGCGATGGTAGCTTATCTCTGAGCAGAAATGTGGCAGCTACATGCCTCTAAATTGTCTTACAATGTGGCTCGAAGGCCTATTTATTGTTCAGAAACAATGGAAAACCATAAACATCCAAAACCCTAACCCTAAGAGATGAAGCACCAAACTATGGGCCCTGTTTTGGGTAAATTGGTGCATCAACTTCTCGGGGGCGTAACTTTGGCATATGATCTTTGTTTGACGTGCACAATACCTCATTAGAAAGACCTATCCAAGGACTACAACATTGGGATCAGAAAAATCTGTCCATGGACCCATGTTTCTCCCAATTTTCCCAAAAAACGTCATTTAGGGCCGCAAAACGGGTCCAGAAGTTCAGGACCCGAAAAGCTGCAAAAAATAGTAAATTGTGCTACAAATAAGAAAACTGAAAAACTAAAAGAAAAAATGGTGGGGTTCCAAGTGGAATTGGTGGGTGGCCACCAATATCCACCCGGATCAACTGTTGAAGGTACATTCACAAGAATCTTTCGAGATTTTTATCATTGTTCTAATAAAAAAGGTAGGGTTGCAGATTGGTTAAGGATAACATTTATGGAACATCTTTCTGCTAGTCTGAAATACCTTTAATTTTTTGTGCAAGGTATTCAAGTTGATGTCTTTATTTATGCACGTTGTTTTAAATCATTTCCAATTTATCATATCTTCTTCATGCAAGTCAGGAGCAACTTGTATGGTTACATTGGAAATTTCACTACACTTATCCCTAAACTTCTAGTCGGTTAGGTTAGGAGTAGGTCTAGTCACGTTTTAGTTTTATTTTACATTACATTGAGCCTACATTTTTCTTTTCATCTAGCATTTTCATTTTCTTTGTTTTCTTTCTTTTTTCTTTGCATATTGTTTTCCATTTAGTCTCACATTTTCTTTGTTCTTCTAATTTGTTTCCTTCTTGTCTCGTGTCTTTCTTTCGTTTCTTGTTTAGTAATACCGTGCATGAGAATTTATCTTGTTTGGCTCGAAGGATATGGTGGCAAAGCTTTAAAAGTGAAATTATTTACAATGAGCAATGCTTGGCTAGTCTTTGATCCCCTTATTTATTTGGGTTTACATATCTTTAAAATTGAATGATGACTGGATGGAAAATACGATTCATTCTAGACATGAAACCTTTGGTGGAACTACGAAGCCCGTGACTACTTTAGGATCTTTTTTCCTAATTGGCCTTGTAAATGAATGGTGTTATGACATGTCAACACAATCGAGTACAGAAGGGAAAGGAGAAAACTTTAAATGATCATATCAATTTCAAATATAACTCAAATCCCTCAAACAAGGAAAAACCTCTCCTGCTTATAAAATACATCAGGATCCATCTTCCACCCAGTGAAATAAAAGTCTAATAAATGTTGAAGCATATTGAAAATAAAATAAAGGATGAATAAGAGAAAGGCTTCTCGTGCAAATAGGTGAAGCAAGCAACGTCGGGGTACTAAACAAGAATGAAGCAATGCTTGTGATTCCTTGAGGTGACTTTACCAAGATAAACAAGCTCGCTGGCAGCAGAGAAACACTGGGAGAAGTTATTAAATTTGAATATCAAAATCTCATGAATACTTATTATCCCTCTCCCCTATAGAAACAATTGAGGTATGACTAGTCTTGTAAATGTGTTTAAAGCCAAGAAAGAGATGGGAGAGACTATATCTTTAACCAAGATAAGTGGTAAAGATGGGGTGATCTACATGGTGAATCAATATTTCCTGAAAGTCTAAGACTTTGTGCTTAAATATATACCTAAACAAAGAGGCTATAGTTCTTCCAGTATGTTGCCACGTGTTGTTTCTACAACAAATACCCTCCAAAAATTTTCCTACAGTTGAATTTTGGAGCCTCCTTATGGTCGTGTCATATTTTGGTTACGTTGATCAAGTGTTCTAGTCCCTTTGTGGGAATTATAAGTGATGAATTACTTGCTTTCAGATGCCTAACTCATGATGTCTTCACAAGCATACTCTTTCTAAATATGCCTAGAAGTTCATGAGCCAAGCATTGTGAAACCCTTAAGAATAATCACTGTGTAGTTCCTGATGACGATGGATGTGTAATTCCTTATGACAATATCTACACAGCCCCTTGAGGATGATGATTGTGCATCTCTTGAATACAGTGCCTACGTAGTTCTTTAAATCAATTCTTGCACAATATATGGAGATACTGCATTTTGTAGTTCCCACAGACAATGAATGTACAATCTTGATGGATAGTGACAGTGTAAGGGCATCCTTTGCAGATGGTGATTGCACATCTTTTGCTGACAATGAGAATGTATTTCTACAAGTTATTCAATTCACTCTTTTCTCGTAGTTTAGGACATGCATAAAGCACACTCATTAATATCATCCCTAACTATATGTTTGTTCTCCCAATATACAGAGTCTAGTCCAAAGCTCATCATCATATCCATGTTTAGCTTTTGAGATCTATGCACTGCTGGAGTATAGGGAGAATTCCTTCACTCTTGGTTGCAAATGCTCGATCTTCTAAGTGAGTATCTCAATTATTTCTTTTATTTTTCAAGTGTCCTTTCACTTTATTTTTCTCTTAAATGTGTCAAGTTTTTTTAATCCTTTGCAAGAGTTTCATTTGGCCTACTTATATTCTTTCATGTGTCGTTTTCACCTTTGCGTACAGTACTACTTTCATCTTCTCTCACATATTTAAAGAGAACCATGACACACTTTATAGAGGCATCTCTAGCACTATTCCATTACACCAGTTGATGATATTTACCATTAGAATATGTGCTGGAAATTTTCCCCTCCCAGTGCACTTTTCAATTTCAGTCAACACTTGTATTTCCACTTGCATTTTAAGCATCGTAATCTTAAGTTTTAACTATCAAACTCATAAATAAGTGTTTCTTTTTTGTCATTTCAATCTATATGTATCATTATTGGCTATTGTATGTTTCTTTACCTTGTATCTATGCTATACATGTATTTGATCTCTATTTGGAACTAGCTTGAATGTCTTTCTCCCTCTTGTCCCACTGATCCCACACTTAGCCATTTTTTTATCTCTTCTTAGTCATCCTGTTAGGCACAAGTTATGAAATCTATAACCCTTAACTAGGAAATGAAAAATTCTCATTCATAAGCCCCATTGATGCAATATGTAACTTCTATACTTGTTCACTGAGACTTCACAGGGATAACTCCCATTATTGTGCAATGAGTACCTTCATAGTATATACATTGAACCCTTGATGTTTGTACTACCTCACTACACTAAGCCTTGGTCAGTGTTCACCTATATTTCACATTGAACACTTCTAGGTGACAGTAAGGAATTATTCATCCCCTTGCAATGGAAAACTGCGTAATGTGAAATATCTCTTCCTTTCATGGTTCAGTGAGCATCTTCTATGCATTGTGACTTAACCTTCTACTGCTTACCTCATCCAACTGTGCAATCCTCTGACCAAGTGAGCCTCTTACTATGCATTGCATAGTTCTAGTTGAAAATAAGCCCAAATTTAGGTCACTACAACCCTTAACTTCTCAATCCTTGGAGTCTTCTGCTCAATCACTACGTACTAAGTAGTTTCAGTGCCTAGTCTTACCATCACAAACATCTCACTGCGTAGTAAATTTTCCTTTCTTTCCTCCTACTATACTTTTTATAGTGCTAGTGGATAGTGGGGTCATCCCTTAGTCCCTATGAATCTAAACTATGCAATCTATGCCTCCTTTTCATTGAGCACTGCGCACTATGCATCCTCAGTCAGCAAGTTCATCACCTTGTCTCTTGGACTTTCCCACTACGCGGGACCTTGATAAGCCTTCCCTAATTGTACATTGCACAGTTTCATAGGATAATGTGGCCATACCTCAGTCCCTATAGTGTTGAATCGTGAAATCCCTAGTCTCTCTCTCAAAACCATTTCTGATTGCCTCTTCACAGTTAGTATATTGTATGAGAAAGCACAAATAAAATAGGTGATTATGGGATGAAAGTTGTCTTGGCATGAGTGAATTCATTTTCAGGTGATAGCATTTTACAATGGCAAGCTTATGTCAAAGGGTTACTGAGGAGAGGTCACAAGGAGGACACTTTCCAAGATGAGACACTGAGATGCTATCATGCAAGAGTAAAGGATTCTTAGACCAAGACAAAGAGATAGAAACTTAAGTTGAATTGGAAGGTTCCAATGCTTATCTAGACCCTTTGGAGGATGAATATGGAATACAAGGAAAGATCTGTCATGAAGAAGTAAAAGTCATAGAAGCAAATAAAAGAGCTTTTAATTAATACAATGAAGTCTTATCTCACCATCACCAAGTCATAGCTTCTCAAGGTGTCACCACAAAATTCATATGTGTCAATGTAATGTGCCACATCACTTGTGGAATGTAATTATAAAATTTCCAAAATGAGAAAATTTAAAATGTATGGAAGCCCAAGGGTCCCACATGGAATGTGAAAAGTCACTAGAAATTTATAGGGTCATGTAGAAGCTCAAAGGTCACATAGAAATTCAAAAAAGTCATAGTAGATGCTCAAGAGTCATGAGGGAGGTCAAGAGCCATGTGGGAGGTGGGAGGTGGAGAGTTGCCTCATTTGTTATAAATGCATGCTCATAGCTCAATAGGGAGGACTTTGGACTTTTCACCTTGGCTTCTCTAGTTTGGCACATAAGAGAAGATCATTCTTTGGAGGAGCAAGTAGTGACTTAATGTTCCACTATTGGGGCTAGTGTTGCATCGTTGTAATCGTGTATCTTGGAACATTCACTTAATATATGAAGCTCTCATAGTCAACACACTTTCATGCATATGTTTTGAATGATTGTAAGATTATTATTTCATTGTTTGCAGTGTATGTTTATGTTTACACATACTAATGAAAATGAACTTTTTCATTAACGTTGGTATGCATCCTGTTGAATGTGTGTTTTAACATTCTTTTATGATCAATGTTATCTTGTGAACCACTTTGCAAGTAAACTAATGATTCTTTCCATGCTATTGTGTGTCTATTTTAGGATAGTGCTATTACTTTTCTTCTAGAGGCTCACTCTCTCTTTCTCTTTTGTGAAAGTAACTTATATACATTTCTATTGTATGCCTTACAGTGTTAACTTACTTGCTTGTTTCAAATATTGTTTTAATGATATCTTATGTTGTCTAATTGCAACCAAGGAAAATTCCTAAGTATAATGGTGGTTGTGCCTGGATGGGGCTCCTATTCCAAATAATGTGAGGTCTAGTTGGGACTTCATACCAGGGAGACCCCCTTTGTTGGCAGATTTCCAACACCATCAAGGCATGGGTTGCCAAAGAACAATATTTCTTATAGGAACACAAAGTTTATAGGTCATTTTTGGAGAACTTATGGAGAAAATTAGGAACTAATCTCCATTATAGTTAGACACACCATGCATAGATGGATGGACAAACAAAGGTGTTAAACAACGTTTGAGAAATCTTTTGAGGACTTAGGTAATTGAAAATCCCAAATAGTAGGACCAAGGATTTGCACAAGTAGAATTTACTTATTATTATTCACCTAATAGAAGCATGTGGTTAAGTTCATTCCAAATTTTCAATCAAATCCATATTAGAGGAATTTATGAATTAAGGAATCTAAGAGAACAATAATTGAGAAGTGTTGATGGTGATATTTTATAGAAAATATGCATGAATTGTAGGAAAGAGTCAAACATTAGCTACAAGATAGCAACAACAAGTACAAATAGAAAGTAGACATGAGAAGGAGAGAACTACATTTTGAAGTTAGGGATTTAGTTATGGGATACATTTCAAAGGAAATATTTCCTATCGGGATATATAATGAACTAAGAATCAATAATATTGGGCCATGTAAAGTATTGAGTAAAATTTATTCAAATGCTTATGAAATTGAACTTCTAGAATCCAAATGCTTTTGGGATTTCACTAATTTTCATTGTTGCATATTTGTATCCCTATAAGGAACAGGATAAAATTGAAGCAAATGCACTTGAGAAAGTACAAACAGTTGAAAGGGAAATTCAACTACCTAAAGCAACACAAAAGGAAATTGAAGCAACGTTGGAAACATCTAGAGGTAAAGAACATTTGCAGTATTTGGTCAAGTGGGAGAATTAACCAGATGAAGATTCAAAATGGATGATAACAACAAAGCTAGATAAATATAGTAAAAATGTGGAAGATCTCATCGGTTAGAGCTCATGAATAAGTTCTTATTTCTCGAGGAGTTTATGTAGTATCTTCTCTTCTAACTAAGTCAACAATTTAACTCAAAATATCTTAGGATTTATGAGAGGGAGTTTGGTTTCTAATAGTCATTAAAATTCTAATTTTTATTATTTTCCTAATATGTAATATTTCTAGAAGGATTTGGTTTATTTTGAGGATTTCATGGATATATCTTATTCCACATGTATTAAGAAAAATAAGTTTAGTAGGATTGTTAGCAAAATCTAGAGAAGTTGGAAGTTTATATGGATATTTATAAACTTATAAGATTTGAATGAGATTTGTTAGCCAAATGGCCATGTTTTTAAAAAATAGCTTGCATGATCATTTAGGATAGGAGATAGAGAGGAGAGAACAGAGTGATAATTATAATGTGATGCATAAAGGAGTTGTTATGTTATTCTTTTGAATATTGTTAATGAAGTTGTAGGATTCGAATTGTTTCCTAGTCATAATTACATGTGTGTAAATCTTCTCTATGAAATTAATCTTTGCATTCATGGTATAGTGAAATTTAGGTGAAGAATATAATTTAGTTAAATTTTCATATCTTTTAGAGATTGTCAGCTAGACATAGGTTTCCCTATATCATAAGTTTTCTAAGCTAAGTTCCCATAACAAGTCATCATTGCTATGTGTTTATTTTCATTTGAAATCCTAGACACTCGATACCTGAAACATCAATTGACAAGAAGAAAATTTCTCATTTAACGTTATACTAATAACATGGAAAAACTAATATTTGGACGTTCATAAAAGGAAAGGGTGTTCTCGATCTCTCAAAACTTTGAGATCTAAAATCTTGGCACCCTGATAATCTAGTATCCCATCTCTTGATCCCCAATAAACAAGGTTCCAAGCACAAGGCTCTTGTATGGAGTTAAATCAAATGATTTTTTTTATAAGTTAGAATCCCTAATACCCTGACACCTGATATTTGATAGCCTTGGGCAATAGATTTCAAGTAACATTAATGGTCTATCTATCTGCATGCGAAAAATTCTGTCTACATAGAGTGTTGATATATTGATACATCAAGACTCAACATCTAGTGCCATTATCTCATAGAGAAATGTTTGTCATTTAGATTTTTGTCTATTAGGATAGAAATATATCAAGGAAAGTTTTGGTTTGACCTAATTGTTTATGCTTGATGGAATGACATCCCTATATGTATGATCAATAAGAATTAAAATATTTCTAGGAAGGTATTGATTTCTATGTGCATATGAAAAAGGGATGTGAGTGTTATGAATGAGCTCTAAGAAGAAAGAATTGAAGAAATGTTTTGGGAGGGAGAAATAATGAGTGAAAAAATATCTCATTTACATCAATATCCAATCACAATGAGGGACAAAAGAGATAGGGATTGACACTTAAAATATTGATATTGTGAGAAGCACATTTGAAGGGCAGGGTGTCCTTACAATGAAAGATATTTTTGTTTCTAGCCAGTTGTATTACCTAGCATAAGTGAAGGAGAAGATATTGGAAATATTTTGTGTCTTTTTTTTTATGCCATTTCCTTAAAGGTTCTTTTGTAGATTCTAATTACCATTAGTTCTTCAGCCTTGTTAGACCTTTAATTACTTTCCAAGCCTACGATAAGGAGGAAGCGTGAGAGAATGAAAAGGTTGTCAATAGCCAAAGTATTCTTTGAAAATGATGCATCAACCTAAGCTTTTGAAACTTCACAAAGTATTCTTTTACCTAGGCCTTTGAAGATTCTTATTTTTTTTTAATTTCCCAGGTTAAAGATATATTATTTAGGAGAAGCCATTTAATTTTTTTATTTTTTTTGTACGTTTGTATTTCCAAATAGATTTCCACCATTTGATTAGTGGAAGATTGTTTCTTTTTTAGGTCATTGCATTAGGTTTATATCCTCTCAAGGGTTTCAAGGACTAGTACCATAGCTAATCACCATTATTAATCACCAAGGACTAGAGCCATGGATTAGATCTATTTTTTTTAATCTTGGCCTTGAGCCATTGGAAATCACCTTTGACATAAAATTTAACCTTTAGGTGGAAAACATGGCATTTTAAATATATATCAAATGTCGTTACCATTACAAGTAAAATGTGGGTAGTGTAAATCTCCTTAAGCTCAATAAGACCTGAACATGTTGCCATAGACTTGGTGTAGATTTGCAACTTCTCATGAAGTTTTAATCAAAATCAAAAGACACCTATTGCACTGCTCCACGGAATTTGATTCACAATTTCGAACAAAAATACCAAACATGCAATAAGAAATCACACACATGCAAATATTGTTTTTACCAAGGAAAGAAAACTATTAAAATCCTCAATGCTTGCTTGCATTAATCTGATGAATAGAGATGTACACAACTTGCAAGTGCATAACCTATTTATTTTCTCACTAAGAAGCTTTGACCCAAACTTAGTCAATTTCAACATTTTCTAGAGCCTCTATTTTCTTGTGCAATTCCTGAGGAAATAGGCCCCTATTAACTAAGAATTACTTCCAAAATGCTTGCACAGTTCCTTAAGGTTGATGACCTGACCTCATGCAACAACTATACACTCAACTAGTTTACAATTGTTGTTTAACTGCCTTGGAAACTCCACCATAACTAGTAAACTCATATTTTTTGCATGCATGAGCCAATTACTAGTTGATTGATCAATTAACTAGATGATCTATGAGTTAGATTGATGTCCCGCTACTTAACTAACCACCAACTAGTTCTATTAATAGTTAGAACTAGTTTAATTGATTACAAAGGAAATTAACTCAACCTAGGATTCTAAAATTTAGGAAACACTACATACTACTTAACTTCATGCCCCTAACTCAAATTAACTGAGCTAACTGAGTGACAAGAGCCATCTCACCTCAATTAACTCCTCCAAGTTGTCTGCTAATGTGGAATTTCATATTTTCTCAATTTAATCAAGGAAAAATCAAATTGAGAACTTCTTGCTGCATTTTTCAACACTCCCTCTTGGCAAGAAAGGGATTATCAGCTACCCTTATCTCGCACCTATGAAATGTATTACATCCAACATCTCTCACTATTTTTATTTCAACTGCAACAACTACAAATGAGAAGCAAAAAAAAAACAAAACAACATTGAATCAATTCTGTCTGCAACTATCTACTAGGAAAATTGTGCTACTACTGAGCCTTCTGCTCTGTTGTCAACACTCCTTTGCACTCCTCAGTATTTGACTAACACCAATCCTCCTACTACTGAATATTATGGGCCCCTATAGCAAGGTAATGATCCATGAGGAGAATACCTCAATGGACCCTTCCCAAATTTTTGCAACTCTTGGACTAAGGATCTACATCACTCCACCTCACTCCTCGAGGTATAGCTACATGCAAGGAGAAATCTAATCTACTCATATTGTCGTTGCTACTGCTTGGTTGTTGCTTCCTCATTGTTGCTACAACTACTACAATAATGAGTCCGATCTCCCCATATCTTGAAGAACTAGCTTCCACAGGGTCGCTCCCTCTGAAACTAGACTCCCTCTGAGCCTCAATCTCCCTACGGGAAATATCTCTACTCCTCAATCTGCCAATATCAATGATTAGAACTCCTCTTTGTGTCGCTAAATATTGGCTCACTAATCTACCCACTAGTAGCCTTGTAGCCCCATTAAGAAGACTGCACAAGGGTCTTCTAGATCTTACCTCAACTAGGGATCCATAAATTTGCCTCCTAGTAGCTCATTAGTTCTTCAATGATCATTGTACATGAGGACTTCAAGGCTTGCTTGTAATGTGATTTTAGGGCTCTGATACCATGTAGAAATTATGGTATAGATTTGCAACTACTCACGAAGTTTTAATCAAAATCACAAGACATAATTCTTAAAATAGAAAAAATAAACAATGGCGAGAATAGAAAACAAATATACACAGATATTTTCCCCTGAATCCCAAAATCAGGACTACCAAATTTATTTTTCATTATGTTCTTTTCAATGTTACAATACATATATATACATGTTGAAGCATTCATAAACCCTGATCCATTAACCCTTGATTAGAACATAACCATATTTCCCTTAACCATATCTATAAAATGCCATGGGAATAAAACCATCATACCCAAAACCACGTGCAAAACCCATGCAGAAAATCATGGGTAGGTCTACCCACCATCTTTGGGTCTTCCCTCCATCCTTCGGTCCACATTAAATAATAATAATAAATCTCGAGGTACTGTCGAGACCTTGTGCAAGAGGGCTACTGCCCCCCTAGGACTAGCCATGGAAAGAATATAACACACATCGAACAACAATTCATTAGTTCTTCAATGATCATTGTACGTGAGGACTTCAAGGACTATTTTTCATGTGATTTTTGGGCCCTGATACCATGTAGAAATTATGATGTAGATTTGCGACTGCTCATGAAGTTTTAATCAAAATCATAAGACACAAACCTACTCTACTGCTTTGTAGAAGCTAATTCACAATTTAGAACAAAAATATCAAAATAAGAAATCACGCACATACAATAATATTTTTCCCATGGAAAGTAAACTGCTAAAAACCCCAATGCCTGCTTGATTTAATTTGATGAATATGGATGTATTACAATTTCTTTCCTCAACTAAGCACAACTTACAAATGCATAACCTATCTTTGTGCTCATTGAGAAGCTTTGACCCAGACTTAGCCAATTTCAACCTCTACTTGAGCCCCTATTTTCTTGCACAATTCCTGAGGAAGTAGGCCCCTATTAATTAGGAATTTCCTCCAAAGTGTTTGTGCAATTCCTCAGGGTTGATCATCTAACCTCATGCAATACTTGTACACTCAGCTGGTTTACAATTGCTGGTTAATTTCTTGGAAACTCCACCACAATTAGGAAACTCGTATCCTTTGCATGCATGAGACAATTATTAGTTGCTTGATCGGTTAACTAGATGATCTCTGAGTTAGACTAATGTCCCACTACTTGACTAGCTACCAGCTAGTTCTATTAACAATTAGAACTAGTTTAACTCATTACAATTGGAATTAACTCTACTTGGGCTCCTAAAACTTAGGAATCACTACATACAACTGAACTTCATGCCCCTAACTCGAATTAGCTGAGATAACTAAGTGACAAGAGACATGTCACCTCAGTTAACTCCTCCAGGTTGTCTGTTGATGTGGAATTTTGAATTTTCTCAATTTAATCAAGGCAAAATCAAATTGAGAAATTTTTGCTGCATTTTTCAACACTTGGATGAATTTGTCAGCATAATGATGGTCATGTAGAAGAGTTCTAAGAATTCTTTCATCTTATCCACTATTATTTTTGAGCCATCACAAAAATTGACTATGTCATTGATAAATAGTAAGTGTGTATTTGAAAGAACCATTTATTAAGGCTACCCTTAGTGCTTTGCTAAACCTTTTGTCAATAGGGAGGAATAGGAGGGGAGAATACATGCATCCATGCCAAATTCCTCTTTCAACATGGAAGAATGGTGATGTTGACCCATTAGTTAGAATTGAAAAATAAACCATGCTTATACAATCCATCAAACATGCTACAAAATGTAGAATGAAACCTAAGTGAATGAGAATGAGATGAATAAAAAGCTATCCAACTCTATTGAAATCCCTAGAGAGGTTCACTTTGAAAATCATGGAACTCATATTCTTTATTTTCATAGAGTCGAGACCTTCCTAGGCTACTCCTACAACTTCATTAGTTTTCCTAGCTTCGAGGAAGCCAAACTACTTAGGTGATACATGTATTAAAAGGATTCTTTCAATCCTTAAGAGATGATTTTTTATATGATTCTACAAATGTTATTGAAGAGTGAGATGGGAAAAAATATTTCATCGCAGGTTGAATTGTCTATCTTTTGTATAAGTTTGATCGGAGTTATATGAATGTTGTCGGTATTCTCCTAGATTTCCTTGAGGCCTCCACTACACCTATGATGTTTTTCTATGAAATTATAAAAACTAAGAAAAAATTCAATGGAAAGACCATCTAAACCATGATTCTTATCTTTTTGAAAGCTTTGGAGAATTATGAGTAACTCCTATTTTTGCACTTCTATCCTAAGATTTTATTTATATGCAAAGTGTATAAATTTATGAAAAGAACTAAAAAGTCTTATAATAAGACATATGGTTGCATCATCGTCCTTTTTAAAGAGAATTCAAAAGCATTTACCACTCTCATTAATGATGAAAAGTTTTTAATCCATAAACCATTTCTTTGACTATTTTCCAAATGGAGTTGATGAAAGAATTTGTCTGGTCAATGTCTCGCTCAAGCCATATCTCGTTACTCTTGAAGTGCCACTCTCTTTATCTATAAGCAACTTCCTATGTTTGTTCTCAAGTTGCCTTAACACTCCCTTCTAAAAGTCCACCAAGAAACTAAATCCTTCTAAAGATATCTTAGAGGATAAAGCTCCTATGTCTTAAAAGTTTCCTATCATCCATATCTCATATCTCATTTTTCTTAGGACGGTTCGATTGCTAATTGCATAGCCCTGCCCATTTTAGAATTAGTGGAACTAGAAAGTGTTGTTTCATTAAGAGAAATATTGAAAAGCACCCAACATCATTTATAATTTGAATGAATTCTTCTTCTTTGACACATTCCACCTTACAAGGAATGCGGTGGGCCACTTTAAAAAATCCTGGTCAATTTATCACAACCTGCATGTACATCATTGAATTAATAACAACTTGTACGAAGTTAAATTATATTATTTTAAATATAAATATTACAAAATTTATCAAATTATTACATTTTGTAACTAATAAATGACAATTTTATCTCTTCTTTCTTACTTTCATAATTCATTGTTAAACATAACCATTGCTAATTGGTAAAGGAGCAGAGTTTCAACTATACTAAATATTATTTATACTTAATATTCATTAAATAAAATCAAAATAATATGCCATACATTTTTAATGAAATCATATACTTTTATTAAAATTCAAATTTAATCGGTATAAAACAAAATACCATTACACATTACCAACTAATCTATTGTTAAAAAATATAACAAACTACAAGTTAATTATTTTTTAAACTATAAAAAATAAACAAAAGTTTATAACACTTTGAGTTAAATCTTAACCCGATGGTTAATTCCTGATCGATTATTCCGATTTCCACGATTTCAATGACTATAAGCTCCGCACTCCTCAACTTAATGGGCAACTTAAAAGTTCACGTGACACATCACACCAACACGAAAACCGCGAACGAGGTCCATGAAGCTATGGCCAATTGACCATGGCCAGCCCACGTAAGCCTGACAAATGTATCTCACCGAATATTTTGTTTTTACAGATTTCTTTTTTTCTATGGCGAATAGGCCAGTCGACCTGGTCATATACTTTTCACTTTTCCTCCTGATCATCACCAAGCAATTCCATGGCCGACTGTACCAGGGATGAGATAGGGAGGCGATGCCTACTCACTCCTACACTGCCGGAGAATGTACTGTAACTCTCCATTTCTGACGTTGTCTCCATAACGGCCTCCAAAGTCTCCTTCAACTCTATTATCATTTCCGTGGTCAAACTGCTTAATACTGCAAGCCTGTCTATCTTCATAACACTGATCAGAAGCTCGATGCTAAACCGTCTAATACTCGGAACCTCGTTCGATGGACGTGGGTGATTTCTGATAACCTTTACAAGTTCTGAAATCAGCGAACTTTTTGTTACACCGCTCGATTCTTCGAACACACGATCGAAATCAGATCTGGTTATGAACTTGAAGATCTGCGCAGCAAGTCCTATTGCTGCTTCCTGATGCTTGCCTCGTTGCTCCATCACAAACTTCAAAACCTGGCATAAAATATCACAAGAAATTAATCGATTGGATCAAATTGTTGAGAGATCGAACTGCAAGAGTTCACAAGACTATAATTTTAAAACGAAATTCTATTAATTGAATAAACTCCACCTGCGCCGCGATTTTCCTCAATTCCACATAATCTGCCTCTGCATATGCGCACAAATTCCGAAGAATTCTTGCTACATGAAAACCCTGAACTGAGTCGTCTAGCACAGAGATCAGTCTGGTGATCAAATTTGGTTGATCCCGCAGCTTAATGCTCATCATTCTTCGGCAGTTTTGTTTGTTTTCGAGTGAAAGCAGAGCCAGGGCTTCCCCTGCGTTAGTCACGAGCTCCTTCGTTTCATCCTCGCCCGATCCACTTATTATATTATTATTAATCCTCTCCATGTAAAACACAGAGAGAAGACTACGGAAAACTCCCCCAGTGCCGCTGATGATCTCTCGGCCCTCGTCTTCGAGAGCAAGATCCGTCAATATGTCGAAGACGATGCGTCGTTATTTCTCTGTAATGAATAACCTCTCTTAGATTGCTTATGGCGAAGACTATCTCCGAGATCCCTTTTTTAAGGCCTTCCTTGTCGAGCCTGTACTGCTTGCCAGCATTCCCATGAGCTGCAGAACGAGCTTTGCCGTCTTGATTCCGGATTAGGGCGCGTTGGGGTTTAATTCTGTGAGCCCTATAATTTTAGGAAGTAGCCCTCTGCTGCTTCCTATCTTAGCGCAGTTGTCGTGCTCGTTGGCCAGGTTTTTCAATATCTTCAACCCCAGAAGACTAAAAACAGAGTAATCGTATGCATTCCCGTAAAACCTCGAATGGATTTCAATCTGTTTACTATCGTAAAGCAAAGATGCTATAGATTCCATGGACCCAGCGATGGCCGTCACTCGAATGCGATTCTGGTTTTTCTTGACCAATTTCGAGATGATCTCTGCAGCCGCTCTTCGAATCTCCTGCTCGTGATGGTTCCTCCAATTCAGTATCTCGATCAGCCTCTCCACCACATCTCGCGTGGTTCCGATCGCCTGCAAAGTCTCCTCTGCAAACTGATCTTTATTGGCAAGAACGGACAGGACTCGAGCCCCCGTCAGTTGTAAATCAACAGCGCTGGACTGCAGCAGCTCCATGCTGTATGATACAAATTCCATCTTCAACCCATCGAAAACGCTTCCATTGACGCACCGAGAATATGTATCATAGAAAAAGCGTCGAACTGTGCGGAGCTCTGAACGACTGAAGCCGTATTCTGCGTTGACCTCTGACAGCAATTTTCGTGCAATGATCTTCCATTGCCAGTAGGCCTTCTCAAGAAGGAACAGAAGCGCTTCGGCTAGGGCAAGGCCATAAAAAATATTGAGAGCGGATTTCCGATTTTTGGTATCCCTACCTGAATCTAGGCCGAAGTCTTGCCTGGCTAGCCGATAGAGGGACAAGACAACGCATGTCAAAGCCGACACCAATTGAAGCCAGAAAAGCATCTGGCTGGCGTTTTGGGATATGGACAAACCTCCGGTATAAGGCACCAATTGAACCTTAGACGTCGACCAAGTCCTCTTCAATAAACCACCATTATCGACACCAGAAATTACTTCCGGAACGTTGATGTTTGGTTTTTGGGTATTTTTATATCTAAACCATATGCAGATTCGTCTTAAGATAGAGTTGCTGCCATTAATATAAAACCTGCGATTCAGCCGCTTAGCACTGTCTCTGAGTGTCGCCACGGATATTAGCGTCGTCTCGTGTTGCCACTCGAGCTCTTGGCTTCGGCTGAAGATGCGAGCACCTTCTGTCAACAATATTAAGCTCACGAACCAGAAGTCTACCTTTCCTAAAGTTACTGCGAAGCCTCCGAGGAGGACGACAGTCGCCCAGACGAAGGCCAAGGTTCCGAGCCCGCTGGCGGCCTTCTCCAGAATAGCAAGCCTGAAGGCAAGCAGAGTAATTTTCTTCTCGGGAGCTGCGGCTTTTTCTCTGCGACTCCGGGACTCTCGAGATTCTATTGGCTCCATCTGCGGTTCGAATGGAGAACCCGGTTTACGACCTTCAGGTTCGGCTAGTGAGATAGGCATTACATCTACTCGGAAGCTCGGTGATTCTATCTCAGCATTCTTTTCTGTGGCAAGACCAGCATCTCTAACCGGTGATGGCATTGAGCAGGATCGGCAGTCGGACCTTTATTCAGATATCCAAAATGTCTGCAAAAATGTTTCATCCATCTGCTACAATTGGTAACAACCAATCATGAATATAGAATATCTCGGCCTATTCATTACTGATACAGCACTTTCCTGGAGGCCGGCGCGGGACGAGACTCCTTCTGGTCCATTGCCTGCTACAATGGTATTGGTATTATTGGTATGGGCCAGAGTTGGACGGATATTGGTCAGTGATCAGCGTATTTTATCTTATTTTATCAGATTTCGTACTGAGAATCGAATCTTATCATCGGTTCCATTCAGTACAAGACACAACAGATTACAGGGATAGTTTTGGGAATTTCCTTGGTGGGGCCACAGACTCACAGAAGCTTTTAGCCATACGAGAGTTGTTGACAGCACGATCGTTGAACAATTCAATAATTTTATAGTTGTTTTATGCTAGTTGGTCTCATCATTTTTCGGTGTATTGAAGTTGTTTGTAGTCCACTAGCTGTTTGACACCTTCTACAGGTTTATTTTTATAATTTTCACTTTTCAAATTACGTTGAATATAACTTACTACTTTTTCTGTACATTCTAAGGGTGTAAAGAAAATAGCAAAGTGTGAAAATAAAAAAATCAGAATAATTTAATTTGGAATTGTTATGTTCTCATCAACCACCATCTACTCAGTTAAATTTTGAAGTGGAACAAGAAAGGGTGACAAAATCATAATAATTTGATTTGGAATTGTTATCTTCTCATCAACCACCATCTACTCAGTTAAATACTCAGTTAAATATTGAAGTAGAACAAGAAATGGTGACATGTACTACCTTGACATGTCCAATTATAGAGTAGAGCAAGATTATTGCATTTCATAGTTACGCATTATGCACGTTATATTGATGGTGGCTAGAGGCTAGACAAGGGACTGATCAATTTTACATGTCTTTACAATTTCATATAAGAAATACAAGAACTTTACAACTTCATATATATATATATATATATATATGTCAATTTCTCTCTCATTATACAAATCCAAAGAATCGTGGATAAGGGCTATCCAAGGTGTATCCCACTCATCATACAAATTGAAAATGGTGTGAATTAAATTGAAAATTTGTGTTCGGAAGAGTCTATAAATACTAACTATGGATAAGGGCTATTCAAGGTGTATCCAGTCATCATACCAATTGAAAAATGTGCGTATTAAATTGAAAATTTGTGTTTGAAAGAGTCTATAAAGACTACCTAAGGAGTTTGGTCTCCCATGGGGATGTGAAGGACTTGGTCTCAATAATAAATAATTTAGAATTTTAACACACTGAATAATAAGTAGAGTTTAAATTTGAAAGCCAACAAGTGCATATTAATGTGCGTTTAATATAAAAATAATAATTAAAATTAAAATAAAGTGAGGAAAAACATTCATACAAGACAATTAAAAAGGTGTAACCCAAATGATATATTATGGAAGTGATGGGTGAGAAAACTTCGTGCTAGTTCGTGCGCTGGTTAACATACCGACCTCCATAGGCAGATGATGCCCTTTTCAGAAGCTTTTTTCCACCCTTTGAACGCTAAGCTATCTCTCTTAACCACAGCTACTTATCGCGCTTTCTTTTCATTTGGTGCTTCAGACCTTTCAGAGCCTTTTTACAACCGAGTCTTCGTCCCACCTCTCGCAAGTATTGGTGTAGGTGCAATCCAAATGGCATATGACAAGTGATAATGGATATTCGTTTATCCAACTATAATAAATCAATATAAACTAATAAATCAATATAAACTAGTGTGAGTTAAATCATAAATCAAGACCATAAGTATTATTGGCCAAGAGGAGTTTACTTTTTTGCGTCGACTACAACATAGTAAGTTCAATTGTAATCAATATATTTGTAATAATTAATATAGATGTGTTCCATCTATAAATTTAAAGATCCATCCTAATATCGAATTTATCAAGCGCTAAGAGGGATCAAATCTCTTGAGATGCAAACCTATTTTTTGAGTGCAAAACTTGAGGAAAGGTTTGCACCTCGAGAGATTTGATCCCTCTGGGCTCTTGATAGATCCGTTGTTAAAATGGAACTAGGTTGGTTCAAACCATTGTTGGTGGAAGTCCTCAATACAATCTAAAATGTCACATGGAAGGTGGCTCAAGTCAATGGAGCTATACTCGATGTTGGAAAATTGTTGTGTAGTCTATCGTGTGGTTTCCCAAAAATAAATGTTTTATTAGCGCAATCAAAGACGTTAGAAACATGGGCTACATCTCTTTGGTGGTGATGATCATCATTTGTCCAAAGTTCATTTCAGGATATTGATTGAAATCACAATAGTAAGGGATGGAATGATTTATTTAATGAATTATTTTAGTGTTTTACGATAGTTTGCACATTGTAAAACACAGACTCCCATCGTCATTCGCATGCACAGAAATTTTAAATTTTGATTTATGTTCCGTAAGATTAAATCCCAAGATTATCTATTAAACCAACCTAGGTCCATCTTAACACCGGATCTATCAAGCGCCGAGAGCGATCAAATCTCTCAAGGTGCAAACCTATTTTTTGAGTGCAAAACTTGAGGAAATGTTTGCACCTCAAGAGATTTGACACCTCTCGGTGCTTGATAGAGTTGGTGTTAAGATGGATCTAGGCTGGTTTCAGTCGTGTGAAGTCATACAAATTTGTTGAACATCTAATTATTTTGATCATTTTAAATATGCTAAATATGTATAAGATTACTTTGGTCAATTTAATTTAAAATTTCCTTAGTTACCTCAGTTTGTTGAGATGAGAGAGATTGTTAGTAACTTGAATGATGAAAAATGATGAAATAAAAGTTTTGAGTAAAAATTGTCAATGTAACAATTTTGATTGATAGAAAATGTGAATAATAAGAATATAGTCAATTACAAACAATCTTCATTGGGATCAATCTGAAACTATTTTCCCCTCTTGTCACACCTATTATTTTTTCCATTTTCTCATATCGATCATATGAAAAAGAGTAGTTGGAATCATAGACTATTCAAATATTTAACTCGAGCTACTGTAGTAAACAACATACCTTGTCTCTATTGCTCTCCAATATTAATAGTAGTTTTCTCCAAAGGCAATCATTGTGACCTATGGAGTGTTAAACCCCAAATAATTTTTAATGGTAGTTATTTTCTGTTACCACATTTGAATGCAAAATAATTAACAATGTCGAATGATGGAAAATGTGAATAATAAGAATGTAGCCAATTATAAATAGTTTATAGTTTCAAGAAGCAAACAATTCAGGTAAGAAAACATTTTATTTAGGATGAAAATTCAAGTATTGTATTTATCGTTGAATTACTCTAACACATAAGTCAATGCATGTCATGAATAGTTTTTATGTGCTTACACAGGGAGAGTGTGTATGTTTTGGGGGTGAGAAGGAGAGACAAGGGGATATGATAACACCCTCCTCCCACATCTACCCAAGCAACTGGCCAGCCGGGGTAAACATGCGACAAGAGGTCAGTATGATAAGATTCAACCTCCTTGGTGACTTTAAGGAAATGGAATCAACGGAACATCACATACAGTCATCCAACATCACCCAAA
Source organism: Pinus tabuliformis (assembly GCA_031772625.1). NCBI lineage: Eukaryota > Viridiplantae > Streptophyta > Pinopsida > Pinales > Pinaceae > Pinus > Pinus tabuliformis. The sequence goes on along the minus strand of CM062804.1, from coordinate 1,105,691,925 downwards.
TAACCTTTAGGAGACAAGTTAGCTACTTAGACTGTATGTCCCTGAGTCCTACTATTGTTTGGGAAACTTAGGACAGGGTGATGCTCCCTGGACATTTCCCAGGCGAGTTAGTCTCAGGACCAACGCTCCCGAGACACTAGCAAGGTGATTTATAATGCTTCCTAGACAATTCCTAGGCGAGTTAGTCTCAAATTAACGCTATGTTTTGATAGCATTTAGGGATTTGAACCACCTTTTTCAGCCCAGAGCCCGGGACACTGCCCAAAATGGAATGATCACTTAGAACTAGTAAGGTTGCAAAGAAACAAGCATGCAAAAGCAATAAGATGAACAAGATCATAACCAGACCCCTACTAGCCATGGCAGGCATTTTGTCAAACATATCATTAACAGGTAACCTACAGGTGTAAATAACATAATTGAGTTTAGGGATCTCATACTTATCTGAGAATCACTATGAACCATTGTTCCCACCATGCCATTTTCTACATTATCCTCCATTAACTAATAAACACATTATCCATTCATATACAAGTAAAAACATGTTGAGGTCCATACATAGTTGTTGTCATAAAATGTGCATATAACCAGCATAATAGGAATAGAAATACAATAAACATATCAACCATCAAATCCATAAATACATAAGTACATTTACACATGAAAATCAAGGGAATTGATTTCTCATTAATGAATGCAATGAACCAACCGGAGATGGGACTACCATGTTCCACCCAACTGTAGAATGGTTGAGCCAAATCTCTCTTCAGCCATTCACCCTCGTGCCATATTCCAAGCATGAATGTGGGATCTCATAGAACACATCAATCAAAACTCATCTAGGGCTTCCAAAGGCCATCCACCTCAACCCATCAAACAGTGATTCCACCTCATGGTTGGACATCACCAAAAACCATCATCAAATTGGTCTCCATCCAAGCCTTCCAGGGCTTCCAGAGTGTTTGTCCAACCAAGGCTTCCAGAACTAGTAACTCAACCCACAACTTATATAGGGCTTCTAGAGCGTTTGTCCAACTAAGGCTTCTAGAACTAGTAACTCAACCCACTAAGAGCTTCCAGAGCATTTTTCCAACCAGGGCTTCCAGGACTAGTAACTCAACCCAAGTTGTTACAGGGCTTCCAGAGCATTTGTTCAACGAGGGTTTCTAGGACTAATAACTCAACCCAAGCTAAGGAAACATGAGAACCAACCAAACAAAGCAATGAAAGTAAACCCACAATCACCATGGCTATCTAGGAAATGGCAAGGCTAGGAAATCCATTGTCAATCCCATCCATCCTCCATGCTAATGACAGATCATAACTAGGAAACCACATGCATGTGCCATGCATGCCAAAACTAGTGAAGAAATCATACATGCAACTCAATACCTGCAAGAAAATTTGATGTAGTTGCTAATGTCGATGCCTTCCTATGCTTCCCTACTCTTCCTTTACCTTCTTTATCCAAGAATCCAAATATGCCACACCCTCCAAGAGTGCTCCAAGAAAAACTTTAAGTATCCAAGAGTATGAGAGAGAGAGAGAATAATGGGAGAGCTCCAAATCTGAACTGACCAAGCCTTTCCAACTGATCCTCAGAAGCCTTTTTATTAATGAAACCTATATTTTATTTATTTTCCATTATTTTCCTTCAATTTCCTCCTCACATGCAACCTGTGACCTTTCACCTTCCTTTTCTCCTAATTTCCATTATTTTCATAAATAATTATGCCAAACTACCTTTTTTCCTCTTTAATGCCTTAGCCATTGCCTTTGCCAATCTCCTTATCCATAAACAACCAAATGAACACACACTAAGATGTCCTACCCACCATTGAGCTTGGAATACGTGTCCCATCATCTGCGGTATTTATATATTTTTACATGGAATTTTCACCAGGGCTGTTACAAAAGCCTCCCCCTTGGGATAACATTGTCCTCGGTGTTCAATGACACCTATAACCAACATGAATGCTGAAAATAGAACATACTACCTATGGATCTTTATAACACAACCCATTGCAGTATTTACAATGGATGACCCGCTCAAAAGAAAAACATCATGACAACATGACCAGATAAAACCATATTGTATATTGGAGCTTTATAACATAGCTCATTATAGTATTTACAATAACCACATATACATATACACATATGCACATTTTCTTAACCATCAAATAAAATATACGATGCTTGTATCAATCAACAAGGGAATCCATAGGCTCACACCTCCACCCTCAAAGTAATACCAGGATTCACCTCCTTCCCAGGAAGTCCAGAATCCACTATAAAGTCAAATATGCATCCAATGTCCAACATTATAATCCTAGGCCACTTGTGCTCTCAATGAATAGATACCAGCTCATTGTTCTAGGGCGTACTCCCAATGTGTGTCTAATTCCATCTGGCAATGCTAATGACCAAAACAAATCCATCTGTGACCTTTCCTTCTCTGCTACACAGTCCCTCAGGAATTTGGTCACCCCTTCTATGCAGTCACTCACCTTACAAGTTCCACTAGCACCCCAATCCCAGGAAGTCCATCCCTTGGCAAGGCTTCCTCGCATCAGAAGATACAAAAACCAAGGCATATCCCTACCTTAAAACCATCATATTGTTCATAGCATGCTCATGGAAATCAATGGACACAATTGGGTACCAGTGTCCCACAATGGCCTTGCTTCTGAAGTGATCTACTAGCATACTGTTGCATTTTTGCTGCTAATTCTTGCAGTCGATTTCAACCACCCAACTGGGCATGTTCATGCTTCCTGTACCAAGAACATAACTTCCATTAGATTCAAAATAAATTGAAATAACTTCAAATCATACCTCATTGGTAGTTCGTCAATAAGGTACACTTGGAATCATGTTCGCTTCCTATCACAAGAAGTCAAACTAGCATCTTTGACCAAATCAACATGTATAAAAATATCACATTAGGTTAGCTCAAAACACAACCATCATAGATCAAAATCATAAATCACATGTAACCATCATAAACCAGAATCATATATTATAAACACGAATCATAGATCATAAATCAGAATCACAGTTCATAAACCAGAATCATAATTCACCTGCAATCATCATATACTAGAATCATAAATCAAATGCATAATAAAACTGAAATACAATACTGATACCCATCCTTCATCGATCCTTACTTCTACCTTTTTTCTTTTGTATATACATCAGATTGGTTACCACACCCAGCAAACACCCAGTACCTTCTTCTCTACCAGGTGCACATACTCATAATATGCATCACACACATACAACCACACCTGACACACAGCACCATGCAATACATGCACCTACACTTGATGTACAAAGCATACACCTACAACCAGTGTACAACATAGTGCATCCATCTATACTCGATGTGAAATACCACCCAATACATGTACCTACACAGAGTACAACAAAATGAGTACACACGTTGCAATACCACGACTACATGATGCACATACATAATAGCACATGTCCTCAATACAGCATGTATGACATGCACACAATACCACATGTGCACAAGTACCATATGTACAACATGTACACAATACCACCATACACTACACCACTTGCAAAACGTGTGCACAACATCACATGTACATGGGACCACTTGCACAATATCTACACAATGGCACATGTACACCACACCACTTGTACAACATGTGCACAATACCACATGTACACAGTACCACACGCACGACATGTACGCGACACCACATGTACACAACACCACCTGCACACATCACCACTTTTACAACATGTACACAACACCACTCATACAATCATGCACACCACACCATATGTACATAGCATCACATGTACAACATGCAAGCAACACCACTTGTACATAAAATTGCATTCCCAACATGTACATAACATTATCTGTATACAACACTGCATATCCAACATGCACATAGCACCATATGCACACCCGTGGCATATACGTCATGAAGACAGTACAATATTTATACAACACCCCATATGAAATATTTGCACAACCTTATTTGTGCCATATTGTACATAACTTGTACATAACATTTCATTCCCAACATGTACATAACATTATATGTATACAACACTGCATATCCAACATGCACATAGCACCATATGCACACACGTGGCATATACGTCATGAAGACAGTACAATATGTATACAACACCCCATATGAAATATTTGCACAACCCTATTTGTGCCATATTGTACATAACATTGCATAAGTAACATGTACACATGCTATGCATACACAACACCACAAGTCAACATATCATATATGCAACATGTACAACATATACAACATATACAACATATGCATAACAGTAGTACAACACATCCAGGACCACACTGACTCTACCAAGCAACCCTGCTTCCGGTGTCTTATCCATGCTTTTCTTAGCATGCCGCAGACCATGCTGCTTTCATTCTGTTGGTGTATCCTTTGGTATAACATGTCCACAACATAGTCATAATATAGTCACATAATATGAACTCATAACCACATGATACTGACCTCGTATATTTGTCACGACTACTCTTCCCACTTGATTCCTCGTGACACCATGAACCTCTTCATGTCATTCGCATGCATAAGAAATCATTCCTCCACAATAATGATCCCTGACAATCCCTATCATACAATGACATAGATACATACATACATACATATATAATCGTTAGCATAAAATGATTATCACCTTAAGTATTAGGGGGTTTACGTAGTGCATTATATTATATATCATTTTTGGGATTCAACTGTGTTAAGTAAGTCATTCACGTATGACCATTTCCATGAGAGGTAGTCATAACTAACTAATTTTTCATGATTTTTGAAAAGTTCAATTAGCACTCATTGCATCGGGTGATGCTCACAGGGGTGAATAAGTGGGATTGAAACTAGTGAAATGAATCACATAGCTTCAATCATCACTTCTGGGGCTTGCACCCTGTAACCGGGACTTCCTGGGAGGTCACCCATCCTAGATCGCCTCTGGCTCAAGCACGCTTAACTGTGGAGTTTTCCCCACAATCAAGACCACTTATTTTGCTACCCCATTTGCAAAACCTTAGCAAGTATTATCACCTTGTCAGACAATGACATACATACATTCATGTATACATATATAAGCATCAACATAATCATGATCATAAAATAATTACCAGATAACATAAGGTCTAAGTTAAGAGAAATTCCTTTATTCATGCAACACATACGCAACATTGAGAACAAAATTTCCCAACATAACCAAGGCATATGACACCTCAAATCCATTTACTTTACCTTTTCATGTTACTTTTATCATGACTATACTACTATCGTCTATTTACCACAATGGACCCAGCTAGTCCAACCGGCTGTCATAGCCTTACCTTCCATTGTGCTTACTCATGCACCGAGCTTCATCTGAATCTTACATTACCTTTGAGGTACCACAGAGCTCTCCCCGAGCTCCCTTAAAATTTTCTCTTTCCCAACCAATTCCCAAGACTCAAAACAATAAAAGAGAAGACAAGAAAAAACCAAGAAGAAGACCACAAAAGCCTATAACGATATGACACTACAACAAAGTGGCAAGGCCTTGCACTAGACATAAACAAAACCGCAAATGAAGCTCGAAAGACCAAAAGCACAATACTGACACCATGATTCAATCCCCATGGTTCCCAAGGAAAGCTCAACCTGAGCCATATTCAAGATTTCATGGCAACCTGTCTTGCCATGCAACTCCCTATATCATGCTTCCATAAACTCATAATTGTTAATGTATAATTAAGAATAATAATACACCAGTGACCTCATCTCATTGTTCCAAGCACGTGCCTTGCAACTGAACACATCCACGCCATCTCTCAAGGGACTCCAATCCTTTAACAGATCCACCTGTAGCTAAAGACTAGCTAATATACCTTTCAAGTGCATGTTCATGAATATAGCACATATCCACGTTATAATGTCAAACAAAATCAAGGTTAAGAAGACCTCATGTGTGCAAAGAACTCATTCTTTTGAAATTAACATTTCCAAACATAGCCAAAGGAATTCTTTCCCAATTCCTTTCTTTTACCCTTTTACCTTGTTGGAATCAAGGCTTACTATGTTGTCACACCACCCAACTGTTAGTTATATAGACACATCAACTACTACCTTTTCATGCTAATACCAAGCATGTTACCCTACAACTGTTCACACATGTCAACCACATGTTCCAAATATCAAGACAATCATATCTATTAATTTGAAATCAACCATTACCAATACTAACAATCATGTCATAATCCATAGTCACCTCATAATCATCAGTCATAATACTACAACTATCACCCACTATACTCAAGTATTATATTTTAGTAAAATCATCTTAAAACAAGATCATTTGAACACAATTCATATTATGAAATTCATCAAACATTCATACCATGTTAAATAAATCAACTAGATGACATAATCAACAATCAAGAAAAAAATATATGACATAAGCAACTGATACCTTAATGTATCTCAGGGGAGCTGATCTTGTCTTCACAATCAATCTAGTTAGCACAATATAACTTTACAACACATCAACTCACGCACTCATAAGATCATGATATCCATAGAAATATCTAACTAACATGTTCACATTGTAAACTCATACACATATGCAAAGTCAATCTAGATTAGTATGACACCATCTCACAAATATGTTGGTTCATACCTGAATATCTCAACCATAACCATTTGTATAGGTCAAACCAGTTTAACACAATACATATAACATCCAGATCTTCAAGGAAATGAACATAACCATCATGCATATGACCAATCCAAATTATAACATCAATATCTCAATGAGATGACCCTAATCATCAAGTTAATAGCATATAACAACAATAAGCTATATATCATACTCATCAACAACATATAACATAATCATTAGATTATCAAATATAAAACAAGTTACAATAGCAATGCATACACCTACAGGTTACTATCATTCTTGACTATCTGACACGTGCATATAACCACACTAATAATCTAACATCTATCATGAATGTAACCATAACATCAAATACATGTTCATAAACCTAATGTATATAACCCTAATGCATATAATAATCCTTAACTTACATACCTGCATGCCAAACATACATTACCTGTATGACGATCTTCTCTTTTCCCAAAGTCTAATGTTGCAACCTCATTATGATGATCTGCATCCCTTGCTCTATCTCAACTAGCTCATTAGCATCATAACAACCAATAGCATCATGATGACCTAAATTGCATACAATGACTTCACAAGGCATGTTTGACCTACTATACATGCATAATCATAGCCACAACCATATAAGCATAACAACAACCATTACTCCATTGTACACATTGCCACATGCAACCAACAATATGCATAAGCAATGCCAAATCAACTACACCTATGCATAAACGCATGTAGTCGAACATAAGCAATCAATTCTTGTAATCAACCTACAAGACTGATACATGTAATCAAAATATTAAAAAATGTAACCTAACATACAAGGATGTAAGTAGGTATCATGAAATCAACATGTAAGTGACATATAATTCATACACAGTAATCACATGTTTCAAAAAATCAAGACATCGTGTCTATTAATTTGAAATCAACATTCACCAATACTAACAACATACAAGCATACCCCCTTACTATCCATTGTCCACACTAAGGTGGAAGGAGGAAGCTACCATAATGGCCTGATCTCCAATGTCCAATTATGGAAATGGGATCTCCAAAGGTCTACTAAATTTAACCACACTTGAAAAGAAATTGATTTTTATTTCTCATACATTTGTATGAGACTAAGTAAAAAAAAATTCACTTATTCCACTTGTAACATAATAACTAAAAACATGCCACTTTTCCATTTCCTTACATGCAACTTTTCAAATTCTTTGCATGCAACCTTTCAAGTTCCCTACACGCAACTCTTTAAATTCTTTGCATGCAAATAGGCATAGATCAACTACATCCATATTATCATACTAAAATAGTGTCCCATCCAATAAAATAACATTTTCTTCAAACAATTACCGTACTTTTACATTTTTCTTCAAACAACTACTATACTATTACATTTGCATGTAAGCATTTCTTCAAACACTTTACATGCAAACAAATATAGAAAACTATTTGCATACAAGTAAGCATATATCAACTAAAAGAATACTATTACAGATCAATACTATTCCCAACCACAAACAACATACTCATTGGGGCATTTTATCAAACAGTTTGTATGCAATTAATCATTGAACCATTTAAGAATTTCATCAAACACTTTGCATGCAAAGTAATATAGCGAATGATTCAATGCATATACCCTAAACTGTAGTAGTGCAAGTTATGAAAATTGAACCATATGATCAGTGGTAATTTCCCTCACTATGGTTCAAGTTTCAACTTCTGATATTTCATAGATGAAAAGTTATAACAAAAATACCAACACAATCATATTTGGTGCACAATTCTAGGAGTATCTAGAAAGATTGACTTCCACTAGGCATATCTCCTAAAATATAGTGAATAAATGTATGGAATTTTTATCACATATTAGTGGGATTTCACCTCATTGTGGAAAAAATTTCAGCTCCTGAGAGTGCCCAAAAGAAAAGTTATAACAAAAATGTCAATGTGACCTGTTTGAGGCCTGATTTTAGGAGCATTCAAAAGGCTCGATTCCCTCTATTCATATATCCTAAAACATTACGACCCAACATATTCAATTTCTACCACATAATCAGTGGTATGTCCCCTCAATGTGGACAAATTTTCAACCTCTGAAAGCCTACAGAAGATAAGTTATTGCAAAAATTCCAACATGACCTGTTTAAAGGTGCATTTAGGAAGGTCATCTTCCTTAGATCATAATTCCTAAATTAGTGTGAACCAATATCTAACATTTTTACCACATTATCAGCGGGATTTACCTTCAATATGTATAATTTTTCAACTTCTAATACACCATAGAAGAAAATTTATAACAAATATGAAAGAAACGTCTAAAATTTAACCCTTTGTTCTTCATTTCACCTATGATAGAGCCCATCCAGTCCAAGTGTTTGAACCATCCTCTGATACCACTCTGTAACACCCTCCTCCCACATCTACCCAAGATGTTACAGGGCTTCCAGAGTGTTTGTTCAACTAGGGCTTCCAGGACTAATAACTCAACCAAGCTAAGGAAACATGAGAACCAACCAAAACAAAGCAATGAAAGTAAACCCAATATCACCATGGCTATCTAGGAAATAGCAAGGCTAGGAAATCCACTATCAATCCTGACCATCCTCCATGCCAATGACAGATCATAACCAATAAACCACATGCATGTGCCATGCATGCCAAAACTAGTGAAGAAATTATACATGCAACTCGGTACCTACAAGAAAATCTGATGTCGCTGCTGATGTCGATGCCCTCTTACACTTCCCTGCTCTTCCTTTGTCTTCTTTATCCAAGAATCCAAGTATGTCATACCCTCCAAGAGTGCTCCAAGAAAAACTCTAAGTATCCAAGAGTATGAGAGAGAGAGAGAATAATGAGAGAGCTCCAAAACTGAACTGACCAAGCCTTGCCAACTGATCCTTAGAAGCCTTTTTATCAATGAGACCTCTATTTTCTTCATTTTCCATTAGTTTCCTTCAATTTCCTCCTCACATGAAACCTGTGACCTTTCACCTTCCTTTTCTCCTAATTTCCATTATTTTCATAAATAATTGTGCCAAAATACCTTTTTGCCTCTTTAATGCCTTAGCCATTTCCTTTTCTAATTTCCTTAGCCATAAAAAACCAAATGAACACACACTAGGATGTCCTAACCACCATTCAACTCAAAATACGTGTCCCATCATCCGTGGTATTTATATATTTTTACATGGAATTTTCACTAGGGTTGTTACAGAGATAAAGATATAGATGGGGGGGAGAGAAGGAAGAAGATATAGAAATACGTATGGAGAGAGAAATGTTAGAGAGAGAGAAGGGGAAGAGAGAGAGAGGGGGGAGGGGAAAGGGAGGCAGGGAGAGAGAGATAGATATATATGGAGAGAGTGTGTGTATGTTTAGGGGGTGAGATAGAGAGACAGAGATATAGATGGAGGAGGCAGAGATGTGCTTGCACTAAAACAATGAACATTATTAATCTAATTACTTTGAAATTAATGTACATCCTACATCTAGTTGCATCAAATCAGAAATCAATGTCTACACTAAAATCAATGCATCTAGTGCAAACAATAAAATAGGATTTGAAATCAACATCTATACTGAAATCAATGAATCTAGTGCAAGAAATAAAAAAGGATTAGAAATCAATTTCTACACAAAAACCAATGAATCTAATGCAAGCAATCAAATATGAGTAGAAATCAACATCTACATTGAAATCAATGCATCTAGTGTAAGGTATTAAATAGGATTAAAACACTGAAATCAATGGATCTAGCGGAAGCAATCAAATAGGATTAGAAATCAATATATACACTCAAACTAATGCATCATGTGCAAGCAATAAAATATGAGTAGAAATCAACTTCGAGACTGAAATCAATGCATCTAGTATAAGGTATTAGATAAGATTATAAATCGATATCTACATTGAAATAATTTTATATAGTGCATGTGATCAAATAGGAATAGAAATCAACAACTACATTGAAATCAATACATCTAGTTTAGTGAAAATAAAAAATATTCATGACTTTCTAGATCTAACTTCTAGGTTTGTATTTGTCTTTGTGTGTATCTTTCTTCTTCCCTCCCTTTCCACCTTCCATTATGTGTTTATCTGCCTCCCCCTCTCCTTCTTTCTCTTCCCCTCCTTCTCTCTCCCATCTCTCTCTATCTTCCTCTCCCTCCCTTTCTCTATCTTTCTCTTCTTCCCTCTCTCCCCTTGCCATCTATATATATACCTCCCTCCATCTCTCCTTATTTGTCTCTCTATCTTAGCCCCCTAAACACATGTCATGCTCTCTCTCTTTCTCCCCATATCTATCTATCTATCTATCTATCTCTCCATATTCCTCTCTCTCTCTCTCTCTCTCTCTCTCTCTCTCTCTCTCTCCATCTATATCTCTATCTCCCATCTATCTCTCTTCCTCCCTCCCTCTCTTTTCCTCTCTCTTCCACCCTCTCCCCTGCCCCATCTATATTTCTATCTCCCCTTGTCTCTCCTTCTCACCCCCAAAACATACACACTCTCTCTCCATATCTATCTATCTCTCCCTCCCTCCCTCTTCCTCTCCCTCTCTCAATTCACCCCCTCTCTCTCTCTCTCCCTCTTCCTCACTAACTCTCCATATCTCCCTTGCCACTCCCTCTCCATCTTTCTCTCTCTATTTCTTTCTTCCCCTTCCAACTCCATCTCTCTCTCCCCCTCCCTCTCAACTCCTCTCCCTTTTTCCTTCTTTTGTCTCCCCTTCTCTCCCACCTCCCTCCATCTCTCCCCCCATCATACACACTCTCTCTCTCCACCCTCCAACTTTGTCACTATCTCCCCCATCTCTCCTTCTCTCTCTCCCCCTCTCTCCCCCTTCTCTCCTTCTCTCTCTCCCCCTCTCTCCCCCCTCCATATCTATGTCTCCCTATCTCTCTCTTCCCCTTATTTCCCTATATTTATCCTCTCCTTTTCTCTCTCTTCCCTCATCTCCTCTCTCCCTCATTCCATCTTCATCTCTCCCTTGTCACTCCCTCTCTCTCTCCACCTCTATCTCTCAATGTCTTTGTTCTTCACTCCCTCTCTTTCCCCCTCCAAATCCATCTCTCTCCCTCCCTCTCTCCCCCTCCTCTCTCTCTTCCTTTCTCTCTCTCACTGTCTCTCCCACCTCTATGTCTCTCTCCCCCACTCTATTCCCCCTTCCATCTCACTCTCTTTCTTAAATATGATCCCATTGTATTGTATTTAAGAAAGTATCTAAATTTTAAAAAAAAACATAATTTGTTGTAAAATATTAAACCTATATTTTGGATCAATCATTTTAAATAAAATACAATAATAAAAAACTTAAAAGAATCATGCACTATCTTTCCTCTATCATTGTTAATCAATTTTCTTTCTCACTTCACTTGGATCCTTGGTTAAAATGCATTCTTTATAATATTATTTATATTATATAAATTTCACATATGTATATATAAAAGTATTCTCATTTTTTAATTTATTAAAACCTCCATTTAATCTCTATGGGAATATTGTTAGTAGTTGTGAGGATGGAGGGTTTAGATATACCTCAAAAGTAATTATAACCTTTTTGCTCTTAGATTTAATAAAAAATGTTATAAAATTAAATTAAAATAAAGTATTTGTAAAATATTTTGATTTTGAAATAAGTTATGGTTTTTGGGCATGTGGTATTGATAAGCCATGGTATTGGCCCATGGTATTGTAACAAAATAATTAAAATCCTAGATCCATAACATAATAATCAAAAGTCTAGATGGCCCATGGTATTGATAAACCATGGTAGTAGCCCATGGTATTATAATTTTATTCCCTCCCCTTCCTCTCTCTATTTCTCTTGTGGGTATTGGCCCATGGTATTGTAAAAAAACCTACTTAGAAGTTAATAATATCCATGGTAAATATTCATGATTAAAAATCTTGTCATATTGCTTATTAATTATTGAGCTGAGAGGTGCTCTATAGCCGAGTACATGAGGGAGATTTTGTCAAGTAACGTTACATTTAAAAAAATAAAAAATTATATGTATGTTTTGGCTAATATATTTATATGCAAGAGATGTTGTGTGTAATGTTACTTTAATATATGTATTTGCAATAGATAATATTAAGCTAGAAATGTGTAACTTAAAGTAATATAATTTTAACATTTTGTTTAGGTCAAAATAAAATTAAAATACGGTAGAGATGTGAAACTTAGTGTAATGTAAACATTGTAGCTTGGTGAAAATAAAATTAAAATAACAAAAATAACAAAAAAAATAAGCCTATAAAAATTAAATAATAAAAAAAATGACTCGTGGTATTGACGCATGGTTTTAAAAATCCATGGTATTGACTCATGGAATTCCTCTCGAATATAATCTATTTAAAGAGGGATTAAACAAGCCTAGATTCATGTTAGTTTGATGTTATATTTAGATATATAATTAGTTGTAGAAAATGATGGCGTTGATTCCATGTAGCTTATAAAGGTAAAACTTTCCTGTAAAGATAAAACATTTTTATGGATAGGTTGGCACTGGGTATTTGTTTTCAGAGGTGGGAAACATTAGGAAAAATATAACTATTAGATTTTACCTAATATTTTTTCTACTTCCATCCACATTTTACTAAGTTATATTGGATAATACTATAATATTAAATTTTACCGAATATTTCCCCTCAACGAGTCCAGTTCTTATTGTAATTTTTCTTTATATCTGTAATTTAAAAGTAAACTGATCCAAATTGATCCAAAATGGATCCAGTTTTGCCTCCATATCAAAGTCTTCAAACATGTCAACCTGGGAATGAGCCATGGGTCCTGGATGATGTCAGCAGAGGAGGTGACGTGGCAGATTGTGATTGGTTCATATGGGCCAATCAGGTGTTGACACGTGGTAGCTTGGATTTTGCCTAATTTGGCCTTGTTTCCAAAATTTTGGGGATAAGGGAGGATCGAACCCCTGACCTCATGGAATGGTCGAGTTTTCACTGGAGCACCGCATTGGACGAGCAACGTTGGGACTTTCTAAGATTCATGGTGAGATTATATTTATTGTGAAGCAGATTGGGTTTCCAGAAAAAGGTCGGACGATCAGGCTCAACCCCACGGCCGCCAGACCTTTGAATTTATCGTTAATGTAATATCCCACATGCAACGGGGTGGTGGTAACCATATACCACATATAAACCAACCGAACCACATAACAAGCAACAATAAGTGAAACCATAGCGGAATGAACCATGGTCTATGTCTATCCAATGTAAAACGGTGGGAGTGTCGGGCAGGGGTTTCAACTTGCCGACTTCCAACCTTATATACTGACGCTTTAACACATCTCTGCTAACCAACATGTCACGTGTTCGGGCTTGATACAAAGTCAAGGAAATTTTTATTTAAAACTATTGCAGGTGTTGAAGCTACCATACCACCAGTGCGTAGCCCGAGGTGGTTTTTACCAAACGAAGAGTGGTTGCAGGAACAGAGGCGGTTTTGGACCATTCCAAGGGGTTTGGAGATCACAGTGGCCAAATATGGTCAAGTTTATACTCGTTTGACTCAAAATTTCGAGCTGAACGCAATGGTGAGGTCCATTTTCTCATTTGAGACTCTGTTTTCGAGCTCATGCCCGTGACATCGTTTTTAAGACAAAATAAAGCAGTCAACACTGGAAGCTAAAGGACCAGGAGACATAGCTAGGAAGTCTAGTGAACTCCTTTATTAAATTTTGTTGTGTTGATGTGTTTGAATGTGTTTTCAATTTTCTTATGTGTTTATGTTATTTGCAACCTTTTCGATCCATTGCACTAAGTAACATAAAAAACTTCACATAAAGTCTGTAATACCTTTTTCATTAACAGATCAAGTGGTATCAGAGCTGCAAGGTTTTTAAGGTTTGACAAATTTGTCTGAAGATTTGAATTCTTAATAGGTTGAGGCTCGGATAAGTTGAAGGTGAACTTGTTGAGGTGAATCCAGAGATTGGAAGGGTCTTTTCACAAATAAGGATGGTAGATGAAACTCCACTTGGGTCAGAATCTCAATTCTTAGATAGTCGCATGATGATATGTGCAATGGTGGAAGAGATGTATTGCGAGTTTAAGAAGAACAAAGATGAAGGCACTTCATCATCTAAAGATCAAGAAGATAAGGGAAAGGGAGGAATGCTTCCTCCACCATCTCCTCCATCATCACCATCATCATCATCATCATCCTCTTCTTCTCATAAATCTATTCCTTCTAAGAAGAAAAAGAAGAAATCCTCTTTAATCAAATTAGATGTAAAATTTGATTTGATAATTTATGATGGAGAACTTAACATTGAAAATCTTGATAATTGGATAACACAAATTGAAGTGTATTGCAGGGTGTAGAAAGTTGTTTCAGAAAGGAAGAAGATCCAACTTGCTTGCCTTCGACATGGAGGAACCACAGTTGTATGGTGGGAAGACAAGACACAAGAAGATCTCCAAAAGCATGGTAAAATCATTTCAACTTGGAGTGAATTTGTTTCTGCCATTAAAAAGAAATATTATCCTTTGGCTTATATGCAACAAGCAATGATGAGTTGGAAAACACTACGTCAATTAAAAGGTCAAAGTGTTCAAAGTTATACTCAGAAATTTTGTAAGAGAGCTTTAACATTAGGCATATCATTGGACTCATCAGAGACATTGTTGAAATACATAGGTGGTCTTCATAGTTCTTTGAGGCATACCATACTTATCTTTAATCCAACTAGCTTAGATGATGTATCGGTCCAAGCAACTTATCTAGAAGCTAGAGGCAAAAATGTAACCCAAGATGTTGGGAAATCATCCAAACCTATTGAAAGAAAGAATAAAGGAAAGAAGAAACTTAAATGGAAGGAGAAGAAAACAAACACTGTGAAGAGAGATAAACCTTCATGCACTCATTGTAAAAAGGAAGGTCATGATGAGGCACACTGCTGGTCATTGCATCCGAAATTGAAGCCTAAGAAGTTTTGGAGTAAAGATAGGAAGAATGTTGCTGCTATTCAAAAGGACTTGGGATCATATTTAGGTGACAGGACAACGGTTATAGCTATAGGTATAAAAGGTAAAGATTCTAAAGCATATACAAGTACTTCTTCGCATTCTGTTGATAATGATAATGAGAGGAAAATAAATGAGCTATTTCACGTTAGATTCATTTCCAAGAATACTAAAATTGATACTTTATTTTATAGTGGGTCACAATTTAATTTGATTTCTGAAGCAATTGTAAAGAAGTTGGGTCTAGAAACAAAACCTCATAAAAATCCACATCCATTAGGTTGGGTGTGTGATAAAACTAAGCTACAAATTACGAAACAATGTAAAATTCGTTTTGCTGTTGGGTCAAAGTTTGTAGATGAGGTTGAGTTAGACATAGTCCCATTGGACATATGTGGAATTGTATTAGGAAGTCCATACTTGTACGATAGAAATGCTATATTCTATCAAACTGAAAATAAGTATCAACTCACTAAGGACATAATTGAATATATTATAAGGGCTAATAAACTCAAAGATAACTTCTCTCTCATAAATTCATGACAGATGAAAAGAATTGTAAATTCAAGTAAACAATTTTTACTTATGATTGTAAAAGAAAAGGATATTGGTAAATCTAATGCTTTCCAAGGTTGTAATCCTAAACAGAAAGCAGACCCAATTAAATTTGTTTTCGATTATGATATTCTGTTTCAAGAGCCTAAAGGGATTCCACCCAAGCGAGAGATAGAACATGATATTTATTTGCAGCAAGATGCTCCACTACCTAACATTGGAATGTACAGGTTATCAGCTCTAGAGAATGCAGAGATAAAGAAGCAGGTATAGGAGTTGCTCGATCAAGGGTTTATTCAACCAAGCACATCACCATGCAGATCACCTATTGTGTTAGTGCGAAAGAAAGATAGTTCATGGAGAATGTGCATTGATTTTAGAGCATTAAATAAAATCACAATAAAGAATTTTTATCCTCTTCCTCGTATTGATGATTTATTAGATCAGTTAAAAGATGTAGTTTACTTCTCTAAATTGGACTTGCGAAGTGGCTACCATCAGATCAGAGTTGCAGAACAGGATGTATGGAAGACTTCTTTCAAAACAAAGAAAGGACTCTATGAATGGATGGTTATGGATTTTGGCTTAACTAACGCTCCAACTACATTCATGCAAGTCATGAATGATGTATTCAAGCCATTCATTGATGATTTTGTAATAGTCTATTTAGATGATATTGTTGGTTTCAGTAGAACATGCGATGAACATGTAAAGCATGTAAAGCAGGTTTTAGATGTTTTGAAAAGAGAAAATATCTATGTAAAACTGTCAAAATGTGAATTTGACATAACATCTTTGAATTATTTGGGTTATATTGTAGGGGGTGGTGAATTGAAGATAGATCTCTCTAAGGTCGAAGTCATTGTAAATTGGCCTAAGCCCAATACTACTACAGAAGTTAGAAGCTTCTTAGGGACAACACAATATTGGGGAAATTTTGTTGCTACATTTTCTTTGATTGCAACTCCTTTACATGCTTTGACAAGTGTGAAACAGGTGTTTCAGTGGGGAGGAAAACAACAGAAAGCCTTCAACACATTGAAAGAAAGGATCAGTACAATGTCAGTACTAGCACTGCTAGATCTTCAACATCCATTTGAGATCGAGATAGATGCAAGTGAATATGCCATGGGGGCAGTGTTGATGTAGCACAAAAAGCCTATATGCTTTCATTTTGAGACATTCACATCAATAGTAGTTAACTATCCTACATATGATAAAGAATTATATGCATTAGTTTAGAGTGTTAAAAAGTGGAAACATTACATAATGGGTAAAGAAACAATCATACACACAGATCATCAACCACTTCAATATTTACACTCACAAACTAAATTGCAACAATCAAGACACTATCGGTGGATGGGTTTCCTACAACAATTTCATCTTGTTATCAGATATAAGAAGGGCATACATAATAAGGTTGCAGACATGTTATCCAGACCAATTATAAATGCATCCACAATACTTAAGCATAATTCGGTAATTCATGAAAGTTACATTAACAATATGCTCAAGACATAGATTTTAAGGATGTATATGAAACTTTAAGTCATGGAAAGCAGGTAGAAGAATTGGATTATTTCATAAAGGACAAACTCTTATATCATTCGGGAAAGTTATGCATTTCGCAAACTGAAAGAGTTAATATAATTCGAGAAGCACATACTTCTCTCATATCAGGTCATTTTGGTGTAAGTAAAACAATTGCACAATTACAAATATTCTGCTAGTGGCCACGAATGAATGAGACAGTTTCTAGATATATTAAAGGATGTACTATGTGTGCTACAAGCAAGCCAAGTTGTATACTCCACTTCCAATTCCTTCTCATCCTTGGGAAAGTGTTTCCATGGATTTTGTTGGGGGATTGCCAAAGTCTAGAAAGAGTCATGATTATTTGTATGTAGTTGTGGATAGGTTCAGTAAGATGTGTATTTTGGCACCATGTAATAAACAGGTCACAGCTGAACAAACTGCAAAGTTGTTCTTCCAAAATGTATGGGTTCATTTTTGGTTACCCACTTCTATTGTATCCGACCGAGATTTCAATTTGTTAGGAAATTTTGGTCAAGTCTATGGGAGTAATGGACACAAAGTTAAAGAAGAGCACAAAATTTGATCCGCAAATAGATGGTTAGACAGAGGTGGTCAACAGGATAGTGATACAGTTTCTTCGAGGATATTGCAGCAAGCATCCAAAACTTTGGGATGAGCATTTGTGTTATGTGCAACATGCTTACAAACATGCAAAGCTTTCTTCTACTCAGAGATCTCCTTTTGGTACTTGTTTTGGTTTTACACCAAAGTCTCCCTTGGATTTTGTTTTTGGAAAAGACATAGTAGTTGATGGACACAGTGATGTGGACAAAGCAACCAAGTTCATTGAACAAATCTAGGAAATTCACCAGGCAGTACAGGAACAGCTGGAAAGAATCCAAGAAAAGTATAAGGTGCAACATGACAAGCATCGAGTTGGGCATATTTTTCAAGTTGGTGATCAAGTCTGGTTGTACATTAGAAAAGAAAGAATACAAGGGGAAGGTAAAAAGCTGGAACCAATTAGATATGGTCCTTTCAAAATACTTGACAGAATTGGTGAAAATGATTTCCACCTAGATCTACCAACTTATGTGAAAATATATTCCGTCGTAAATGTTAAAAACTTGCGATTGTATGAGCCTTCATTGATTGAAGATCTCGAAGAGCAAGGTTAGCTACCTTCCATTGAAGATCTTTTTCCCAAGTATCTGAATGAGCTACAGGAGGACAGAGTTATTGACAGGAGGATAAGGACTTCACAACAGGGAAATGTTGAGAATCTTCGAGTTGGAATCAAAGGTACAAATCCAAGTAAAGCATGATGGATAGAAATTGGAAAGGTGAGGGAACTTTATCCTCACTTACTCGACAACTAAAAACCAACTTTTGGTTGTCCAAAAGCTTCCAATGGGGAGGAGTGATCCAAAATGGATCTAGTTTTGCCTTCAAATCAAAGTCTTTAAATTCATATGAAAGTGGGATTAAGTCTAAGTGCTCAGCGATACGATTCTAATGGTGTAAATGGCGCGTAAATCCGAGTTCAGATGAATAAGTTAGAGCCAATCAAAGTTTATGGAAAATTAGGGCAAAAAAGTCAAAAGTCAAAGGTCAACAGTCAATGGTCAACCAGGTCAATGCCTACGTTAGTAGGGACATGTGTCAACCTGGGAATGAGCCACAGGTCCTAGATGATGTCAGCAGAGGAGGTGACATGGCAGATTTTGATTGGTTCATATGGGCCAATCCGATGTTGACACATGGCAGCTCGAATTTTGCCCAATTTGGCCTTGTTTCCAAAATTTTGGGGATCAGGGAGGATCAAACCCCTAACCTCTTGGAATGGCTGAGTTTTCATCGGAGGACCGCACCGGACGGGCTATGTTGGGACTTGTTAAGATTCACGGTGAGATTATATTTATTGTGAAGCAGATTAGGTTGCTAGAAAAAGGTTGTACGGTTAGGGTCAACCCCACGACCACTGGGCCTTTGAATTTATTGTTAATGTAACATCCCACATGCAATGGGCGGTGGTAACCATATACCACATTAACCAACTGAACCACATAACAAGCAACAATAAGTGGAACCATAGTGGAATGAACCATAGTCTATGTATATCCAATGTAAAATAGTGGGAGTGTCGGGCAGGGGTTTCGACCCGCCGACCTCCAACCTTATATACCAACACTTTAACACATCTCCGCTAACCAACATGTCACATGTTTGGGCTTGATACAAAGCCGAACAAATTTTTATTTAAACTGTTGCAGGTGTCGAACCCGCCATACCACTAGCGCGTAGATCAAGGTGGTTTTATGCAGGCCGAGGTGGTTTTTGCCAAACAGAGAGTGGTTTTGCAGGGACAAAGGCGATTTTGGACCATTCCAGGGGGTCTAGAGGTCACAGTGGCCAAATATGGTCAAGTTTATACTCGTATGACTTGAAATTTCGAGCTGAACGCAATGGTGAGGTCCATTTTCTCATTTGAGACTCTGTTTTCGAGCTCATACCTGTAACAGCATTTTGAAGACAAAATAAAGCGGTCAACACTAGAAGCTAAAGGACTAGGAGACGTAGCTAGGAAGTTTGGTGAACTCCTTTATTAAATTTTGTTGTGTTGATGTGTTTGAATGTGTTTTCAATTTGCTTATGTGTTTATGTTATTTGCAATCTTTTCAATCCATTGCACTAAGTAACATAAACAACTTCACATAAAGTCTGTAATACCTTTTTCATTAACATAAACAAACTCAACTATAAAATTAGTAGGAGTGAGGGGAAATATTGAGTAAAATGTAATATTTAGGGTGGGGTGTGACGTGAAATATTAGGTAAAATTTAATAATATTACATTTTAATTAGTATTGCCCCACCACCCCGTGGGGGTGGTTATAAATATTGGGTAACATATAATAATGTAATATTATATTTTCTGTAATATTTCCTCTCATCCGATTCATTTTTTGCGTCGAAAGTCACTCTACAATATAGTATAAGGCACATGAATAGATGAAATGTCAGAAATGTAATGTAAGTAAACATTTGTAATGCCGACTCAATTGTAATCAATATATTTGTAATAATTAATATAGATGTGTTCCATCTATAAATTTAAAGATTTATCTTAACACTGGATCTATCAAGCGCCGAGAGGGATCAAATCTCTCGAGGTGCAAACCTATTTTTTGAGTGCAAAACTTGAGGAAAGGTTTGCACCTCGAGATATTTGATCTCGTGCAAACCTATTTTTTGAATGCAAAACTTGAGGAAAGTTTTGCACCTTGAGAGGGATCCTCTCGACGCTAGATAGATCCGGTGTTAAGTTGGAACTAGGCGTGCTTGATAGATCCAGTGTTAAGATGGAACTAGGCTGGTTTCAGTCGGCTGGTCACACAAAATTTGCTGAACATCTAATTATTTTTATCATTTTAAATATGCTAAATATGTCTAAGATTAATTTGGTTAATTTAATTTAAAATTTTCTTAGTTACCTCAGTTTGTTGAGATAAGAGAGACTCTTAGAATGATGAAAAATGATGAAATAAAAATTTTGAGTCAAAAGTGTCAATGTAATAATTTTAATTGATAGAAAATGTAAATAATAAGGATGTAGTAAATTACAAACATTGTTTCAATCTGAAACTATTTTCTTCTACTGTTCTTATTGTCACACCTATTAATTTTTGCATTTTCTCGTATCGATCATATGAAAAGAGTAGCTGGAATCACACACCATTCAAATATTTAACTCGAGCTATTATAGTAAAAAACATACCTTGTCTCTGTTGCTCTTGAATATTAACAATAGTTTTCTCCAAAGTCAATCATTGTGACTTATGGAGTGTTAAAACCAAAACAATTTTCAATGGTAGTTATTTTCTATTACCGCGTTTGAATGCAAAGTAATTAACAATGTTGAATGATAGAAAATGGGAATAATAAGAATGTAGCCAACTATAAATAGTTTATAGTTTCAAGAAGCAAACATTTTTGGTAAGAAAACATTTTATTTAGGATGAAAAATCAAGTATTGTATTTATGGTTGAATCACTAAAACACATAAGTCAATGCACGTCATGAATAATTTTTATGTGCTTACAGTGAGAGAGTGTGTATGTTTTGGGGGTGAGAAGGAGAGACAAGGGGAGATAGAGATATAGATGGAGGAGGCAGAGATGTGTTTACATTGAAATCAATGCACATTATTAATCTAAATACTTTGAAATTAATGTACACCATAGATATAGTTGCATCAAATTGGAAATCAACATCTACACTAAAATCAATGCATCTAGTGCAAATAATCAAATAGGATCAGAAATCAAAATCTAAACTAAAATCAATGCATCTAGTACAAGAAATCAAATAGGATTAGAAATAAATATCTACGTTGAAACCAATGCATCTAATGCAAGCAATCAAATATGAGTAGAAATCAACATCTACGCTAAAACCAATGCATCAATGCATCTAGTGTAAGGTATTAAATAGGATTAGAAATCGACATCTACACTGAAATCAATGCATCTAGTGCAAGCGATCAAATAGGATTAGAAATCAATATCTACACTAAAATCAATGCATCTTGTGCAAGCAATCAAATAGGAGTAGAAATCAACATCGACACTGAAATCAATGCATCTAGTGTAAGGTATTAAATAGGATTATAAATCAACATCTACATTGAAATAAATGCATATAGTGCATGTGATCAAATAGGATTAGAAATCAACAACTACATTGATATCAATACATCTATTTTAGTGAAAATCCAAAATATTCATGACTTCTAGATCTAACTTCTATGTATGTATTTGTCTTTGTGTGTCTCTTACTTCTTCCCTCTCTGTCCACCTTCCATTCTGTCTGTCTCCCTCCCCATCTCCTTCTCTCTCTTCCCCTCCCTCTCTCCCTTGTTTCTCTCTAACTGCCTCTCCCTCCCTTTCCCTATCTTTCTCTTCTTCCCTCTCTCCCACTACCATCTATATCTTTACCTCCCTCCATCTCTCCTTATTTGTCTCTTTATCTCATCCCCCTAAACACATGTCACACTCTCTCTCTCTCTCCCCATATATATATAATTATATATATAATATATATATATATAGATATATATATATATATATAATCTCCCTCTTCCTTTCCCTCTCTATCTCTTCCCTTTGTCTCTCTCTCTCTCTGCCCCCTCCATCTATCTCTCTTACTCCCTCCCTCTCTTTGCCTCTCTCTTCTACCCTCTCCCCCACCCCATCTATATCTCTATATCTCTATCTCCCTTGTCTCTCATTATCATGTCCAAAACATACACACTCTCTCTCCATATCTATCAACCTCTCTCTCCCTCCCCCTTCCTCTCTCTCACTCTCTTCACCTACTCTCTCTCTTTTTCTCTTCTCTCTCCCTCACTGACTCTCCTTATCTCTCTTGCCACTCCGTCTCCACATTTCTCTCTCTATGTCTTTCTTCCCCTTCCAACTCCATCTCTCTCCCCCTCTCTCTCCTCTCTCTCAAGTCCTCTCTCTTTTTCCTTCCTCTCTCTCCCCTTCTCTCCCACCTCCCTCCGTCTCTCCCCCCATCATACACTCTCTCTCTCTCCACCCTCCAATTCTACCTATCTCTCCTCCTCTCTCTCCCCTCTCCCCCTTTCCCTCCTCCATATCTATGTCTCATGTCTCTCTCTTCCCTTCTTTCCCTATCTTTATCCTCTCATTTTCTCTCTCTTCCCTCGTCTCCTCTCTCCCTCATTCATCTCTCCCTTGTCACTCCCTCTCTCTCTCTCCACCTCTATCTCTCAATGTCTTTTTTCTTCACTCCCTCTCTTTCCCCCTCCAAATCCATCTCTCTCGCTCCCTCTCTCCCCCTCCTCTCTCTCTTCCTTTCTCTCTCTCACTGTCTCTCCCACCTCTATGTCTCTCTCCCCCACTCTATTCCCCCTTCCATCTCACTCTCTTTCTTAAATATGATCCCATTGTATTGTATTTAAGTAACATAGTTACCGATCAATTGAGAAAATGAATTGGTACCTGTTTTTTTGAGGTGGAAAAAAATCACCCGATTTTGAAAAGTGGTGATGCCAGATTACACTTTTTTCTTTAGCACATTTTTAGTACTTTAAATTTTCTTATGTATCAAGTATGAATTCTTATTTTAAAACGTTAGTGATTTTCATCTTGATTTTGAAAAGTGTTGATGCAACATCAACACATTTTTTTAAAGAGCTTATTTTTGACACTTTATTTTTTTTATGTAGAAAGTATGAACACCTTTTTTAAATGTTAGTGATTTTCATCTTGATTTGAAAAGGGTTGATGCAGCATCAACCCTTTTTGTTTAGAGGGCTTTATTTTTTACACTTTAAATTTTCTAATGTATTAAGTGTGTATATTTTTTAAATGTTTGTGATTTTCATGTTGATAATAAAACATTTAAAAAAAATTAAAAAACATGACAAAACAACTCAAATAATAAAAGAACAAAAAAAACTCCCATAAAAACGTAAAAATAAAACAAAATTAAAATTTTCAATGTTTTTTTTAATGCTTTTTTAATGTTTTTTTTATTTTTCAATTTAAATTTTTTAATGTTTTTTTTTAATTGTTTTTTTACTATTTTAATTTTTAATGTTTCTTTTTTATTTTGATTCTTTATTTTTTTTAATTGTTTTTTTATTTTTTTAATTCAATTTATTTTTTTAGTTATGTATTTTTTTATTAAAAAAATGTTTTTTAATTAAAAAAATGATTTTTTATTTTACAAAATTGTTTTTTATCTTAAAAAAAAATATTTAAAAAAAAATGTTCTTATTTAAAAAGAATGTTTTTTATTTTGTTAATTTAAATTTTTTTGTTAAATTATGTTTATTTTTACTTATATTATGATATTTTTATTTTTATTTTTATTTTTTGTCTAATTTTTTTATATTTATAAGTTAATTTTATGTTATTTTTTACAATTTTTTGTCTTTTTTTACAGTGTTATATATATATACACACACACACACACACTTTTTTATTGTTTTTTTATTTTATATTTGAATTTTTGGTGTATTTATAATTTTTTGTGCTTTTTTAATGTTTTTTTTTTTTTTATTTTTTTAATACATATATTTTTTCTTTTGTATTATTTTGCATTTTTTTATGTTTTGATTTCAAAATTTGAATTTTTGTTTTCTTTTTTATTATTTTTTGTGTTTTTTATTATTTTTGTTTTTTTTCAATATTTAGAATTTTCTTTCTTTTTATTCTTTTTTTGTGTTTTTTTTTAATATCTAAATTTTTGTTTTCTTTTTTATTTATTTATTTATTTTTTACAGGGTCTGTGTCGATGCTTGTCTAACAATCAGATCCCATTATGGGAAATTTGATAGTTGATTTTAAAATTTTTGTTATAATAAATCGTGTCTTCCCCCACAATGTATCAATTTCATGGTTGGTCTTTAAGTTTTCATTACTTACAAACATGTCGATTTCACCTACACCGCGTGTCAATTTGATGATTGATTTATATTTTTTTGTTGCAATGTATCGAGTTGTCTTAGGCTAAGATTTTAAAATCGATATATATTTTGCATTTAAAGAATAAATTACTCTTAGGTGTTCATTTTTAAATTTTTTGTCATAAATTTTTTTCATAATGTCATGCTTGAAATATCTTGAAAACTGAGGATTTTTTGAAGTCATAATCTTTGTTTTTAATTGCATGGTTGCAAAATTGTCAAGATTTTAATGTTTTTCTAAGTCATGATATTTTCTCTAAAAGCTATGGTTGAAAACAATTACAATTTCAAGGTTTTTTAGAGTCAAGATATTTTATCTTTAATAAAATGGATGGAAATAGTTGGAATTATCAGGATTCAAGACATGATATTTTATCTTTAACAGAATGTCTGAGAATTGTTGGAATTTTACAGTTTTTCAAAGTTCGGATATTTTCTCTTTAACTCCATTGCTAAAAAATGTCAAAATTGTAATCTGATTTTTTTTTTTTTGTTATTCCAGAATAAACAATTTTTTTAAGGGTATTTTTTTCATCCATTTTTCAAAAAAAAATAATTTTTACTTCCATTTAAAAAAAAATGTTGAAAATTTACCCTAAAAAAAACATTGTTCTGGCATAAACAATTTTCATTTTTTGGGTTGTCTTTTCATGTTATTTTGGGGTTTTTGGGCTCAAGTACCCATTTTGAGGTAATAGTTCTCATTTCATCGGTAACTATGTTAAGTATCTAAAAAAAAAAAAATGGTTGTAAAATATTAAACTTATATTTTGGATCAATCATGTTAAAGAAAATACCATAATAAAAAAAGAACCATGCACTATCTTTCCTCTATCATTGTTAATCACTTTGCTTTATCACTTCACTTGATCCTTGGTTAATATGCATCTATCCTAGTTCTTTATAATATTATTTATATTATATAAATTTCACATATGTATATATAAAAGTGTTCTCATTTTTTAATTTATTAAAACCTCCATTTAATCTCTATGGCAATATTGTTAGTAGTTTTGAGGATGGAGGGTTTAGATATACCACAAAAGTAATTATAACATTTTTTTCTTCATCTTAACATCGGTCCTATTCTTCATCTTAACACCGGTCCTATCGAGAGTCGAGAGGGATCAAATCTCTCGAGGTGAAAACTTATTTTTTGAGTGCAAAACTTGAGAAAAGATTTGCACCTCGAGAGATTTGATCCCTTTCGGTGCTTGATAGAGATGGTGTTAAAATGGATCTAAGCTGCTTTCAGTCATGTGCAGTCATAGAAAATTTGTTGAACATCTAATTATTTTGATCATTTTAAATATGTTAAATATGTCTAAGATTAATTTGGTCAATTTATTTAAAATTTTCTTAGTTACCTCAGTTTGTTGAGATGAGAAAGGCTATTAGTAACTTGAATGATGAAAAAAAAATTCGAGTGCAAAGTGTCAATGTAACAATTTTGATTTATAGGAAATGTGAATAATAAGAACATAGTCAATTACAAACAACCTTCATTGCGAACAATCTGAAACAATTTTCTTCTACTCTTCCTATTGTCACACCTATTAGTTTTTCCATTTTCTCATATCGATCATATGAAAAGAGTAGTTGGAATCATAGGCCATTCAAATATTTAACTCGAGCTAATATAGTAAACAACATACCTTGATATTGTTTCTCTCCAATACTAATGGTAGTTTGTTCCAAAGTACATCATTGTGACTTATATATTGTTAAACCCCAAGTAATTTTCAATTGTACTTATTTTCTATTATCATGTTTGAATACAAAGTAATTAACAATGTTGAATGATGGAAAATGGGAATAATAAGAATGTAGCCAATTATAAATATTTTATAGTTTCTAGAAACAAAAATTTAAGGTAAGCAAACATTTTATTTGGGATGGAAAATTCAAGTATTGCATTTATGGTTGAATTACTGTAACACATAAGTCAATGCATGTCATGAATACTTTTTATGTGCTTACACTGAGAGAGAGTGTGTATGTTTTGGGGTGAGAAGGAGAACAAGGGAGATAAAGATATA